>CM045765.1:69910312-71110312 GCA_025200525.1 Camellia lanceoleosa
TTTTGTAATAAGTGTGCGTGCATACATGCCTTCCAACCTCCATTTCTTTCTCCATTTACTTACACCTTTCATTGGTTAGTTTTAGGTCTTGTTTCAAATTAGCATACTTAGAAAGCTTTGCATGTTTGCATCCATTCATCTCCGTCTAGCATACTTATGTTTGCATGCATTTTTGCATCATTAATCTACATTGCATGCACCGAAACTGACTCATCATACTAAGCGCATTGTATTTCGATACAAGTCGAATACATGTTATCTAATTGCATCTCATGTCATATTAGAATAGCTTCAAGCCTATTTCTAGTTGCATTTTGTATGTATTTCATTAGCCATCTTAACATGTTTAACTAGGATCATGCATTGATTATTAACTAGTTTCTACTTTTGGCTCGGAGTACTACGTAAGTATTTATGTTTTAGCATCTTGCATGTATGTAAGTGTTAACATGATAGCGTGCTTACCATGAGGCTAATGCCCCTTAGTTGATATAACCGCTTTGCTGAATACTTTGTGGGTGAAGGTTCGATTACTTGAATTGGAACAATTCATTGAAATCCGCATTTTAGCCTACTTACAAGTAGCAAACTTCAAACCATTTTCAAACAAACGGATATGCGATGCTTTGTTCCAAATTAGGCGATCTGGTCTATACTTGTTTTGCTGTGCTCATCACATAGTAATTCTAGCTAATTAACCGGAATAAGAATGCATGTGTTTTCAAAAACTAGATATCGTGTTTTGTAGTGGCCGATCTTTGATCAGTCGAGCAGTGTGCTCATAGCTGACCTTCCCCAATCATACCCAAGTTCCTGAGCTGAGGCAACTTTGGTGATGATGGACACGTGGCCTGAGGCAATGAGTCAGGGTTTTCTAAATTTTCCTAAAATAAAATATTTAGGTGGCGACTCTATATCTGGCAAAGTAGTCCATGTTTGGCACTTCTTTCTTAAAAATCAGTTTTCCCAAACGATTTGCCGGATTTGGACTCTTTGGTGATTTATCAATCTCACATCACACATTGTGAGGTCAGATTAAGAACCGTGACATTTGAGTCCCAACTGTAGCATGAAGCCTTCAGTCGTGATCTCTGCTTCTGGCGACTTCTGCTTTGGGGACTTAGAGAACTTGCCTCGAACTCATGATATCTTGCTTTGCTTACACTTATGTGTCTCTTTGCATTGCATTTGCATTGGTACGCCTAGGACACCGTGTTTGCCGTATGCTATTCCTGAACGGTTTGCCAGAGGCCCGCTTTGAGAAGCGTGCCATAAGGTCGACGGTTCTTGGGCTCGCCACGACGAACACAATCCCCAGATTTCTGGCACACTTGACCATTCAACCTAGTGCATATCGGAATCCATAGTGACTATTCCAAACTAGGACAGATTTGCTTACCCGATTTTAGGTTGTTTGAAACCATCAGGTGTGTAGTGAAACCTAGCTCCTAACAAAATAGGACAAGAAACCCTACCCCAACAGAGGGGTGTTTTTTGGCTCTCATCTTGTTATGTTCTTTTAGAGTTGGCCTCTACAAGAATACACGTATCAGTTTGCAAGTCTGCGTATCAGGCCTACGGGCATCAGCATTTTGAGAATCAGTTATATCTACGAGTATCAGATTCAGTTTTGGGGTAGTAATTTGGGGAACAGTGATCAGTGGTCAAATACAGTTATTCAGCTATGTCCATGTATGTATTGATTGGGCTGAGATGTTTCCTGTTTTCTCTTTCAAGGGGTTCAGAGACTCGGTTTAGAACAACCAGTGTTCTTCTCTCATCGAGGCAAGCAGAAAAGACTCATCGATTCATCAACCAGAAGTCACCGGGCTATACCACCTCTATCCAGTTCAGCAGACTTATGACGACCCAGAATTCAGAGGAAATTATGGTTATGGCAGTCGCACTAAACAAAGGAATCATCTTGCAGTGTGAGACAGATGTTGAGATACCACACCCACCTGTGTCGCCACAAAGACATCCGATCTGGGAACCCCAGTTATTTCAAACCCGTGAGCCCACCACCTTTGAGCTGATGGGAATGATGGGCGACCTTCAAAGATCTGTGGCTGATCTAGCCTATGGAATGTCGACCCCGCCACCAACTGCTTCGTATGCCGGGAACTTCATGCCGCAGGAGCCCCCGCTACTGGGGCGAATTGTAATTGAGCTCAGCCAACCTGAAGCTGTCTCAAGCTCCGGCAATGACATGTCGACGACAACGGGGCTTCGCACTGAAGTAGCAACCCAAACCGTCCACCAAGCTGAGGCTAGTGGAAAGAACAAGGTAAAGGTGGACACTGATCCCTATGAACAACTCCAGCAGGCTGTTGAGGCTTTGAAAGCCAAAGGGTTGAATAAGCAACAAGTACTGCGCCAGGCTAAGATCGGATGACACTTTCCCACTCACACCGAGGCGCTTCAAGCCAAGGGAAAAATCGAGAGAAGGGTCATCATACGTAACTGCCTCCTCAACCCTAATCTGCACCAGGAAAAATCGCCAAGCCAAGCACAGACTGCCGATCCTTTTGCTAGTCATCCAATAAAAATGCACAAAACTCGAAGTATCTGCCCTGAGGTCGTGGGGTATTCCATGCCCTTTACATGCCTTTGTCTAAGGTGCTTGAATCCTCAATTGAAAAGGGCATCTCAAGCCCCTTGAGCCTCGCCTCTCCTAGTCATCTTCGGTGGTCATGGCGCTTACCGATCTTGTGCGTACCATCAACAGACGGTCACACCACCGACAACTACTTCCGTCTTCACCATGAAGTGCAGGATCTATTTGACAACGAGGTCATCCTCCCACCAAGCTCAGCAAAGTCATCATCGGTTGGTGGATTTCGAGGATAACGCAAGTATGTGATCAGGGGTAGGTCCACCTGCTGGTGACGCTCGGTTTATTTCAGATGTGGCATTTGCGAGCACTAACTTTTGTACTTTTTGACTTAGGTGTTGAGTCAGTTCTGTGGTTTTGTTTCGAGTCTGTCTCATTGTTTTGAGTCAGTCTTTTTGATTAGGGTCTGTCTTGTTGTATCAAGTTAGTCCTGTTGTACAGAAGTCGGGTGATTCTGGGGGTGTTACCTCAGATATCACTATTTTGTTTTGTGTTTGTCTTTTCGCTTTCTTTTGAGTCTATTTCTGCCTTGGAGCCAGTTACACCAGAAGATCTGAATGAAACAGCAGTAATTTTCACACTCTTATGTTTGCTTCTGCCTTGCGCCAGTTGTGCCAGAAGTCTTGAATGAAACGGTAGTGCTTTTCACCTGCTCTTCTGTGCCTTAAAATCATTGCATTGACCTAAGTTTTTCAAAACTTTTTGAACAATGTATTGAAAACGAAGAGGAAGGAATTCCTCGGGATTTGCAAAAATTTGATAAATTGAGAGAAAGAGAGGCATGCTAAACCGTTAATGAATGAGATCATGTTTATTTATGTGAGTCGAGAAGGATCACGGCTTGATCCAGATTGGTTCTACTTGTCTTCTTGCCACGATTTGCCACTTTCTTAAAAGAGTTCAAAAAATGTTTTGCGCGGTCTTGTGAAGACCTGTGTGGAATCGCTCTTGAGATTGTGCACTTAGATCGCTTCCTTGAGACTCAACCCATCACTTTCAGACCTTGAACTTGGATTCAGAATATTCAATGATCAACCACAATGTGAGGCCTGTGTAGCCAGATTTGAAGCAAATCCTTGAACAAAAGGCAAGAAAGTCAGATCAAGAAGATCAAATGTTATCAAAGAAAGCTTGTAAAGCTGGGTGAGAAGCAGCCCCTCGAACTAGGGGCAAAAATGTCAGATGTGCTCAAGAGTCAAAGATGAAGATCAGCAAGAACGCCAAATCCCAGAAGAGAGAAAAGAAGAAAGTATTGCTGAAGGACAATTGAATTCCTATCCATAACACTAGGGGCAAATTAAGCCCCCATTGGATGGACTTCTTCGTCATCATCGAACAGCAGCCATTCTCCTAGATTCAGATGGCCTCGAGATCCTAAAACCATTTGACATGGACAAAGCTACACTTTTACCCTTGAGAGGCTCACTGGGCCGAAAACCCAAAAGGGCGACCCAGGCAAAAGTTAAAGCAAATGAAGAAAACAAAAGAAAAGAAAAAATGCAAAGAAAACAAAAGAAAAGATAAAAAAGAAGAAAAAGAAAAAAAAAAGAATGAAAAGAAAAGTAAAAACAAAGCTCGCGAAGTTGAAAACCCAGAAGTGCGCCCGTGGCAAAACTTCGAGTGTAAAAGGAAAGGTTAATACCCGGTGTACCTTAACCGAATTACGACGGCTTGATTCCCATGTTTGGGATCGTGAGGCAACTTCATTCAAGTCCACCATAAATACTAATCGATTGTGCCCATGTAATAGTTTTGATCATCTTTGTCTTCTCTGTATCCGAGAGTTCGGTTGTGATCGTCACCATGAGAACTGATTACAATGTACTGCGGTGCTATCCAAACAAGGGGCAACTTGTCATTGCTGTGCAGTGCCCTTTAGACAAGGGGCAATTTTCCATTGTTATGGATCTGAGGTTGTGCATCTCAAGGGTAGGTTCCATGCTTGTTGAGCAGTGGCCGTTTGCGAAAACAATTTTTGAGAATTTTTACTGAAGTTGACTAATTTTCTCGAAACTTATTTCATTTTTCCAAAACTGGACCATTTCTTGGACCCAAAAAAGGAAAATTTTCAGTGCTCATAGTCGGACTTGCATGATTTTAAATCAAAAAATTGAACAAGTATGTTAATCTAACTCTCATATTGGTCAAAATTGTTTTAGTAGAAAACCAAAACAAAAAATGGTCAAA
The DNA here is from genome assembly GCA_025200525.1 of Camellia lanceoleosa. Lineage (NCBI taxonomy): Eukaryota > Viridiplantae > Streptophyta > Magnoliopsida > Ericales > Theaceae > Camellia > Camellia lanceoleosa. The sequence goes on from CM045765.1 coordinate 69,915,114, forward strand.
ATGATGAACTAGAGGCACAGTTGAGTCAGGCTTCCTGTCTTTTCCCCGTTGTCAATGCATTTGCCAGGAAGGGCACCATATTCGCCAAGAAAGGCACAAAGCTAACAACAAAGGGTTGAAAGCGCCTCACCCTCCAAGCAACGAGGTATCAAGCTAAGTGTGAAGCACAAAGCGAATGGATCTAGATATTCCACTCCTCGTCTAGACACGCCTAATCACGTCCAAACTCCCGAAGAGAACATCATCGGCCGATGTCACCGCAGACTACACACCTAGTTGTAGCGCAACCCCTCTGTAGGGAAGTTCACTGTTATGAGCAGAAGAAGAAAATCTAGCAGAATGCTAGGAGCAAGAGCCTGCAACTTCCTGTTTATCCATCAACCACCCAAGGGAGGGATAAAAAAAAAAAAGAGAGAGAGAGAGAGATTGAAGAATAGAGAGATGTGCGATGAGAGAAAAAGTGAGAAAAGAGCTTTTTCAGAAAAATAGAGATTGAGTGCTAGAGTGATGTGAGAATCACAAACAAGAAATGGTGGGAAACAATACCCGGAGAAATAGGCTCCCTGTGCACGTCTGAGTGTCGTATCTTTTGTTTTGTCTCGATTCTTGTTTTGAGTCGCTTCGAGTGTTTCTCGACGTGTTTAGGTTGTTTACCTTTTGTTTTTCTTTGTTGAGTCGTAGTGCGCTGTGTTCAGTCGTAGGCTCAATACCCGGTCAAAAACTCATCTTTCAATTTCAAAAATGATTTATTTTCTGCTCAGAGTGCTGTGCCATTCTCTACATTTGTGCAAAACAGGTTTTGTTCTTTCATAAAACCGCAGGGTTTAACCCAGGTCATGTCAGATCAATAGAACCATGACCTATCTGGTCAGTATAGGTTCCAGTCAGAAACAAAACAAAAGAGAAAAATTTGGAGCATCTTTACATTTCAACTTCTGGAAGTTTCATCACTACATCCAGTATGTTCAGAATGAGTTGTCTTTAGAAAGAGCAGTGTCCTGTATGATCTGTGTATTCGTAATGAGCGAATACTATGTGACCGTTTCAAAGCCAAAATGGCAAGCAAATGTGCTCTCCCTAAGCACCATTCGCCGCCAGAGTTACTTTGGCTTTGCAATGAGGGAAAGTTATGAATATGATCAGGAAGAAAAGCGGCATCCGTGGTTTCCCTAGCAGATGTTGCTCCTTGTCAGTATTTCAGAACCTTTGAACTGAGAGTTGAAGGTAAGTGTTCGAAGAACACAAGAAGGGGAATCCCCATTAGAGTATAGCGGTTCATCGCCACTCACCCCATGAGGTGCTTTCTAAAGTGTCGCTTTGTTTGTTTATTGCATTCTCTAGGCATCATGCTCTACATTGCTTGTAACATGTATCATATCATCACACATATTCCATAAATGCATCTTGTACTATACTTATTATTGTTGTCACATAGAATATACACATTACATTGGATGTACATCGTTGATCTTTTTGCATAGAGTATGTACATTGCATGGAGCACGTTTTAACCTTGCTTGCATAGAATGTGCACTTCTCACCCTGGCATGAAATGCACATCTTAATGTTGCATAGAGCATACATTTCTTGAACTTGCCTCGCTATGCATGTCTCACGTGCATTGTTATGCACCGTTCCACCTGCATTGTTATGCACCCTCTTCATTTGCATTGTTATGCACACTTTACTTGCGTTGTCAGGCACCTTACTTGCATTGCTATGCACACTTTACTTGCGTTGTCACGCACCTTCATTCACATTGTTATGCACGTCATACTTGCATTGTTATGCACGCTTTACTTGCATTGTCATGCATATCTATCTTGCGCTGTCACACATGTTTTACTTGCATTGTTTTGCGCACACTCTTTACTTGCATTGTCACGCATGTTTACTTGCATTGTTATACATCGTTCCACCTGCATTGTTATGCACGTTTCACTTGCATTATTGTGCACTCTCCACTTGCATTGTTATGCACACTTCATTTGCACTGTCACGCATGTCACTTGCATTGTTTTGCATATACAACTTGCGTTGTTACGCATGTTTTTACTTGCATTGTCTTGCACCCCTTCCACTCGCATTGTCTTGCGCCCTTAGGTTGCATTGTCTTTCACCCCTCCACCCACGTTGTCTCGCACCCTTAGGTTGCATTGTCTTGCACCCTTCTACCCGCGTTGTCTCGCACCCTTAGGTTGCATTGTCTTACACTTACATTGCTATGCATGTTTCTAACGATATTGTACCTGTTGAGTTTCTTTCTCATTCATGCACGATATTGTATATCTGATTCATTCAAAGAAGTTTCGTTTAAGATCATTCACTTAGTGTATCAATCACACTCCATTCACTTAGTGTATCAATCACACTTCACTCTCTTCACTTAGTGTATCAATCGCACATTCTCATTTTGTGTATCTATCACACACATATTCATTTTATGTATCTATCACACACATTCTCATTTAGTGTATCTATCATACTTTGTTCACTTAGTGCATCTATCACACTTCGTGTTCACTTTTAGTGTATCTATCATACTTGTTCATTTAGTGCATCTATCATACTTCGTGTTCACCTTGATTATCTGTCATACTTGTTCACTTAGTGCATCTATCACACTGTTCACCTTTAGTGTATCTATCATACTTTGTTCACTAAGTGCATCTATCACCCTTCGTGATCATATTTAGTGTATCTATCATACTTTGTTCACTAAGTGCATCTATCACACTTTGTGTTCACCTTTAGTGTATCTATCATACTTTGTTCACTAAGTGCATCTATCACACTTTGTGTTCACCTTTAGTGTATCTATCATACTTGTTCACCTAGTGCATCTATCACACTTTGTGTTCACCCTTTGTGTATCCATCACACTTTGTTCACTAAGTGCATCTATCACACTTTGTGTTCACCCTTTGTGAATCTATCACAAACTCACTTTGTGTATCCATCACACTCGCTTCATTTTGTGTATCTATCACACGTTTACTTTGTGTATCTATCACACTATGCCCACTTTGTGTATCTATCACACTATGCTCACCTTGTGTATCTATCACACTATTCTCACTTTGTGTATCTATCACACTTCATCTGCTTTGTGTATCTATCGCACATGTTTGCTAAGAATTGCATAATTTTTCTTACACTCTTTCTGTTAAAATATGTAGGACTATTATTCATTTGCTTAAAATGTTGCATTTATTTTGCATAACTACTTCATCACAGCTCTCTCTGCATAATCATAAGTTATTCTCTTGCATCTTGCATATCATTTGCATTATGCCCCAACCTACGGGCGCATCTCTGCATGCTCACATTGAATATCTGCCTGAGTCTTCGGCCTTGTTAAAATAGGGTCGTCTCTGGGCTTTGACACTCACTCCCGTCACTTTGTGACTTTCGAGTTCTGTCAAAGAGGGACAACTGTAGACAACCCATTTTTTACCGTCCTCAAGACTCGGTTGTACTTGTAGGTACATCCGGACACAAGCTCAATTGCTCGTCGGGTATTCGACTTTCGCGGTGGAACATCATAGGTTCGAGCTTTCCAGACCCTATATCCTTTCTGTCCCATTCTTGGACCATGACTTGGTCCTTTCAGAATGTGTTTCTTGGTGCACCACCGGCCCCCTTTTGGACTTGCCGACCCCCACTTTGTTGCTACCAGCCATTGATTGAGCCTGCCGGCCATCAATGAGCACGGCCATCCTCGATGGCCAAGACCCTTCAGACGTCAGCCTTTCACTCCAGATCTTTTGAGCCAGCTGGAATCCTTTTATCTGCCCTCTATACACATGAAGCTCTTGCCAAGCTTCTTGAAGAAGCTTTGCATTTCTTTTCTTCTATATAAGGAGAGAGCCTCTCTCCTTAGCAGAGGTTGAGCATTTTTTAAAGGAAATATCTCTCCTTCTCTCGATATTGTTGTTGATTTGTGTCTTGAAGTCCATTTTCCTTGCACTTTTACACTACAACACTTAGAGATACACGGCCATCTTTGGATTGAGGTTCTTGGGAGGACTTCTTAAGCTCTGAAAGTGAGGTTTTACCCCCTGAAGTTGCTGGTTTCGAAGTTGATCTTCAAGGGTGAGCTTATTCCCCTTTTTAGCACTTTTTTGTACCTCATTTTGGTCATCCTTGCATATTGTTTTAGGCCTTGATTTCAACTAAAAAAAGTCTTGTTTTTAAGTGCTTTTGGTGGTTGTTTAAGGTCTTTTGGCTGTTGAGGGTCTTCAACCCTCTTGTTGGCCTTGTTTGGCCTTGTTTTGAGCCATGCCTTAAGGCCTCCAAGCTAGCCTTGGTTTGGCCTTATAACCACTGAAATCCAGTAGATTTTCAGTGGTAGAAATGTTGTTTTGAGGCCTCAATTCATAGGGGGTGGCCCTCTCTCTTTGGTTTTGTTTGCTTGTATTTTGGCCTTACAAAGGAGCATGCCTCTTTGTATTTTTGAGGCTTGGTTCAGGCCCTTTTTGTGACTTTTAGGACTGCCTTGGCTCATCCATGGCTGGTTTGGTCACATTTTTCATGCATCTTGTATGTGTAGTGTAATCCCATTTGTAGCTCATCAAAGTAGCATGTTTGCCTAGCTTGTGTTGAGTCCATTTCATTGATTTTTGGTGATGTTTCACCATGCCTGAGATCTGTTTTGGGTTGGTTTTGTCACTCCATGCATGTATAATACACTTATAGTGTAAATCTCATAAACTAGCTTTTTATGCTTCTTGCTTTAGCATGTCATCCTATCATATGATGTGTCCATTTCAGGATATTTTTTGGTGATGTTTTTCCATATCATGACCCTTTCCATAGCTGGTTTGGTCATCCTATGCATGCTCCATATACTTGTAGAATAAATCTTGCTTACTAGCTTTATGTGCATGATGTTTTGACTCATCATCCTAGCATATTGTGGCTTTGCTCCAGCATGATTTTATTCTTATTTTGGGTTGTTCTTGGACTGTTTTGGGCTGCCATGGCCATATCACTCATGCTTTGTATAGCTATAGTGTAAATGCTTAGGCTAGTCTTGGGTTTTGAGGCCCCTACCATGCCATACATGTGATTTTTGCATGCTTTGCCATCATTCTAAGTGTTATTTCAGTCCATGAAATGCGGTCATACACTTGCATTTGACATGCTTTTAATGCCTTGGAGCCTTGGCTCTTTATGCCTCAAGAATGAACTTTTGTGCATACCATTAAGTCTAAGCCTTTGGCTCATTATTTCAGTGCCTTTTTGGCCTTGTTATACCATGATGTAACTCTGTTTTACGCTGTCCAAGTCATGCCATGTTTGGTTTCAATAGGTGTAGTACATTGCCTCTTTTGTAGCCTCGCATGTTCCATGTTTTTGGCCTTGTGTTCTAGCTCGTGTTGGCTGGTTTCGAGCTTGTTTTTGGTTTTGTTTGGACCTGCCTTGGGACTTTTTTAGGTTCCTTTAGCCCTTTGGGGCTTGCCTTGCATGGCCATGGTTTAAGTCCCTTTGTTAGTTTCGAGCTTTGAGCTTTCTAACATGCTCTGCTTGCATTGTTTAGTTGATTTGGCATCAATTTACATGAGATTTCAGGGCTTACCTTGTTGTCACATATTCATGCTTGTCACTCTTTAAGTGTACTTAAGAGTTGCATCCTTGCGCCTTAATCCTTGAGCCAATTGGCATGCATGTTTGCCTTGCCTTTTCATGCTTTTCATACTATCGATTCATCACTTATGGCCACTGATTTTAGGCATGGCTGAGGCCTATCCATCTTTAGTGTAAGCTCATCTTGCCATGTTGTCACATGCTTGTCCCATTTTGTATGTTGTTGCATACTTGTCCACTGTCACATGCCTTGCATGTTTGTATGTTCATGTTGCATTTTATCATGTTATTCAAGGTTGTTACTTCATATCATGCTTATATGCTTGTTGCATACTCGGGTTATTGCATTGCATGTTTTCATGCTTAAGTCATATTGTATGTTTGCCATTCTTGTTCTGCATTGTCGTTTGGATTAAAGTGTTAATCCGAGCACGAGGAACGAGGGATGTTTCATACTTCAAGTGATGAAACGTGTCTCAATTCTCGGTCACCGACGCTCTTGATTATCTATGATATAGTTCTAGGCATTTATGTGTTTATTTGTGCATTCATTTCTCATTGATTTGCACAAGTTGGGTCTTTGGCCAGCATACATTGGGATGTGTGATTAATGGTCGTGGATCTGACTATGCATCTCCCTTGATGTTTCGAGATGATATGGGGTGGCATAATGCATACATACCCTTGGGAGACCCTCCTTTTCTATATTGTGCTCTGTGCTGCTGACTTGGTGTCACAAAGACATCAAGGTAGCGGCAGTGCCTTGCAGATGGCCGGCAGTCCTTCATTCTTGGCCGACAATGCCCACTCTTGGCTGGCAGCATGGTTGGCAGCAGCTCCCTATGGCCGGCAGGCCACTGATGCACTCCCCAGCATGTTTCTGGTAAGGTCCAGTAGGAATTCCTTGAGGACACCCTGCAGACAGAGCCTCTAAAGAGCATTCAGAGAGCTTTCGAGACGGGAATCCAGCATGCATCTTCAACTTCTTCAAGGCAGAGCTGAGGCGGCCTAGCAATTTTACTTTAAATGCTTACTTGTTAGTTAGTATTTGAATTTGTAATAATTAGTTAATTTGTTAATTAATTAAGTTTTGTAATAATTAGTTGTAGCTAGTTATTCATTCGGTCATGTAATAATTAATTAGATTGTTAGTTAGTTAATTAGTTGGCATGTATTATTTATTCGGACCCTCCGTCGAGAGGGCCAATTTTGTAATAAGTGTGCGTGCATGCGTGCATGTCTTCCAACCTCCATTTCTTTCTCCCTTTTACTTACCAGCTTTCGTTGGTTAGTTTTAGGTCATGTTTCAAATTAGCATACTTATGCTTTGCATGTTTGCATCCATTTGTCTGTCTAGCATACTTATGTTTTCATGTTTGCATCATTAATATACATTGTATGCACTGGGATCAGCACATCATACTAACCGCATTGTATTTCGATACCAAGCTGAATACATGTTATCTAATTGCATCTCACATGTCATATTAGAATAGCCGAGCCTATTTCTAGTTGTATGTTGTATGTGTTTCATTAGCCATCTTAGCATGAACTACGATCATGCATTGATTATTAACTAGTTTCTGTTTTGGCTCGGAGTACTCTGTAAGTATTTATGCTTTAGCATCTTGCATGTATGTAAGTGTTAACATGATAGCATGCTTTCCATGAGGCCAACTGCTTAGTTGATATAAACTGCCTGAATACCTGTGGGTGAAGGTTGGATTACTTGAATTGGAACAATTCATTGAAATCCGCATTTTAGCCTACTTACGAGTAGCAAACTTCAAACCATTTTCAAACAAATGGATATGCGATGCTTTGTTCCAAATTAGGCGATCTAGTCTATACTTGTTTTACTATGCGCATCACATAGTAATTCTAGCTAATTAACCAGAATAAGAATGCATGTGTTTTCAAAAACTAGATATCATGTTTAGTAGTGGCCGATCTTTGATCGGGCGAGCGGGGGTGCTCATAGCTGACCTTCACCAATCGTACCCAAGTTCCCAAGCCGAGGCAACTTTGGTGATGACGGACACATGGCCTTAGGCAATGAGTCAGGGTTTCATAAATTTCCCCAAAATAAAATATTTAGGTGGCAACTCTGTATCTGGCAAAGCAGTCCATGTTTGACACTTCTTTCTTAAAAATCAGTTTTCCAAAACGATTTGCCGAATTTGGACTCTTTGGTGATTTATCAATCTCACATCGCACATTGTGAGGTCAGATTAAGAACCGTGACATTTGAGTCTGAACTATAGCATGAAGCCCTCAGGGCGCATCTACAATAGGGTTATCTTATCTTTCCAATGGCTATGGTTATTTCCATCAAACCAGGGTGGCCTATTGGTGGCTTGGCCTTCAACAGTGCCAGTATTAGTTATGGTTGCCATGGATTAAAAACTCTCAATTGGTTAAATCTAAGTAAGAGTCTAAGCTCTGATACCAATTGTTGCCCAAAAAGAAACTTAAGAGGAGGTGAACTAGGTTTCTACAAATTAAAATTAATATTACCCCAATAAAAATTACAGCTAGTAGTAGATTGTTGAATAATGAAAAATAGATTACTTGATTAAGCACAACGAGAAAGTATCAGTGAAGTAGCTAACCAAAAATGCAGTGAATGATTTTTGACTTCACAAAATATCAGATAATTTGAGGCTTGAGACAAAATAAATAACAAATTATGATTTTGATAGATTAGCAAAGGATTTAGCTATCAAAGTAACTACAAACTCATAACAGATGGCTATAGCAATTAAAGAAAGAGAATAGATGTTTAGCACAATAATAGCAAATGGTATATCAAATATAGCTATAGCAGTGAAGAACATAAAATAGATTAAGGAAGATGAGGCAAACAGATTTATAGTGGTTTAGTCTCAACCAAGCCTGCATCCACTCCTCAAGCTTCACTTCAGATTTTCCACTATCCTCTAGCTTCATAGAGGTGCTAGCAACCTCTTCACAAATGGAGCAATCCTCCACAAATTTTACACAAACTTTCAAAGTCTGAAATGTTACACTCCTTAGGTGATTCTCAATCACACTCAAAGAGTCAAGAGACCTGAGTGTACTACACTCTTACAAGATTAAAATGAAGGTGTTTTTTCTTTCAAAGAAATCTACCAGAATAATTTCTCAAAGATAGATATACAATATTGAAGCTTAGAATTTTTCTATAAATCCTCTCACAGGAATATATGTTTAAGGTTAAGCTCACTGTAATTTCTAAAGGGAAAATGAAAACCAGATGAAGAACACTTCAGAGAATAGAGAAAAATGAGAGTGATGAAAGATTGAAAATGTGTATAGCACATTGCTTCGTTGCTTTGTCTCTATGCTTGCTCTTGTTCACAAAGATTTGTATATAACAGAGGTGGTGCTCTGTTATGTTTGATAGAGCCCATCATCTTCTTCCCATTGAAGATGTAACAGTTGATTTTGGGAGACCGCTTGAGCGGTCAAGTGTCATCTCGAGCGGAGTTTTGTAACTTTCAGTATCTCGCAGGTTTGTAAGCAAGACCACTCGAGCGAAGGAAAGGTCGCTCAAGCATAAAATGAGAGCTCCCAGTATTTTCCCATAGCTCTACAAAACTTCTGAGACCTTGCATTTACCTCTCGAGCATTGGAAAGTTAACTCAAGCGGTCCCTTCGTATTTTGGCACTTCGCTTGAGCGATGGAAAGTTAGCTCGAGCAATCTGGTTAGGACATCAGAATTACATTGCGATCCAAACACTTTTCAGACTTATTTCTCTCACACCCCTTCTCTCTCAGCCCTCTTTCCAAAACCCTATCTAGAAAACCTTAGATTTCATCTAGTAAGAGCAAGAATTGATCTTTGGGTCTTCATTAAAGTTGTTATCCTCGTCAAGAGCTATGTTTTGAACCTATTAGATTGTGGTATTTTGAAAGTTTATCATGTGGACCTTCATCTCTCTTCTTGCAATCCTTGAGGTAGGAATGCCATTACCCTTACATATCTATACTTTGGTTTAATGTTTGTGAATCTTAAGATGTATGGACCTATTGAGATGGATGATGTACATATATATATATAGGTCTTGTGTTGATGAAGTGGTTGTGTGAGATTAATAATGCGTTGTGTAATCAATTATGAAATAGTGAGTAAATACACATGAATTAAGGAAAACGAGTACTTGGAAAGGAAAGCAGTAACGTCCCAACTTGTCGGTCGTTAATAAATCAAATCAACCTCAATTTATAATTGCAGATAACTCATAATCTCAAATATACAAATTGTCTCCATAAATAATTAACTCAAATGTCTCCAAAATATAAATTATACAAATCTCCAAAAATAATATATAGTTGTGGACTAAAAAATCTCCAACTCAAATAATCTCTTTAGATGCTTCAACTCCAATAGCCACTAAATTTGCTCCACACCTGAAAAAGAAATTAATTCGGGAAGTATACAATACAACAGGAATAACAAGGCTCGAACATAGAATAAATCAATAGGGATCCAACAATTACACAACCGATTAGATTCGAAAATAAAGCAATTTACCAAATTGCACAAACAAATGTCAACTTCTTGTTGACACGTTTGAGTGCCTTGGTCATTTGATAAATTCTGTGAAGTTGTTCTGTGTAGTCAGTGTTGATTTGTCTGGCTAAATAACGTGAAAATGCTCTGTACATGGATCGAGTAGACCTTGCCAACAGCTTGGACCAATAGCCCGGATAAGCGGTTGTGCTTGGGTGAGGTGGGTGAGGCCGGTCACTGGTCATGTACCGAGTAGGACCGGGTATTTGGTTCTGGATAAATTATCATATGTCGAGTTGATTTGTTTGTGCAATTTGGTAAATTGCTTGATTTTCAAATCTAATCGATTGTGTAATTGTTGGATCCCTGTTGATTTATTCTCTGTCCGAGCCTTGTTATTCCTGTTGTATTATATACTTCCCGAATTAATTTATTTTTCAAGTGTAGAGCAAATTTAGTGGCGATTGGAGTTGAAGCATCTAAAGAGATTATTTGAGTTGGAGATTTTTTAGTCCACAACTATATATTATTTTTGGAGATTTGTATAATTTATATTTCGGAGACATTTGAGTTAATTATTTATGGAGACAATTTGTATATTTGAGATTATGAGTTATCTACAATTATAAATTGAGGTTGATTTGATTTATTAACGATTGACAAATTGGGGCATTACAAAAGCCCCAAATTTTCATGGGTAACCCTAAGGGTTGTTCTTAATTTTGACTTAATGGAAAGTTGATAAGTAAAATTTGGGGAATCCTTGTGATTACTTTTGTTATGCTTAAAATGTTATGTTTTGGAATGTGTTTGAGGTGTCCACTTTCCCAGTTTGAGGGGGGACGACGAATGTGGGAATATGTTTGAGGTGCCCACATGCCCCGTTCGCATGAGGGAAACGAATGTGGGGATGTTGTGAGGTGTCCACTAGATGGTTCGTATGAAGACGATGAAAGTGGAAGGTTTGAGGTGTTCACTGGTCATTTGTGTGAAGACAGAAAAATATGGAAATTAAGTGCTAAACCAATGGAAATTCACGGGCATCAATAAAGGTTATGCATATTTAAACCAAATGTTTATATACTTGGTTAAAGTTATTCTCTACTGGGCAATTGCCCAGTCCTATTTAATAACATTTCAGGAAGTGCAGAGCTCCAAAACCGTCAATAAAGAAGAAGAAGAAAAAGACTACCACTTTTCAAAATCTAAACTTTTGTGAACTTGAAGTTGTAATGTAATTATGGAACTCCCTTTTGTAGACGCGCCCGTGGGCCCCGCGCAACAATTCAGACTCCTTTTTGTGTTACGGTTCCTAATCTGAACCAAAGAGTCCAAATCCGGCAAATCGTTTTGAGAAAACAAATTTTTAGAAAAGAAGTGCCAAACATGGACTGCTTTACTAGATACAGAGTCGCCACCTAAATATTTTATTTTGGGGGAATTTAGGAAACCCTGACTCGGTGCCAAAGGCCATGTGTCCGTCATCACCAAAGTTGCCTCGGCTCAAGAATTTGGGTACGATTGGGGAAGATCAGCTATGAGCACCCCCGCTCGCCCGATCAAAGATCGGCCTCTACTAACCATGATATCGAATTTTGAAAACATTATGCGTTCTTATTTCGGTTATTAGCCTAGAATTACTATGTGATGCGCACGGCAAACAAGTATAGACCAAATCGCCTAAACTGGAACAAAACATTGCATGTTTTTTTTTTAAATGGTTTGCTACTCGCAAGTAGGCTAAAATGCAGGTTTTGCCACCCTCAAGTGGGCTTTAGAAAAGATGGTTTTGCCACTATCTGGTGGGCTTAAAACTCACAGTTTTAATGCATTATTCCAATTTAGGTAATTCAACCTCCATCCACAGGCATTCAAGCAATTATATCACATAAGCAAATAGCCTCATGGTAAGCATGCTGTCATGGCAACACTCACACGTATGCAAGGATGCTAAAGCAAAAAAACTTACAGAGTACTCCAAGCTAAAACAAGAACTTGTTAGTAATCAAATGCATGATCCAAGTCCTTGTTAAGTGTCTAATGCAACGCATACAAAATGCAACCTAGAGTAGGCTCGGCTAGTCTATGGATGGCATGTGAGATACAACAGGTAACATGTATTCAAGTTTGATTTGAAATATTATGCAGTTAGTATGATGCGCCGAGCCCGGTGCATGCAAGACTGATGAATGATGCACGCATGCATAGCATAAGGTATGCTAAATTAAACATGACCTAACACTAACCATCAAAGTAGGTAAGTAAAAGAGAGAAAGAAGTGGGAGTTGGAACACATGCACACACGCACCCACATTTATTACAAATTCGCCCTCGCTCGGAGGGACCAAAAGAATAATACAATTAATTAACCTACGAGCTAATTAATTACTACAGACCAATTAAAATAGTTAAACAAATAACTAATTTAATTTAAGCAATAAACAGCCTCGGGAAGAGGGCCCAATGCAATGCGTGTTCGGCTCCGCTCGGAAGACCACTGCCATGCACAAGTTGCCTCTGTTTTCCCTGCCTGGCACCTCTGAAAATTGCACAAACTCCAGGGTTGCTTCTATGAGTGCTGTGGAAGACCACCGGCCATGAGGAATGGTCACCGGCCATAAGGAATGGTCACCGGCCACTGATTAAGCTATCGGCCACTGATGGATGGCCAGTCGGCACTGCAGATGGCCGGCCGGCCAAAGCTTCCTGCAGAATCCTGTTTTGACAGCAGCAGAGGGCAAAACAAGGCATAGCAATGCATTCCAAGCAAATGTGTGCACCAACATATCCCTTATCATATTCATGACTCAAAGGGGAATGGGCCTCGATTCTCGGACCACCAATCGCGCATTTCAATGCGTGATGGCCCAAGAAACCAAGTATGCATTTTGATATGGAATGCAATGCACATAATCAAACAAAGGGGCTCAACCTCTATCATACTCAACTCAAGAGGTGAGGCATGCATGCAAATGGAATGAAACCTAGGCATGGAGGCTAAGTGTGCAACATGGACATGCAATGTGTATTTAGGCATGCAAGGCATAAGGCAAACACGTAACCACATGTTAAGGGGTGGACTTAAACTAATTTAGGCAGCCCTCAAACAAGCCTAAAACAGTGGCCAATGAGCTAAGGAAATGAGACCAAATGCACATACAAGCATGCATGCAAATGGACCAACACTTAAGCATCAAACAAGTAACCTTTAAGCACACTTAAAAGAGATGAAACATGGGCATATGGCATGCATAGAAAGCTTTAAAATTGCATGAAAAAGAGGTGCCAAACCAACTAATCAAAACATGCAAGGCATGCAATAATGGTCCAAGTACTTAAGGCAAGCCAAGGAGGCTTAAACCAAGGCTAAGTCAACCAAGCCTCACAAGGCTAAGGGGACTTAAAACAGGTCCAATGCAAACCTACACAAAGCTAAGGATGCACCTAGATGGCATCTAAGTGGTCTAAAAATGCAAGCATACAAAGAGGCACATTCATGGAGCCTAAGGCAACAACCTTTTATTGCATTGAAAGAGCATCAAAGGCAAGCATATAGGCATGTTATAAGGACTAAAATATCATGGTAAATGGTTCCAAACCACTGAAATAATGCAAGTAATGCATGCTCATGGTCCATGCACTTGAGGCTCGCAAGTCAAGAATGCAAAGAGGCTATACTAAGCATGCCATGGTCGACCAAAGCAACCAAAGACAAAACTTCAACATGCTAAAACAAGCACAAAAGCTTCACAAAGCTAAGCCTAAAGCATGTTAAGGCTAAATGATGGCATTACAAGACATGTATGCAAAGCATGCAAGGTGCGTCTAAACCAACTTAACATAATGCTATTTCATGGAAAAATAGGCACAAATAACAGCTAAGGCATGGCCAACATACAGTTAAACATGGTGCTCACTAATGAGGCAAAAATGGCCCTTTTCAAGGACAACAAGGAGAGGGGGTGGCCCTCTCCTTCTTGGGACCTCAAGGCACCATCGTCACCACTAAAATCCCTCAAGATTTCAGTGGTAAGGAGGCCCAAACACAATGGTCCTGGAGCTCATCAAAAATGCACAAAAATGGAGCCTAACAAGGCTTAAGAGGGGTCAAACAACCTCAAAGCTCAAAACACCCTTAAACAACTATTTAGAGTAGGAAAATACAAGACTTTTATATGTTATACACCAAGTCTAAAAACAGTTGCAAGGTAGTCAAAAAAGCTATGCAAAAATGGGGTAAAAAGAGTAAGAATGTTACCCTTGTAGACCCTCTTCACAAATGATGGACCAGCAGCTTTCTTAGGTCCAAACTAGCTCCAAAACTTCAAGAACAACCTCCAAGGACCTCAGCTCCAAGAGAAGGTGTAATGGCGAGTGTTTGCGTGCAATACTAAGACTAAAACACACACAAATACACAAAAAGAGAGAGATATAGAGATAGGATATATGCAAACCCTAACCCTACAACTCAAAGCTCTGGAAAAATGTTGTCCAACCTAAAAGAGGGAGAAAAGGCCTCCTCTTATAGACAATCCAATCTTGTAAAGCTTCCAAGGTAAGCTAACAAGAGGGAGATCCTTCCATACACGTGTATGGAGGGGAGCAAAGGTGGGTGCCAGCTATCACAGCTGGCACAAAAATATCTGCAAAAGCAGATGAACAGTAGTCGGCCGGCCAAAATTGCAATTTGACCAAAATAGATGGCCGGTCGACCATCCAGAGTGCCGGTCGGCCAAACATTTGGCCGATGGCAACAAAACACAGCCGGTGGCCTCAAGCCATGGCCAGTGGAGTGTGGGGATGGCCAACAACCTATTCCCTGCCCTCCAAAGCAAAAACACAAGTGTTTGGTGCAAAACAAAACACGAAACAGTCAAGTCGAGAGGTCCTGAGGCGAGGCGCGTAGCCGAGACCTCCGGGAACTCAAGACGAACACAAACAAGGATGATCACCGCATGTTCAAACGGTGACGTCCAAGTCTTGAGGATGGTCAAAAATGGGGTGTCTACAGTTGCCCCACTTTGACAGAACTCGAAAATTATAAGAATGACGGGAGTGAGTGTCAAAGCCCAGAGACGACCCATTTTTGACAAGGCCGAAGACTTAGACAAAGCATGCAAGATAATAAAGATATGCGCCCGAAGGCAGTGGCAAAATGCTACTGAAAATGCAAGAAGCTGAGCATAACTTATGATCATGCAAAGAAAGCTATAACGAAACATAATATTCGACAGTTTTAAGCTAGCATACACCAATCTAACTACGCTACAATGCAGAAAGGATGTAAGAGAATTATGCAATTCTTGATACGCCTCACTCGGAGAATGCAATACCTGTGTAGTACATCTGGTTGCACCAGCCTTAAATGAGCCGTACATACAATATCGCGTACGAAAGAGAGAAAACTCAACAGGTACAATTTTGTTAGCAACATGCATGACAATGCAAAATGAATGCAAAATGGTATGCAGTATTTACAAAACTATGTATAAATAATGCAAACGATAATGCGATGCAATTGAATCATGATCAAATCATGAGCGGTTCAAAACCACACAAATGTCAAATAGATTGATGGAGATGACAAGTCCGTCTACCATAGAAAAGGTCGTACAAAACTATGAGTAATGTAGACGGACACAAGAACAAGTAATTGGGTGGAATGACATAAGTGGGGAAATAACCCGCTAACGAAAGAACAATGATCCTAATGCTGGATGCAAAAATTACACTACAATGTAAAATATATAATGGATATGGCATGCAACCAAACCAAATCTTGCCTAAGAAAGGTATGGACACACATGACCCGTGTCTAACATAGAACGGTCACACAGAACTCTGAGTGTATAGACGTGAAAAGTATGGGCACATACCAGACCAAGCTCAACATGGAAAGGTGCCAGCCATAGATGGAGGTGATGCAACGAATGCACGCAAACTACAATGCAATATATACAATATGCAATGGAATGGATATAGTGGATTTAAGGCCTACGGCCAAACCGTATCTTGCCTAGGAAAAGCATGGACACAAACAAACCACGTCTAACATAGAACGGTCAAACAGAACTATGAGTGTATAGACGTGAAAAGTATGGGCACAAACCAGACCAAGCTCAACAAGTAAAGGCGCAAACCCTAGATGGAAGTGATGCAATGGATGCATGCAAGCTATAATGCAATATGTACAATATGCACTGGAATGGACTATATACGATGGGTAAGGCACGCGGGCCAAACCAAATCTTGCCTAGGAAAGGCATGCACAAATGAACCGCATCTAACATAGAACGGTCACACATAACTATGCTTTAACGTGAAAAGTATGGGCACATACCAGACCAAGCTCAACAAGGAAAGGCGCAAACCCTAGATGGAAGTGATGCAATGGATGCATGCAAGCTATAATGCAATATGTACAATATGCACTAGAATGGACTATATACGATGGGTAAGGCACGCGGGCCAAACCAAATCTTGCCTAGGAAAGGCATGTACACATACGACCCGCGTCTAACATAGAACGGTCACACAGAACTATGAGTGTATAGATGTGAAAAATATGGGCACATACCAGACCAAGCTCAACATGGAAAGGCGCCAACCCTAGATGGAAGTGATGTAATGGATGTATGCAAGCTACAATGCAATATGTACAATATGCACTGGAATGGACTATATACAGAGGAATGCATGACATATGCAATATTTACAGTGAAATGCATGACACATGCACTATTTACAATGAAATGCATGACAAATGCATTATTAACAATGAAATGCATGACATATGCATTATTTAAAATGATGCATGACATATGCAATATTTACAGTGAAATGCATGACATATGCACTACATACAATGTAATGGATGACATATGCATTATTTACAATGAAATGCATGACAAATGCACTATATACAATGAAATGCATGACATATGCATTATTTAAAATGATGCATGACATATGCAATATTTATAGTGAAATGCATGACATATGCACTATATACAATGTAATGCATGACATATGCAATACTTAAAATGATGCATGACATATGCAATATTTACAGTGAAATGCATGACATATGCACTATATACAATGTAATGCATGACATATGCAATACTTAAAATGGTGCATGACATATGCAATATTTGTTTTTTGTTTTTTTTTTTTTTTTTGGAATGCATGTTGCATGGAATGCGCGACAACGCAAGTCGCTTGAAATGCATGACAATGCAACCGAGCGGATTTAAGGTCTCACCAGACCAAGCGAGTTTAAGGTCTCGCCAAACCGTTCGCTAGGGAAATGCATAACAATGCAAGTGAACTTGAAATGTGCAACAACATGTAGCGTTTGAAACGCAAATGAAAGATACATATCAATGTGAATGAAAGTATGTATAACCAACGCATGTTCGCGACGAAGCATTGCGAAGCAACGCATGCGGGGCAACTTTCGAATCTTGAAAGAGACAAAAGGATACAAGAAGGATACACCTTGCACATGTTTGAGTGCTACGCACAGAAGACACGGTCCGAGGTCAAAATAGGGGCCGGTTGAGCTTCGGAACTGCCTTTTCTTGCATTGTCTTGAGCAATGAAGGCCCCAAACTACACATCTAACCCAAACAAGGTTGCAGAAGGCTCACCGGCCATCATAGAAGGTCACCGGCTACCCACCGGCCACAAAAACATTCCACCGGCCAAATATTTGGCCGACCGACCAAATCTTGCTGAGTTGGGACAGTTTGGTCATTTCGGCATGGGTTTTATAAAATAGGGTTTCAAACCCTATTTGTCTTACTTTCTCTTGGCCGAAAATCCCTCCTCCCTCTTTCTAGAGTAATTTTCTCTCTCCGTTCTCCGTTTTCCTCGATTTTCGTGCCCCTTTCGACGCTTGATTCGCGAAGTTCTTTGCGTTTTGAACATTTTCATCCGAACAAAACTCCGTTTCGGTGTCTCTTTTTCGATTTCCGCCTCTTGGGGTTTGTTTCCCCCAAGTTTTTCTTGATTTTCGTGCCTTTTCCACTTTCTGACTTTTTCAGCCATTTTCCGCCCTCTTGGGGTTGACTTTTTGTTGACCCTTCGCATTCTCACCCGGTTTTCGCTTTCCCGGTCATTTTCATACCACTTTTTGACATGGCGGATGATATTCCACGGGACGGGACTCCCCCGAGGCATGAGATGGATCCCGGGGCTGAGCTTTTACCCTTGAGCATCCGCCCGTTCAACCCGGCGACCTACTGGCTGGCGATTCACGTGCTACCTCCTGACGGTCTTCGCCCGATTCAGAGTTTCGGCAGGCGTAATCGAGCTTCTTTTGCGCGAGCCGACGTCTCATATGTCCTTCGGCGCTTCCGAGGTACATTCTTTCCCGTTTCAGTTTTTCGCAATGCAGAACATTTTAACTGCCATAGTTGATTCTATTCTTTAACTGCTTACCTCAGATACACTGATACACTGCACATTGTAGCTGACTATGAACACACTTGTACTTGATATATGTTTGAATCGGAAAACGTGCACACACGCTATATTGGTCCTGAACCACCCAAACACCTTATTACATCACACACTGTAGTTCACTGCAAGCACACCGGCACCCGATATCTGTTTGAACTTGAAAACGTGCACACACGCTGTATTGTCACTGAACCACCCAAACACGTTGTCACATCACATGTTGTAGTTCACTGTAAGCACACCGGCACATGATGTTTGTTTGAACTTGAACATTGTATTGTTACTGAACCACCCAAACACGCTGTCACATCACATGTTGTAGTTCACTGTAAGCACACCGACACCCGATGTTTGTTTGAACTTTAACACGTGCACACACGCTGTATTGTTACCAATTCTGAATGTTTTTCAAAATTGTACATTTTATATTGCTTCGCAACTGTTTTATTCTTGAAAACAGGGAGATTCCCATGCCTTCCGGGGGTATGGGAACATTACCGCTAGAGATTGGTACATGGAGCTGCCCGATGCGATCCGTCACATCGTGGACCAGGCCGGGTTCGGCGCATTCTGCAGGGAACTTTCCAGACTCACCGCAAGTAGGCCTCTCCTCACCGCTCTGGTGGAGAGGTAGTGGGACACCACCGACTCCTTCCACCTTTCCGCTACGGGAGATATGACGATGACTCCCTATGACTTCTCGATGCTCACCGGCATCGGGGTAGGGGGTGATCCGATCCCCTTTGACACTGACATGGACAAGTGGGAGACCGCTCAACTTTACCTACTTGGCGAGAGCTTCGCCTCTCGACTTCATCGTGGTTCGAGGTCCAGTTCAAGGTTCAGCCAGCCTTGGTCGAGGAGGCTCCGATGACTCAGGAGAAGGTGGAGCGGTATGCGCACGGCTTCCTCATGTTTTTGCTGGGGACGACTATTTTCGCCGATCGGGCGAACACCGTGCCCCTCTGTCTGCTCAGTGCTCTTGTGGATGTCACCCGGATCTTCCGCTACGACTGGGGTGGCGCTGCCTTGGCCACTTTGTATGGATATATGAGCTTAGCCTCCCGTGGCAGTGGGTAGTTGCTCGGGGGCTACTAGCGAGCTTGGGAGGTACCTTTTCCTTTCTGCTTTTCATTTCTGTTCTATATTTTTTGTACTCTGTACATTGCACACACTGTAATCTACTTCATGCTGACTGTATACTACACACACGGCACACATATACTCTGCTTTACACTGACTGTACATTGTACACACTGTACACTCCGCACAATACACTACACAATACATGATTCTGTAATTTCTGCTTTATTCTGCATTCTGATTTATCTGATAGGCATACTGATATTTGCTCTACAGCTGTGGGTCTGCGCCTATTTTTCGAGACTCGCCCCAGTGCCAGACGTGGAGACCCCCCTTGTCGTCCCATTCTCGCACCGTTTTGACGTGAGGTGCATGCGGAGACCGCGGGAGACATTCATCTTCTTCCGCGGCTACTTTGACACCATCACCCCCGCGAAGGTATGTTTAGAACTTTCAGTCCATTTGAGCTTCGCTTTGCACTGTATTTTCGATAACAAATAGATAACAACTGCATTTTATTTTCAGATCACCTGGCAGCCTTGGGCTCCATTGCCAACTGCGATGTGGGAGCGGTTCGCGGGTACGGAGGAGACTGCCCGTTTCAAGATTTTGCTGGAGGGCCCGGTCTGTCGGGCTTGGTACCTAGGTGAGCGTTTCCTACGCCAGACCCTAGGCTTACAGGAGCAAATAGTCCCGATCCACCCTCCTGAGCATATGAGGGATACGGAGAGGTTCACTCCCGAGCAGATGGCCGACTACACGATCGGCTGGGATGCGACACGCTTTAGAGGCATAGGCGACTACAGAGAGTACGTGCAGACGTATATCATGCGGCCTTTGAGCAGTGGCCGACGAGCTGAGAGAGAGAGGCCTGCGGCGCCGGTGGCTGGAGCAGAAGCAGGAGTGGGAGCGAGAGCACCGAGGGTGGCTCGGGGTCGCGGCAGGAGTGGAGCTCGGAGGGGACAGGGGGCTAGTTGGCCAGTACTGCCCGCTACGATGACATGCCGAGGGCGGGGTGGGGCGACTTACCAGATCCCCATCGCTCCCCCTCCGGCTGATCACGAGTTGGTCGGGTTCTACGGCTTGCCTCCGGTATGTAGTACTTCATCTTACATCTTGCATCTTGCATCTTGCACTGCCATTTCATTTCAGTTTATTTGATATTCCGCAGAATACTGATGCATCTAATACTTTTACAGGCTTCCTCCGAGTACACTCGCCAGTCCCTGGAGTTGACCGCCTCTGTGATGGGGATGCTCCAGTAGAGCCTTGACCTTCTGGCGATTTGCAGTATTCCGGTATGTTATTCTGACCACAGTCTCAAACCGTAAACTGTTTCACACAATCTGATGCACAACACTTGATATACGGCCCTTACGGCATCTGATACACTGTACTCATACACTACATTCTGCACTGACACACTGTTCACAGCATTCATACATTGTACTCATACATTGCATTCTGAACTGATATACTGCTTACTGTGTTCGTACACTGTACTCATACACTGCATTCTGTACTCATACTCTACTCACGGCATTCATACACTGTACTCATACACTGCATTCTGCACTACTACACTGATGCGTTTGTCTTTTTGTACTTTTCAGCCTCCCTTCCAGATTTCCACTGTAGGAGGTGCTTCAGCTGGACCTTCCGTTCCTACCGAAGGAGATGGCAGAGTATACCTCCGCACTAAGGCAGGGCGCACCCATGTTGGGAGTAGCTCACGGGCACCCGTCCCTGATGATGATGATGAGTCTGAGGCTGAGGCAAAGGCGGAGGCAGAGTCGTCCGAGGAGGAGACCGGAGACGGCTTGGGCTCAAACTCAGATGACGATGCTGATGACGATGCTCCTGGACCTTCGTCCAGGAAGAGGACGAGGACAGACCCCTAGACCTGAGGCCTTTTGACATTGATCCAGATTTTTTATGTTTTTCTTTTTTTTGTACTTTTTCTTTTTGCTGGTAGCTAGAGTACCTTCTACTGCCGCAAGCAGGTTTTTGTTTCCAAAGCTTTGTACTTGAAAAAGATGAATGAAATGAAACAAGCTTTTTGTCTGAAAAAGTGTTACATTTGTACACTTTCATACTTTGCATTGCATTACATCACACTACATCACAATGTAAATGATATTGATCTCCATGTCTGCACATCAAACGTTTGTATTGCAATAAACGGATAATGAAACGGCCAACGGCAAAACAACTTAAACAACCCACTGCTCATTCTGAACACTCAGCTCATGCTCCGCTGGGGATACTCTGCTGGGGATTACTCTGCATACAGCGAACCCTGAACAAACAGTCTAAATCTGAAAAGACGGAATACGAAGGTAGAATTTGCAGAAGCTGAAGCACACTCGGATGCCCCAAATTTTCCCTTTTTCTTCTTTTGCTTCACATAGATGTGGAGAATGGCATAGCACTCTGAGCACACAAAACGATTAATTTTTGAAATTGAAAAAGGGTTTTTCAAACCAGGGTATTGAGCCTACAACTGAACACAATGAAAAAGACTCAAACACAAGGTATACAACCTAATCACAACGAGACACGTTCGGAAAAGACTCAAAACAAAAGTTGAGGTAAAAAAAACAAAAGACACGACCCACGGACGTGTTTACAAAAACAAGAGACCTCAGATCTCGAGGAGCCAGTTCCTCCGGGTATGTTTCCCACCCTTTCTTATTTGTGATTCTCACATCACTCGGCGCTCAGGCTTGGTTTTTCTCTCAAAACCCTTTTCCTCACTTTTCTCTCGACTTACACCTCTCTATTCTTTATTCTCTCATTTTCCATCCCTCCCCAGGGTGATTGATAGATGAATAAGAAGTCGTGGGGTCACGCCCAACATTATTAGCTTGCGGCTAGTTCTTTCGGCGACGTTTAGTCGATGTTCCGGATAGGGAATGGAGTATTTGATTCATTCTAATTTGTGCTTCGCACTTGGCCTGATACCTCGTTGCTTGGAGATTGTTTAGAGCTTTCAGCCCTTTACTGGCAGCTTCAGTTGTGTCTTCCTCTGGAAAATATAGCGCCCTTCTAGCAAATATGTTGAAAATGGGGGAAAGACAGGAAGTCTGGCTCAACTGTGCCCCTAGTTTATCATTTTGACCATTTTTTGTTTTGGTTTTCTACTAAAATAGTTTTGATCAATATGAGAGTTAGGTTAACATACTTGTTCGATTTTGATTTGAAAATCATGCAAGTTAGGCTATGAGCACTGAAAATTTTCCTTTCTTGCGTCCAAGAAAATGGTCCAGTTTTGGAAAATGAAATAGTTTTCAAAAGAATAGTCAACCTCAGTAAAAATTTTCAAAAACTATTTTTGCAAAACGGCCACCGCTCGACGAGCGCAGAACTTACTCTTGAGATGCACAACCTTGGATCGGGGGCAATGGAAAATTGCCCCTTGTGTGGATGGCACTGCATGGCAACGGAAAGTTGCCCCTGGTTTGAATGGTGACTCGTGGCAACGGATGGCAACAGAAAGTTGCCCCTTGTTTCGATGGCGCCACAGTATTTTGTACTCAGTCCTCATTAGTGATGATCGCAACCGAACTCTCAGACACGGAGAAGACGAAGGTGGTCAAGACCAATATATGGACACAGTCGCTATGAAAGCGTCGGGGTGGACTTCGGGATGAAATCAAAACCATTACATGGACAAAGTCGCTATGAAAGCGTTGGGGGCTGGACTTCGGAGTGAAGTTGCCTACGTATCCTAAACATGGGAATCAAGCCTTACGTAGTTCGGGTTAAGGTACACTCGGGTATTAACCTTCACTTTTTAGGCTTAACTTTTGCCAAGGCGCCCGTTACGGGTTTTCGACCTTGCGAGCTTTGTTTTTCTTTTCTCTTTTTCTTCTCTTTTTTGCTTTCTGCTCTCCCTTTATATATATATATATATATATTTTTGCATTTTTTTCTTCTTTTTCTTTTTCTTTTTCTCTCTTTTTTTTTCTAACTTTTGCCTGGGTCACCCTTCTGGGTTTTCGGCCCAGCAAGCCTCTCAAACGATAAAAGTATAACAAGTCCATGCCAAATGGTTTTAGGGTTTTGAAGCCATCTGTATCCAAGAGAGTGGCTGTTGTTATTGATTTGTGGAAGGACCCATCTTCGGCTTTTCAAGCATATCAGACATTTTTGCCCCTAGTTCAAGGGGTGCTTCTGTTCTAGCTTCGCGAACTTCTGTTGACGACGCCTGACCTCTTGATCTGACTTTGGTGCCTCTTGTTCGAGGGCTGCTTCAAACCTGGCCACACAAGCCTCTCTTGATGATTGATCGTTTGAACGTCCTGAGTACGTTCAAGGTCTGAAAATAGATGGATTGAATCTCGAGGCTGAGAGCGATCCTAGGCTGCACAATCTCAAGAGCGATTCCACACTAGTCTTCATAGGATCGAGCAACACATTTTGTTTTTGAAAATTTTTAAGAAAGCGACAAATCGCTCGCGCTGAAGATAGTGTGGAACCAATCTGGATCAAGCCAGGGTCCTTCTCAGTACTCATACTAACAAGCATGATTTCAGTCATTAAAGGCTCAGCATGCCTCATTCTCTCAAATTGATCAAAGTTTTACAAAACCCGAGGAATTCCTTCCTCTTCGTTTTCATCACCACAGTGTTCAAAAGGTTTTGAAAAACTAAAGGTCATTACAATGAGTTTCAGGGTACAAGAGAGCAGGTGGAATGTACTGCCGTTCTATTCGGATCCTTTGGCACAACAAGTCAAAATAGCAATAAGCACGGAAATGTGATAGCCGCAGCTGTTTCATTCGGATTTCCTGGTTGCAACTGGCTCCACAACAGAGACAGACCCAAAAGAAAACAAAAGGGTAATTACAAAACAAAATGGTGTTCGAGGCAACAACCCTGGATCCACCCGACATTCTATAAAAGGGGACTGACTCGCTACAACAAGACAGACCCTTAAGCAAAAAGAACTGACTCAAGACAATGAGACAGACTCAAAACAAAACAAAGAACTGACTCGATACCCAGGCTAGTATTTACAAAACTAGCATTCGCGGATGCTCAAAAATGCGTGCCAAATGCCACATCCAAAATACACAGGGCACCGCTCATAGGTGGTCCAACCCCGATCACATACTCGCAGTATCTTCGAAGTCCAATAACTGGGTAGTAACAGACTTGGCTGAGGTGGGTGGGAGGATAACCTCATTGTCAATCAAATCTTGCACCTCATGACAAAGGTGGAAACAATTATCGGTAGCATGACCGGTTTGCTGGTGGTACGCACAGTACAAAGTAGCATCATGTGTAAGAGGGAGATTCTTTGGGAGAGGCCGAGGCTCCAAGGGTTTAAGATGCCCTCTTTCGGCCAGGATCTGGAGCGCTTTACACAAAGGCATGTAGAGAACGTGAAAGACCCTGTGCCCTCGGGGCGGGTACTTTGAAGTCTGAGTATTCTTGCTAGACGCACTAGCGAAAGGGTCGGCAGGCATTGTCTTGACTTTCTGATCTTTCCCAAGTGCAGAGTTGGGAGCAGAAGGAACTGTCCTAGCATGACGGGGCCTATCCCGGTGTTCTGCCTGGCTTGAACTACCCTCGGTTGGAGTGGGGAAAGCATCATCCACAGCTTTAGACACAACTGCGAATATCTATTGCTTGTTCATCCCCCCGGCTTTCAAAGCCTCGGCTGCCCACAGCAGTTGTTCGATGGGATCAGCATCTATTCCCACTATGTTCTTACCTCTGGCCTCAACCTGATCGAGAGTTTGGGTTGCTGTTGGCACGTCCTTGCTATAGCTTGAGACCACCTCGGGTTGGCTAAGTTCAATCACAATCTGTCCCAGTAACGGGGGCTCCTGTGGTACAAAATTCCCGGCATATGGCGCGGTGGTGTGGCCGATATTAAAAGCGAGATCTGCCATAGACCTCTGGAGGTCACCAATTATTCCCATCAATTTGAACGTAGTGGGCTCACGAGCCTGATACAATTGCGGTTCCCAGATCGGGTGCACAGCAGGCGACCTGGGCGGATACGGTACATCGACATTGGTCTCACTTTGCAGGGTGATTCCTTGATCTAATGCGGTTGTCACAACCACGATTTCCTCTGAGCTTTGGGTCGCCATAAGTCCGCTGTACTGAGCGGAGATGATGTGACCGGTTGATTGGCGGATCCGATATTTGCTTGCCTTAGCAAGGGAGAACACAAAATCTCTGAACCCCAACTCGCTGAACTAAAAGGGAAAACAAGCAGCGTTTTAGCCCAAACGGAACAAACACAGGTGTAGTCAAACAACTGTACCCTACTACTGATCACTGTTCCCCAAAATCATTGCCTCAAAACACTGAATCTGATATCTGTAGATATAACTGATTCTCACAAATACTGATACTGGTGCCCTCAGGCCTGACACTCAAACTTGCAAACTGATTTATGCGTTCCTATAGAGATACACTCTAAAAGCACATAGCAAGTAAAAGAGAGCCAAAACACCCCTATGTTGGGGTAGGGTTTCCCTGTCCTATTTTGTCAGGAGCTAGGGTTTCACTACGTACACAGCAGTTTCAAACAACCTAAAATCGGGTAAGCAACCTGTCCTAGTTTGGAATGGTCACTATAGATTCCGAATATGCACTAGGTCGAATGGTCAGAAAGGGTGCCCCGATAAAACCGGGGTTTGTGTTCCCATGCTGTCAGAGCCCATAACCGGTCAGCCTTATGGTCATGCCTTGACAAGACAAGCCTCCGGCAAACCGTTCAGGAATGGCAGATGGCAAACACGGTGCCCTAGGCGCACCAATGCACATGCAATGCAAAGAAACACATAAGTGTCATCAAAACGGGATATCATGCGTTTGACTCAAGCTCTATAAGGTCCCCAACAGAGTCGCTAGAAACTGTAGATGCGCCCGTGGGCCCCTCGCTATAGTTCGGACTCCGTTTTGTGTTACGGTTCCTAATCTGAACCAAAGAGTCCAAATCCGGCAAATCGTTTTGAGAAAACAGATTTTTAGAAAAGAAGTGCCAAACATGGACTGCTTTGCCAGATACAGAGTCACCACCTAAATATTTTATTTTGGGAGAATTTAGGAAACCCTGACTCTGTGCCAAAGGCCACGTGTCCGTCATCACCAAAGTTGCCTCGCCTCGGGAACTTGGGTACGATTGGGGAAGGTCAGCTATGAGCACCCCCGCTCGCCCGATCAAAGATCGGCCTCTACTAACCATGATATCGAATTTTGAAAACATTATACGTTCTTATTCCGGTTATTAGCCTAGAATTACCATGTGATGCGCACGGCAAACAAGTATAGACCAAATCGCCTAAACTGGAACAGAACATTGCATGTTTGTTTTGAAAATGGTTTGCTACTCGCAAGTAGGCTAAAATGCAGGTTTTCCCACCCTCAAGTGGGCTTTAGAAAAGATGGTTTTGCCACTATCTGGTGGGCTTAAAACTCACAGTTTTAATGCATTATTCCAATTTAGGTAATTCAACCTCCATCCACAGGCATTCAAGCAATTATATCACATAAGCAAATAGCCTCATGGTAAGCATGCTGTGATGGCAACACTCACACGTATGCAAGGATGCTAAAGCGAAAAAACTTATAGAGTACTCCAAGCTAAAACAAGAACTTGTTAGTAATCAAATGCATGATCCAAGTCCATGTTAAGTGTCTAATGCAACGCATACAAAATGCAACCTAGAGTAGGCTCGGCTATTCTATGCATGGCATGTGAGATGCAATAGGTAACATGTATTCAAGTTTGATTTGAAATATTATGCAGTTAGTATGATGCGCCGAGCCCGGTGCATGCAAGACTGATGAATGATGCACGCATGCATAGCATAAGGTATGCTAAATTAAACATGACCTAACACTAACCATCAAAGTAGGTAAGTAAAAGAGAGAAAGAAGTGGGAGTTGGAACACATGCACACACGCACCCACATTTATTACAAATTCGCCCTCGCTCGGAGGGACCAAAAGAATAATACAATTAATTAACCTACGAGCTAATTAATTACTACAGACCAATTAAAATAGTTAAACAAATAACTAATTTAATTTAAGCAATAAACAGCCTCGGGAAGAGGGCCCAATGCAATGCGTGTTCGGCTCCGCTCGGAAGACCACTGCCATGCACAAGTTGCCTCTGTTTTCCCTGCCTGGCACCTCTGAAAATTGCACAAACTCCAGGGTTGCTTCTATGAGTGCTGTGGAAGACCACCGGCCATGAGGAATGGTCACCGGCCATAAGGAATGGTCACCGGCCACTGATTAAGCTATCGGCCACTGATGGATGGCGATCGGCCGCAGATGGCGGTAGGCCAAAGCTTCTGCAGAATCTGTTTGTGATGGCAGAGGGCAAAACAAGGCATAGCAATGCATTCCAAGCAAATGTGTGCACCAACATATCCCTTATCATATTCATGACTCAAAGGGGAATGGGCCTCGATTCTCAGACCACCAATCGCGCATTTCAATGCGTGATGGCCCAAGAAACCAAGTATGCATTTTGCTATGGAATGCAATGCTCATAATCAAACAAAGGGGCTCAACCTCTATCATACTCAACTCAAGAGGTGAGGCTTGCATGCAAATGGAATGCAACCTAGGCATGGAGGCTAAGTGTGAAACATGGACATGCAATGTGTATTTAGGGATGCAAGGCATAAAGAAAACACGTAACCACATGCTAACTGGTGGACTTACACTAATTTAGGCAACCCTCAAACAAGCCTAAAACAGTGGCCAATGAGCTAAGGAAATGAGACCAAATGCACATACAAACATGCATGCAAATGGACCAACACTTAAGCATCAAACAAGTAACCTTTAAGCACACTTAAAAGAGATGAAACATGGGCATATGGCATGCATAGAAAGCTTTAAAATTGCATGAAAGAGAGGTGCCAAACCAACTAATCAAAACATGCAAGGCATGCAATAATGGTCCAAGTACTTAAGGCAAGCCAAGGAGGCTTAAACCAAGGCTAAGTCAACCAAGCCTCACAAGGCTAAGGGGACTTAAAACAGGTCCAATGCAAACCTAGACAAAGCTAAGGATGCACCTAGATGGCATCTAAGTGGTCTAAAAATGCAAGCATACAAAGAGGCACATTCATGGAACCTAAGGCAACAACCTTTTATCGCATTGAAGGAGCATCAAAGGCAAGCATATAGGCATGTTATAAGGACTGAAATATCATGGTAAATGGTTCCAAACCACTGAAATAATGCAAGTAATGCATGCTCATGGTCCATGCACTTGAGGCTCACAAGTCAAGAATGCAAAGAGGCTATACTAAGCATGCCATGGTCGACCAAAGCAACCAAAGACAAAACTTCAACATGCTAAAACAAGCACAAAAGCTTCACAAAGCTAAGCCTAAATCATGCTAGGACAAGGGTCAAAGCCTAAAGCATGTTAAGGCTAAATGATGGCATTACAAGACATGTATGCAAAGCATGCAAGGTGTGTCTAAACCAACTTAACATATTGCTATTTCATGGTAAAATAGGCACAAATTACAGCTAAGGCATGGCCAACATACAGTTAAACATGGTGCTCACTAATGAGGCAAAAATGGCCCTTTTCAAGGACAACAAGGAGAGGGGGTGGCCCTCTCCTTCTTGGGACCTCAAGGCACCATCGTCACCACTAAAATCCCTCAAGATTTCAGTGGTGAGGAGGCCCAAACACAATGGCCCTGGTGCTCACCAAAAATGCACAAAAATGGAGCCTAACAAGGCTTAACAGGGGTCAAACAACCTCAAAGCTCAAAACAACCTTAAACAACTATTTAGAGTAGGCAAATACAAGACTTTTGTATGTTATACACCAAGTCTAAAAACAGTTGCAAGGTAGTCAAAAAAGCTATGCAAAAATGGGGTAAAAAGAGCAAGAATGTTACCCTTGTAGACCCTCTTCACAAATGATGGACCAGCAGCTTTCTTAGGTCCAAACTAGCTCCAAAACTTCAAGAACAACCTCCAAGGACCTCAGCTCCAAGAGAAGGTTTAATGGTGGGTGTTTGTGTGCAATAC
Source organism: Camellia lanceoleosa (assembly GCA_025200525.1). Taxonomy (NCBI): domain Eukaryota; kingdom Viridiplantae; phylum Streptophyta; class Magnoliopsida; order Ericales; family Theaceae; genus Camellia; species Camellia lanceoleosa. The sequence continues at coordinate 69,944,806 of CM045765.1, forward strand.
TAAGACTAAAACACACTCAAATACACAAAAAGAGAGATATAGAGATAGGATATATGCAAACCCTAACCCTACAACTCAAAGCTCTGGAAAAATGTTGTCCAACCTAAAAGAGGGAGAAAAGGCCTCCTCTTATAGACAATCCAATCATGTAAAGCTTCCAAGGTAAGCTAACAAGAGGGAGATCCCTCTATACACGTGTATGGAGGGGAGCAAAGGTGGGTGCCAGCTATCACAGCTGGCACAAAAATATTTGCAAAAGTAGATGAACAGTAGTCAGCTGGCCAAAAATGCAATTTGACCAAAATAGATGGCCGGTCGATCATCCAGCGTGCCGGTCGGCCAAATATTTGGCCGATGGCAAGAAAACACAGCCAGTGGCCTTAAGCCATGGCCGGTGGAGTGTGGGGATGGCCAACAAGCCATTTCCTACCCTCCAAAGCAAAAACACAAGTGTTTGGTGCCAAACCAAACATGAAGCATTCGAGTTGAGAGATCCTGAGGCGAGGTGCGTAGCCGAGACCTCCGGGAACTCAAGACGAACACAAACAAGGATGATCACCGCGTGTTCAAACGGTGACGTCCATGTCTTGAGGACGGTCAAAAATGGGGTGTTTACACTTTTCTACCTTTATTTTGAGTTTTGTATTTTTGTATTAAGTGTCACAATGTAATTAGTAAACTCAAAGGGCTATGTAATTGTTTTGTAATCTTCTCTAGCTCACTGAACCGAGATCTGTATTTTGTAATTTTGTAAACAAAATCTGCAGTTCAATGAGAAAGAGAAAAATTTGAATGGAATTGTGATTATGTGTTGATGTGGAGAATGTTCTTTTAATTGTTCAATAGGAATTTGTATGTATAGGGTGTTATAGAAGAGATGGGTTGGTGATGGTTGAGGATGATATTAGATTGATGCTTTTGATATTCCCCAACATTTTGGCTGTTGAATGATGGGTCACTGATGCAAAAATAATTCTTTTCTCTTCACACCAATAGTTCTAATATAAGCTGCTTTGCATAGAGAGACGTCTGCCAGATGACCAAAGCAAAGCTTTGTGTCTATGGGTCATTGAGCATATTGTTGGTCTGACGTCCGGACCAAAACAGAACTGATTTGAAATGAAACTAGGCCAAAATGCCTCGGCCGGTCATCTGTCCGGACATCCTCCCGAATGTTTGCTCTGTCGTCCCTGCCTGCCTAAACCTGTAGAAGAAAATTGCCAAAAAATGGCATGACCGATCGAGAGGCCGGTCGTCCGACCCCTTGTGGGCTCGACCTTCTGTGTTCTACTACTTTGGTCCATTGGTTTGGTACCTGTTTAAGCCTCATTTTGAACTCAAGAATGACATGATTAGGATATAAACATGGATGAAAATATCATGGAGTAAATTATAAGAATTCAGTCTATTTTGTTCTTTCAAATAAATCAAAACATAATTAAAACAAAATAGAAACAATCATCAAAATCAAATATGTCTAACACATATTGTTTCAAAACAATATTTAAGAACATATCTTTACAAAATTATTAATCACAGTGGGTTGATCTTGCGATGTCCCCTCGTGCAAATGACCTACATATCACAATCATACGAATTCGATAAAACAGAACATTCATTTACTTATTCACATTAATTCTAATGGGTTTCTAAATGTCTTTTAATTTCCCAGAGGGTCAAAATGAGTTTAAAAACATGTTCAAAAGGTCAAAAGGACCAAAATAAAATAAATCACAATTTCTCTATTTTACACTTGCGTCTGAAAGGTACATGCGTGCAAGCTCCACATGCAATTAAAGTAGTAGTTGATCCCCTATTTTTGTCTGCGTTCCCCACATTCAGGGCTCACAAACGCACATGCGGTTCTGGGTAATTTTGAGCACTCCAAAAATTCAATAAGTGTAAGCCTTTAAAACTCAATTTGATGTCCAAAACTTGTACAAAAGCCTCAACAAACATGAAAAATATACATGAATCAAGTTCAATTTCAACTCAATTGAATCAAAACTTCTCTTAATTTCAAAATCAAACTCTCCATATCTATGAATTCAAAAGTTCCATTACTTAAGCTTCAAACTCAATTATATACCCCCTTGCATGAATGAATCCTTCACATAATATTGTTGCATGTAAGTTATATAGCTCAATTCTTGTATAATTCTCCAAATTGAACTCAAATTCTGCAAATTCAAAGAATTTAACTCATGTTCTTGAACCTAACTTAATTAATTATACAAAACCCAACTCCTAGCAAATTATGTGTTTAATCTTCAAATTATTCCTTGATTTCACTTAAGATTTGAGTTATCTACAAGATTTTAAGTTGAATTACATACCTTAAGCTTGAAGTCTTGAATTGACTTAGAGGTTTCCTCAGTTTTCCCCCCTTCTTCTCCCTTGAGCTCTCTTTCCTTTCTTTTCTCTAGCACAAGTTTGAGTTCTAGCTAACTCTAGACTTAGCTTCAACATATATATCTACTATCTAATTATCTAGTTAATTAACTTAGGTTAGATTAATTTCTAATTAGGCTTAATTAATCAACTAGTTTAACTTTTAATTAAGTATGACATAAATTAATTGATCTATCCTTAATTGACTGAAAGTTTTATGATCATGACTTAATCCAATTATTTAATCTACTCTTAATTTAAGCTTAATCAATTATTTTTAATTTACATCATTCTGAATCAAATTTTTATAAACTCCCATAATGCTTTAAATATTCAATCTACTTGATTAAGCTCGTCAATTAAAGTTTTCTAAGTCATATAGAATTCAAATTCTAATTAAACCATAACACATCACAGATATTTTCACACACATGCAAATCTCAGCAGACAATAATATCAAAATCATAATTACCTACAATTAAATAGATGCAAACATGATATGCATGGTTGTGTTATTATACAAACTGACCTCGATTCCCATAATTATAACACTTGACTTTGGTCTTGTTTTTATTTCCAGTGCACTTGCCTCGACAACACTTATCCACATTATCTCTCTTAGGACCAAGGTTACCATCTGCACTATCACGTTTTCCTTATGCATTGCTTAGGCCTAAATGCGACCTTTGCTCTTGTGGCGCCCCAAAATCGCATAAACTTAGAGAATATATTATCAATTGAATCTGAGGTTTATCTAAGGTTAGGAGTCTAGGAAACGGCACTAATGAGTCCTATGGCCAATAATCGAGTAAGACCCTAGATCGCTGGAGGAGTCAAGTTAGCCTCCCTTCTAAGTCCAGCTTTCTTAGGTAGCGCACCACCCTTTTGACAGATCTTAAAAGATATTAACGCAAGATCTCATAAGCAATGCAGAGATAGGCATAGGATTACAAACTAAATAATAATTACAGCGTCTCAAATTTTAAATTTACAAAACGAGTTCCATTATTATTACAATCCAAAAAGAATAAATAAAAGCACAATTAGACTAATGAGCGAAATGGTTCCAAACTTTCTCTAAGGAAAACTTAAGTCTTCAAATGTCTTTGACTCTTCGTTGGCTTCGTACGTTTCTTCGATACCTGGCATGAAATGCCATGAGCTTTGAATGCCCAGTAAACGCACATACACCCCATCCCTTTTTCCCAATCTAATACACCATCACAATTATAACAAGAAAGTAATGAAGCATGATAACCATTCAATAATAAAGGAATACAAGGTTAGATGTTAGAAATCTAGAAATTCCCAAAGAGACTTCGTCCTCCCAACCACAAGAATCGGACAAGGATTATTTGGTATGCCCCCTCTTTTGCTGCTTTGTTGCAGAACTAACCTCGGATGCCTACCAACGGTTATATACCGCATAGCGCCAACCGCAGAACCTCAAAAGAGACGGTAATAATGGGCCTTGCCCAAATCCCTCCTTACACCAAATACCTAGGGTCCGAATACAGCCGCTCCGTTCAAGGGTTCCGAAAACCACTTGCCCAAGATTTTAACTTCCAAATAGGGAACGCATCTCGTCAACCAATCAATATCTTAGTAATCTTGTCCAAAAATTCGCAACCCATTACCACCCATTAAGTTTCCCATTTGAGTTAGATAATTTAAGTCAGAGTTAGGACATGCTCTTGAAACAACATCTATTGCACAAGTTTGAATAACTAAATAGTACAAATAGAAGGAAATAAGGTTACAACACATGAGATTCACATATGAAGATAGGCACAAGTAGCTCTAGGCATATTCAAGTAGTTAAGGGAATAAATTCTCACATGAATATAATTTCCAGATTTGCATAAGTGTGAGCACCATCGAAGGATTAAAATAAAATACATAAACCTATGACATGTGAAATATCATATCGAGACATGATCATAAATTAATAAGCATATTCATGAACACAAGAGCATAAAACACTAATGAAAATAGAATTTCTAGATTCAGTACTACCTAAAGATTATAATCAAAAGGGCTATTTCATATTTGTAGTTATTTCATAAATACTCCAGCTCTATCCAAATTCGTCGACTGTTACGAAAATCAGATTTTCTCACAAACCACTCACTCGTTTTCAATGAAACCAATTTTCCTTGAAAGATAACTCTTTAAGAAAGATTTTGACATAAAATGGAGGTCCAAAATATTCTTATACATGTTTCTACAATTTTTGTAAGGTGGCTGTAAAACAGATTTTTCTGGCACACACTACCAATTTTTCTGGTTGTAAATCTTTTTGGCGACTAAACAATTTTAGTAGCCAAAAGTCTACAATTGGCGACTAAAACTAAGTTTGGTAGCTGATTATATGGGTTTTAGTGACTAAAAAATTTTTAGTAGCCAAAAGTCTACAATTGGCAACTAAAAATAAGTTTGGTCGCGAATTATATGGGTTTTACCGACTAAAAAAAAATTTGTAGGCAAAAGCAAAGCTTTTTGGTGACAAAAAATTTTAGTAGCCAAAAGTCTATAATTGGCGACAAAAAAATAAGTTTAGTCGCCAAAAGTGGTCATTTTTAGCGCAAGAGAACAAAAATCCTAAGGCGGGAATTAAATTTTTTAGCGACCAAAATTTTGGTAGCTAAAAGTGCATCTTCGGTGACCAAATCCGACTTTGGTCGGCAAAAGTTAAGTTTTTTAGCGACTAAAAAATAATTAGTAGCCAAAGTGATCTTTTTTTTTATTTTGCTACTAAGTAGTTTATTTTACATAAATTATGTTCATTAAAATAATTATGTTTATACATATACTTTTATATTAATATGGATGTATGTACTATATAAATAATATATGTCACATATATAATCATGTGGTGCTATAGAGGCGTAGTGGGAGTGCATAAGGTTTATGGTGTGGGAGGTTGGCGGTTCGACTGCCCGCAAGAGTGGATCAAATTATTGTACAACGATTTTTATTTTTTTTTTCACGTAAGCTTTTGGCGACCAAAGGCGTTGGTCGGCGATTTCTTTATTATTGGCGACTAAAACATTGGTCGGTAAATGTACAATTTTAAAGAAATATAATTGACTATTGGCGACCAAAATTTTGGTAGCTAAAGACTTGTTTTTTGCCGACCAAATTTTTTTGGTTGGCAAAACCCTCCAAGACCTTTCCCGACAGGGTTTTGGCAACAAACGTAGCGACCAAATTTTTTGGTCGCAGAATATCATTGGCGACAAAAAAAACAGACAATTGGCGACCAATATTCTAGTCGCTAAAAGTGACTTTTTTTGTAGTGCAAGTTCTTGAAAATAGAAAGTTGGTGAGAAAAGAGGTCAGCTAGGGGAAATTTTCCACTTATCTTGTGATCAAAACATGCTAAATAATATGTATTAAACTCAGAAATTTAAGGTGAAGGTGTGCCTTTGAAAATTTTGAGAGATTGATAGGGAAAAATGTAATCTTATACCGATTAAGAGAAATAGAAGAAGGGTAGAATCAAGGCTCAATTCCTTTCATTTTTTACTCAAGAATACCATTATAACACATCTGAAAATACCATTTTAAACCTCTAATAACATGTATTTGAAAAATGAAAATGGAAGAGAGAGTTGTGTTGCGGCTTACTTGAGGGTTGTTGGAATTGTTAGCAAACCTTTTCTTCCTCTCCTCTCTTCTACCAAGCTCACCCTCCTTCCTTTCTTCTCTCTCAGCTGAATATAGTTGTAGATGTCCCCGAACGTCCCGGGGGAGGACCCCCCCTCCGCCCCCGTTATGTTCATTTGGGCTTACAACAGTTCGGACTCAAAGTGTCACGGTTCTTAATTTGAACCAAAGAGTCCAAATCCGACAAATCGTTTTGGAAAACAGATTTTTGTAAAGAAATGCCAAACATGGACTGCTTTGCCAGATACAGAGTCCCCAGCTAAATATTTTATTTTGGGAAAATTTAGGAAATCCTGACTCGTTTGCCTAAGGCCACGTGTCTGTCATCACCAAAGTTGCCTCGGCTCAGGAACTTGGATACGATTGGGGAAGGTCAGCTATGAGCACCCCCTCTCGCCCGATCCGAAGATCGGCCTCTACTAATCATGATATCTAGTTTTGAAAACATTATGTCTTCTTAACCCGATTATTAGCCTAATCTTACTATGTTATGCACACAACACAAAAGTATAGACTAGATCTCCTAATTTGGAACAAAACATCGCATATCCGTTTGTTTTGGAAATGATTTGAGGTTTGCCACTCGTAAGTAGGCTAAAATACGGATTTCAATTAGTTATTCCAACTCAAGCAATCCAACCTTCACCCACAGGCATTCAGGCAGCAATATCACATAAGCATCTAGCCACATGGTAAGCATGCTGTCTTTTTAACATTCACACTCATGCGAGATGCTAAAGCATAAATGCTTACCGAGTACTCCAAGCCAAAATAGAAACTAGTTAGTAATCAAATGCATGACCCTAGTTCATGTTAAGATGGCTAATGCATCGCATGCAAAATGCAACTAAGATAGGCTCGGCTATTCTAAACATGGCATGTGAAATGCAACAAATAACATGTATTCAATTTGGGAATTGAAATACAATGCAATTAGCATGATGCGCCGAGCCCGATGTATGCAAGACGAATGTATGAATGCACGCATGCATAACATAAGGTATGCTAATTTAAATATGCCCTAATACTAACCATTGAAAGCAGGTAAGTAAAAGGGAGAAAGAAGTGGGGGATTGGAAGACATACACACACTCACACACACTTATTACACAATTGCCCTCACTTGGAGGGTCCGCATAAATATTACACAACCAAATGAATACTACCAAATTAATTATTACAGAACTCCAATTAAACTAAATGCAAGAGGAAGGTGGCCGCAGCCCTGCCTCGGGATGATGGAATGATGCATGCTTAACTCGCCTTGCTCGGAAACTCGCTACCATAGCACTGTTGCCTCTGTTTACACTGCCCTACTCCTCTGAAAATTTGCGCAAGTCCCAATGATGCTTCTCTGAACACTAGGGAGCATCACCGACCAAGTGGGAACACCACCGGCCGAAGGGAATGGTCATCGACCATCGGTTGAGCCATCGGCTAATTGTATTTGGTCGGTCGGCACTCCAAGTAGCCGGCCGGCTATTTCTTCCTGCAGAATCCTGCAGTTGACAGTAGCAGAGGACAAGCAGTGTATGGCATGGAATTCTCAAGCAAATGTGAGCATGACCACACTCCCTATCATGCAATGGACTCAAGGGAGCATGACCCTCGACCCTCGGGCCATCAATTTTGCATTTTGATGCGTGATGGCCTAAGAGGCCAAGTTTGCCTCTTAATGTAGATGCATGGAACAAACAAATGAATGCCAACACCCTATCATATTGAGATCAAGGGCATTGGCGACCCAAGAGTTAAGACGTGTTTCGTCACTTTGAGTACGAACACACCTCACCCCTCATGCTTGGTTTGACACCCCAAACCAAGCAATGCAATGCATGTATACAAACATGGCTCAAGTTATGCGACATAAGGCTAAGATGCAAAACATGTCAAATGCAATGCAATCTATCATGCAAGCATGCAATGTCCAAACATGCAATGCAACTAGCTAAATAACATGCAAACATGCAAATGTAATTAAATGTAAGCATGCAACCAATACAATGTAACGTGCCAAACATGCAAAGTATGCGAAGATGGACTTATACTAAAATGAGAAGGCCTCAGCCCTCTCCAAAACAGTGGCCAAAGATGGTGTAAATGGTGGACAAATGTTCATGCAAACATGCACATCAATAATCCTAAGACCAAGGCACAAAAAAAAGAGCATTCTACCACCACTATCATGACCACACATGGCATGAATTAAACAACCAAAAAAAAACAAACAGAGTTTCAACACGTAAAATGAGCCCCCAAAACCCACTGATATGGCAGCCCCAAGGACTTGAACACTTAAACATGCACAATGCTCATTTCAAGGCACAACAAAACAACTCTTCAAGGCATGAAAGGGATGATAAATGCAATCATACGAGCATGGGTTATGGACTGAAATAGCATGGGAAATGACTCCAAATCACTGAAACAACCCAACTGAAGCATGCTCATGACTCACACCCTCAAGGCTCACAAGCCAAAATGCAAAGAGGCTATACCAAACATGGCAAATATGATCAAAAAAGCACCCAACAGGCCTCAAGCATGGTACGATATGGCTAAGAACTTCACAAAGTTAGGCCAAAACATGAGAGCATGGTAGGTTAAATGCATGATGCACTTCTAGGCCAAAGAGAGGAATACAAAGCAGGTATATTAAACATGAAAGGGGCCATCAATCCAACCAAAAACAGAGGCATAATATGACCCAAAAACACCCAAAAACCTCTAAAATGAAGCCAAGAACAACTAATCATGCATGCTACCCTTATGAGCCAAAAACAAGGACAAAAGAGAGACAAAGGGAGGGGGGTGTCCCTCCCCTGTGCCAGACCTCAAAACCTCTTCTTCACCACTGAAAATCCACTGGATTTCAGTGGTGAGAAGGCCAATACACAAAGATAACCAAGGCTCAACAAAGAAAGCACAAAAGGGGCCAATCAAGGCCTAAGAGGGGGAGGTTGACCCCCAATACCAAAGCAACCTTAATGAAGTATCTTAAGCATGCAAATACAAGACTTTTTTTTAGTTATACACAATGTCTAAAACAATAAGCAAGATAGGTTAAAGACTAGTGCAAGATTGGAGAATATAAAGTAAATAATGTTACCCTTGAGGAACACTCCAAGAACAGCAAGCTTAGCCCTCTTCTTCTGATCAAAACAGACCCAAAACTTCAAGAACAAACCCTCAAGGCCTCCCAAGTCGAAGTATGGTGTAATGCTATGTGTCTTAGTGCAAAACTAAGAAGAAAATACACCTTTAGGCTCTCAAACCCACACAAATGAAGAGAGAGAGGGAGATCTGGAGAAAGAAAGTGTATATCAGATATATATATATATGTATTTTGCTCTGGTTTTTGCTAAACCCAAAACAAAGGAGAGGAAGGCCTCCTTAAATAGGCAAGGCAAAGGTCTAAGCTTCCAAGAGAAGCTAATCAAAAGGGGTCAAGGCTTCTAAGGGAAGCTAAGGCAAAGGGGCTAAGGCTTCCTGAGGAACCTGGGACAGGGGTTCAAGCTTCTTGAGGAAGCTAAAACAAAGGTCCAAGCTTCCTTAAGAAGTTAGACCAAAAGGGTGCAAAATGTGCAAGTTTCTCCATACAGTGTATGGAGGACAAGTCTGTGCACTCAGTGTACGGTGACATGCAATATCTGAAAAGGCATAAAAAGGTATTACCGGGCGGAAAAGGTGGCCATCGGCCAAGCGGATGGTCGACCAACCACACCAAATGCCGACCCAATGGTATATTTCACCAATGGCCGGTAGCAAGAAGACACGGCCGGTGGCCTCAAGCCAGGGCCGGTGGGTGTCAGGGGTAGCTAATAAGCTACTCTCTAGCCTCAGAAGCAAAAACACAAGTGTTTGGTGCAAAATCAAACACAAAGCGATCGACTCGAGAGATCACGAGGCAAGGCAGCGTGGCGAGACCTCCGGGAACTCAAAGCGAACACGAACATGGATGATCACCGAGTATTCAAGCGGTGGCGTCCATGTCTTGGAACGGTCAAAAATGGGGTGTCTCTGATTGCCCCTCTTTGTGAACTTCGAAAGTCATAACAATGGCGGGAGTGAGTGTCAAAGCCTAGAGATGACCCATTTTGACAAGGCAAGACTTAGACAAAGCATACAAGCTTCTGAGACAAAGATATGTGCGGCGGGGCGAGAATCTGGCGATGATGCACAAAGCCGAGCATAACTCATGATCATGCAAAGAAAGCTGTAACGAAGCATAATATGCGACAGTTTTAAGTTAGCACACACCAAACTACACTACAATGCAGAGAGAGTGTAAGAGAATCATCCAATTCTCGCTACGTTTCACGCGGAGAATACAATACCTGTGCGGTTTGTCTGGTCGCACCAGCTTCAAATGAACTGTACATGCAATATCGTGCCTGAAAAAGAAAGAAAACTTAGCAGGTACAATATTGTTAGCAACATGCATATCAATGCAATTGAAAGTGCGTGACAGTGCAAACCGATTAGAAAACAAACATAACAATGCTATGAAGGCGCAAACACATGTAAGTAATGAACACGGGACATCGTGCGCAATGTGTGAAGATGTAGACACATGTAAGTAAAGTATATGCGACAACGTATACAATGTGTATAAAATGAACTTGAACACATGTAAGTAAAGCATAACGCGACAACGCATGCAATGTGTATAAAAGGAAATTTAAACACATGTAAGTAAAGCATAACGCGACAACGCATGCAATGTGTATAAAAGGAAACTTGAACACATGTAAGTAAAGCATACTGTGACAACGCATGCCATGTGTATAAAAGGAACTTGAACACATGTAAGTAAGGCATAACGCGATAACACATGCAATGTGTATAAAAGGAACTTGAACACATGTAAGTAAAGCGATGCACGTATGCATGCAATGTGTATAAAAGGAACTTGAACACATGTAAGTAAAGCATAACGCAACAACACATGCAATGTGTATAAAAGGAACTTGAACACATGTAAGTAAAGCGATGCACGTATGCATGTAATGTGTATAGAAAGGAACTTGAACACATGTAAGTAAAGCGATGCACGTATGCATGCAATGTGTATAGAAGGAACTTGAACACATGTAAGTAAAGCATAATGCTACAACGCATGCAATGTGTATAAAAGGAACTTGAACACATGTAAGTAAAGCGATGCACGTATGCATGCAATGTGTATAAAAGGAACTTGAACACATGTAAGTAAAGCATTAACGCGACAATGCATGCAATGTGTATAAAAGGAACTTGAACGCATGTAAGTAAAGCGATGCACATATGCATGCAATGTGTATAGAAACGAACTTGAACACATGTAAGTAAAGCGATGCATGTCTGCATGCAATGTGTATAGAAGAAACTTGCGTGCGCTATAACGCAAGTAATGGAAGTGCATAACAATGCAGGGGAGGTATAACTTTAATAGCATGCTTGAAACAAACATAACATCGAGTGAAGAAACACAAGCCTTAAAGAGGGCGGCTCAAACACAACCTCCGATTTACCTCTCAGGGGATTATGACGTTTTCAAAAAGGATACACCTTGCGTGCGCTGAGCATCACTCACAGCAGACGCAGCTTGAGGTCAACACGGAGATCTTCTAAGGTTCTAAAAGGGCACTTCCTTGCACTGCCTTGAGTAATGAAGGTGCCAAACCACATAATTGACCCGAATAAGGGTGCGGGAGATGCATCGCCCATAAAAGGGGGGGTTACCGGTATCAATCCCGATACTCTGCTGCCCTGTTCTCCTTTTGCTTTACTTTCGTTTTTTTACTGGTAGTTTAAGCATATTGCACTGCCTTCGGTAGATTTTACTTTTTCAAAACTGTGTATCTTTTGCAAAAGTCATGATGGAAATGAAACAGCCGTCTTGCTCAAAAAGGTGTTACATTTGTACTTTCTACGCATCGCGTCGCTTGGCATCACATAACAATGTGAATGAAATTGAAATTTTGTTTGAAAATTAAGCACTTGCATCGTAATAATCAGGTAGTGAACCGACTTACAACCCGATAAGCAAAACAAAGAAACTCGATAAGCTAACCAAGTGCGAGTACAACTCAATAAGCAAAACAAAGACTTAAAGAGAGTGAAATACAACTCGATAAACAAATGTACAACAACTCGATAAGCAAATGGGCGTGACTCTGCAGAAATCATCATCGGAGGGCATTGGAAGTGGTGTCAGTCCCCAAATTTTTAGCATTTTCAGCACACAGACAGCTCATGAAACAAGAAGGAAGACCACCGGCCACAGGGGAAAGTCATCGGCCTTGAGAAATGGCCATCGGCCAATAGCCTTGACCTCTCGACCAAAAATGGTGGTCGGTCGGCACTATTTTTGGCCGGCCGGCCATGTATGGGAAGGACCACCAGAATACTGACAGTTGTCTTCCACCCATGCCTTATCCCCTACAAAAGGTCTCAGCTTCGTAGTTTTTCCCAATTCAACACTGATTTGATCCAAATGGAAGAGTTTCTTGCCTAGAATCTCACATCTTGGATTGCCAACTTGGATGGCTCGGAAAAGCTGAATTTCCTGGGCTTCGACATAAATGCACTATTCACTCGGAGTCGTACTCCGCTGCACTTTCCATTTCTTCATGCCGCGACAAGGTTTTGGAATCCGGTAACACATGTCTTTAGCTTTGGCGGGCAAGAAGTGTGTCCTACCTTTGAAGATTTCCAAGCTCTGATGGAATCTGAGCGCAATGAAGAAGTCTTGCCTCAGCTTCACTTTGGCTATGCCTAAGCCTTAGGGCAAATGTGTGGGCTTGTGATGCACGGCGCTCGCTCTTTGATTTGTGACGGAATGCTGGATGTTCCGAGTTTGATTTGCCGGTTTTCTGATGCCCGGTGATCGCAGCGACCATCATTGGCAAGGTTTTCGGCGACATGCTCTTTGTTTGTGCATGCTATCTTATTTCTTGCTCATCTCAGGCTCCGGAGGATCTAGTGTCCGATTGATCGCGGTTGCCCAAGGCTTGAAGGAGGGCAAGAGCTACATTGCCATGACTCTAGCTAAGACACTGATAGGCTTGGACGCCTTTTATCGCCAAGAGACGACCAGATTTGCGGGGAGTCCACTGCTACTGCAGGTAATGTTTCCCACCCAATCTCACATATGTATTGCTCACATCACTCGGCCCTCGAGCTCAGTTTTTCTCACGAAACCCTTTTCTCACTTTTCTCTCATCGTGCATCTCTCTATTCTTTATTCTCTCATTTTTCATCCCTTCCCAGGTGTGGTTGATGGACAAGTTGCAAGTCGTGGACTCTTGCCCAGCATACTCAGCTTGCGGCTACTTCTTCCGGCAACGCCTAGTCGATGCCCTTGATGAGGGCTGGTGGTTCGACTGGATGTGCAGTTTGTCCACAGACCGCATTGCTTGGCACTGTCCTTGGCTCAATCTACCGGCAATGAGCTATAGCATGTCCCGGCAAACTAGGGTTCAGTTGATTGGCTTAACTCACTGTGTGTTCTACTTCCCATTCCGGTTCGATGCAGGTGCGATTCGGCCATGACGGTTGCCCACGGAGAGGATAGAATATCCATTTGCATTCGATCAGGAGTCGCATGACTTGCTCAGTATGCCACAACGTGGGGGACTAGAGAGCTCCTAGCCCCCACTCCCACTTTCAGTTGTACTTTGTCTGATGAGTGCATAGATTGGCTCAATAAAGAGGCATAGATTGGGCCCAGCTTGGCATCAGAGGCTTTGACTAGCACTAGGAGGGGGCGCAGGAACACCTGACTTACCCATGCCTCGAATTTATTGCTTTATTAGTACTTTCAAGTTTTCTTTATGAGTGTAATAAAAAGCAACTTCAATTTGTATGCAAGAGCAGGAGAACTCTGTATTGAAATCAATGAAATTGAAGGTTGTGGGTACTGAAAATTTTCCGCTTTGGTCCAAAAATGGTCTAAGTTGTAAAAAGACTAATTTGAACGAAGTCAACTTTTATCAAAACTTTTCCAAACCATTTTCGATATGGATCAGAACTGGACACGCCTGAGATCTGTCACTGAGATGCATAACCCTAGATCCCCAGCAACTAGAAAGTTGCCCCTAGTCTGAATAGCACTGTACCGGAGATCATAAACGAACTCTTGAATACTGATTAGACAAAGATGACCGAGATGATCAAATGGACAAAGTTGATCGGGGAAAAGTTTATGGCTGAACTTTGGGATGAAGTTGCCTACGTATCCCAAAGGTGGGAATCAAGCCTTACGTAGTTCGGCTTGGGTTCACTCGAGTATTTTCACTCTCCTTTTGCGCTCTAACTTTTGCCAAGGCCGCCCTTTGCGGGTTTCCAACCTTGCGAGCTCAGTTTTTATAATATCAAATTTTCTATGCTCTAACTTTTGCCTAGGTCGCCCTTTCGGGTTTTCGGCCTAGCAAGCCTCTCAGGGGTAATATTTCTTCAACTTGTCCATGTTGATCAGTTGTGAGAACTCTGGGCCATCTAAATCCATCAGAACCACAGCTCCACCTGACCAAATAGACTTGATGATGTAAGGACCAGTCCAATTGGGTCTGAACTTGCCCCTTGGGTCATGGATGGGAGCTCTGTTGTCTTTGAGCACCAAATCTCCTTCTTTCAAATTCCTGGACTTAACTTTCTTGTTGAAAGCCCGGGAAATTCTGAGCTGATAACCTTGAACATGTTACAGTGCTTTCAGTCTTCTCTCATCGAAGAGCATGAGTTCCTCGAATCTGCTTTGCTGCCATTCTGCTTCGACAATCTGACATTCAGCCAGTACTCGCAATGACGGAACCTCAATTTCAATAGGTAGAACAGCCTCCATTCCATAAACTAATGAATACGAAGTCGCTCCAGTAGAAGTCCTAATTGAAGTTCGGTAGCCCCATAGAGCAAACGGCAACTTATCTAGCCAATCCTGGTAGGTTTCCACCATCTTCTGCAGTATGTGTTTGATGTTCTTGTTGGCGGCCTCAACTGCTCCATTGGTTTGCGGCCGGTAGGTGGATGGCTTATGAAAAGCCACGTTGTATTTTCCCATCAAGTCAATCATTTCCTTCTTGAAGTGGGAACCATTATCTGAAATGATCTCGTTCGAGACCCCGTAACGACAGATGATGTTGTTTCTGATAAACTTTGCAACGTGCGAAGCCTTCAACACCGCATAAGATTGGGCCTCAACCCACTTTGTAAAATAATCTATCGCAACCAGGATGAACTCATGCCCATTTGACCCTTTCGGAGTAACAGCCCCTATCACATTGATTCCCCAAACTAAAAATGGCCATGGTGAAGTCATGTTGTACAGCTTCGACTACAGGATATTCATGCGGTTTGCATGGATTTGACATTTGTGGCATCGCCGAACAAAGCCGATACAATCCTCCTCCATGGTGGACCAATAGTAACCTTGTCTGAGGATCTTCCTGGCTAGCATTACCCCGTTCATATGTGCTCCGCATTCTCTTCCATAGATGGCCTCCATTAGGCGCTTCGATTCTTCGGCTTCTACACATAGCTTATGCATTCCCAGATGACCTCTCTTATCTGACTTACCCGCGGATGATGGTGAGCGACCATTCTTCTGACTACAATTTTATCTTTGGCATTTGCCCCTAGCGGATACGCCTCTTTCTCTAAGAAATTCCAAATATCGTAGTACCAGGGGTTCTCGTCCTAAACCTCATCTATGGTAGTGACTGACTTATATGCTGGCGCAAACTTCTGGTCAATAATGACTGGACGCATCCGGATTTCGAAAGGGATGTCTATCATGGAAGATAGAGTTGCTAATGAATCTGCGAACCTGTTATTCTCTCTTAATAGATGAGCAAAGTTTAACTTCTCAAACCGAGGAATTAACAAGTCCAAGGTTTGGTGGTACATTATCATCTTTTCTTCCTTGACTTTCCAGTCTCCTTTGGCTTGAGACACAACAAGGTTCGAGTCCCCGATAACGTCCGACCGTTTTGCCCCTAGTTCCAGGGCTGCTTCTAAACCGGCAATGCATGCCTCATATTCTACTTCGTTGTTGGAGACTTTGAACCGGAGTTTGAAGGCTAGAGGGATACGGGAATTGTCGAGTGCTATCGAACACCCTATCCCATACCGTATTGGTTTGGCGCTGTCAAAGTACATCGTCCAAGTTTCATCTTCGATGTGCAAAATGGCCTCATCACGGGAATAAGTACTCAAGCGCTTCACCCCTTCCACGGATGATCGGCTAAATTTCACGCTTGCTCTTCCCTTGGTGACTTCAGCGTCACATATTTCCGTCGAATTTGAAAGCAACGGACAACCAACGAGCTAGCTTACCCATAAGTGCCGGTTTCTCGAAGAGATATTTGATGGGATCTAATCTTGAAACCAACATTACAGAGTGAGCTAACAGGTAGTGCAGTGACTTCTGGTAGCCCATACCAAAGCTAAGCAAGCCTTTTCCAATGGTGTGTAGCGGGTTTCATACTCCAGCATCTTCTTGCTTAGATAGTAGATGGCCCTCTCCACTTTGTCCTCAGACTCTTGTGCGAGCATGCAGCCCATTGTAGTCTCAGTCACTGAATGGTACAAAATCAACGGTTTCCCTGGCTCTGGTGGTGACAACACGGGTGGGTTCTGTAAGTATTCTTTGATCTGTTCAAAAGCAGCTTGGCATCGGCCGTCCCACTAGAATTTCTTTCCTTTCTTCAGAAGACCAAAAAGTGATCCACAAGTCAAGGTTAGTTTTGAGATAAACCATCTTATGAATTGCACTTTACCCAGAAAGCCTCGCACCTCCTTTTCAGTCCTTGGTGGTGGCATTTCTAAGATGGCCTTGATTTTGGAAGGATCGACTTCGATACCTCTGTGTGTAATCAGAAACCCTAGCATTTTTCCCGCTGTAACACCGAACGTACACTTTTGAGGATTCAGTCGCAATCGAAATTCTCTGATCCTTTGGAAGAACTTTTGCAAGGCGGTGTAGTGGCCCTCTCTTTCTTTGGACTTGACAATCATGTCGTCCACGTACACCTCAACCTCTTTGTGGATCATGTCATGCAATATCGTGGTCGCAGCCCGTTGATATGTAGCTCCAGCATTCTTCAACCCAAATGGCATCACCCTGTAACAGTATGTCCCCCACGGGGTGGTGAAAGTAGTCTTTTCCCGATCTTCAGGTGCCATCACTATCTGATTGTAGCCTGAGAAGCCATCCATGAACGAAAGCAAAGCATTCCCTGCTGTGAAGTCCACTAACTCATCAATATGCGCTAGGGGAAAATCGTCCTTCGGACTAGCTCTGTTCAAATCCTTGAAATCCACGCATACTCGGATCTTGCCATCTTTCTTCGGTACCAGAACTATGTTGGCCAACCAGGTCGGATATTCAGATACCAGTAGGAAGCCTGCGTCGATTTGCTTGGTGACCTCTTCCTTAATCTTGAGAGCCCAGTCCGGGCAGATCCTTCTGAGTTTCTGTTTAACGGCTTGGGCCTCGGGGTCAAGAGGGATCCGGTGCTGTACAATCTCAGGATCGATTCCAGGCATGTCTTCGTAGGACCACGCGAAAACATCTTTGAAATTTTTTAATAAAGCGACTAAGCGCTCGCGTTCCTCTAAAGACAACGTGAACCCGATCTAGACCAGCCGCGGGTCCTCCTCAGTACCAACATTCACAGTAGTGATTTCATAAACTAAAGGTTTAACAGATCTTTCCTGCTCCTAATTAATTAATCGTTACAAAACCGGAGGAATTTCTTCCTCGTCGTTTTTATCAAAATTTTGAAAATCCTGATTCAAGCAATAAATCAAAGGCACAGAAAAGTACTCATTAACCGCAATCACATCATTCTCATTAAGCACATCCAAATCATCCGATTCTTCGGTTACAACAGACTCAAAAGAGAAAGAAAAAACGACACAGGTGTGGTATCCGGGCTATCACCCTAGATTCTGGGACTCAAACTTCGGTCGACACGGAACTGATTCGACTCACAAGACTTCGGTGAATCGATTCGGCTCACTACTGACACGGTCTTTGCTTGACAAAAATCCCTTTTCATATTGCCAAATGAAAGAGGGTGCGATAGATGCATCCAAAATGTTTGCTGGTAGGCCCGTAGCCGTTTCATTCCCGATCACGCATACCAAAAAGTTATCCCCCAAGCACTCATGGTCGATCGGAGGATCTGAAAGTAGACATGCCAGCGCTACCCTCATTTCACTTTCAGCGTCCTCAGACTCCATTTTCTTGCCCTGTTCGACCTCAACAGTTGGGTCTATCTGCCCTTTGATAACATCATCCCCGGATAACTGTAGGTCAAAGAAGATCTCAAAACCTGGCACGCGCTTCCTCTCTGCATTCAGCCATGGCTCTGGGAAGCCACAGAATGGGAAATCTTCCCCCTCCCGAACGAAGTGTCCGTTTAGGGTGCCCTCAATGGGTCGATGCATTAGCTCATAAGGCTTCCCGGCCTTCTTTGCTCTGGCCCTCCCGGCCATCTCCTTACCTTTCCTTACCCAGTCCTCTTTGGTAGGCAGATAACCCAAACCGAAGGCATGCGGGTTGCGTCGCACCTCGGCGCATACACTGACCGCCGTTCTGCCACTCTTTCCCAATCCCATCCCGGGGACGTGTTGAACTTTGTTCATGAGGTATACTGATTGGGCACTGACATACAACCCCTCATTAACAGCCATGATGTTCTGAACGATCCAAGACTTAGCCAAGGTAAAACCTGACATGAACATATCCTCCACACCATGCTCAATTTCCAAAACTGGCATAGATACTTCTGGTGGTGGATGGATCGATGAATTTCAAAAAACAATGGCTACTCCCTTCCCGTGGGGGTATTTCACCATCTGATGCAAGGTAGACGAAACTGCCTTTATCTGGTGTAGCCACGGCCGCCCCAAGAGTAGGTTGAAAGTGGTGGGAACCTCTAGGACGTGAAAGTCTATCTCATGCTATCCCGGCCCAACCTTTGTCTGAATTTTCACTGTTCCCATCACTTCCCTGCTCATGTTGTCATATGCCTGAATTACTTGGGCTGTCGGCACAAAGTCCGTGGTCTTTAAACCGATTGCAAACGCGGTCCTTGCTGGACACACATTGATGGCGGATCCTGTGTCGACAAGCCCCACGGGTATCCATTTGTTTCTACACTCTACAGAGATTTAGAGTGGCTTGTTGTGGTTCACACCCTCAGGTGGCAGTTCCTTGTCGGAAAAGGTCAACATTGGGGTAGCTCCTCCCGGAAAAACTAATCCCACTAGCCGCTCCGGCGTGGTTTCTATTGAGAGCTTGGCCTTATCCATAGCTGATAAGACGGCTTGTCGATGCACTCGCGATGCCATAAGCAGTCCCCAGATGGAGATGTCTGCTTGTATCTTTTTCAATTGTTTTAACACGGCTTCCTCTTCGAGTTGCTTCTCTCTCTGTTTCTCAGCCTCCTTATCCTTCCCAGATGCCTCTAGTTGATCTAGGTGTGGGGGCTTGAAATACCGCCCACTTCTAGTCATATGGTCGACTTCACCAATATACCAGGTATCGTCTGGGTAATTATTTCCCCAATCCTCATCCGTGTGGGCAAGACATAGATCATCGTCCTCCCACCACATTCCATCAACAACTGACAGACACCTGTCCGCCTCTGGTATGACTGTTCTTGTACTTGCAGTACCTTCCATCCATATGCTCGCAGCATTCTCTGTCCTTGTGCACACAGCAGTTTCAGTCCCCGCGTGGGCTTTATCTTTCCTGACTCTCTCAGAATCCTCGAACCTTTCCTGTTCCAACTGCGTCAATACAACTGGCTATTCAATAACTCTTGTATTCAAAATGCCCAAATCCTGAGCGAAATTCTTAACACCGGCGCTCTCCGGTGATGTATTCTGATTCCCAGCCCTTCCGGGCACCACTGATGTTCTTGCCTCTGACAGGGTTCGTTCTAATTGAGGTTCTTTGACAATGTCTGGTAAGTCATCAAGCCACCCGATAACTTCAGCTGACTCCTCAAAATCTGACCAGTTGACTGCCATGTCCTCTGGATCTTGTTCGTTGAAAAACTGGGGGTTACCAAAGTCCCTTTCCACAGTCACCAAGTCATCCATCCTCTGACCGAATTCATCCCCCTGTATCACACAAAGCTCTGCCCCTGCCGGCAATTGTACATTTGACCCAACCTGGCCTACTGACAGAATGTAGTCACTCGGACTGTATACCTTCTCAGCAAAACTCCCAGATTCCTCAGATCTTGACTCATCAATCCCATTCTCTTCTGAAATCTTCCCTGTTATGTCTTCGACAGTCACCACCATTGGTTTAGGTTGGGTTATGAAGATGTCCAACATACACAAGTCAATGCAATCGGGAAGGAGCACCTCCAGCTTGGGTAGGTGGGACGGGGTGATATAGATGCTAGGATCGTAAGACACGACCCCAGTCTGGATAAAGTTGATGCGTTTGGGAGGTGGAGCTTAGTTGTGTGGCGAGAGAGGGTTAGTTGTGACATTGGGTTTTTCTGGAGGCACAATCACCCCATGATCAATGAGATCTTGAACCTCATGACGTAATCGGAAGCATTGGTCGGTGTCATGACCATGCTGTTGGTGAAATGCGCAATATTTGGCTGGGTTGTGGGTTGGGGGAAGTTTTTCCGGCAATGGTCGCGGCTCTAGGAGCTTCAGCTGCCCTTTTTTTATTAAAACCCCCAGAGCTTTGGACAAGGGCATATATAGTGGAGTGAAGGTTCTTTGGTTTTTGGGTGGGTATTTAGCTGTTTGTGTATTGCTTCCAGATGCACCGGAGAATGGCGTGGCTGCCATAGTTCTTGAAGGGGGGATGGTGGTGACCATGCTCACTTCTGAGGCTCTTATAGTTGTAGCGCCACTCGGGCCTACATTGGTGTTGCGTTTGAAGGTTCTCCTGGGTTGCTCTCGATCATTATCAATTAAACCCTACTTCAAGGCATCCTCAATCTGTACTCCCATCTCATGCAGATCTGAAAAGATAGGGAAGGGGAGCACGATCATTTTCTGCATCAGCTTAGGCTGGAGATTGTGCACAATCATCCGAATTTGATCCTTATCGGTGGGCCTTAGGGTCATCATTGAGGCTTTGGCTCTCCATCTGGTTACGAACTCCAAAAAGCTCTCTTTAGGCTCCTGCCTTGTTGTCTCAAGATCACGGGTCGTAATCTCGATTTGCGTGTTATAAGAGTACTGTGCAATGAACGCCTCGGCCATCTCATCCCAGTTTCTCTTAACATCATCTTCTAATTTGGCGTACCAGATAGCCGCCATACCCGTAGTCTGGTGAGGCCCATCAGCCTTAATACGTCTGAAAACAACCGCAGGTGTACCATGGGATTCCCGGATCCATCGAACCGGTCGATGTGTGGCATCTTAAATCTGTCTGGCAGCGTCACAGCTATGTCGGTATATCCATCTTCAATGTCCGGAATGGACTTTACCCCTTGGGATTTCTTGAACAAATTTTCAAGCTTGTTCAACTTCGACACTGTAGGGTCCACCTCGAATTCAAAGGGGGAGTCTAGCAGATTGACAGGCGTGGGTGCCTTGGATAGTAGCTGTAGAATCAGGGGCGGAGCCGGCCCTGTTGGGATGTCTGTATCCTCCTGGACATTCTGGACATTCGCCGTTTCCCCTGGTATTGGAACTCCTAGTGGGGGAGGAACTGGGTGTGAAGCTGATGCCCCGACTTGCTGCTGTAGCCTAGTGATTAATTCTGCCTGTTGAGTCATGATCTCGGCCTGTTGTTTGGTAAACTCCGCTTGACGGGCAGAGTCCTGTTGCATGGTTTTCATGGCCTCCTGCATCTGACGCATCATTTCTTCCATTCCTGCCATTCCTGACATACTGCCCTGATCCAACTGATCTACCAGTAGATCTGTATCTGGAGTAGCCTCAGGAATCTCAGCCTAACTGTTCAAAGACCACCGATCTGGTAATCCCTGCTCAGATACACTGCGTCTTCTCGACCTCCGTTTGATAACCGGGGGTAAGGAATGAAACACTGGTTGTCCATCAACTAGATCCTCAGATCGATTGAGTCGGCGACCTCTAGTCCAGAGTGCTTGGGGAATATCTACTGGGTCAGAAGCAATCGTGCTAAACTACCCTAGCAAAAAGATAAATAAAGCAGTAATAAGGAAACAAACAACCAGACAAACGGACAGCATAACAGCGTAAAATAAACACACAATACACAGTTGGGCATCACAACACACGATTGATAAGCTGAATACACTATTCCTCAATACTGATTATTATCCCCGAATCACTGTTCCCGAAAACTGAATCTGATACCCGCTGATAACTGATTCCCAAATTACTGAATTAGTGCCCACAGGCCTGACATTCGGACTTGCAAACTGACATGTGCATTCCCTGTAGAAATATACTCTAAAAGCACATAGCAGGTAAAAGAGAGTCAAAACACCCCTATGTCGGGGTAGGGTTTCCCTATCCTACTTTGTCAAGAGCTAGGGTTTCACTACGCACGCAGCGGTTTCAAACAACCTAAACTCGGGTAAGCAACCTGTCCTAGCTTGGAATGGTCACTATGGGTTCCGAATATGCACTAGGTCGAATGGTCAAAAAGGGTGCCCCAGTAAAATCAGGGTTTGTGCTCCCATACTGGCAGAGCTTGTAACCGGTAAGCCTTATGGCACGCAGCCTCTGGCAAACACGGTGTCCTAGGCGCACCAATGCAAATGCAATACAAAAAAAAACACATGAGTGTAGTCAAAACAAGATATCATGAGTTTGAGTCAAGTTCTCTAACTCCTCAGCAGAGTCGCCAGAAATTGTAGACGTCCCCGAACGTCCCGGGGGAGGACCCCTCCCCCCTCCCCCCCCCGGCGTTCTGTTCATTTGGGCTTACTACAATTCGGACTCAAATTGTCACGGTTCTTAATCTAAACCAAAGAGTCCAAATCTGGCAAATCGTTTTGGAAAACAGATTTTTATCAAGAAGTGCCAAACATGGACTACTTTGCCAGATACAAAGTCGCCACCTAAATATTTTATTTTGGGGAAATTTAGAAAACCCTGACTCATTTGCCTAAGGCCACGTGTCCGTCATCACCAAAGTTGCCTCGGCTCGGGAACTCGGGTATGATTAGGGAAGGTCAGCTATGAGCACCCCCTCTCGCCCGATCCGAAGATCGGCCTCTACTAACCATGATATCTAGTTTTGAAAACGTTATGTGTTCTTAACCCGATTATTAGCCTAATCTTACTATGTGATGCACACAACACAAAAGTATAGACTAGATCACCTAATTTGGAACAAAACATTGCATATCCGTTTGTTTTGGAAATGATTTGAGGTTCGCTACTTGTAAGTAGGCTAAAATACGGATTTCAATGAGTTATTCCAACTCAAGCAATCCAACCTTCACCCACAGGCATTCAGGCAGTAATATCACATAAGCATCTAACCACATGGTAAGCATGCTGTCATGTTAACATTCACACTCATACGAGATGCTAAAGCATAAATGCTTATCGAGTACTCCAAGCCAAAATAGAAACTAGTTAGTAATCAAATGCATGACCCTAGTTCATATTAAGATGGCTAATGCATCGCATGCAAAATGCAACTAAGATAGACTTGGCTATTCTAAACATGGCATGTGAAATGCAACAAATAACATGTATTCAACTTGGGAATTGAAATATAATGCAATTAGCATGATGCGCCGAGCCTGATGTATGCAAGACGAATGTATGAATGCACGCATGCATAACATAAGGTATGCTAATTTAAATATGCCCTAATACTAACCATTGAAAGAAGGTAAGTAAAAGGGAGAAAGAAGTGGGGGGTTGGAAGACATACACACACTCACACACACTTATTACACAATTGCCCTCAATTGGAGGGTCCGAATAAATATTACACAACCAAATGAATACTACCAAATTAATTATTACAGAACTCCAATTAAACTAAATGCAAGAGGAAAGTGGCCTCAGCCCTGCCTCGGGATGATGGAATGATGCATGCTTAACTCGCCTTGCTCGAAAACTTGCTGCCATAGCACTGTTGCCTCTGTTTACACTGCCCTGCTCCTTTGAAAATTTGCACAAGTCCCAATGATGCTTCTCTGAACACTGGGGAGCATCACCGACCAAGTGGGAACACCACCGGCCGAAGGGAATGGTCATCGACCATCGGTTGAGCCATCAGCTAATTGTATTTTGTCGGTCGGCACTCCAAGTAGCCGGCCGGCTATTTCTTCCTGCAGAATCCTGCAGTTGACAGCAGCAGAGGACAAGCAGTGTCTGGCATGGAATTCTGAAGCAAATGGGAGCATGACCACACTCCCTATCATGCAATGGACTCAAGGAAGCATGACCCTCGACCCTCGGGCCATCAATTATGCATTTTGATGCATGATGGCCTAAGAGGCCAAGTTTGCCTCTTAATGTAGATGCATGGAACAAACAAATGAATGCCAACACCCTATCATATTGAGATCAAGGGCATTGGCGACCCAAGAGTTGAGACGTGTTTCGTCACTTTGAGTACGAACACACCTCACCCCTCATGCTTGGTTTGACACCCCAAACCAAGCAATGCAATGCATGTATACAAACATGGCTCAAGTTATGCGACATAAGGCTAAGATGCAAAACATGTCAAATGCAATGCAATCTATCACGCAAGCATGCAATGTCCAAACATGCAATGCAACTAGCTAAATAACATGCAAACATGCAAATGTAATTAAATGTAAGCATGCAACCAATACAATGTTACGTGCCAAACATGCAAAGTATGCGAAGATGGACTTATACTAAAATGAGAAGGCCTCAGCCCTCTCCAAAACAGTGGCCAAAGATGGTGTAAATGGTAGACAAATGTTCATGCAAACATGCACATCAATGAGCCTAAGACCAAGGCACAAAAAAAAAGAGCATTCTACCACCACTATCATGACCACACATGGCATGAATTAAACAACCAAAAAAAAACAAACAGAGTTTCAACACGTAAAATGAGCCCCCAAAACCCACTGATATGGCAGCCCCAAAGACTTGAACACTTAAACATGCACAATGCTCATTTCAAGGCACAACAAAACAACTCTTCAAGGCATGAAAGGGATGATAAATGCAATCATACAAGCATGGGTTATGGACTGAAATAGCATGGGAAATGACTCCAAATCACTGAAACAACCCAACTCAAGCATGCTCATGACTCACACCCTCAAGGCTCACAAGCCAAAATGCAAAGAGGCTATACCAAACACGGAAAATATGATCAAAAAAGCACCCAACAGGCCTCAAGCATGGTAAGATATGGCTAAGAACTTCACAAAGTTAGGCCAAAACATGAGAGCATGGTAGGTTAAATGCATGATGCACTTCTAGGCCAAAGAGAGGAATACAAAGCAGGTATATTAAACATGAAAGGGGCCATCAATCCGACCAAAAATAGAGGCATAATATGACCCAACAACACCCAAAAACCTTTAAAATGAAGCCAAGAACAACTAATCATGCATGCTACCCTTATGAGCCAAAAACAAGGACAAAAGAGAGACAAAGAGAGGGGGGTGTCCCTCCCCTATGCCAGACCTCAAAACCTCTTCTTCACCACTGAAAATCCACTGGATTTCAGTGGTGAGAAGGCCAATACACAAAGATAACCAAGGCTCAACAAAGAAAGCACAAAAGGGGCCAATCAAGGCCTAAGAGGGGAGGTTGACCCCAATACCAAAGCAACTTAAAAGAAGTACCTTAAGCATGCAAATACTAGACTTTTTTTAGTTATACACAAAGTCTAAAACAATAAGCAAGATAGGTTAAAGACTAGTGCAAGATTGGAGAATATAAAGTAAATAATGTTACCCTTGAGGAACACTCCAAGAACAACAAGCTTAGCCCTCTTCTTCTGATCAAAACAGACCCAAAACTTCAAGAACAAACCCTCAAGGCCTCCCAAGTCGAAGTATGGTGTAATGCTATGTGTCTTAGTGCAAAACTAAGAAGAAAACACACCTTTAGGCTCCCAAACCCACACAAATGAAGAGAGAAATGGAGATCTAGAGAGAGATAGTGTATATCAGATATATATATATATATATGTATTTTGCTATGGTTTTTGCTGAACCCAAAACAAAGGAGAGGAAGGCCTTCTTAAATAAGCAAGGCAAAGGTCTAAGCTTCCAAGAGAAGCTAATCAAAAGGGGTCAAGGCTTCTAAGGGAAGCTAAGGCAAAGGGGCCAAGGCTTCCTGAGGAACCTGGGACAGGGGTTCAAGCTTCTTGAGGAAGCAAAGACAAAGGTCCAAGCTTCCTCAAGAAGTTAGACCAAAAGGGTGCAAAAGGTGCAAGTTCCTCCATACAGCTGTATGGAGGACAAGTCCGTGCACTCCAGCTGGCACAGCTCACATGCAATATGCCTGAAAGACACAAAAAGGTATTACCGGCCAGAAAAGGAGGCCATCGGCCAAACAGATGGTCGGCCGACCACACCAAATGCCGACCGGCCAATGGTATATTTCACCAATGGCCGGTAGCAAGAACCTGACGGTGGCCTCAAGCGGGGCGGTGGGTGTCGAGGGTAGCTAATAAGCTACTCTACCCTCGAAGCAAAAACACAAGTGTTTGGTGCAAAATCAAACACAAAAGCAGTGAGTCGAGATCACGAGGCAAGGCGTGTGGCAGACCTCCGAGAACTCAAAGCGAACACGAACATGGATGATCACCGAGTATTCAAACGATGATGTCCAAGTCTTGAGGACGGTCAAAAATGGGGTGTCTACAGTTGCCCCTCTTTGATAGAATTCGAAAGTCATAACAATGACGGGAGTGAGTGTCAAAGCCCAGAGACCACCCATTTTTGACAAGGCTAAAGACTTAGACAAAGCATACAAGCTACAGACAAAGATATGTGCCCTCAAGGGCTACAAATTCCAAGGCTTATGCCTGGTTGGACAAAAATGGTTTTTGAACCCATACATATATAGCCCTTGACTCGTCAAAAATAATTACAACCAAAGAAAAGAGCCTTGTGCTCTCAAGATACATTCCACACCTTTAACTCAGTGGGATCACTACATCTTTTCCTGCACAAAATCCCATAGGGTGAGCGCAAAGCCTAGTAAGAAGATCTTAACAAAGTATATATATTTTATACAACTTCCTAAGATAAATGCATATGTCATGCTCAAAACGTATATCTCTATCTTTTG
Source organism: Camellia lanceoleosa (assembly GCA_025200525.1). Taxonomy (NCBI): domain Eukaryota; kingdom Viridiplantae; phylum Streptophyta; class Magnoliopsida; order Ericales; family Theaceae; genus Camellia; species Camellia lanceoleosa. Next base: position 69,972,079 of record CM045765.1, read on the forward strand.
AAAACCTTATGCTCAATGCAATTTGAAAACACAACAATTCCATCATTTTAATGTAGTTTAAGAAGTGGTAAATACGACTCAAGTAATCCCTAAATTGGTGTCAGCAAGTAGGCATATCAAGCACTATTAATCACCACTTTACCGGTTGCTAATCAAAAGGCGCGTGGTACTTCCTCTGCGTGTGTTTTCGATCTTTTACCATGGACACCCAAGCCAACTTAACCAATACCAAACTATACCCCCTATTCAGACTTACAACGTATTTACCCAAAACCAATCAAAAATATCTTGTTTCACAAAATAACTCCTTTCTCAAAGAAATAATTTTCCAATGCAAGATTCAAAATCAATTGCAACAATGATTAAATGGAAAGGCAATGCAAAATGTAACAATGCATTAATATAGTTCCATTTTCAATTCCACCACACAATCCTCCATTGTGATCAAATTTCCACATCTCTTATCAGTGTAACATCATAATACAATTTTTTTTTCCCAAGAGATAATATAACCATACCATCATTCATGCTTTCTCCAACAATAAACTATACCTCAAGCTTCCCAACTCAACAATTCTCATTTTCTCATGAAATTTTCTCATTTGATACAACTACAGAAATTTCCTCCATCATTCATTCACATAACAACTTATCAAGCATAAATTTCACAATATCGCAACTTTTTCTCAAAATCTCCAAATTTTAGGGTTTTCACCAAACTAGGTTTTTGTTCCATTTTTAAAAAGATTTTTTCAAAATAACACCCACACTTTAAAACATAACTAATACTCTCAAAAGCTTTGGGATAAATAGAGAAAAATCCACTTCTAATATCATCTAGGGTTCATCAACCCAAAATCATGATCCAAACATGAAGAAATACTCCAAACAAGTATGAACTTGCAAAAACATATATATAACTATAAGAATATCTCTACCTTAAGCTTGGAAAATGAAAGGGATGAAAACCCTAAAACTCAACGTTGATGAAAACTCGATTCAATCGGTGTAAACATAGCCCTCATCGATTTAGTGTAAAAAGCACCCTCAAATTCTTGAAGATTTTTGCTAAATCTTAGAAAGAAGTTTGATTTGGGTGTGTTTGTAGAAAGGAAGAGAAAAATGAGTATAGAGAGATAGAGAGAATTGAAAAAGTGCATAAAACACGTTTTTGGCATCAGTTTTGAGGAAAAGAGCTCAAATTTTGAGACAAACATCGAAATTCGCGCAAGCGGTTTCAATTCCACACAAGCGGAATCCTAATTCCGTATGAGTGAATTATGTGCCTCCACGAGCGGTTTGCTCTATAGAAAACCAGATTTTTCACAGAAAATCCGCTCGAGCAGAACCCAAATCCGCACAAGCGGTTTTACCCAAAAATTTTCAAAAGACTGTATAATTTTGCTTTAGCGGTTGCCAAATCTGCACGAGCGATTTTTCCCAGAAAACCAAGAATTTGATTTCGCATCCCAAAACAGGTTCCAACGCCCAAAAGTAAAAAAATTTAACCTTGAAATGTTAAGGGGAATTTAGTAAGAGCATAAAAGAATTATTAGTGACCCAATATGACAAACAAACGCTGAATGTAAAGCACGCTATCAAACTACACAATACTAGCCAAGTCCAATACCCGGGACATCATAATCTTCTCCTCTTAGGAAATTTCGCCCCCGAAATTTGGTCACACCTCTCACCAACCACCTCCAAAGAACAAGGACAATACAACAATAAAAAGCTCTGAGTGGTAACAACCACACTAACGACAATAATGAATCTATAATAACAGCAAATCAATTATAGCATGGAGATCTCAATCTCAACAACATTTCACTATCATCATCAAAATTTTCTATCAGCCAAGGCCACAATCCAACAACCACTAATACGATAATCATAAGCATAAGTTCAACAACAATTGTGACAACTCTGTAACAGTCTTCATGCTTAAAAAATAAATAAATCAATACATAAATAAAAACAAAGCAACCATCATCACAACAAGTGGTTTACAATTTCAATGATCTATTCTCAAACACAAGAGAAAATTACAATTTAGAACAAACTTAGCATTCGCAAATAAGTCTAAATATACTTGGAGCGGACTTCCACCTCCCATTCCCAAGTTGCTTCCTCAACCCCATGGTGTCTCCATAACGCCTTTACTAATGGTATAGTTTTACCCCTCAACACTTGTTCTCAGACATCTAAAATTTGGACCAATCGCTCTTCGTATAAGGCATCCTTATCTATCTTTAAATCAACCCAATCAAGTACATGTAAAGGGTTGGGTTTGTACTTTCTAAACATAGATACATGGAACACATTGTAAACCCCAGAATGCTGTGGCGGTAAGGCCAAACGGTATGCCACTTCTCCAATCCGTTCTAAAATGTCAAAATGTCCAATAAACTTTGGAGACAACTTCCCATTCTTACCAAATCTCATCAAACCCCGTCTCGACGAGATCTTAAGAAACACATGGTCACCAATCTCAAAAGCTAGAGGCCGCCTTCTCTTATCTGCATAACTCTTTTGTTGGCTTTAAGCCATAGCTAACAATTTTCGAGCCCAATATTGGTGCATCACCCACTTCGGCCTGACAAATTGGTGATCTACAAGGTCGGTCATACAAGGCCTTGAACGGTGCCATCCTGATACTTGCCTAATAACTATTGTTACAAACAAACTCAATCAACGGTAGGAGTCTCTCCCAAGACCCTTTGAAATTAAGAACTCAAGCTCTAAGCATGCCCTCCAAAATCTGAATAGTATGCCCTGACTGCCTATCGATTTGGGAATGATAAGCGATGCTAAGGGTCAACTTAGTTCCCAATGCCTCTTGAAGGCTCTGCCACAACCAGGCAATGAAACGAGAGTCTCTATCCGAGACAATGATCACAAGAGCCCCATGAAGTAGAACTATCTCTCTAATATACAACTCTGCCAAATAATCAACTAAGTTGTCGGTGCGCATCGGAATGAAGTACATAGACTTAGTCAATCTATCAACAATCACTCAAATGGCATCATTACCCCGTTGTGTTCTAGGAAGCCCACTCACAAAATCCATGGTAACATGCTCACATTTCCACTTGGCTATAGGTAAGGGTTGTAGCAAACTCGCCGGCTTTTGGTGCTCGATCTTTACTTGTTGACAAGTATGGCATTTCGAAACAAATAAGGCGACATCTCGTTTCATACCCTTTCACCAAAACTGATGACTAAGATCATGATACATTTTTGTGCCTCCTGGATGCACCACAAAGCATGAGTGATGAAATTCTTGGAGTACCTCATCTTTACAAGATTCCAGTACAAACAAATGGTCTAGATACCTCACACTCAAATCCGAGTGGAAGTTTAAACCCTTTTCTTTCTTCCCGTTGGAGATCTTATCATGGATTGCCTCCACCTCAAGGTCACCCTATTGCGTCTCTATGACTCTGCTAATCAAGGTAGGTTGAGCAATTAAAGTAAATAAGGTAGGACCCCTACTAGACTCACCAAACGCAAATCAAACTCGCCGATATCACCTAGCATATCCCATTCCCGAATGGCCACACTACTCACTGATTTCTGACTCAACACATCGGTCACTACATTGGCCTTCCCTGGATGATAGTGTAACTCAAAGTCATAATCCTCCACAAATTCTATCCATCTCCGTTGGTATAAATTCAAATCCTTTTGGGAAAACAATATTTAGACTCGTATAATCGGAGAAAACATCAAACTTCTCGCCATACAAATAATGCCTTGAAATCTTCAAAGCAAAAATTATCGCCGCTTACTCTAAATCATGGATGGGGTAGTTCTTCTCATGAGTTTTCAATTGTCGTGAATCATAAGCCACAACTTTCCCTTCTTGCATCAACACACAACCAAGTCCATCCCGAGACGCATCACAATAAATGGTACAACCCAAGCCCCTTTCTAGAATTATTAAAACCGGTAAGTTCTTGGAATGACTTCTCCCAAGTCTCGTTCCATACAAATTTGACACCCTTCCTTGTCAACTTTGGTCGAGGTGCGGCTAGTCTAGAGAAGTCCCCTTATGAAATGACGATAATATCCAACTAACCCTAGGAAACTCTAGATCTCAAAAACATTCTTTGGTTATTCTCAATCTTGCATGCCATCTATCTTAAAAGAATCTACAGTTACTCCTTCTCCCGACACAACATGCCCCAAAAATTTCATTTCAGTCAACCAAAACTCGCATTTCTCAAATTTAGCATACAATTGGTGCACCCTAAGAAAGTCAAACACTATTCGCAAATGTTCCTCATGTTCTTCCTTGGAGGTCAAATAAATCAAGTTATCATCCACAAAGATGACCACAAAATGGTCTAAAAATTCATGGAAGACTCGATTCATCAAGTCCATAAAGGAAGTAGAAGCATTGGTTAAACCGAAAGGCATTACTACAAATTTATAGTGGCCATAACGCGTGTGAAAAGTCATTTTCTGGATATCCTCCTCCCTAACCCTCAACTGATGGTACATCAATCTTAAGTCTATCTTTGAAAAGCAACGAGACCCTCTAATTTGGTCAAATAAGTCATATGTTCTGGGTAGAGGATACTTGTTCTTAACAATAACTCGATTCAATTTGTGGTAATCAATACATAACCGCAATGACCCACCCTTCTTCTCCACAAAGAGAGTCGACACTCCCCAAGGTGATGTACTAGGGCGAACAAAACCCTTGTCTAAAAGTTCTTGGAGTTGGATCTTCAACTCATGTACTCAGCGGGTGCAAATCTATATGGCGCAATGGAAATTGGCATTGTACTAAGTACTAAGTCAATAGAGAATTCTATCTCCCGATGAGGTGGAAGCCCGGTAAGATCTTCAGGGAAAACATCAGGGTATTCACAAACTACCCTTGGTAAATCACTTCGACCCATGCTACCATCATTGGCTAAGGCAAAGGCAAAGAGAAAACTAAGTCCTCCCCGACTCTTAAAGTCAAACAATGGTGGAAACGATCTATCACCCTGATCACACAGCAAATAGAAACAATCTCCAATTGGTGTACATACAGACACTCGGTGATGCTAACAATCTATAGTAGCCCAGAAGTGTGTCAACCAATCCATACCCAAAATAGTGTCAAAAGAGTGCATGTCTAAGATGATGAAGTCAAAAGAGAGTTGGCAATCTATGACCTCAATCTCGCAAGAGCGGCACACTCGCCCCAATGCCACTTTACCCCCAACCGGTGACTCAACCCACAAAGGAGACTCGAATTGATCAATCTCTAACCCCAATGCAGAAGCAAAAGTAGAAGATATAAATGAATGTAACGCAGGCGTATCAATCAACACACTAGCCAAAGAATTGAACACAACAAAATTACCTCTCACAACAAAGGATCCGGGCAACTACTCTGGCATTGTAACAACATACACACACCCATGTAGCCTCTGATCAACCTGCTCATCTCTCGAAGCATAGGCATGCTGCACTAATTAAGCTGAGATGGCTCCCTAATGTGCTCATGAGGTTAGAACTGAATGAACCTGCTAATGGCTCTGAGTCTGCCTCGACCTTGATGTGCTAGATGCGCCTCCCAACTGCGGGCAAACTCTCCTTGTAACACCCCAAAATAATTATAATAAAACCATCCATTACATTAATAAATAATCATACTATTCTGGATACAATGTCCCTCCATTTCATATGATCTCATTGTACAAAAGATAACACATACAGTTATACATTCACAAGTCCTTACCATTGATCTATGGCATGTGTTACAAGTTAAAGACATGAAATAAGAGTTAGAACAATTAAGAAATGCTCTAAAGGCTTACGACTTTCCACGACAATGCTTGGTTACACAAAAGTGAGTTTTAAACTCAATACAGGTAAAACCCTAGGCTTGTACAAAAATAATTACGACAAGTAAACAAAATGAAGCTCTCACTCCAAGTCCTCCCAAGCTATTTCCTTGGCAGAGGCATGCCATCAGCACCTGAAAATAGCTTTCCATATAAGGTGAGCCAAAGTCTAGCAGAGATATTACAACACAGTTTATGAATCTTAACAAAGATATAAGGTGGATACATATGCAATGCTCATGTCAAAACATTTTCATTTTCTCTTTTCAAAACGTGCAATGCCAAGTTTATATCTCAATACATGATATCATTTCCTTTACAATAAAAAACAAGGAAATGAATACAACACTGCGAATCTCTAAGACATGTCTGCAAGTAGACTATACAAGTATTACCAATTTATTAATTTTACCAGTATTAACTGGAAGGCTCGACACCTATCCGCCCGGGTTTCTGGTCTTTCACCAAGGAGACACAAGCCAACTTAATATCACAACTACACTCCTACCCAGATTCACCAAAGTATTCATCCATTTTTTTTTCTCAAAACAACAACATTTCCAAATGTGTTGAATATGCAACAATGCTCAATGCAATAAATGAGAAAATAGTTTAATTCCCCTAATTCTCATGCAATTTTTACAACAATCATAGCTATCCTCCACCGATAGCCCAAAACAGATATCTCTAAAGAAATAATTAATTTTCATAAAAATAAACTTTCCAAATTCCAAGATGTGAGTGATAATACATATCCAACTCCACCATCCTCATCAAAACAATCCAATTTCACATTTCCAACACCAATTCCATAATTGATATAAAATCAACATTTGATATAATTAGGGAAAAATCCCCTTATTTTCCAAAATCAATTCTACATATCAAAACCAATCATTTTATCACAACTCAACATCATTTCCAATTCCACAACCATTTTCCAGAAACCATTAAAAAACCTCTCTTTCGAGTTTTAACCAAAAATCCTAGATTTGTTCAAAAATCCCCCAAATCACAATATTGTTTCAAAGTACAAATAGCTAAGTTAAAAATTATAAGAAAGTATGGAGAAATCCCTACCTTAAGGCTAGACAGCCAAGAAGAGAGAGAAGAAACCACAATAAAGCCAAAATACAACTTTGCTCCGATTACAACGAAGCTCTCACCGTGCTCTACCTTTTTATCAAAGGGACATGGGTGAAGAATTCAACGGATCTAGGTGCATTTGTAGAGAGAATGTGAGTTTTAGAGAGAGGGAGTCTCAACTTAAGGTTTTGAAATGTTTAGAGAGAGAGAGAGATGAAAAAGCGATGTAAAAAAGTGACTTTTACGGACTGATATACACGCAGACCGCTCGAGCACAAGAAGTGTTACAGGACCACTCAAGCGAAGAATACAAACTCCTAGAAGTTTTATAGACAAAGGACCATCGCTCGAGCTCAACAAAGGCCACTCGAGCCAACACTGCTCAAGTGCAAGAATGACCACTCAAGCGTAGAATGCCAACTTCCAGTACTTTTACAGGCCTGCAAAAGTACTAAGAGTTCGCAAAGACCACTCGAGCATAAGAAGTGCTGCTCGAGCGAAGAAGAAAAAATCTGGACAGGAACCAATTCGAAAAACTAACTCCCGACTTGTTCCAGGCACAACCAAGACACTCCAATACCCAAACTCAATAAGGAATAAGGAGAAATAAGACATGAACAATCATATAAGATAATAAAACTCGGATCCAAAATATCAAACGGGTGGGGTCCAAACTAGAATCGCTATACTCCTCAAATGCACCGACTAACCACACTGAAAGCATGTAGGTCATTGTCCCATACTCTGGGACTGACTTTGAGATCGGTTAGGTGGTGGTGGTGGTGGTGGTGGTGGTAAAATCTACTACCCTCCTCTTTTCTGTGAGCAGGCACTAGCCTTGTGACCCTGTTGGCCACACTTGAAACAAGTAAAGCTACACTGGGCATTCTTCCCTGGGCCAACACTCGACAATGGAAATGTAGATCTAGTTTGCTGTGATTGGGGCTGGGATGAAGAAGTGCCTCTACGCTTCTTACTAAGTCTGAAGTCCCCTTACGACTCTTGACCCCTAGACCTCAAACCTCGGAGTCTCTTCTCCTCGGCCAGCACTGTAATCTCTACATGTGCCGAGCACTTCCACAAGATGGTCATAGTTCCAAATCATGTTTCCGGCAACCTTGAACAAGATTTTGGTTCTTAATCTCTTCTCGAATTCTATGCAATGATGCTCCTCCGTTGCCACCAACTTCGGTGCAAATTGGGACAAACTAGTGAAGATCGCTTCAAACTAGACCACTGGCAAGTTTAGTTGTTTGAGGTTTTGAAATTCTTGCCTCAATCTCTCCTTAGCTATGGGAGGTAGGTATTTGTCTTGGAAAACAATGGCAAAAGCTTCCAATGTCGGCTCCACTCTGCCTTTGGCATACTTCCACCATTAGCCTGCATTCCGTTTAAGGTAGTATTTTGCCAAGGTTCCTTTAGTTTACTGTCATCAATGTGAAGCATCTCAAATGTCTTCACTATTTGCTCGAGCCACTTGTTTGCTTTCTTGGGCTCTGGGCCACCATGAAACTGATCAGGCTTGGCCCGCAAAAATTCTCTAGTAAGAAAACCCACTCTCGTCTTAACGGTGTTCTCTCGAGCTTGGTTCTTTGCCCTCAAGATGTTCATTGACTCTCCCATAAGCCTTGCTATCTCTCGAGATAGGGCACCCATTGTGGCTTGACCTGCTCGCTCTAGGACTCCCGTTAGCCCCATTTGCTCAGCCACATTAGCTTGGCCTGCTTGTTCGGCCACATTAGCTTGGTCGAACCCTTTCTCTTACACTGGAACCTCATGGCCCAGTACTTCATGAACACCTGGGCAAGGCCTAACACGCCTCCTGCCTCTACCACCACGTGCCTGACCTCTTCCTGACATCCTAATTAAGGATAAGAGTAAACAATTTAGCACATAATTGCATATGTGCTCGCAACTTATCTCACACGTCCCATCACAACAATTTTATATATTCTCATTTCATGTAAACACTTAGTTTCACTCCACAAAAACACTTAATTACGTAAACACATACGGATTACTCTTTTACGATTAAATTTGACCCACGAAATACCGAGAATTCTTATTAGAATGAGCATTGATCAAGTGCCCTCCTAACAAGGCCTCGAGGAATTTAATAAGCGCAAAAAGCATCCCAAAAGTTCAATCCCATACCCATCTAGTCATATAAACATGTTATCACATAACACCTAAAACATGGAACATCTCCTAGTTAAGCGAAATGAAACTGTTGTGAAAAACGACCACTTCCCGCGAGCTCCGAGTATTCAAACCCGGTAGCTCTGATACCAAGTTGTAACGCCTCAAAGAAATTAATCCAAATAGACTCATTATCTTCCAACAACATAATCTTATTCTCCATAATTAATAGCTTCCATTGTTTAAAGTATACGGAATATATAGCCTCAACGTTAACATCATCACCAATCTCTAACATTTGTGATCATTAAACTCCAGAGATTTACAAAAAGTGCTCCACATGCAATTATACATTCAACATTCTTAGAATATAAATTTATAGTATGTAGCACAATAAGTCAAGTACAAATTAATGTCCTCAGGGGTTACAAATTCCAAGGCTTATGCCCGGTTACATAAAAATAGTTTTCGAACCCATACATATAAAGCCCTTAGCTTGTCAAAAATAATTACAACAAAAGAAAAGAGTATTGTGCTCTCAAAATACATTCTACGCCTTTAACTCAGTGGGATCACCACATCCGTTCTTGCACAAAATCCCACAGGATGAGTACAAAGTCCAATAGGAAGATCTTAACAAAGTACATACATTTTATATGGTCTCCTAAGATGAATGCATATGCCATGTCATGCTAAAAACATATATCTCTATCTTTTGAAAACCTTATGCTCAATACAATTTGAAAACACTACAATTCAATAACTACAATGTACTTCAAGGGGTAAATCGACTCAGGTAATCTCTAGGTTGGTGTCTGCAAGTAGGCATATCAAGCACTACCAATCACCACTTTACTGGTTGCTAACTGGAAAGCACATGGTACCTTCTTCGCTTGTGTTTTTAGTACCATGGACACTTAGGCCAACTTAACAAATACCAAACTACACCCTTTATTCAGACTTACCAACGTATTTATCCTAAAACAAATCAAAATGATCTTGTTTCACAAAACAATTCCTTTCTCAAAGAAATAATTTTCCAATGCAAGATTCAAAACCAATTGCAACAATGATTAAATGGAAAGGCAATGCAATATGTAACAATATATTAATATAGTTCCATTTTCAATTCTACCACACAATCCTCCATTGTGATCAAATTTCCACACCTCTTATCAATGTAAAACCATAATACATTTTTTCCAATAGATAATATAACCATACCATCATACATGCATTCTCCACATATTAATCATCATTTTTAAAATTTGGTCTTTCCAAGACAAACAACAATAAGCTATTCCTCAAGCTTTCCAACTCAACAATTCTCATTTTCTCATGAAATTTCCTCATGTGATACAACTATAGAAATTTCCTCCATCATTCATTCACATAACAACTTGTCAAGCATAAATTTCACAATATCTCAACTTTTTTTCCGCACGAGCTGAATCCTAAATCCATACGAGCGGATTATGTGCCTTCATGGGCGATTTGCTCCAAAGGAAACCCAGTTTTTTCACATAAAATTTGCTCGAGCGAAACCCAAATCCGCACTAGCGGTTTTGTCCAGAAATTTTTAGAAGACTCTGTGTGATTTCGCTCGAGCGGTTGCCAAATCCACACAAGCGATTTTGCCTAGAAAACCCATAATTTGATTTCGTATCCCAAAACAGGTTCCAACGCCTAAAACTCAAAAAATTTAACCCGAAAATGTTAAGGTGAATTTAGTAAGAGCAGAAAAGAATTATCAACGACCCAATACAATAAACAAACGTCGAAAGTAAAGCACACTATCAAACTACACAGTACTAGCTAAGTCCAACACGCGAGACATCACAAGTGCCATGATCAATTAAGAGTTTAGAATGCTATTTTCGGATTTTTCAAAATATATCATGTAAAACAAATATTAGCTCACATGAAAAATATCAATATACTACATCATCAAAATCATCTTAATAATAATGTGGCTTGATCAAAATAATTAAAGTTGAAATTAGATCACAAATTTTTAAACAATAAAACAATGTTATTAGTCAAAACATTCAATTTTTTAAACAATATAACAATGTCATGGTCAAAATATAATGCATGTATGGCATGGTATGGCATGTCATGACAATCATGTATGTATTAAAATAAGATATTCATATATGCAAGAGAGCATAAATTTTATCATCAAATAAAATATTTTCGGTTTGGAAACCAACTTTTACTAAAACTGCTTATACCAATTATTTATTGTTGTTTCTAAATATTGCATGATTATTGTTCATCTGAGAAAATGCGGTGAATATGACTGGTCATATATTTTGAACATCCACTGCCCAAATACAATTTTCTTTTACCAGATTTCACCTTGAAGCACACCTACAAAAAAAATCAAGTTTTCGATTTTGATATCAAAACTTTTTTGGGTCCGTGAATGTTAGTTTTAGAATTACTTGATTTTGAAACCCATATCATTTTTGTTGCATGTAATCCCTTTTTAAATTGACATGATAAAATTGAGTGACCATTTCTATTACAATAATGACATACAATATTAGGATTACTAAATGATGATTCTTTAACCAAAAAAAAAAATTATAAAACATTTGTTTCTTGTGGGGTTTGTACCCAATACTGGCCTTGTCAAAAATACATCTTTGATTTCCAAGTAATTTATTTAAATTTTCTTTTCCTTGAGTGAACTTGAAAATTGTTTTATTTAAATCTTCAATTTTTTCTTTTAAAGAATCATTTTCAATTTTCAAATCACTTGAAGAATTCTTGAAATCATTTTCCTTTTTTACACATTCATTTTTATTATTTTAAGTTTCATTTTCATTTTTAAAGACTTCATTTTTATTTTTCAATTATTCAGTTTCATTTTTCAAAACATCATTTTCAAATTTCAAATCATTTACTTCATTTTTCAAAATAGAAGATTCTTTTAATTTCAAAATGTCATTTTCTTCTTTTATCTTTAAAAAATCTTTTTGTAACATTTCAATTTTATTAGATAAATATTCATTTTCTTTCGTTGAACTTGAAAACAATTTTTTAATATCAATATTTTTAATGCCAAGTTTTCGAAATTCATTATGCAATTCTTCAAATGCGGATTGTAATTCATTAAAAGAATAAGATTCATTATTAGAATCATATACCTCATCATCTTCATTTGCCATTAAGCATAGATAAGGTGCTTCATTGTTGTTGCTTTCCTCATCGGTGCAACATTCATCATCATCTCCCCAAGCGGCTTTAATTTTCTTTTTGTTTCCATTCATCATTACAAGTTCATGGGTCCTGAGAGACCCCAAAAGCTTTTTCATTTTCAATCTTGTTAAATCTTTTGTTTCTTGAATAGCAGTCACTTTTGACTCCCAATTTTTTGACAAGGATCTGAGAATTTTTTTTCTCATCAACTCAACATTAATATAAGATTTACCAAGAGATTTTAGAACATTAATAATGTTAGTAAATCTAGAAAAAATTTCATAAATAGATTCATGGGATTCCCTATTAAAAAGCTCATAACCATGAATCAACATACTAATTTTAGATTCTTTAACATGGTTGGTCCCTTCATGTGTGATCTCTAATTTATTCCAAATTTCTTTGGCTGATTCACATGTACAGATTTTATTAAACTCATTAGATTTAAAGCACAAAATAAAAGATTCATAGCTGGGAATTCATTTGAATGCTTCTCAAATCATTATTGTCTCATTCGTGTTCTTCCTTGGGCAAGATTTGCCCTTGGATGGTCTTGGAGGGCATCTTGTGACCATTGACTATAATTCTCCATAGCTCATAGTTTAAAACTTGAAAGAAAATTTTTATTCTTGCTTTCCGGGAAGTATAATTTGAACCATAAAACAATGGTGGTCTAAAGGGCAATTGGCCTTCAGCAAAATAAACATTAAAATTGGTTGCTATGATGTACTCTTAGACGGTTAAGTCAAAAAATAAATAAGAGCCCTTGCTCTGATATCAATTAATGTCCTAAGTAGGCAACCCAAGAGGGGGTGAATTGAACTTTTAAATAAATTGTCAAATTAAAAATTAACCCCAATAATAAATAAATAAATATACTCAAGAATATAAAATAAAGTAATAAAATGAAAAGAGCAAAGGGAAGAGAAATCAAATACAACGATTTATAATGGTTCGGCACGCCGGGCCTACATCCACTCCCTCACTATCCTCCTCGGGAATTTCTCCACTATTTTTCGAATAGTAATTACACCACTAGCTTCACGGGTGCTAGTGAACCTTTACAACAACTGACGGATCCCGATCACTGCGACTAGTTTAGAATCCGATGCCTAGTCACACGTAATTCAAGTGATTTTATCGTAAAAAAATCATTCACAAAAACTCTCTTTTTACAAGAATAATATGAATAAGGGATAGAAAATCCTTTTACAATTTTGCTCAAACTCTTAAATAAATTTTCTAGCAGAAAATATAACTCAATAAAGCATAATATAATATTTGAGAATATTTCAATATCACAGATTTTTCTCTTCCGCACTTCTTATTTTTCTCTTACCAAAACATTTCTATGTATACACAAAATTATATCTGTTAAGGCAGACGCTCCTCGTCTTAACTTTATAGCACGCAGAGCAATGTTTCGTTTGAAAATATTTGCCAGGTCACCTTCGATGAATAGTGATCTGTTGATTTTCTTCCAAATTTTACGATTTTCAAATGTTGCACAGTAACTAGCATGTCAAATGATAAATAGTAACCAACTATTCTTTTTAAAACGTGAATAGTAAATGTTATAAAATATTTTTTTTAAATCAGGTCTTGCACAGTAATTTTGATTTAAATAATATTTATAATAAATACATCATACAACATATATTTTAAACAGATAATATTTTGTGTTAAAGAACGTAAAATATGTATATAAAAAAATTACAACTTATCAAATAATATTTTAGATATTATTAAAATTAAATCACATAATTAACACTTATCCTTCTCCTTCTCTATTTATATATATGTTATTATTTATATGGGTTAGCTTTTTGAGTATGAGCTAACTCACTGAGTTTGATAGATTTATAAATTTTCAATTTTGCCCATGTACATATCCGCGGAATTCTTTGTAAAAAATTGTGACAATCATTTTTTTATTAGATCAAATTGATACAAAATCTCAAATTTAAGGTAAAATTGAGTCAATTAAAATTGCACTCTATTGGAATTACTCTCCTATCAGTTGAAAAAGAAAAAATGAAAAAAGAAAATAAAGAAAAAGAAAGAAGGAAGAAGAAGAAGAAAAAAAAGTTATCAAGATGACATCTGACCAATTCATTGCAACTTGATGAAATTGTGATTTTAATATGCGATTTCAAAAGGTCTGATTTTTTTTTTTTTTTTTTTTTTTTTTTTTTTTATGTTGTCAAAAAAAATTTAAAAATAAAGTTCAAAATTGAACCAAAACACTTTACATAGCTGAAACAGAAAGAATATCAAATAAGTCATCCTCTTCAAAAAAAATTCACTTACCTATCAACTTTATGCTGAGATGTTGATTCATATATTAAAATACAATTCAATGAAAATTTTTTAGATAAAGCAGAACGTATTCAAACTTTTCCCAAATAAGTACTCCTTTCTTGTTTTGTTTTTTTGGGTCAAGCATGACTCCTTCCAATTTGAAGAGTAGTATCTATTACATATTCACCTTACACATGCAGTTTCTTGGGGCATTTCCAAACTAAGCCTAATTTTGAAAGAATTTCCAAAATAAGCTAACTCATGGTTCACAATCACAATTTCAACATATATGCGCCTGTCTCGTGTGAAATTGGGGAAGTCTTAAAATCGTGGTTACAAAAAGCGCTTTTGATTAAGAAATCGTGGTTACAAAACACGCTTTTAATTAAAAAAAATTTCTTCGAACTCATTGCCAAACCACGATTTTATCAAAAAATTCTTACAATTATTTGTTCCTAACCACGATTTTATCAAAAAATATTTTTCTTCTGAACTCGCTGTTCCAAACCACGTTTTATGAACAAAAATAAAAAAATAAAAAAATAATTTCTTCTGAACTCACTCTTTCGAACCACGCTTTTTGGCCAAAAATTTTGTCTTCTGAAATCGTGGTTATGAACCACGCTTTTAGCGTAAATTTTTTTTTTAGTTTCAATTTAACTGAACTCTAAAGAAGAAATTTTTTTTTTTTTTGGTTTGTTTTTTTTTTTTTTTTGTTTCTGTTGTCATTGTTTTGGTGATAATGTATTTCAGAATAATTTTTTGGGTTAAAATTGTTTTACTAAAACCGTTCTCATGTTAATTTTTTTTTTCTTTTCTTTTGTCTTTATTTTAGGTTAGAATGTGTAATTCAGCATGTTTTTTTTGCTTGACTAAAGTAAATTTATTTTTTTTTTCTTGTGTTTGTTTTGGGTTAGAAGGTAATAATGTAATTTATAAATTTTTTGAGCTTTAGTAAAGCCGTTTTGATGTAAATTTTTTATTTTTTATTTTTTCTTTATTTTGGATTAGAATGTGTTATTCAGTAATTTGTTTGGGCTTTAATAAAGCCGTTTTCATTTAAATACATATATTTTTTCTTTTGTCTTTGTTTTGGATTAGAAGGTGATAATGTAATTCATAAATTTCTTTTCGCTTTACTAAAGCCATTTTCATGTAAAGTTTTTTATTTTTTTATTTTTTTATTTTTTTTCTCTTGTCTTTGTTTTGGGTTAGAATGTGTTATTCAGAAATTTGTTTTGGCTTTACTAAAGCCGTTTTCATGTAAATAATTTTTTTTTTTTTCCTGTTGTCTTTGTTTTGGGTTAGAAGGTAATAATGTAATTCATAAATTTCTTTTCCCTTTACTAAAACCGTTTTCATGTAAAGTTTTTTATTTTTTATTTTTTTCTCTTGTCTTTGTTTTGGGTTAGAATGTATTATTTAGAAATTTGTCTTGGCTTTACTAAAACCGTTTTCATTTAAATAAATTTTTTTTTTCTGTTGTCTTTGTTTTGGGTTAGAAGGTGATAATGTAATTCATAAAACTTTGAGGAAAAAACACATAAGTCTTCCACAAAAATACATAGGTAGTACAGACATAAGTCTCGGACAACAATACATTGTGGACACCATGAACTGAACACACAATACATAGATAAACATAACAGTTAGACAGACAAATATTAGCCAGACAATCTGACAAACTCATTACGGAAACACTTACTCTAACACAGACATTACATATTAATGCATGACCTAATATTGCCGAAGTGTAGACATTAACACCTAATTCGCACTTAAATCGGTAGGTGGCTCAGAGTCTGAATAATCCGAAAGCTCAACGTCAGATCCTCGCTCAAGATCCTCCATGACACCCTTGATAGCTGTATCATTTGGTTCTGTTTTGTTCTTTTGGGCATCCTTCTTAACTATGTATAGGTGCATATCGCAGGCTAATCTACGGCGCATTTGAGAAATCACACGTTGTAGTCTTTCACATAGTCGATCAATATTATCAGGATCTTCCTTTTGGATCTCAACAGAACGTGCTTTTGGCACCTTCAATAGATTTTCCCGACATAATCTTTCCATTTGGACTCGCTCTATAAATAGTGCGGGCCATTTCAGAAGTCTAGCGTTTGCTAAACCATATCCTGTTTGATTATCTGATGGTTCCTCCACCAAATCACATGGATCTCGATAGTACTTGGTCATGACAAAATGTCGCTTCCCAAACCTATCATGATAAGCACAAGAGGCATCTAACAAAGTAAATGGTGTTTCATCTTCAGCATCGCCACTTCCCCTTCCCCTTCATCGTCGTGAACTGTCACCCCTTTGCAAGTTCCTACCACCTCTGCGATTCCCACTCCCTTCCATAAACCATGTAGCCATGCTAATTTTTTAAAACAAATGAATGATAATTTCGTAGGGCGAAATGAGTTGTAAGGTTGTGTCTTCACCTTTAGTCGTTTATATAGTTGGTTATGAACAGCTTTAGAAAGATGGCCCTGCATGACAATCCCACATATACGAACAAGGTATAAGTTGTCACTAGAATGAAAAACCAGAGAAAAGGAAATATTGTGTACCAAGTCATGTGACTTGACAATCCATCTGCATATACCGACAAAGTAAGGGCATGCTCATTGTAAGGTAAATCAGTGAATTCAATGTTGCCATGTGACTTTCTGAATTAAGAATCCCACATATATTAATAAGAAATGAGTTGTCACTGTAATAAAAAAATCGAGCAAAAAATCAAGAAAACCAAAGCCTATGCACCAAGTTACATGACTTGACAATCCATCTGCATATACCGACAAAATAAGGGCATGCTCCTTTGTAAAGGTAAATCGATTGAATTCCTTTGTTGCCATGTGACTTTCTGAATTGAGAATCCCACATATATTAATAAGAAATGAGTTGTCACTGTAATAAAAAAATCGAGCAAAAAATCGAGAAAACCAAAGCCTATGCACCAAGTCACATGACTTGACAATCCATCTGCATATACCGACAAAATAAGGGCATGCTCACTGTAAGGTAAATCAGTGAATTCACTGTTGCCATGTGACTTTCTGAATTGAGAATCCCACATATATCAAATTGGTGTTGAGGTAAATCTGTTTGTGTATAATTAATTGTAAATAGTGATTTTGACAAGCAAATCAAGTAAAACCAATTGGGTTTTAAATTTAGTTCCCCAACTAGACCAACCACTTGGCTTTGAGCTTGTTTGTCCAGCCCCCCCAAGTTTAGTTATCTGTCAACCCCCCATTCGTTACCAGAGTCATCATTTTGACTGGACTTCTAGGAATTGGAAGGCGACTCTTTCTTCTTTCCCGATGGAGATTGAAATTCTTTACGTACAGGATCCCTATTTCACGAGCCCCAGTTAAGGGAAGCTTTTCACCGAGCTACCTATTCTATTTTATGTGTTGTTCAAGGCAGTAGTTCGTTTGTATGAACTTTATTTAGTTCCCCAACTGGACCAACCACTTCGCTTTGAGCTTGTTTGTCCAGCCCCCCAAGTTTAGTTATCTGTCAACCCCCCATTCCTTACGAGAGTCATCATTTTGACTGGACTTCCAGGAATTGGAAGGCGACTCTTTCTTCTTTCCCTGATGGAGATTGAAATTCTTTACGTACAGCATTTTCCATTTTCACGAGCCCCAGTTAAGGGAAGCTTTTCACCGAGCTACCTGTTCTGTTTTATGTGTTTTAAGTATTCACATAATTCAACATACATTAATCCATTCATTAATCCAAAACATTCATTAACTCATTGCAATTCAATAAAAAAAGTCATGAACTAATAAATGTGCAGTTATAAATATAGTTATTTCATAAACTTCAGGCTCATAAAACAAATACTTGAAATACATCCGTACGTTAGATGAACAACAACATTGTCTTACACTCCAGTAACGAAGATATGAGACAACATATAAACATATATGAAAGATAAAGGTGTTTCATTTCTCATTCCTCATCTGACATGTAGTAGTCAGAGAGATATTTTTCATTGTTTAAGACATTATTTCGCTCAATCACTATCAAATCACTATTGCTTGCTTCTGCCATTTCGGTGGCTAGCTGAAGCATGAAATGTCGACATCTCCGCATCAACATTCTATTGTTCTCCTTCTTAATTCTGCTAACTGCTTTTTCATAGTCACTCACATTTCATCTAGCCATGGTCAATGAACGACGATGAGGTACCGGTGTCCCAAAGTTACGTAGATCATTAAACAATCATTCTTGCTCCGTTACCCTGAACGCCCATTCTGCTCGGATACCAGCATAATAATCCTTCGGACTCGAGTACTTTTCGCTCTTGTAGTCATAAGTAAATGGAGGTAGCAGCCACACTTTCGGATTTCTTTGCTGGCCTGAACTTCCTACACCTCTTGAAGACATTGTTCATAAAATAAACAAACAAATAATAATAGTAATTGTAGATATATTACTATTGTTATGACTTGAACAAACATCATACTGGGGGTGTCGCTATTTATAGACATCATACTGAGGGTTAACTAGAAATGATCTAGTGAAGATAATGCATGCTGGGGCACTATGGAAGAAGTGATACCCGTGATATTATTTTTTAGCTTTTCATTTCATGCAATCCTGAGTACCCGTGACTTTGTGTACCTATGATGTAGTCACGGACGTGGTTGTCAGATAAAATCATAATTGTAGGCCAGAGGATGACGATGCAATCCCTTCATATTGGAGTAGTGAGTTGTCAAATAAAACAACATGCAGTGAGTTGTCACATCGCCACATGAAACTATTTTTTCATGCTTACTTTTTTAATATAATAAGTAGTCACTTGGAATTGACTGTAATGACCCAGAACCGTGTGACGTAATTACTGATAATTAATGACGTATTTATATGATTTAATTTGGGAATTATCTGTTGAATTGAGAAATTATCTGTTGAACTGACAACTTCGGGACTGAAAACGATGACTGAAATGGGATCAGAAAATGAAATTGAAAATACCTATGCGATACCGGGAATATTTAGAACCTTTCGAAACGAGAAATTGAAGGCTGAAATTAATCTGATTCGTTAAGTTCCGTTTGGCTCACGATTATGGCACAACTTGATTTATTTGTTCTACATGGCTATAAAGATAAGGATGCTTGAATTATTGACTCAAGACCAAAGAGAAAAGGAAAGAAAATATCTGAGGGAGAGAGAGAGAGTTCGTGAGTGAGAAAGGGAGAGAGAACCAAGAGAAGAAAAGAGAAAGAAAAGGGGTTAAGCTCAAACTTGTTTAAGGAGGTGATTAAGGTAAGGATTCTCCTCAAATTCTTGAAATAGCTTGCTAATTCTTGTATGTTAAACTCAAGATCATGGTTAGAATGGGTTGAATCATGTTTATTGGCTTAAAAGAGATTATTTCCTCAAAGCCTCCATGGATAGTGAACTAAAGCTTATGTATGTATATGTTTATGGTTTCTACTTTGAGTTATGGGTTGATTTTATATACGATGTAAGTGGGTTTGAATTGAAGATGTAATAGTTGAATCATGTTGTTGATCACTAGTTTTGAACTTTGATTTCAAGTTGGAAGTTAATGTTTCAAAGGAAAGGATAAAGTGTAGAAGAAGAATCGAGAATTTGCGAGGTCCGCTCGAGCGGAGGTGAGCCCGCTCGAGCGTAGAAATCACCCTTCCAGATTTGGACGGTTTCGATCCGCTCGAGCGGCCAAAGTGGCGCTCGAGCGGAAAGGCTATTTTCAGGGAAATTTTGAAAGTTGTACAGCATGAATTACTTGGTTCTAACATGTTAATGGCATCACTTAAACACCTTATGAGCATGAAACGGGTATGAATTATATGAATTACATGAGATTGAAATGAATATGAATGAACATGAAGTAAAGTAAAGAAAGGAATGAAGTGCATGATTAAGGATAATGTAAATTGAGAATGTGTTATAATGTTATTGTTGCAGGTCGAATTGAGAAGACCGTGCCATCGGTTTCGGAAACCCCCTGTAAGTGACATTTCTGTAAAGATATGTTCTTATGAACTATGTTTCAATGATAATGATATGATATGATATGATGTGATATGATATGATACGTTTGAAATGATACTGGTAACCGTGAACGAGTGTTCTGTTTACGAATCTAGTATGGCATCCATAGTCAGTTGAGTCATGGGGGCGAGAACATGCAGGCCCATGCGTCATGAGTCATGGGGGACGGCATGGAAGGACAAGCCTATGACCAGTTTACGAGATCTCGGTATGTGTTTAATCGGTGTCCGGGACCGGTTACTCTAGTCGTTAGTCGACACATGTTATGTTCTATGGAGTATGCCATTACGTATGTGTAGACACCCCATTTTGACCGGCCCTAAGACTTGAGCGCTTTCTTTTGATTACCCGATGATGAAAATAAGAATATGTTATCTCACAAAATTCTCAGTGAAAAGATGGAATGTAAACTTTAATCCCAGTCTCACACCTGTTTTTGCCAAAATTTTAGACTCATTCTCCATTTTCTTTCCCTTTATTATGTATTATATATATATATATTATGTTATATTATTATATTGTATTCGGTACCATGGTTTCATCCACGCACTATACGTTTGTATATATATATAATATTATATTATATAAGGGTATTATTCCTCCTTTGAAAAAAATAAAAAATAATAAAATAATAAAATTCACTACACTCCCATCGTGTGTCTTTTTGTTTTCAGTGCCTATAGACCCGCTTTGGTCAAATTATGTTGCATATTTGGCCTACTAAAATATATTTTATTAGCCCATGTATTTTAATTTTACATATTTGTGTATTTTTATATATATTTTTGGGTATTTGTACATATATTATGCTAATAATCCCTTTTATATATTATTATATTATAAAGTGCATAGTAATTTTACTGTGCAATGCACAGTAAAATCACTGTGCATCTTTTGAAATCAGCACCTCCCACCGTTTCTTCTCTTGTCTTTTTCTTTCAATTGTTTTCTATAAAAAGGGAGAGATTAGCGCAGAATGGAGAGGATTTTTTTGGGAGAAGAGATTCCTGGGCAGGGGAGAGATTTCTGGGCAGGGAGAGATAAAAAAAAAGTCTGAAAAAAAAAAAAGAAGAAGTGCGAGAGTTTTGAGAGAAAAAAGGAACCACTAAAGTTGTAATTCTAAATTTTAGACTAAGAATTGATAACACATTCCACAAACTTGAGGGTAATCAAAAGGAAGTTTGTGAATCAGAAAATTCATCATTTCCCTGAAAGGTGAGTTTTCGCAAACTTTCATTTAATTTCAAAATATGATATAATTTGTTTAAAGTACTTCATTTATTGCTTTTCATAATTTTTTTTTTTATCACTTTAAATGGTCGGTTGAACCACCTAATTTTATTACTTTATCTGCTGTAATTTACTGTTGTATATAAACTGTTGTAATTTTACTACTTTAAATGGTCGGTCAAACCACCTAATTCTATCACTTTATCTCTGCTTGTAATTTCTTGTTGTATATAACTGTTGTAACTTACATAAAATGTTGTAATTTACTATTTATAAATTGTTGTAATTTTACCGCTTTAAATGGTTGGTTGAACCACCTAATTTGTTAAAAGATCTGACCCCAGCGGATGAATAGTGACCGGCGGTGAATAGTAACCCCGGTGGTGAATAGTAACCGACAATGAATAGTAGCCCGTCGATAAATAGTACCTCCGGTGATGAATAGTAATCATGGATGAAAAATGCCCGTAAGATGAATAACGATCAAAAATGGTGAATAGTAATGATGAATAGTAACTTCCGGAATGAATAGTATCTCGGGATGAATAGTGCCCCATAAAATAAGTGTCCCTGACGAGAATCGGAGCGATCCTCCCACGCCAAAGAATATTTTCCTACACATGAAGTTTCTTTATTTTATTTTATTTTTTTTATTTTATTTTGAGAGTTTGTGAGGTTTTTATTTTGTTGTAATATTCTCTTCTCTCTCTCTCTCTTATCTGGGTTTGTAATAATTTATTCAAAGCATTGTAATAATTCCGCCCACTTCTTTCTATCCCATTCTTTTACTCGCTTTCCTTACTTGTACATAAACATCATATTTATTTTTCATCATATTCATGCTTTGCATCCATGTTTCATGCATCTTGATTCGCAAAGTTTGCATTTGTGGATTTAATCAATTCTTATGTGATTATGTGTGCTACCTCATGTTCTTGAGATGATTCACATGTCATATCTTAGAAGCGAATCTTTAGTTGCATCTCATGAGTGAATTGCATTAGGATTTTGTATATAAGATCATGCATGTTTTACTAACTTTGTTTTGTAGCTTGTTCATGGGTCGTCAAACTGTAAGTTTTTATGCTTTAGCATCCCGCTTTGTGTGTGTTTTTCTCACTATGTTTAAGCATCCTACCATGTGGCTATTTGCTTATGTGATATAAGCGTATGAATGCCGTGGATGGAGGTTGTGTCGCTTAATTTGGAATGATATTGATTTTCATGTTTGTAAACTCAATTTATTTGGGTTATACATTTTCAAAACTCTTTCAAAACTACATGAAATCAAGTTGTTCCAAAATGGGTGACATAGTCTATACTTGTATGCTTCACATAGTAAAT
Source organism: Camellia lanceoleosa (assembly GCA_025200525.1). NCBI lineage: Eukaryota > Viridiplantae > Streptophyta > Magnoliopsida > Ericales > Theaceae > Camellia > Camellia lanceoleosa. The sequence goes on from CM045765.1 coordinate 69,995,277, forward strand.
TTTAGGATTTATTAAATAACCAGAACATGAACATATAAAGAAAATAAAAGTCATATCATGGTTTAGTAGAGGCCGATCTTTTGATCGGGTGAGCGGGGGTGCTCATTATTGACCTTCCCCTCTCATACCTAAGGTTCCGAGCCAAGCATCCTTGGTTACTACAAACAGTGGCCTTGGCACCGAGTCATGGGTTTCCTAATTTTCCCAAAATAAATATTAGGTGGCGACTCTGAGATCTGATGACGCAGTCCATTTTTAACAAAATTGCAATAAAATGGATTTTCAATAAAAGTTTTCAAATCTGGACTCTCATCTACGTTTCACATTGCACTCGTGAGACTAGATCAAAGAAATTTCGAGAATCCGAACTGTTTAACGCGCGCGGGTACCCCCCGGGCATGTTACAGTTTCTGGCGACTCTGCTGGGGAATTTTATGAAACCTTGACTCGAACTCCATGATATGACTTTTATTTTCAATTATATGTTTATTGCATTGCATGCATTGGTGCACTTAAAGTCCCTGTGTTGTCCGTGATCTTTGGTGGGAACACGTACATAATTTTTGTGACACTACACCTATCTTTACGATACTTTAGAGGCCTTGTGTTGTAACCTTTAAGATCTCACAAAAGGTAGCTCTGCTATCTAAGGTTCTCAGACTTTGAAGAGAGGCTATTTGACTCTTCTGATTTCCTGGGATCTTTATTGGTTATGACCCAAAGGACTCTTTGGTAACGTCACATTGACTTCAACCCCTAGAGTAAAGCCAACCTTGTACATATAGTGAGCTATAGTACCTTTCAAATTAGGACAGGATGCTTTCCCATTTCTAGGATGTATGATACCGCTTGTTTGAATAGTGAAACCCTAGATCATTTCAAGTTAGGACAGGATAACCATATCCTCCATAGGGGTGTTTGTTCTCTTTCTTGCTATGTGTAATGTGCAATGTATTGAATCTATACAGGGGTTTTCAAATTCAAATAAGTGGTTCAGGCAGTTCAGTTTAGCACCATTAGTTCAAAAAAAAAAAAAAAAAACAAAAAACAAAAAACATAAAAAAAAAAAAACTCCGATATCCCACAAAGTAGACATTTGTAAATAAATGAAACTTGTAGGGTATCCGACCATCTCTGTGATTGGGGAGTGACCACCTGTTGATTGGACGAGTTTTATTTTGAATATTACGGATGGCCCACACGTTGATTGGCAATTTGGGAATGGTTTTGTTTTGAGTTCTGAATTGAGTATTGAGTCTAAGTGTGATTCCACCAAGTTTGTAGAGTTGGGATCAGACTCAAGTCATTCTAGTGAGTCAGAGTCTGTTGATTTCAAGAGTGCTAACCTAGACATTTCTGTCTTGTCTAGGTCTTCTTTGTCGTTTTCTTTTGAGTCTGTGTCATTGCTGAGTCATAGTCTCTTTTCAAAAAAAAAAAATAAATAAAATATAAAAAAAAAAAAAAAAAAAAAAATGCCATAGAGTCTGCCCACTTCTCTGTGCCTTAATTCATTGCATTGACTAAAGTTTTTCAAAACTTTTTCCAAAACTCTGATAAAAACAAAGAGGAAGAATTTCCTCGGAATTTGCAAATTTTGATTAACTGAGAGGAAGAGAGGTGTGCTAAGCCTTTGATGAATAAAATCATTTTTGTTAATGTGGGTAATGAGAAGGATCCTAGCTTGGTCCAAATTGGTTCTATCTTATCTTCGTAAAAGTACTAGTGATTAGTCACTTTGTGAAAAGATTTCAAAAACTGTTTTTGCATGGTCCTACGAAAAACATGCCCGAATTAGTTATCTGACATAGGATCCTCTTGACTTGTGGTCCGACCTCCTTAGTACCTTAGCTTACATACCGTGATTTGAAGTATTCCATGATCAATCAAAGTGTAAAGTTTGTGTAGCGATTGGAAATAGCCCTTGAACTAGGGGCCATGATGTGATTCAAATGGAGGCATTTCTTCAACTAGGGGCAATAAGGTCGAATGTGATTGATTTAAAATGACCCTTGAATCGGCAAAAGTATGAGGCTTGCATAGTTGAAATGGAGGCAACCCTTGAACTATGGGCAATAAGGTACCACCCTTGAGAGGCTCATTGGGCGAAAAGCTGGAAGGCGACCTGCAAAAGTTAGAGTACAAAAAAAAAAAATAAATAAATAAAAAAAGAAGGAAAAATAAAAAGCTCGCAAGGTTGAAAACCCGAAAGGGCGGCTTTGGCAAAAGTTAGAGCGTAAAAGGAGAGTGTCAATACTCGAGTGAACCTTAGCCAAAACTATGTAGGGCCAGTGATTCAGATTGGAAACAACCCTTGAACTAGGGGCAAGAAGGTCGGATGTGATTTAGATTTGAAGCAGCCCTTAAACTAGGGGCAAAAGGTTGGATGTGATTAAAGAGTTAAAACTGAATCGTTTCCCAATGAAGACCGCCCAGAAAGGCAAAACCCAGAATTTGAGAGAATGAATTTTATTATTAAAGGACAGTTCCACTACACTAGGGGCAAATTTGAACCCAATTAGCCTAGTCCCTACATCACCATATCTCTTGGTCAAGTGTAGTAGTCGTTCTTATAGATGGCCTAGAGATCTCACATCCAATCAACATGCACAAGCTAAACTGAACCCCTTGAGAGGCCCGCTGGCCAAAAAGCCCGGAAGGGCAACACAGGCAAAAGTTAGAGCAGAAAAACAAAAAATTTTAAAAAAAAAAACTATGAAAAAATGAAAATGAAAAAAAAAGATGAAAATGAAAAAAATGAAAAATGAAAAGCTCAAGAAGGTTAAAAACCCGAAGGGCGCTTTGGCAAAAGTTAGAGCACAAAAGAGAGTGTTAATACCGAGTGACCCTCAAATAGGAACTACGATGGCCTGATTCCTATCTTTAGGATACATAGGTAGCTTCATCTTGAAGTTCGGCCCTAATAATTTTTCAATTCATTTATTTCGTCCATGTTTGCTTGGTGTGTCTTTAGTCGACTTGGTTGTCCTATCTGTGTTTGATTGGTGTATCTTCGTTCTGCTCAGTTCAATTGGTTTGATTTAACTTGGTTCAGTTCGGTTCGATTCGGTTTGGCGATTCGGTTCGGTCCGGTCTAGTTCTACTCGGCTTCATTTGGTTCGAATTGGCTTGGTTCGGTTGGCTTGGTTCGGATATCACCTTTGATTATTTGGTTTGGGACTATGCACCCCAATGGTTGATTCCATGTTAGTTAAGTAGTGACCATTTGCAAAAATAGGTTTTGATTAATTTGAATAAAGCTGACTAATTTTTCTCGAAAATTGTTCCATGTTTGCAAAACTTGGACCATTCTTTGGATTTGAAAAGGGAAAATTTTCAGTGCTCACAGTTTAGCTCACATGATTTGAAATGTAAAATGGAATAAGTATGCTACTCCAACTCTCATGTTGATCAAAACATTTTTACAAAAAATCAAGAAAAAATCAAGGCAATGAATTAGGGGCATAGTCGAGTTAGAGATTCTGTCTTCTCCATCACTCGAGTCAACTCACAAGATATATGAGTGTGTATTCATACTAGTCAATGTATTTATACTAGTGGTATTCATACCAGTCTGCGTATATGAGTGTGTATTCATACCATTCAGTGTGTTTATACCAGTCAGGGTATTCATACCAGTCAGTGTATATAAGTGTGTTTATACCAGTCAGCGTATTTATACCAGTTAGGATATTCATACCAGTCAATGTATATAAGTGTGTTCCTTTCATACCAGTCAGTGTATTTATACCAGTCAGTGTATTTATACTAGTCAGTGTATATAAGTGTGTTTGGATTGTTTTACTTCGTTTTTCTTGCGTTGAGTCATTTTTGTTTTTGATTCCAGTCAGTATAGAATCAATGTCCAATTCAGAGTTCAAAACTCAATCATTCTCAAGTTCAATTAAAAATATTTTCAAATTCAAAGTGATATGCCAGTCACGCCATTGATGTGCAAAAACTAAATTGATTTTATTGCGATGGGGAGGATATCCCGATTAAAGAGACAAAACCAAAAAACAAAAAAAAAAAACAAAAAAAAAAAAAACAAAACAAAACAAAACAAAACAAAACAAAAACAAAGAGAGAGAGAGAGAGATGGATCTTTTTCTTTTTCTTTCTTCTCGCAAAGAAAGGCGAAGATTACAACCAGCTTTATTTGCATACAACTTCATTGCCTGACTTTACCGTCAGCTGCCTCGCTTCCTCTTTACTCCTTCGAGCTTTTGAAGACTCGCTGCCTTGGCAGAGCTTCCAAAGGAGATTACTCCTCGCCGCCATCAAATTGGTTGCGAAGGAACTCCGAATCGACTCACAGAGGGCGTCAGTTCTCTTAGCTCTCTGTTCTGCTTCTTCAGCGCACTACCTTGCCCTCGAGAATGTTTGTACATATGTTGAAGTAAAGAAAGTTGTGCATTTAATCGATGCACCTCACCCGTCCTGTTCTGCAATCGACGGGACAAGTTGGAGACCGCTGCCACGGTCTCCACACATGACCTCGGCCAGATCTGAGTTTGTTTCGATGTCGATCAGGTACCATGATTTGTTCAACTGACATCGCTGGAAAGTTAAAAACAGGAGAAGGAGGAGGAGCTCGTGGTTGAGGTCCAGAGGAGTCTGAATTGGTCATCTCTATTGTGGACTCATTCAGGTCTGGAAAAAGGTTAAGAGAACCGTGTGAAGAAGCCATGGCAGAGGAAAGTAATGCAAAAGAAAGAGGTTGCAGAGTGGTGGTAGAGGAAGTTTACAGGCTTTTGCTCTGCGCCTCTCTCTCGCAGGCTTCAACTTAAGAAGATGATAAAGCCAAAGAAGAAGACAAAGAGGGAGGAAGGCTCGAGATGATCTTTGACAAACGAGGCAAGATTGGATAGCCTGTCGGTCAGGCGCCGCGATTGTTGAAATCGTGCGACAGACACGATGCTCGAAGAAGATGAAGGAAGAGAGAGTGAGACAAAATAGGAAGAGAGAGTGAGACAAAAATAAGAGAGGCGGGAAAGTTGTATATATATATATGTATATGTATTGTATATCTATGTATTATATATATTTGTTTGAACATTTGGGCCACAAATGTGGCTTGGGTAGAGTGGTATGACCCAGTGGTTGAAGAGTGAGAAATTGAGCCTGAGGTAAGGAGTTCGAACCCCACATTGAGTGTTTCTTTTGTTTTGTTTTTGATTTTTTGTGTATATGTCTCGTATAAGTCTATGTATATATATTTGTTTGCATATCTTGTCACAAGAGTAGGATGGCTTAGTGGTTGAGAACTCAGAGGCCAAGTTTGAGACCAGATGGTCGAAACCCCATATCTCCACATCCATGCATTTTGTGTTTTTCCTTTCTTTTTGCGTGTTTTATGCGTCACGTGTCTTGGCGTCGCCAAAGCGGAATATGCCTTCTCAAGAACGGCATCTTTCCGCTAATCTGCAAACGGAATATTCTATGTCTATGTATGTATCCGTATATGTTTGTGTATAGGTCCGTATATGTATGTGTTGTATATACCGTATATATACTATATATGTCTGTGTATATATACGTATATAGTCATCTCTATGTTGTCTCAGATATGTATATATGTGTACCGTATGTATATACCTGTGTGTATTTTTGTGCGTGTATGAACATATGTATACCGTATATGCATGTCTGTGTATATTGTCGTATTTGTATGTATTTTGTCTATGCAGGGTATATGTATATGGTATTTGGTTCGAACATACAATTCCTTCTTTCATCCTATGCATCTATCGCACAATAATCTCACCTCATGCACCTACCACATAAATCTCAATTTCAATCGCCCTGCTTTGGGCACCGCACTGCTTTGTGCATCAAATCCAACCGCCCTGCTTTGGGCACCGCACTGCTTTGTGCATCAATTTCATTCGCCCTGCTTTGGGCACCGCACTGCTTTGTGCATCAATCGCCTCGCTTTGGGCACCGCACTACTTTGTGCATCAATTTCAATCGCCCTGCTTTGGGTACCGCATTGCTTTGTGCATCGCGCTACCTTGCGCATCGCACTATCTTGTACACTCTCCCGGTCTATGAGACCTTAAATCCTACGGGGTCTAGGAGACCTTAAATCCTCTAAAGGTGCAATTCCTTTGGTGTTTGTCGTGCCTGAACGACTTCAATCGGTCTGGTATAGTTACCTGATTGTGTTTGTAATGAGTTCCTAGGAGATCAACTGAGACGGTGGAAACTAGAGTTCGAATGGCGATACCTAGAACGCAAAAGGTTTGGGATTTCCGAGACTAAAGTCTGGTTTAAATACCCAGGGGTGTATCCCCGGCTTGAAATCTGTATGGCAGCCCCATAGGTTGAGATAGCTTGTATGCACCTCAACTCGACGGATCTTGAACCAACCTAGTCTGTCACCTGTTGGAGAATAAGGAAAGTTGCAAACATAGCTGACTCCATGACATTGCATTGCATTGTATAAATCATGAATTTTCAAACAACCATTATTATTCTCCTTGGTTAAAACCTTCCCTCTCCGTATGAAATACGTTGAGATACGCTATTGGTTACACCATTGTCGCTCTCCTTGGTTAAAACCTTCCCTCTCTCCGTATGAAATACGTTGAGATACGCCTGTTGGTTACACCGTTGTCATTTTCCTTGGTTAAAACCTTCCCTCTCTCCGTATGAAATACGTTGAGATATGCCTGTTGGTTACACCATTGTTTTTCTCCTTGGTTAAAACCTTCCCTCTCTCCGTATGAAATACGTTGAGATACGCTTGTTGGTTACACCATTGTCGCTCTCCTTGGTTAAAACCTTCCCTCTCTCCGTATGAAATACGTTGAGATACGCTTGTTGGTTACACCATTGCCTTTCTCCTTGGTTAAAACCTTCCCTCTCTCCGTATGAAATACGTTGAGATACGCCTGTTGGTTACACCATTGTCATTCTCCTTGGTTAAAACCTTCCCTCTCTCCGTATGAAATACGTTGAGATACGCCTGTTGGTTACACCATTGTCATTCTCCTTGGTTAAAACCTTCCCTCTCTCCGTATGAAATACGTTGAGATACGCCTGTTGGTTACACCGTTGTCATTCTCCTTGGTTAAAACCTTCCCTCTCTCCGTATGAAATACGTTGAGATACGCCTGTTGGTTACACCGTTGTCATTCTCCTTGGTTAAAACCTTCCCTCTCTCCGTATGAAATACGTTGAGATACGCCTGTTGGTTACACCGTTGTCATTCTCCTTGGTTAAAACCTTCCCTCTCTCCGTATGAAATACGTTGAGATACGCCTGTTGGTTACACCGTTGTCATTCTCCTTGGTTAAAACCTTCCCTCTCTCCGTATGAAATACGTTGAGATACGCCTGTTGGTTACACCATTGTCATTCTCCTTGGTTAAAACCTTCCCTCATTCTCCTTGGTTAAAACCTTCCCTCTCTCCGTATGAAATACGTTGAGATACGCCTGTTGGTTACACCATTGTCATTCTCCTTGGTTAAAACCTTCCCTCTCTCCATATGAAATACGTTGAGATACGCCTGTTGGTTACACCGTTGTCATTCTCCTTGGTTAAAACTTTCCCTCTCTCCGTATGAAATACGTTGAGATACGCCTGTTGGTTACACCATTGTCATTCTCATTGGTTAAAACCTTCCCTCTCTCCGTATGAAATACGTTGAGATATGCCTGTTGGTTACACCATTGTTGTTCCACCCTGGTTAAAATACAGTCAGGTGCTCCTGTCTGTTTACACCACTCATTTTCTTCTCGCATGAGACGCGCTAGGTCTTTGACCCCGGTTAAAATCTTGTCAGTGCTTTGTCATTTACCTATCTCGGTTAAAATACTGATCAGTCTTGTTTACACCACTGGTTAAAATCTGATCAGTGCACTGTTTGTTTACACCATCCTTCCTCCTTTCACGAGAGATGCGTTAGGTTGTCGTTCCACTTGGTTAAAATTGTGTTATGGCACATTTGTATGTAATCTTGTGGCACATTTATATGCAATGCACCCCTTGTTATGTTTCATATCATTTGCGAAACTTGCCACTCATGTTGTCATCTTCATATCTTTATCATCACTCCATGGCATTTCATTGCATTACATAATCATGAATTTTCAAACAAGCTGCATGGCGTGTAAGTCCAACTTTCAAACCGCATATGTCATGTTACATGTTGCCCTTGAACTACGCAGTTTGATTCCTTGCAAAGGATACGAGGGCAACCCTCGGGTTCAACCGCTTGCATTGCATCTTGTTTGTTTGCCCAAGTCTTATGGCCTTGTCAAAAGGGTCGTTCGGCTTTGACATTCACTCACGTCAAGAAATGACTTTGAGCTCACAAAGAGGGGCAATCAGAGACACCCCATTTTGACCGGCTCTAAGACTTGAGCGCGTTCTTTTGATTACCCGATGATGAAAATAAGAATATGTTATCTCACAAAATTCTCAGTGAAAAGATGGAATGTAAACTTTAATCCCAGTCTCACACCTGTTTTTGCCAAAATTTTAGACTCATTCTCCATTTTCTTTCCCTTTATTATGTATTATATATATATATATTATGTTATATTATTATATTGTATTCGGTACCATGGTTTCATCCACGCACTATACGTTTGTATATATATATAATATTATATTATATAAGGGTATTATTCCTCCTTTGAAAAAAATAAAAAATAATAAAATAATAAAATTCACTACACTCCCATCGTGTGTCTTTTTGTTTTCAGTGCCTATAGACCCGCTTTGGTCAAATTATGTTGCATATTTGGCCTACTAAAATATATTTTATTAGCCCATGTATTTTAATTTTACATATTTGTGTATTTTTATATATATTTTTGGGTATTTGTACATATATTATGCTAATAATCCCTTTTATATATTATTATATTATAAAGTGCATAGTAATTTTACTGTGCAATGCACAGTAAAATCACTGTGCATCTTTTGAAATCAGCACCTCCCACCGTTTCTTCTCTTGTCTTTTTCTTTCAATTGTTTTCTATAAAAAGGGAGAGATTAGCGCAGAATGGAGAGGATTTTTTGGGAGAAGAGATTCCTGGGCAGGGGAGAGATTTCTGGGCAGGGAGAGATAAAAAAAAAGTCTGAAAAAAAAAAAAGAAGAAGTGCGAGAGTTTTGAGAGAAAGAAGGAACCACTAAAGTTGTAATTCCAAATTTTAGACTGAGAATTGATAACACATTCCACAAACTTGAGGGTAATCAAAAGGAAGTTTGTGAATCAGAAAATTCATCATTTCCCTGAAATGTGAGTTTTCGCAAACTTTCATTTAATTTCAAAATATGATATAATTTGTTTAAAGTACTTCATTTATTGCTTTTCATAATTTTTTTTATCACTTTAAATGGTCGGTTGAACCACCTAATTTTATTACTTTATCTCTTTGTAATTTCTTGTTGTATATAAACTGTTGTAATTTTACTACTTTAAATGGTCGGTCAAACCACCTAATTCTATCACTTTATCTTGTAATTTCTTTGTATATAACTTGTTGTAACTTACATAAAATGTTGTAATTTATTACTTATAAATTGTTGTAATCTTACCGCATTAAATGGTAGGTTGAACGACCTAATTTGTTAAAAGTTGTGACCCCACCGGATGAATAGTGACCGGCGGTGAATAGTAACCCCATGTGAATAGTAACCCGACAATGAATAGTAGCCCTGTCGATAAATAGTACCTCCGTGATGAATAGTAATCATGGATGAAAAATGCCCTAAGAAGATGAATAACGATCAAAAATGGTGAATAGTAATGATGAATAGTAACTTCCGAGGAATAGTATCTCGGGATGAATAGTGCCTCAAGAAAATAAGTGTCCCTGACAGAGCGGAGCGATCCTCCCACGCCAAATGTAATATTTTCCTACAAGACATGAAGTTTCTTTATTTTATTTTATTTTTTTTATTTTATTTTGAGAGTTTGTGAGGTTTTTATTTTGTTGTAATATTCTCTTCTCTCTCTCTCTTATCTGGTTTGTAATAATTTATTCAAAGCATTGTAATAATTCCCCACTTCTTTCTATCCCATTCTTTTACTCGCTTTCCTTACTTGTACATAAACATCATATTTATTTTTCATCATATTCATGCTTTGCATCCATGTTTCATGCATCTTGATTCGGCAAAGTTTGCATTTGTGGATTTAATCAATTCTTATGTGATTATGTGTGCTACCTCATGTTCTTGAGATGATTCACATGTCATATCTTAGAAGCCGAATCTTTAGTTGCATCTCATGAGTGAATTGCATTAGGATTTTGTATATAAGATCATGCATGTTTTACTAACTTTGTTTTGTAGCTTGTTCGCGGGTCGTCAAACCTGTAAGTTTTTATGCTTTAGCATCCCGTTTGTGTGTGTGTTTTTCTCACTATGTTTAAGCATCCTACCATGTGGCTATTTGCTTATGTGATATAACTGTATGAATGCCAGTGGATGGAGGTTGTGTCGCTTAATTTGGAATGATATTGATTTTCATGTTTGTAAACTCAATTTATTTGGGTTATACATTTTCAAAACTCTTTCAAAACTACATGAAATCAAGTTGTTCCAAAATGGGTGACATAGTCTATACTTGTATGCTTCACATAGTAAATTTTAGGATTTATTAAATAACCAGAACATGAACATATAAAGAAAATAAAAGTCATATCATGGTTTAGTAGAGGCCGATCTTTTGATCGGGTGAGCGGGGGTGCTCATTATTGACCTTCCCCTCTCATACCTAAGGTTCCGAGCCAAGCATCCTTGGTTACGACGAACAGTGGCCTTGGCACCGAGTCATGGGTTTCCTAATTTTCCCAAAATAAATATTAGGTGGCGACTCTGAGATCTGATGACGCAGTCCATTTTTAACAAAATTGCAATAAAATGGATTTTCAATAAAAGTTTTCAAATCTGGACTCTCATCTACGTTTCACATTGCACTCGTGAGACTAGATCAAAGAAATTTCGAGAATCCGAACTGTTTAACGCGCGCGGGTACCCCCCGGGCATGTTACAGTATGTTCTATATGATGACTGATTATGATTATGAGTGTTTTATTACAGTTTTATAAGGAATGTCGGACTTCGTTCACTAACCTCTTTACTGTTATGTTACTTGCTGAGCTTTAGCTCATTGTTTGTATTTATGTATTATAGGTGAGCCTTCGGGGAGTCAAGCCTAGGCGGATTCTTGTTCGAGCCGCCATTTTGAAGCCTACCAGTTTTGAGTGCTCCGGGACGGGGCTAGGCCTGGAAGGCCGTTGTGGTTTTGTTTTGTTGTTGTACTATTGTAACTGATGTTATGCGATGTATATGATCATGTTATGTAAAGATAGTGGGTAATTAACTCATTTTTGGCACGTATATAAATGTTCATATTATGCACAGCTCTTTGGACTATTTATATTTGGTTTATGCTTCCGCGAGCCCCCGTTATGTATGTTTTGTATTGGAAGGCCTTTGGTGATCTAGGATTACTGGCCGGTCTCGTCACCGAACTTCTAGGGGCGGGTTCGGGGCGTGACAGAGTGGTATCAGAGCCCACGAGTTAATTTACCCACACACGTGTCCATAAGAGCTGTTAGGTGCATTAGAAAAGAAATAGGGCATAGCATGAACATGTGCATGTGTGGGTGTGTTTATGAGAAATGAGAACTGTGAAGACACAGCAGAAGTATGATGTTGAGAATGAAATGTACTATCTGTTATGGACTCTATAGCTCAATGGAGAATGTCGATGCAAGGAACGTTAATGAAACGGAATCTTCAGATGCAAGAATGAACAGATTAGAACAAATGGTAGAAGCTTTGACTGGATTGGTTAGACAACAACTAGAACAAAACCAACAACCACAAAGAGATGACCATTTCCGCCTCCTCCACCACCACCAAGACAAGTAGAACAGATGAACAATGATGACATTATCGGTTTGACACGAAATACAAGAAATTGAAACCACCGAGTTTGTGGGGTATTGAACCTTAAAGGCAGAGGCTTGGGTCTTAGAAACGAAAAGATTTTCAAGTATTTCCGTAATGATGTTTACAAAGTGTTGTTAGCGACCTTTACTCGTGAGAAAGAAGCTAAGCGATGGTGGATGTTGGTACGGGATCGAGAATAGGGATTTGACATGGGATCGATTTAAAGAGATCTTTTATGAGAAGTATTTCCCACAATGCATGAGAGACAGAAAATATCTCGAATTTGAGCGGTGAAGCAAGGTGCAATGTCGATGAGTATGAAAGTAAATTCTGAACTAGCTCGTTACGCTCCTCATATGGTTGACACTTGAATATAAAAAGGCAAGGAAATTTGAGGGTGGTCTACTGTTGAAGTGCTTGACCGAGTAAATGTGCTAAAATTGGAGAAATATGTTGATGTACTGGATAGGGCTCTGATGTCCGAGACAAATATTGCGGCTTTGAAAATGTCCAAATCAACGACAATGACTGATAGGGAGGGTAAGACATTTAAGAAACAGAAGCTAGAAATGATTAGTGAATCAGTGGGCTCCGTAAATGACAAATCGAACCTAACCATTAACGATACTAAGGGAGGTGTGCCTACGTGTAAAGACTGTGGGAAACAGCATTGGGGTATTTGCCGCCGTGGATCTGGAGCCTGTTACAAATGTGGACAGAAGGGACATCTAGCTAGAACTTGCCCACAGGTACATACCAGAAATGAGAGACCTATTGCTAGTGGAGTTAACTCAACAACGACACCGATGACGATTGCAACCTCTGCTTCCGAGGGGAATGTTTTCAGGCAAGCCAGAGTTTATAGCTTAGTTCCCGAAAAGACACAAAATACTGGAAAAGCGAAGACAGGTATGACTTTACTATTTAGTACGATAGCATTATTGCCTATACGATGGAGATTATTGAACATGGAATATTTAACAGATGATAGAACGACTTTTCTTTATTATTACCTTTGCTGTGGATTGTTATGTTATGATATCACCTTTGCATGGATGGAACATTTAAATGTGTCACTCAGATTTCTGATTGAACTTTTGTTAAGATAAGGAAAGTTTGGAGGACCAAACTTCTTAAGGAGGGGAGAGTGTAATGACCCAGAACCGTGTGACGTAATTACTGATAATTAATGACGTATTTATATGATTTAATTTGGGAATTATCTGTTGAATTGAGAAATTATCTGTTGAACCCGACAACTTCGGATCGAAAAACGATGACCTAAATGGGATCGAAAAATGAAATTGAAAATACCTATGCGTCAAGGGAATATTTAGAACCTTTCGAAACGAGAAATTGAAGGCTGAATTAATCTGATTCGTTAAGTTCCCGTTTGGCTCACGATTATGGCACAACTTGATTTATTTGTTCTACATGGCTATAAAGATAAGGATGCTTGAATTATTGACTCAAGATCAAAGAGAAAAGGAAAGAAAATATCCGAGGAGAGAGAGAGAGAGAGTTGAGTGAGAAAGGGAGAGAGAACCAAGAGAAGAAAAGAGAAAGAAAAGGGGTTAAGCTCAAACTTGTTTAAGGAGGTGATTAAGGTAAGGATTCTCCTCAAATTCTTGAAATAGCTTGCTAATTCTTGTATGTTAAACTCAAGATCATGGTTAGAATGGGTTGAATCATGTTTATTGGCTTAAAAGAGATTATTTCCTCAAAGCCTCCATGGATAGTGAACTAAGAAGCTTATGTATGTATATGTTTATGGTTCCAACTTTGAGTTATGGGTTGATTTTATATCGATGTAAGTGGGTTTGAATTGAAGATGTAATAGTTGAATCATGTTGTTGATCACTAGTTTTGAACTTTGATTTCAAGTTGGAAGTTAATGTTTCAAAGGAAAGGATAAAGTGTAGAAGAAGAATCAGCAGGTCCGCCGAGTGAGAGGTGAGCCCGCCGAGCGAGAAATCACCCTTCCAAAGAAGCTTTGGATAAGCACCGCCCGAGCGGCCAAAGTGGCGCTCGAGCGGAAAGGCTATTTTCAGGGAAATTTTGAAAGTTGTACAGCATGAATTACTTGGTTCTAACATGTTAATGGCATCACTTAAACACCTTATGAGCATGAAACGGGTATGAATTATATGAATTACATGAGATTGAAATGAATATGAATGAACATGAAGTAAAGTAAAGAAAGGAATGAAGTGCATGATTAAGGATAATGTAAATTGAGAATGTGTTATAATGTTATTGTTGCAGGTCGAATTGAGAAGACCGTGCCATCGGTTTCGGAAACCCCCTGTAAGTGACATTTCTGTAAAGATATGTTCTTATGAACTATGTTTCAATGATAATGATATGATATGATATGATGTGATATGATATGATACGTTTGAAATGATACTGGTAACCGTGAACGAGTGTTCTGCATTTAATCTAGTATGGCATCCATAGTCGGTTGAGTCATGGGGCGAGAACATGCAGCCCATGCGTCATGAGTCATGGGGGCGGCATGGAAGGACAAGCCTATGACGGTTCTGAGATCTCGGTATGTGTTTAATCGGTGTCCGGACCGGTTACTCTTGTCTTTACTCGACACATGTTATGTTCTATGGAGTATCCCATTACGTATCTTCTATATGATGACTGATTATGATTATGAGTGTTTTATTACATTATTATAGGGAATGTCGGACTTCGTTCACTAACCTCTTTACTGTTATGTTACTTGCTGAGCTTTAGCTCATTGTTTGTATTTATGTATTATAGGTGAGCCTTCGGGGAGTCAAGCCTAGGCGGATTCTTGTTCGAGCCGCGATTTTGGAGCCTACCAGTTTTGAGTGCTCGGGATTCGGCTAGGCACGAAGGCCGTTGTGGTTTTGTTTTGTTGTTGTACTATTGTAACTGATGTTATGCGATGTATATGATCATGTTATGTAAAGATAGTGGGTAATTAACTCATTTTTGGCACATATATAAATGTTCATATTATGCACAGCTCTTTGGACTATTTATATTTGGTTTATGCTTCCGCGAGCCCCCGTTATGTATGTTTTGTATTGGAAGGCCTTTGGTGATCTAGGATTACTGGCCGGTCTCGTCACCGAACTTCTAGGGGCGGGTTCGGGGCGTGACATTGACGATTTCAGTACAAATTGGTGTTTTCAACAAATTATAAATGAAATTAAATGCTTAAATTTTCTTTGTTTTAAAGTAATATTATTCATAAATAGCCTATATTTTATCTTATTTTCACTTAATGAACTTCACAGTCATCCCATTTTCTCATCTTTGCATTTTTTGCTTCTTTTTATATTCGGTAAATTACACTTTACTCCTTCAGTCCATCACATAATTGTTTATCAACACTATTGCCATGTGGTCGTATTGATGTGCCATGTGGTCACAAAGTCAGAAAGTCACATGCATTACTGCATCACTGCATCACTGCATAAAGTGACATGCATCATTGCATTACTGCACAAAGTCACATGCATCACTCCATCGATGCACAAAGTCAGATGCATCACTACATCGCTGCACAAAGTCACATAGCATCTGAGGAAAAAACAAAGCATCCAAATTATTACATATGTTCAAGTCATTGGCGAGCATCACTAACAAATGTTGGACATATCACTGCGCTGAGCTACAATTTATTATCGTACCATACCTACTGTGCCCTTGTGAATTATGCAATCCATTAAAATTTTGAGGGGGTGCCATAACAAAATAACAATAAATTAATAAATATGTCAATACACCTAAAAAGTAAAACAAATTTGTGAATAAATATTTCCAAAAATTTAAAAATATTTTAAAGATTTTTAAATTGTAATTTCACATTTATTTTTAAAAAAAAAAAATTTCAGGCAGAGAAATTTGACTAATTCAGACGATTAGTCGGTTGATCAGCTTGGTTTTTATTTTATTATTTTTTATTTTATATTTTTACTTTTGATTTTGGAATAACAATAAATTATGCAATTCATAAAAGTCGAAGTGACAACTCCTATCAAGTTGATGCATAGTTGTTCAGGTCATAAAAGTTGACGTGACAACTCTGATGCATAGTTGTTTACAATAATTTCATACATACAGCTACCATGTGTATATATGGTATAAATATCGCATCATACCACAACAAAAGTTTTACAGCTATTTCGAGCGATATCATCATGAGATATACGGTGGTTGATCTATATTCAGCAATGGGTTGCTATTGGGTTGCAGATGGAGATGAATTTGAATACCCAATAAATCCAAATTTGCGTTACTCACGTGCCACCATCAATACCATGAGAGCTGAGTGGGAATTTCGCAAAACTCGAGCAAACGTTCTCGTTGAGCTATGTCGTGAAGTTAATCTTAAATTTCCTCGCCAGTTAGCCATGCGTATGCCGACTGACACTCCCAGTTGTTGCAAAGGGCATTGCATCGTATCCGCGACGAGGTTAATCGCATGACCCAACGTTTGCAAAGTCCGGACTAATGAAGACCGCAAATGAACGTGCCGAAGATGGGTTAATGGATGATGCACACCAGTACTACGCCTGAAGCATGGATGTTATGTATGAATCTGATATTGAGATGTCAGATGATGATGATAATGAATGAAATTGTTTAGATGAACGCCCAAACCATTTCTGTAATGCATGCAATTTTTAATGCTTATCCACGACTTATCAATGATGGGAGATATTTCAATTGTTTTCGAATAGTTCTTGTAATTCTACCTTTACTTTCTCTCCGTTATTGTTATTTTGAAGAACGCTATTTGAACTAGACTTTCATGATTTCATGCATTATTGATGTGGAATATAATAATGATACTTAATGAAGTACATGTTCATATAACAAATAGTTGAAATACACATTTAAGCTAGATGAACAACAAATATATATGTCTACATTTTGTTTGGTTATCATTGGTTTGTACATGAAAAGAAGACAGTGAATGCAATCATTCAGAAAAGTGAAAGAAAAGGGAAAACAAAATTATGTGTTTGTTTAGATATTTATTTTGTTTCCTTTTTATTCATATTTCTCCCCACAACTATCCATTATGCAATGTTTACATTTTTTTCCCAGATTTTTTTTGTATAAAATTTTTACTAACCTGTAGCAACACAAGTGGTCCTCCAATCTCGCTCAATAATAAAATCCTATCAATTCTTATCCTTTTTTTCCTGTTTTCCTTTTCATTTTTATGGAAATCATCAAAACAAGTAAGAATAAAAAATTGTAAAATTATGTTTTTCGAATAAATAAGTATGACACATTCACATCATCTGTACAAGTTTGATTTACAAAAACTATAAATAAAATAAACTATACACTCCACATCACACCCGCTAATGCCCTAACATGCCCCCAGTCCCACAACCCCGACCGTGGACCTCCCTCATCGGTCTTCTGCGGTAGGCTCTCTGAATATCTGGCTCCCCCAATCGTAAATGCGTATCCTGTGGAGCATGTGACTGTGACCCCCATCTACTGCATGTGCTACCCCTGATCCTGTCTGTGGCGGAAGATCGGATACTGTTGTGAGCTGTGAAACTCCATCATCTGGTGCAACTGTATCACGATCTGCAGCTGGAGCTCGACCTCTGCCTCTGCCCGCACTAACCTCGGCGCGACGTGCCAGGACCAAAACCTCAGCCTCTCCCGCGCGCTCTGGGAGGGGCTCAATATGGGCCTCAGCGTCAACGTGGGAGATGTCAGTGAGAACTACATCATGTGTACTCATGGTTGCGGTCGAACTATCTGGTGGTGGTAACTGGGTGGGTGGGGTAACAACGTCATGTATGTATCGGGGCGGTGTCCAATCAGGGTCAGGCACATAAGGTATGCCAGTATGCTGCGTAGGAAGTACGTCGAGGGAATCTGCAGATATGTATGGGGTAGTATGTGGTGGGGTGACTGATGTCGAAGGAGCTGATGTGGCAGGCGCTGAAGTGGAAGGCGCTGACGTGGACGGCGCTGATGTGTCTGGAGCAGCTGCTGAAGTGTGTACACCGTAGTGGCCGTAATGCAAACGATCTCCCCGATGGGCAAGCTAGAATGCCTGGTACAATAACTCCCAAATCTCTGCAACGGCCTGCAAGGCATGCTGTCCATCACGTCTCAAATGGGCGTCCTCAGCCAAGTGAAACGACCTCCCAGCTCCAGCTACTTGAACAAACATTGAGACGTATTATTAGGCTACAGTTGACTGAAAGTAAATCAAGTATGATTTTAATAATTATCTGACACATAATATGATACTCACCAATGCCTCAAGATAAGGCCCAACTCCCTGATATCTAGACTCAGACACATGGCTCGGATTCCCGACTAGTAGGTGTGTATGTCGCCGATACCACAACATGTAAGGGTCGGAAGAGGGGATCACCTCATCGCTGTAGTCAACCTGTACAATACTGTCCCGGCGAGCATCCCACAACTGTATATATGGCATATAAAACAGATGCCAATCAGTGCCAGCTCGGCCACGCCTATCAGTGACGTGCAACTGCCACTCAGTGTCGAACCGATCCGGCACGGACTGCACCCGACCAAACTGTCGGAGGACACGATGGGGGAGATGCCACTCAACCACGTCAAAACAAATAAGTGGCACTCTCGCCATCCATATCTCCTGACCTAGTCGGCAGTAGTCGGGGAGCGTACCGAGTACCCCAGCGTAAGGCTGCCAGATAAACTACAATGACGACAAATAAATTAAATTTTGCTCATGAACTCAAAACATATACAATTAAGAAGACAAATAAAACGCAATCAAAAAATTTCATACCTCGCCCTCGATCATTCGGTACAGCTGGTCTCTATAAACTACCACTACGTGGGTCGAGACGACCTCGTGGACCATGTCAACCCTCCACCAGCTACCTCGCGGTCCGGTGGGCAACTGTATGTCCCCCTCACCCATAGGAAGCTCACTAGGACCAACCAGTTGCCACCTAGACGGGGTAATGCGAATCAATCTCTCCCATGCCCAAATCTGCAATAGTTTGAACACAATTACAATACTGATATATGGCATACAATATGAATTGACATGTAATAAAATTCTTACTAACCTGTAGCAACACAAGTGGTCAGCCAATCTCCCTCGTACCCACCTGAGCTGCTCAACATAGCATCCTATACAACCATGCCAGAGCCGCTACCCCCAGATCGCCTAATCTCTTCAATGTCTCTCAGCAATGGCAAGTGCATCAGCTTGAGCAGGTTCTGTGACATATCAGGGAGAAGTACCCCCCCAATAAGCTACAGAATATATGCTCGGTATGTCATTGCACCAACTCATCTCGAGCATGATCCGGAAGATGAGCAACCGCCACCACCACCTCACCCTCACTCTACTCGATCAGAATCTGGGTGTAGGTGCTACTCCCAATAGCTCAGCACATAGGGCTATCCATTGCTCCGTTGCAAAAGATGGGTCAACTCCAGTAACTACTCAGCCATCAATCGAAAGACCATATAGGACGGATACGTCCTGCAACGTGACGGTGGCCTCCCCGATCGGGAAATGGAATGTATGAGTCTCTGTGCGCCACCTCTCAATGAGAGCAGTGATGAGTGCGTGGTCCAGTCGAATGTGGCCGATACGATACACACCATAGAATCCCGCGCTTAATAAATACTGCAAGACTCTATGGTCCAATGGATGCTCCCACAATCCAGAATCTGCCCGACGACATGTCAACACGGTGCGTGCCTCATCCTACACAACAGAATGACCAGTTTAAATAATAGCATTATCACGAAATATACAACAAAATGCAATGTATTTTAATTGTAAGCGTAAAGTCCAACAAACATTATTGCATACCGAACGGTCCCACATACTGTCAGTCCGATGTGCCTGTCTGAACAGTGGAACCTCCTCAGATACATGTGCCATGAAGCCTGTACAACTGAAATATTAGATCATCCATATCAAAATCTCATTTAATCATAACATAATAACAGAAAAATTGTAATTATTGATTTTGTACTTAACGATCTAAAATACAATGAAGTAAATCGTATGGGTTTAAGAAAAGACAAATTTATGTGCCACTTACACGGAAGCAATTCGAAATTAATGATTACATTTATGGCATATTAGACAAAACTTAAATATTGATTTTGTAATGCTAAAAGTTTGAATAAATTATAAATTTTGCAAGTTACATATAAAATTTGTAATTGTGAACAATGACTGCAACATTCCAATTTTTAAAATTTTAATTTATAATAGGTTAATTTTTTTAAAATTTGTAAATTTTTTAAATTATAAAATGTGAACAATGATTGCAGCATTCGATATTAAATTTATTTAAAAATATGAAATTTTGAAATGGTAGAAGAACTACGTGATTAAGTATAGAATCTTGTAATACACATTTCAAATCAAGTACACAGTTAAAAACTAGTACACATTTTCAAGAAATGATACAAGTTTGAATAAATTATACACATTTTCAATTTTGCATTACACATTTTGAAACAAGTACACATTTTGTAATACACATTTTAAATGTACGACCCCGTTTACAAATAAAGAATTTAAAAATACATAATTAAATGATCTATTACAAATAAAGAATTTCAAAATGATATATTACAACATGTAAGTATTACATAGTCTTCATCGACCAAGTCACGGACATGTTACTTCATCATGACTGTCTGGTGGCACTCATCGCAACGAAATCAAATGCCTGTCTGATATATCCATCTCATTCGGAATACGAGCCATAGATGTACGACCCCGTTTTACTTCTCGCAGACGAAGTTCATTAGGCATTAAGGTCCACTGCAGATCATCCCAATAATCTTGATGCTGTATTAGATTGAATTTAGTTTTCCAAACCCTCATGTATACAGAAAGCCTATATACTGGATCAACATACTGGAATGGATTGTCACCGCATTCAGACATTACAGCGAGCATATGGGAACATGGATAGTGTCTTATCTCATATTTCCCACAACTGCACGTGGGTTGATTCATCCGCACAATCTGTCTATTGCGACCTCGTCCACGGCGAAAAGATGTTTGCACCTCAAATACATGGCGGGGCCTATAAGACAATATTGATTCAAACTAATCAAGTTCATGTTTTTAGGTGTAATTAACTCAACAACATAATAATAACAATTTTTTCATATTACAAACTAACTTGTCGTACGATATCAACTGGAAAGTATTTCCCCTTGTGATACCCTCCTCGATAGTTTTTTGCATCTCTCTAGGGTATTGGAACTCATTGCGTACATCTGTTTCAACTTGGGCTCCCATCTCGTCAAAATATTTGACGAGCCGTCAAAATATAAATTCAACCATAGTTGAGATAGGTAAGTTCCTTCCACCTTTCAAGACGCTGTTGAAGCACTCTGTATCATTACTGGTCAATACCCCCCAGCGATATCCACTGTCATATGCAAGGGCCCAGTCCTCAGGATTCATCTTGTGGACCCAATTGATGGCTTCTTGGTTAATAGCCTGTATCTGATCTAAGTAACCATTACACTTTCGTCATTGATCAGCACTCCCTACTTTCCATAGAAGTTGTTTGAGCTCCTTATTTTTGAAATGTGTATTAAAGTTACTACAAACATGTCGAAGGCAGTGCCAATGATATCCAACAAATTGGAGCGAGAGATTCAGCCAATGCCGCCTCACAGCAGCTAAAATACTCTCAACTCGATCAGATATTAAAGTCACTCCATGTCGGTCCATGACAATATGTTCCTTGGTATTTTGAATGAAGAACGACCAAGACTCCAAACTCTCTTTGTCGACAACAGCGAATGCAAGCAGTAATATTTTGCCATTGGCAGTGACAATCATTGCTATAAGCAACACACCAGTGTATTTACCGTATAAGAATGTACCATCTATAGTTATAACAGGTCTACAATATCTAAAGCCATCGATGACGGGTTTGAAAGACCAAAAAACAAAGTGGAAGACGGGCATAATGGTTGTATGCCCGGTATATCTATGCTTCCATGTCACGATGGTGCCAGGATTAGATGTCTGTAATGCATGCATGAATTTAGGCAACTGCCTATATGATTCATCCCAATCACCAAATACCATTTTAATTGCCTTTTCCCTTGCATGCCACGCCTTCTTGTATGATATACTATAGTTCATGGTCTTTTTTATATTTTCGATGACATTCTTAATTGGCATATCAGGTTCATTCTTCATACGACAATCAAATATGAGTTGGATTATCTGGGTGTGAACACTATAAACAAACAAATGTGTATATATATGTAAACATTTATTTTTTATACTAACCGCAACTTGTCCCAAAATATGAGAAGCAATGTAACTGGAGCTAATATTAGTGTGGTCCCTATTCATTCGTGGGTATAAACAATGGTGAGGACCCCTGTACTGCTTTATTTCAAGAAGACCATGTTTCCTACTAAGAGATGCACGCAACCACCAACTGTAGTCATGCTTGCAAGCAGACACCCAAAGGTCTCGCTTGGAGGTTACGACCTTATACTCTCGATTATTTGTTGCATGGTACAATTTCACAACATGTAGAAGTTGCTTATTATCAACAAAAACCGTTCCTCTGTCCAACTCTGGATTTTCAGCGCTCCAGATCCGGTTATGGGGAACGACATCACGGGTACTAATGTCAAAATCACCACCCATGTGAATGTTGTCATAGAAAGGGATTTCAACTCTAGGTGGAATGGGGGCATTTTCTGGGTCAATGGGAGCCTTGGCATCATATTCTTCATCATCATCATCATCTGATCCGCCTAATAAATTTTCTTCATCACACATTTCATTGTCATCATCGTTTAGGGCGACATCGAGGCGACATGTCATCACCAAAGAACCGCACCTCGCTCATCGTTTGACCATATTACCAAAGAACTTCAACCGGAGTGGTATGATGGCTGCATGTGGGCACATCTTGTGTGTTATTGTCAAATTCATAATCATATCTACCACGTGAACTTGATTCTACACCATGGCCCTGAAATGACTGTTGTGTGTAGCACAGTGGATAACATTGACCTGATTCATACATAGGAGACTGAAACGCTGTTGTGTCAATTCCATGCGTCAGCAATGTAGTGAACGGACGAGAATCCATTTGTGTCATGTTCGAGATATTGTGTACAACCTCTTTATCAATGTAGACTTCCAAACAATTTGGTGCTTGAAAACTTGCACCGATACTTAATACGGTGTTCAACGCCTCATCGTCATTGATCGGTAATATCTTGTATTTGTTGTGCGTTTGCTACTGGCGATAAGGATATCTACATTTGAAGGTCAATCGGACACTTTCCCCGTAACTTGCCACCTTTGACATAAACATCTCCTCCAAATTGCTAAGCGTGGTGCCAATTTGCACCGCATATATCCCTTTCGGCTCAGCATCATATGAGACACCTTCATCGGGATCCCGAATTATGTTTCCCCCCCAGTAGAAAATAATTGGAACAGTCTCCATATACTTCCTTCAATTAAGACAAAAAACATTAAAATAGCAACAATATACTTATATCTCCTTGTACTTGTAAAAGAATTATATGAATTTTAACTTATTCAATTACAATTACTTGTGACGCAAAAACTTTATTTAAGTAATCAGCAATTGTAATCCAACAAGCAGTATTGATTTTTTAATTAAAATATGAGTTAAAACAATGATAATGCTTTAGATTTTTTAGCTTTTTAAGAAACAAATCTTACAACACATACAAAATTAACATCATATTCTTCTGTTATGCTTTTTACATTATTTATTATGATTAAGATCATGCTCTTGTGCACATTAAAACAAATTCAGCTAAGTTTTAGATCTGAAAATCTTTTATTAATTTTGGATTAATTTTGTATAAATTATAAAAAAATGATTATAAATTATAAAGTAACAACATTTGTAATCATTAAATAAATATAATTGATGTAAGTTGATTTAGGTAATTGATAAATTATAAATTTAAATAATTTACATAAACTTATGAGTGTAAGTTGTTAATCTTGTTACTTTGAGTGTAGGTAAACTTATGAGTGTAGAAAAATCCAACAATCTTATGAGATAGGTAAACTTTTGAGTGTAGGTAAACCTAACTTTACATCAAAGTAACAATATTTCTAATTTGCCTAAATTTCTAATTATTACATAAATTATGAGTGTAGGTTGTGACTTTATATAAATTATAAAGTGTTGGTAAACTTGATTTATACATAAAGAAATTTGATTTATACATATTCGTGACCGCGCTTGTAAGTAAAATATGTAAAAACGTGTTTTCAAAACACATTTTGAACAAAAATTCAAAATCAGCACTCACTCTTCTTTGTCACAGACACTCACACTCTCCCTGTATCTCTCTCTCTAACACACACACCCACAACACTCACACTCACATAAAACATATATAATTTTTAATATATATAAATTTTATTTTATAAAATTCAGAACAATTAATTTTTTTTAATTTAATTTTTCTTTTCAAATAATTTATTTTTCCAATTATTTTTATTTTTTTTCCAATGAATTTTTTTTTTTTCAAAGGTGGGGGGAATAACTGTCATAAACATAAACCTCAGGGGTATCAGTGTCATAAACATTGTGGTTGGATTTTATTTAGAATTATAATATTTTGTGGGCGGTTTGTGTCCTATTTAGTATATATATATATATATTTAGGAAGTTAGTTATGACTTGTTTTTCACTTGTGGTATGTCATTGGATTGAGTGTTGATTTGTTTATTTCTGGGCTATCATCACATTTATTCTTTATGGTTTGGGTTCATGTTTAGGCTTATGTGTGTCTTGGGCTAAGTCCCTGTGGGCCACGGCCGGTCATGCCCGGATTTGGAGTGTGACAGTTAAAGGGGGTCATGATATGGATCCACTAATGCTACCCGATCACTAGATCTTTCTGCTGAAGACCTCCACCATTGAAATAGCTTTCTCCACATCTTCCTTATTTCGACCTGCCAATCGGCCTCTCAAGTTTCCAGTGCATCTCTGAATGTGATAAGCCATCAGTAAGCCAAAAGCATTCACATGGAGATCAGTTCGTACAAGATATGAGGGCTATCGACTTCCATAATTTAGAGATTGCAGGGAAGAATGAAACAGGAGAAGTGCATAATCTTACTGGACAAGGAATGAATGTAAATTTAACAGATGACAGTGACCAAACAGCTCTTCAGGTTGCTGTTCATAACGGGCATCTTGAAATAGTTAAAATTCTGCTGGAAAGAGGATCAAATGTAGATAAACCAGATGCCAGAGGGTGGACCCTGAAAGCTCCAGCTTTGAATCCCAATTATTCACCATTTTGTTATCTGCTTGGCTGTCAGATCTACAAAATCAAAGCTTTCCCAAATTCATTTTCTGCTGTGTGTGTATCACCCAGATGCTCTCTTCTTTTCTTTCCACACCGATGCTCTCTTTTTGCTTTCTCTTTACAAAAAAAAAATGTATTTCAAAGCACCACTCCAGCACCTCTTGTTTTCTTTTATCATAGTGTGCCTCTCCTTTACAAAAAGAAGCATTTCACTCATATTAAAAGAATTGACAGCCCCATAGTCCACTAGTGTTTCATTATGATCCACCGAATATACATCATCATACTTCTACAAAACTTCTTTTTCATTCTTCCAACAAATATTCTGTCCATGTTTATTTATTTTAAATTTTCAGGTCATCACACCCACATTCATGAACCCTAACCCTAATTTATTCACATTTTCACAAACACAAATACGAACACAAATATACTCACAAATATAAACCCTAACCCTAATTTATTCGCATTAAAATAGATGATAGAAGCCATACCAACGAGAGAGAGACAGTACTGAAGCAGAGGGAGAGGAGTAAGAGCGAGAGAGAGAGAGAGAGAGAGAGAGAGAGAGAGTAGTAAGACCGAGAGAGAGACAGCAGGGAGCGAAGAAGAGAGCAGGGAGAGAGTGAGGAAATGTAAGAAGCGTGAATGCAAAACACGGGACTGGGAGATTATGTATAAGTTTTAAAATCGTGGTTGTGAACCACGATTTCACTTAATGAAAAAAAATTTTGCCAAAAAACGTGGTTTAGAAAAGTGATTTCAGAACAAATTTTTTTTTTTTGATAAAATCGTGGTTAGAAACAGCAAGTTTCAGAACAAAAAAAAATTTCATAAAAGCGTGGTTTTGAACAGCGAATTCAGAACAAAAAATTTTTTGGATAAAATCGTGGTTTGGAACAGTGAGTTCAGTAGAAAAAAAAATTAATTAAAAACGCGTTTTGTAACCGTGATTTCTTAATTAAAAACGCTTTTTGTAACCACGATTTTAAGACTTCCCAATTTTCATGCGAGACAGGTGCATATATATTGAAATCGTGGTTGTGAACCACGAGTTAGCTTATATTGGGAATTCTTTCAAAACTAGGCTTAGTTTGGGAATTGATTTACTATTTTGGCTTATTTAGGGAAATGCCCCCAGTTTCTTTCATATCCATTTTCTATTAAATTAAATATAATGATAAATGGAATGGAAGACAAGGTCAATTTCATTTCTCCACATATAAATGCTACACTAATATCAAATGTACACCAACAAACTGTGGAAGCAAGCAATCTTAAAAATCAATCTAAGAAAAATGAAGAACCAATCTTCCAATATATTTTGGCTTCTCCTCCTCCTCATTCCTCATCTATCAGCCTCTTCATCATCATCTGCACAACACCATGAGCAGCCTCAACCACTCCAGGTTTTGCCTCAACTTCTTCATTTATCCTTTATCTGCTCTCTATTCCATGATTTTTACTATGAATTATCATGATAAATATGTATTTGACAGGTCTATATTGTCTACTTTGGAGAACACAGTGGAGAGAAAACGACTCATGAAATTGAAGACAATCATCACTCGTATCTGTTCTCTGTAAAGGGTTCCAAAGAAGAAGCTAAGGCCTCTCTTATTTACAGCTACAAGAATGTCATCAATGGCTTCTCGGCATTACTCACACAGGATGAAGCTTCCAAATTATCAGGTAAATGTTTTAGCATTAAAAAATTAGAATTTGCAAACATAATGTACATCAATAACTTATAATATAAATTGAATGCAACTTCTCTCTTGTCAAATATCATATTGATTCAATAATAATAACTATATGTGTCTTCAAAAAACATGGTCTATTTTCAGAATTATAATTTTACATTTTTTTAAATAAATATAATAGAATCGCCGGATTACAATTATAGGATTAATAAGAATTATTTTTTAAATTAATGATCTACACACTATAAGTAAAAAGATGAACAATTCTCATCAATAAAATAAGACTTGTGGTGGACTCATAAGTCTTAACTGGACTAGTCCAGTCCACTAAACATGGCCAAACCTATAAATATTCGTTGGTAGAGGGGTGAAACCAAAAATTATGTCTGGAGGGCCATGTGATAGAGTAAAAACTAATAATAGAAAGTAATTTCTTACATTAGAGCTGTGAAAAATTTACTTTATGGGGAAAAAAAATCCATTTAACAAATTTTTTTTTTTTTTTTTTCCAATTCTTTTCTGAAGTTACGAACTATTAATGAAGCCATTTTGTTGGTTGACAAAATCTAGTAAATAAAAGTATGTCTTTTTTCATTTTTAAAATAAAAAATAAAAAGAAGTGACATACACCTATTGTATAAATAAAATTGAATACATCATACTGATGCTATTTAAGTAGTATATGAATAGATAGAGATCATCTCATCATACATTATGAAAAAATAATGAAATATAGAGCTAGTAAAATGATTTTTAAAAAGTTAAGAGATAATTCTATGATATATTTTACAAATACATATGAATATAGACCCGTTTATTTTCAGAGGTAGAATGGAAAATATTAATGGTGAGGGGATTAAGTAAATTTGTGTTTGTTTTGATAATAGTTAGTAGTGTGGTGATTGTTAAATTATTCTTATATAAAATAATAAAACAAATAAAAACCATGGTGTTGATCCTGCTTAGAGCTAATAAAATTCAGATCTGCCATTTGGCTCAAAGCTTCCATTAAGGGATTCCCATACTCTGTTGATGATCTTGTTTACAATTGGAGACAGATCAGGGGAGGAGTTTAGTGCTCTGGATTCTGCTTAGAGCTATCTGGGTTGATGCTGTCTGCTTAGAGCTATCTGGATTCTGCTTAGAGCTATCTGGGTTGATCCTGTTCTGCTGCTCCTATTCTGTCTGCTGCTCTGTGCTGTCTGCTGTGTTTATTATGCCTCTTTCTGATGTTGGTGTATTCTGTGTACAGTATTGGAGGTCAATTAGTTTTGGGAAGTATAAACCGCAAGCCACCTATTTCTGCAGACAGCTCAGTTCTGTGCTGGTCAGTTAGTTTTGAGGATTGTTGGTGTGTTCTGTGTTCATGTCTGCTGGTTTTTCTGGATACTGGTAGTTCTTTTTGGTATGTGTTGTTCTCCTTGGTTGCTTTGCAGTGGTTGCTCTTGGGTTGCTATGCTTAGTCCTGGGCATTGGCCTCAATTCATTTTGGCTTATCCTGCTCCAATTCACTTATGGTTCAATTGCTGTGTCGGGATTGGTCTACTTTCTCAGCTGTGGTAGTGTGGATTGGAGCTTCAATGCCCAGATGTTGATTCTCTTTCAGAACAAGATGGCTCCCTCTTTTGGTGATTTACCATTAGTGTAGATATTCTTTTTGTGTTGTTGTTGTTTGCTGTCTATTTGTCTCTAGCTATTTGTGTTGCTGTTGGTTTCTCACCAACTGGCACTTGGAGCTTCAACTAGCTCCAAGCTCCACTTTATTGATGTACTGTATCCTTTATGCTTACCTTCATCAATAAAGTTTTCTTTTGCCGATCAAAAAAATAAAAAAAAAATAAAAAATAAAAAAAAATAAAAACCATGGTTTTTACTCAACAAAAAACACAATTTATTAAATAACATTATTTCAAAATGTGCTGCTCTACATATATACATATATATATAATTGCATTTAATTGGTTGACCGCCCGGTTAAACAGCTAGATGTTAGGTCGGACGTCCAGTAACATCCTAAGTTGAACATACTATTTTTTAATAATATCTCTCGCCCAAACTCGTAACCCGCTCGCCCAAGACCCTTCATAGTCCAAATGAACTACGAATCCGGACCTCCATAAATAAAACAAACATGATAGTCATCAGTGTTAGTCAAGTCCGGACTGCGATAGCAGCAAACAAACGGGGGTAGTAGTGTAATTTTCCTAAACTTGGTAGGTTCGTGGCATCCTAGCTCCACTAGAGGTCCGCCACTGATTCATTAGACATGCATGTTTTAGTTGATATATATTGGTCTTTTAACCTTCTAATATAGATGCACCTTAAAATATTAGTAAGAATGAAAATTACTTGTATATAAGTTGGTTCCCGATAATTCAAAATCAATTGGTTTGTTGCTATAAAATTGTTTTATTTATTTTTTCTAATGATTTAAAAAAAATTACAATCACCCAATACATAGAGCTTAAACTGTGGATACCCATCTGTCTTCATATACCATTACACACACAAATTTGGTTCATTTCCTAACATTGGAAGTTGTGGTTCTTGACAGAGATGAAGGGGGTGGTCTCAGTGTTTCGCAGCCACCCAAAAAAGCACAGGCTTCATACCACAAGATCATGGGATTTTATAAGCTTGCTTGAGGGAGGTAATGGAGAGGCCAACCATCCATATCCATATGAAGAACTATTGCATAAAGCCAGTTATGGAAAAGATGTCATCGTTGGAATGATCGATAGTGGTAAGTTAGATATATAAACTATAGGCTTATTCAATGAGTTCAATTAGTATGCAACAAAAATAATCACAAACAAACAGAAAGATGATAACTTTGTAAAAAAATTAGTATTACTCACCAAAATTTAATCGCCCTAATGTTTACAAATAAATTTGCTGAATGCTTAAACCAAATAATTTATCCAAAATCTATAGTAGGCCACTGCATAACATTGAATTTTATTAGTTAAGTTATTTCTAGTTGGACATGGATTTTTCCAAGCCATCTACTAATATCGGCTCAAACACTTAATCATTTTGTCATTCTTTGATCCAAATGCTCCTACGTGAGTCAATCTACATGAATTACCCATGAATTACTTTTATGTTTTTCTATTTCGTCCCCTTCTTTATTTTCACTATACTAATTTTTAAGAAGCTAATAATATTTACAACATAAGTGTATATGGAGAGAACGAGACTCGAAATCCAGACTGTGTTGTAAAAGAGGTCCTTACCACTTGGACTACCCCTTTGTCGTTTGCGCTATGCTAACAGAAAATTGATTTGTATTGACGGATTGATCTTCCAGGGCTATGCTTGTTGTCTTTGTACTATTTAATTTAATATAATTTTTTTAATGGTGTAGGTATATGGCCTGAGTCACAAAGTTTCAGTGATGAAGGGATGGAACCAATTCCAAAGTCATGGAAAGGAAAATGTCAAACTGGTGTTGCTTTCAACAAATCCCATTGTAATAGGTAAAATTTCATTTTATGTAATTATTTCTACTACAATATTTTAAACATGCAAACATGAATTTGAATTTTGAATATTGTTGTTGTGTCTCAAATTTATCCTTGTTGCAATGGAATCATACCGAGAACGGATTTGAACAACACTTTCACTTGTGTTTATTATTTTTATTTATTTTTTAGTACACACCATTTTTGGATTATATATTTATTTATTTATTTATAATGAGAGTATAAGAACAATATGTCAAATTTGATATAAATTTGCACAAATCTGACTTTGTATTTACATAGGAAACATGACAGACCTACCAAAAAAAAGTGAATGGCAGGCAATCACATATACATGGATATTAGCTTGAAAACATCATATCTTAATTAGGAAACTTGTAAATTGTAATTTGAGCTTTGTCCCTTAGCTACAAAGGCTTTGTATTTACAGCCAACACCCCTACCGGGTAATTGTTCCCCAATTTTTATCTATTTTTTATCTTTTGAGTTTATTAAAATGTGCTTTTACGTTGTAGGAAACTAATTGGGGCTCGATACTACATAAAGAGTTATGAGGCAACATATGGTCGTCTCAATAATGTAGAGGACTACCGGTCACCTAGAGACAAGGACGGCCATGGCACCCACACAGCATCGATTGTAGGAGGTCGTAGAGTTATGAACGCTTCTGCCATTGGTGGCTTTGCCTATGGTACTGCCTCTGGTGGGGTCCCACTTGTCCGACTAGCTATATACAAAACATGTTGGCCGATTCCAGGCCAGCCCAAATCTGACGGAAACACATGCCAAGAAGATGACATGCTTGCTGCCATTGATGATGCAATTGCCGATGGTGTTCAAGTTCTTAGCATCTCCATTGGAACTAATCAAAACAATCCATACACACAAGATGGGATTGCAATTGGAGCATTGCATGCTGCGAAGCGAAACATTGTAGTGGCATGTAGTGCTGGCAACTCAGGTCCTACTCCTTCAACTGTCACTAATGTGGCTCCATGGATCATCACTGTTGCTGCTAGTAGCATTGATCGAGTTTTTCCTTCACCTCTTGTGCTAGGAAATCAAATGAAAATTCAGGTAAAACTCTAATTTTACACACACAATATATATATATATATATGACATTAGATCCTCTGTTCCTAAATCATTACGTCGCCTTATCTCAAAGCACTCTCAACCATTACATGTATATGTGAAAATCTCAAGATTATTTAATCCTCAAGGCATAATCAAATGATTGGGATTGCATTGGGAAAGGAAAATGAGATTTGGGAATCCTCTAAGAGAAAAGATCCTTGACTATATATTGGGCCATACATATATACAGACACACACATACATATGGCACTATCATTTTTGGCCAAGGCCAAGCCTTCATTTACTAAATGACAAATTAAACCAATAACCTTGAAAAAAAACGTGTTTTGTTGCTTTAGTCTGCAATCTTTTAATTTAGTCAAATTGATCCCCAAAATTTACAATAATTTTATCTGCAAGTTTTCATTTTTCATTTTGGCTACTTTCTTAATAAACAGGGACAGACAGTCACTCCGCTTAAACTAAAAAGGATGCACCAACTAGTTTATGCACAAGATGCAGAACTCCCAGGAACAACCCCGAATATAACTGGGTACTAAACTTTACCAATCATTCACATTCCTATATTCAATTTTTTGTTTTGTTTTTTGTTTTAGTATCTCATGACTTGATCTTAAATATTTGATTGGATCTTCTAGACGGTGTCTACTTGGTACCTTTCATGAAAGCAATTGAAAGGAAACAATATTGTTTTGTTTTCTAAAAGAATAGAGTTTCCTAAAAACTCGCAGGGAGGATATAATTTGCAGAGTTTCAGTAAATACCAAGAAAAAGAAAGCACTAAAAAATAATTATCGATGGTTGTCTGACATCCTTCACCAAAATGATATTATTTTGCTGCCAAATTTGCAAAGCTTTTCTTCTTGTTTAAGAAAACAATGAGAATTATAGTACAAATTACAGAGTTTGTTAAAAATGCTAGGAATAATAATTTATTGCCAAATTTCTGAAAATGTTGAATAAAAAAACTTTAGAAATAGTCTTCTTTGTTGGAGTGACCATTCTCATTTTTGTGTGCATTTTTTTTCTTTTTTTTTTTGTTTTGGGGGTATACGTACTAATGGCTTGATATCAAAGATTTGATTGAATTTTTCAGAATGTGCCTCCCCGGTACCCTTTCACCAAAGCTTGTAAAAGGAAAGATTGTTGTCTGTTTGGGATTCGATGTCCAGAGTGCTATGGAGGTGAAAAGAGTAGGAGGTGTAGGTATCGTCCTAGTAAACCCCTACGGAAGTGACAGTGGTATGCCCCTTGGAGCTCAATTACTTACAGGAACCACAGTAGGACTGAATGACATAGCTACAATTGTCAATTACACAAGGACTAATGTGCATCCAACGGCAACATTAATCCCAGGAACTACTATTTTGGGTAGTAAACCAGCACCATTCATGGCTCCGTTTACCTCATTGGGTCCAAATGGCCTTGAACCTAATATTATTAAGGTACGTAAGTTGTTATATTTGATTATTAATTTAATGTCACAAAGTCAAGCTTAACCTCCATAATTTGCCTCTTCTACCTGTGGGCGCTATGTATTTTTTGAGTCTATAACTAAGAAAATACCATACAGTTCAATCTATATTTACCAGAGAGAAAATCCCTACCTTACACTAGAAGAGAAAGAAATTCCCAAATCCCGACAGTGTGTGAATCGAAAATTGACTCCGATGAAGTTGAAGCCCTCAAGGTGCTCTACGATGCTAGTTCTCGAGATTTTGGCAAACTCAAACCCTAGGTAGCTTAGATCGAAGCTTTTATGGTATTACAAACTATTTTATAGACAAAGAAAGTAGAGAGAGAATAGAGAAAATCTGAGACAAAGAGAGAAGAAAGCGAGAAAAAAGAATAAGAAAAACAGACTTGAGTCATTCTCGCCAGGGCAATCGATTGCACTTCAAAAGTGATTGATCGGTAACACAAAAGGGAGCGATCACACAATGACTGCTATGCACTGCCCAAAGAATTTAAATTTGGTTCTCAATGAAGCAAATCGATCACTAGTTACTACTCAAACTCTAAAATTTTAGCGTGAAGCGATTGCTTTGCGGTCTATCTCTTAACATTTGATCACTTTGCGATTGCTAGTTACAGCTAAAAACTCAGGTAAGAACTCAGATGAAGCGATTGATCACCCTGAGCTGTGATTGACAGGCAACTTAGAAATTTTCCAAATTCTCACACATTAAACCTAAACCACTCCAATTCAAAAAATTCTTAAGTTGGGAATGATAAATTAGGATGACAATAAGGATAATACTAAACTATAGTCTTATGGATCGCATTATCATAAGTGGTAAAAGCGTATACAGGTCAGGCTTAGACCTGGACCGTTAAAACAATAATCCCTGATAAGTTAACTGTTAAATCATGTCACTGTGGAAGAGTTATAAATTTTGATCCACGGCTCTATTGGCAGCCTGATATTACTGCTCCGGGACTAAATATTCTAGCGGCCTGGAGTGAAGCAATTTCTCCTACACAACTAGATGTTGATCATCGAGTTGTCAATTATAATTTACAATCTGGAACTTCCATGGCCTGCCCTCATGTGGCAGCAGTATCTGCACTTCTAAAAGCCATACATCCTAATTGGAGTAGCGCCGCTATAAGATCTGCATTGATGACTACTGGTACGTACTCTTCAATATCAATGTACGAATGCAAAATGCACATTCAAGACTTTTAGGGTTTAACATTTCTATTGCTCATTTGTTTTTTACTTTTTGGCAGCGACACTAAATAATAACATGGGTACACCAATAACTGACACTGCTGGAAATCTGGCAACCCCATTCCACTATGGATCAGGCCATTTCCAACCAGCTAATGCAGCAGATCCTGGCCTTGTCTACGATGCCACTTACACAGACTACCTTCTCTTCCTTTGCAGCACCGGTTATCATCTCGATCCATCATTTAAATGCCCTAAACATCCACCTTCACCAAGTAATCTTAATTACCCATCTCTTGCAATTGCTAAACTCAAGAGAACCATTACTGTGAAGAGGACTGTCACAAATGTTGGTGCAAGCAAGAGTGTATACTCGTTGACCTTCAAACCTCCTATAGGTTTTTCTGTTGAGATCTCTCCAACAATCTTGTCTTTTAGTGAAGTAGGGGAGAAGAGAAGCTTCTTCATAACAGTCAAAGAGGAGAGTAGGCCAAAAACAAAGCCTAAGGCAGGCGAGTATGCATTTGGTTGGTACATGTGGAGTGATGGAATTCATAGAGTAAGGAGTCCCATTGCAGTTTCATCTGCATAAGTTTCATAGGGAAAAAAATAATATAAGAAATTTTAGCCCAAATCCCTTCTTATATTATTTTTCTACTAGAGTCAATTTATGCTATATGTTAGGGTTTTCTTTGATGAAATAAATAGATTATTATCTTGACGAGTTTGTATGTTTTCAACCTAGTTAGGATATACTTACCTTGTAGTGATGCAATGGCTCTCTTGTTTTCAATTTAATAACATAATGGATGTAATTTTATATTTATGTAAATAAAGTCCAGTTTTTTAGTTTTCATTATTGAATCATAATTCTAATTCTTGTGATACACTTTAAAATTTTGCATTAGAATTTTTTATTCATTCACTTGTAAATTTTGAATATACAAAATGAACCCAAATTTAGGAATGAATTAGGACCAAATAGGCCAATCCCAACCCTAAGCTCGTAAGTCCATATTTTTAAGTCCATAGGTATGGGCGCCGTGCCTTTTTCGAGTCTAAGGCATTACTTCCCACACCGACTTCCTTTGACCAACAAAGAGTCGCCACTTAATTTTTGAAAGGGAATTAAGAAACCTTTAAAAATAAAAACTAAGTTAAGGCCCAGGCCGTCACAACCAAGAAAATTCCGAGTTTGGGAGCTTAGGTAAAAAAAGGGAAAGCCCATTTTCATGAAGGCACCCCCTTTTGCCCAATTCGAAGATTGGCCTCTACTCACTATTTTATGATTTTAGTGGTTAGTTATTTCATACAATCCATTTTAAACCCTAAAACCCTTAACTAACCTAAAAACTATGTGATTTGAGTAAAAATGAATATCATCTATTTTAGATTGAATGAATAAAGGCATATATAATTCATAAAAATAAATTTTTTATTAAAAGTGGATTTTTGATAATCCATGGCCTTAAACATAAACTAAAATACACAATATTCATGAAAACATACAACACACAATTTTGTACATAAAGAGCTTATAGACTTACATTATTCAAAAGACAATGCAAATAGTACACACATGCCAAGAAGGTGAAGAAAACTTACCCGGATACCCACTTATGCTTCTTTCATGCAATACATAAATTAAACATGACCCGATATAGATACAACTAAACATACAAGAATGATCCTAGACCTGGTTTGAGGCTACCAACATGATGATTATGCATAAAATACAACTACCAAATAAAAAGCAAAAATACTAGAAAATTACAATACGATCAAACCGGACTATGCCTAATTATTATGCGATTAAATGAACCTTAAAATATGTTGTTCTAATAAAATAAAGAAAAAGGAGGCAAAAAAAGTGAATAAAATGAATAAACTACATGATGAGAGGATGAATTAATATCCTATCATGTTTTGAATACTAAAATAAGAGACTAAAAGGTAATGAAATATAAGAAATAGAAGAGTTTTACTTGCTAGTTTATATAAACCGAAGGCACGGGAAGAAAATAGCAAGAAAGCAAAAGTTTTCTTGCTTACAAGCCTCCCTCAAGCTTTGGTTATGACTTAGTTCAAGTTCTTCAGGTCTTAAGATGACTCGCAGAGGCTTAGAGTTGCCGTAGGTAAGGGAATTTCGTGGCTAAGGCAAAGAGAACAAGAAAAAGTGGTGTTTGGCTCTCAAGTGCTCTCAAAATGCCTCAAGTCCTTAACCCCTTGAAAGAGAGGGCAAGGGGCTCTTTTTATAGGGAGAGGAGAAGGTTTTGGAGCCTCTTCTAGGGTTCCATTGCTTTGTCCCTCCGCCTCTCACAAAAAAAATGCACCAAGATTGAATTTTCAAAAATAACTCTATCATGCTTGGATGTCCGCACACACAGATAAGGTGCACAAACACCCTTTTCCATGGTACATGTGTCATCCCCGCATGCATTCCATGTTCTTAGCTTGCTTGCGGCCCAAGTAAGTCTGAATTTTCTTTTGATCAACGTTTTTGATAAAACCGGTTACTAATTTTGGAAAATATGCTTGATCAAAGCACAATCAGGCTTATCTCTCTTTCTTGGGGTTCAAAAGTTTGTTTTTTGGCCAAAAATGGGTTCAGAGATAAAATGATCATTTTCGCAAAAAGTCAGATTTTGGCCAAAACAAGTATGCACAGTAATTCGAAACATCCTTCAACATTCTAAAGACGAAGTAATTTACCATTTTATCATCGGGAGGCTTGCAAGCTCCCGCAGTCTTAAGATTAGTCAAAATAGGGTATCTACAGTTGCCCTTCACCAAGTAATCTTAATTACCCATCTCTTGCAATTGCTAAACTCAAGAGGACCATTACTGTGAAGAGGACTGTCACAAATGTTGGTGCAAGCAAGAGTGTATACTTGTTGACCTTCAAACCTCCTATAGGTTTTTCTGTTGAGATCTCTCCAACAATCTTGTCTTTTAGTGAAGTAGGGGAGAAGAGAAACTTCTTCATAACAGTCAAAGAGGAGATTAGGCCAAAAACAAAGCCTAAGGCAGGCGAGTATGCATTTGGTTGGTACATGTGGAGTGATGGAATTCATAGAGTATGGAGTCCCATTGCAGTTTCATCTGCATAAGTTTCTTAGGGAAAAAAATAATATAAGAAATTTTAGCCCAAATCCCTTCTTATATTATTTTTCTACTAGAGTCAATTTATGCTATATGTTAGGGTTTTCTTTGATGGAGTAAATAGATTATTATCTTGACAAGTTTGTATGTTTTCAACCTAGTTAGGATATACTTATCTTGTCGTGATGCAATCGCTCTCTTGCTTTCAATTTAATAACATAATGGATGTAATTTTATATTTATGTAAATAAAGTCCAGTTTTTAGTTTTCATTATTGAATACGCAATTCTAATTCTTGTGATACACTTTAAAATTTTGTGTTAGAATTTTTTATTCATTCACTCGTGAATTTTGAATATACAAAATGAACCCAAATTCAGGAATGAATTAGGACCAAATAAGCCAATCCAAACCCTAAGCTCGTAAGTCCATATTTTTAAGTCCATAGGTACGGGCGCCGTGCCTCTTTCGAATCTAAGGCATTACTTCCCACACCGACTTCTTTTGACCAATAAAGAGTCGCCACTTAATTTTTAAAGGGGAATTAAGAAACCTTTAACAACGAAAACTAAGTTAAAGCCTAGGCCGTCACAACCAAGAAAATTCCGAGTTTGGGAGCTTATGTAGAAAAGGGGAAGACCATTTTCATGGAGGCACCCCCTTTTCCCAATCAGAAAATTGGCCTCTACTCACTTTCTATTTTATGATTTTAGTTGTTAATTATTTCATACAATCCATTTTAAACCCTAAAACCCTTAACTAACCTAAAAACTATGTGATTTGAGTAAAAATGAATATCATCTATTTTAGATTGAATGAATAAAGGCATATATATTTCATAAAAAGAAATTTTTTTATTAAAAGTGGATTTTTGATAATCCATGGCCTTAAACATATACTAAAATACACAATATTCATGAAAACATACAAAACACACAATTTTGTACATAAAGAGCATATAGACTTGCATTATTCAAAAGACAATGCAAATAGTACACACATGCCAAGAAGGTGAGGAAAACT
This sequence comes from Camellia lanceoleosa, assembly GCA_025200525.1. NCBI lineage: Eukaryota > Viridiplantae > Streptophyta > Magnoliopsida > Ericales > Theaceae > Camellia > Camellia lanceoleosa. Next base: position 70,033,630 of record CM045765.1, read on the forward strand.
TACCCAGATGCCCACTTGTGCTTCTTTCATGCAATACATAAATTAAACATGACCCTATATAGATACAACTAACATACAAGAATGATCCGAGTCCTGGTTTGAGGCTACCAACATGATGATTATGCATAAAATACAACTACCAAATAAAAAGCAAAAATACTAGAAAATTACATGATGATCAAACCGGACTATGCCTGATTATTATGCGATTAAATGAAGCCTAAAATATATTGTTCTAATAAAATAAAGAAAACATGCAAAAGGAGGCAAAAAAAGTGAATAAAATGAATAAACTACATGATGAGAGGATGAATTAATATCCTATTATGTTTTGAATACTGAGACAAGAGACTAAAAGGTAATTAAATATAAGAAATAGAAGAGTTTTACTTACTGGTTTATATAAACCGAAGGCACGCGAAGAAAATAGCAAGAAAGCAAAGGTTTTCTTGCTTACAAGCCTCCCTCAAGCTTTGGGTTATGACTTAGTTTAAGTTCTTCAGGCCTTATGATGACTTGCAGAGGCTTAGAGTTGCTATAGGTAAGGGAATTTCATGGCTAAGGCAAAGAGGAGAAGAAAAAGTGGTGTTTAGCTCTCAAGTGCTCTCAAAATGCCTCAAGTCCTTAACCCCTTGAAAGAGAGGGCAAGGGGCTCTTTTTATAGGGAGAGGAGAAGGTTTTGGAGACTCTTCTAGGGTTCCATTCCTTTGTCCCTCCGCCTCTCACAAAAAAAAAAAAATGCACCAAGATTGAGTTTTCAAAAATAACTCTATCACGCTTGGATGTGTGCATGCACAGATAAGATGCACAAACACCCTTTTCCATGGTACACGTGTCATCCCCGCATGCATTCCATGTTCTTAGCTTGCTTGTGGCCCAAGTAAGTCTGAACTGTCTTCTGATCAATGTTTTTGATAAAACCGGTTACTAGTTTTGGAAAATACGTTTGATCAAAGCACAATCAGGCTTATCTCTCTTTCTCGGGGTTCAAAAGTTTATTTTTTGGCCAAAAACGGGTTCAAAGATAAAATGGTCATTTTCGCAAAAAGTCAAATTTTGGCCAAAATGAGTTTACACATTAATTCCAAACATCCTTCAACATTCTAAGGATGAAGTAATTTACCATTTCATCATTGGAAGGCTTGCAACCTCCCGAAGTCTTAGGGTCAATCAAAATGGAGTGTCTATAGTTGCCCTTCTTAGACAGAGCTCAAACAATCATGAAGTGATGGGAAGTGAATATCAAAGATCCGAGACCATCCTGGTTGACATAACCCTAAGGCTTAAGGCAATGCCATACATTCATGCAAGTGATCGAACTCGCAAGTTACCAACATATCCTTGATGCAAGGAATCATGTTAGTGTAGTTCGGGGGCAGTCTTGCAACAATTTATACGTGAGTGAGTGTGTGCAACAAGCACTTAAGCAAATCATCCCAGCATGCATTCTAAGAATAGGAGAGCGGGCGATACCTGCCATATTTGCCGTACCTATGCCAATTTCTTTTCTATTCTTTTCCAGGTTGTGCCAATCCTGGAAATTTTCCAAGGAGAGCTATTCCAAATAACACACTACAGTGTGGTTCGAGTGATGCCATTCCATGCTTGTATCAACGAGTCATGGGTTTATTAAAGGCCAAGTGGTGCTGTTCCATGCTTGTATAGATGAGTCATGGAGGTATTAAATGCCAAGTGGTGCTACCACATGCTCATATCGATGAGTCATGGACTTTAATAAATGGCAAGTGGTGTCATGCCATGATCATATCGACAAGTCATGGGGTTTTAATAGATGACACGTGATGCCATTCCGTGCTCTTATTGATGAGTCATGGAGATTTAAATGCCAAGTGGTGTTATCCTATGCTTGTATCGACAAGTCATGGGGTTTAATAAATGCCAAGTGGTGCCATCCCATGCTCGTATCGATGAGTCATGGGGTTTAATAAATGCCAGTGGTGCCTTTACATCTCGTATTGACGAGACATGGAGATTTATTAGGTGCCATTCCACGCTTGCATCGGCAAGACGTGGGGTTTACTAGGTGCCAAATGGTGCTATCCCATGCTCGCATCGATGAGTCATGGGGTTTATTAGGTGCCATTCCACGCTCGCATCGGCAAGATGTGGGGTTTAATATGTGCGAAGTGGTGCCTTTCCATGCTCATATGGATGAGACATGGGGGTTTATTAGGTGCCATTCTAAACTTGCATCGGCAAGACGTGGGGTTTACTGGGTGCCAAGTGGTGCTTTTCCATGCTCATATCAACGAGACATGAGGGTTTATTAGGTAAAAACCTCCAAAGTATCCATATGAAACAACTAGAACCAATATTATATGGTTTAGACCTGAGTATCCAAACAAACTTCACATATTTGGAATTAAGTATCCGGATAAATATATTTTGTTCGGCACTGAGTATCCATATGAAACAACTAGAACCAATTTTCTTATGTTCAGTACTGAACATGGAGCTCCAAAATTTATGCCAAAGATAAAGTAAGATATAAGAACCTTAGATTAAAAAATATCAAGGGAAAGATGAGCATAACATGTCAGTTTAATATGCAAAGATGAGTAGAAAATTGTAGGTAAGATTATCCTGAGGGAAAAACAAAAACTTTCGAAAGCTAGTACAGTCAAACTATTATAAAAATGTAAATAGAACATACCTTTGCAGAAGATATTCTTTGTACTAACTTGTCACTTTCATTGATATATATAGGCGAGTCACGGACTTTGGTTTATAACATTTCCCAATCAACAATCTAAAGAAAAGACATGAGTCTATGGATTGAAATTTATAAAATAACAAAATAATAATAATTATAAAATTGAAGTGAGTTTGTGGGTTGAAACAAATTGAGAGAGAGAGAGGGAGGTGAGGGCTTACGGGGTACAGGCTAGGGGTATTTCCCTTTGGTCTTCGTGCTGTGGTGGCAGTCATGATAGCAGAGGAGGAAAAAGGTAGAGCTCTAGTGGCAGTCAAGATGGCAGACATGAAGCAAGGCCAGACAGAGAGAGAGCAACCTGAGAGAGAGAGAGAGAGAGAGAGAGAGAGAGAGCTGACCTGAAAGCAGAGAGCAAATGAGAGAACAGATAGGGAAAAATCATGAGTCTCATTTGAGAATTTCCAAAAAGCCATAGTTCTGTAGAAACTTATTTGCGACAATAACGATACTGTTGACAGTAAGATAAATAATATGCAAATAAACATATTATTTGCGACAGTACGATAGTGCCATCACAAATAAACATATTATTTGATACGGTAATATTGCCATCTCAAAAAGTACATCTTTACCACGTCATTTACACCGTCACAAAAAACTCCATAGCAAAAGATGCATTTTCTAGTAGTGTACCTACCCACATCCTAACACTTAACATAGAATTGTAACCCTTTTTGATTGATCATGTGCCTTTTCAAATGCATAAACATACATAAAATAGAAAGGGTCGGCCTATATTTTGTTAATGCAAAACAGGATAATAAAGAAACAAAAAAGAAAGAACAGTCTACATGGTAAAATTTTGGTAGTACCTATCAAATATAAGGTGATCCAAATCCACACCAAGAGCCAAAGAGCACAAGATCCTGCCTACATAGACATATTGATGTGCTTGTAATGAATCAATACCAACATGCTTGTAGTAACATAGCAACAAACAAGCTAGTTGTTTGTAGACCTTTCACTGCACATCACAACAGGCCCATACCTGTCTGTCCCTCTAGCTCCAGAGCATCACTGAGGCACTCCTCTGTGAACCTAGATATTGCACGCTTCTCCTCTAGTGTCTTTATCTTCTTATGAAGTTCTGCAATCTCTTTATGTACTTTGGTGCTAGTGAGCTGCATAGAAGCTATCCTCTCCCAGAGCTTATCAATCTCCCTATCTTGTTCGGAAGCGATGATCTCTTTAGAATCTAACAGTGCACGTTGCTCTCCAATCTCTTCATCCAATTTGGCAAGGGTGAGGTCTGTAGAAACATCGGCTTGGAGACCAAAGTGAGAACGCACCACTCTTGTCAAACGACCAAAGGCAAATTGAATTTCAAAGCCAGCATAGTGGCCAAGCATGAAGCGGTGAAAACCAACTCAATAGTAGATTTGTAGTAATGTCCCTGACCTTGGTACTCAACATGCAGTTTACAGCGTCACATACTGTCATTATGTATAACATCTTTGCCTTTGGACTCAAATTGGACATGCCACTGAAGTCCCCATATTTCCCAAACAAGGTTCCTAAGATGGGTGCCAAGTTCTCAAGGATCATATAGTTATCGACCTTGATAAGCTTTGATGTGGAATTCCAATTTTCCCAAGGCATTGTGACTTGATTTTTTGAAATAAGTATTTTCATAATCTCAGTAGAGGCCTCGTCTAAATACAAGGAATCTTTTGGATTGTCACTAGTATCACCTTGGCTGTCCCTCCAATAGGCATCAAAAACACCTTGTACTTCCTTGTTCTCGTCCCCATTGAATGAATCTAAAAATTGTTTTAATGTCAGTGAAGTTGGCTCCTGAAAAGTACCAAAGCACAAAATCATGACAATAACTTTTTGAAGCAATTAAGCTTTGCTAGAAGCTTAAGTTAAAGAATTCATAATGGAATTAAATCTAAAAAAAATAGCTCCTGTACACAATGTACTTTCACCAGAACACTAAGGCAGATTTTACCTCAACTTGCTCTGCACCTCTATTGCTCTCTTGCTCTGACCACTCTTCCTCTAGAATATGAATGATCTAACAGGCAACAATAACTTAAGTTAAGAACAACTGATCACCATATAAGTTAAGTAAAGAAAGGATAAATCATAAAATATGGGATCAGATCACTAAAATTGATTACTTTTCTACATTTCCATAATTGATTCTTTTCTAGAAGTCCCAGTTTTTACTTCATTGAAAAGCCACTAGAAAGTACCAAAAACATTTTACTTAATGTAGAAGTTTCCATAGGAATTCCAGTGTATTTTTATAGATCCAGAAATGTAAAGAACAAAAAGAAAAAAAATAGAAATAAATAAAAAAATCTTTGTAATCCAAACTAGGAAGTATTTTGTGCTATAGAGATAATTTTTTTGTCAATTATTAGTTTGGGTTTAGGCAAAACAGATTTTTCCTCTAAAAAACCAAAAAATGTCTCAAAACATTATAAATGGAAAATTCATTCACTACTATCTTGTTTAGCCACCCTAGTTTATAGTTAATGTACTTGCACCATTCTAAAACATGGCTGATGTAGGACAGCTCTGTGATGACTCTAAAGCTGAATTTCCAAATATTGCCTTCTTTGAATTTACTCTTCCTTGTGCTTCTTCTACTCTGCATCATTGGCTAGACGGCATTTTAAAACTTTTTACATTAATTGTAAATGCAAATATACACCCTCAGACTGAGAGATCTCCTGTTACATTTCCATACATCATTGATGTGGCAGTCAACAATGACAGATCTCCTATTACGTTTCCATAGTGGAAGTCAAAAATGCACACTATGGAACCTTAGCAACCAGACATGACTGCATGAAGACAACAGCAGCAAAACCACACCCTCAATTAACTAAATTAATAAGCTAAATCGTAACTTGACTAAAAACCCAGCTAATTAAGTCTCTAATGTCAAGACTTTTCTAAAACTTAAGTGCCATAGGCCAGTTGTCATTATTAACCCTAAAAACATATATTAAGAACCCAAGGTAAATATACAATTCTATGAACTATATAAATAACATGATTCACAATCTATAAAATTAGTCAAGAATTTTACTAAATAAAGCATGCTTTTAAATGATAAGCATATATTTGGTGTGCTATTATCATCAACCAAAGTGTATAATTTTGGAGTGGTACTAAATCTACATCACATGCAGCTGTACTGTACCCATAAACTTTCCCACTTACATAGACAAGCCCCACTATGTCGGAGGGTTATGAATATGGTCGTTCAAGCAATGGATATAGCCACTCCACATTCTGATAAAATTTTAATCTGTTTTAGAAAACTAATCACTATTCCAATTTTAGTAGAGTAAGGTAAAAGGAGGAAGCAATTTGCATTGGCATTATCCATTAATTAAGAGAGCTTAAAGCTGCATGTAATTGAAGTTGAAATTCAACAAGGATTATCCACAAATTCATGAGCCACAAAATCCAAAGTAAAATTTAAAAGAAACTCTTGAAATTGACTTAAGCATTTGGGTTTGAATTAAAATGATGTGAAAAAAATGTGACAACTGTTCTTTCTTGAGATAGTTTTAAAACAAAAAGAAGTTCGATTTCAAAATAAAATATTTCTTTTGATTTTAAAAGTTCCTTTCAATTTATGCTTTTTCTTTTTTATTTTTTAGGCCTTTCAATTTGTGCTTTTGAATAATCACACCATGATTAGTTGACTGACATGTACTTTCAGACAATTATAAACCATGACTTCATTTTTCAGATAAAGCAGATAAAATAAAACTGCTAGGGCTATATCCACAGCCTTGTTTGCTGTATACACAACCCTCTCCTATGGTTGGATCATTCCGTTTAAGAAGAAAGACTGCGAATACAACCATTTCAGCTATGTATAAAAACAATCCCAATGGAATTTTCTTCTACAGTTGAATCAACATAAAGTAAGAAATATTAAAAATAATTTGTGAACAAGTGATGATTTGATGAATTCAACTTTGTGTTGAAACGAAAGGTAAAACTTAGAATCCCAGCGAAATACTTTAGAAGATTTTACCAAGAAGTCCCGGGAACGAATATTTTACACCAATCAGTCTAACATAAAAAAATAATAAAAATATTAGTAGAGCAATAAGTCCCTCATGTTTAAAGCAGACAGTGATGCCCCTCAGAGCAACACAGGCTTAACAAAGCTGTCACGGCTCTCTAATTTGTTTACAAACACTTAAAACTAAAACAAATTTTGCTATTCAAATCCGTTTTCTTTAAAATTTACAATTTTTTGAATCTACTCATCGAGATCTATTAAACAAGTTCCATATTGATTACGAAAAATTGTCCCAGAAAAAATTGTAGTGTGTCAATTTTGAGACCAAGAAACTATGACAAATCTCAGATTATGTGGAACTTTTTCTAATTGAGTTTTAAAATGTCTTGAGCTATTTTCTTAGTTTTGCAAACAAGAAAATGCAACTTCTCACTTTTGAACTTGAAAAACTGAAGCATGTCTCAGTTTTGAACTGAAAAAACTGAGACATATCTGACTTTCTTTTACACAAAATTTTACATTCAATACGGATCTTGTTTGATTGATCTCAACGAGTAGATTTCAAAAAGATAAAACTATTAGACATTGCTATGGGGAACTGAACTGAACAGGGATTGAGCTATCTGGTTAGTACTGCAGATGGACCATTGCAAGCAGATTTAATGACAAAAACACAACAGATAACCAGCTTTGCTAGGATATGTGTCAAGAATGTTGCACCCAATCAATTAAATGCTTACTTTGATATTTACTAGGAGAAGAACACATTACTAAAATTGAAGTTTAGTACCAATAGAAACCATTGGTGTGTAACAAATGCAAAATATTTTGACATAATACGAGCAAATGTTCTAAAGTAGCAGGCAAGTATGGAGACCATTGAGTCCTATTACTGAAACAGATAAAATAAAGCAGAAATTTTCAGGAGTAGAAATTATTATGATGGAACAAGGGGAAGAGGGAAAACCTCTAAAACAGCTCACAGGAAAAGAGATCAAATAGAATGATGCCACATGGCCCACATCTATTGCATGGCTACACAGGTATAATAGGTTTTGGAATCCTAAAGTGAAGTCTATGGAACCAACGACCATCAATAAGCCTTTTGGTCCAACAAGTATCTATGGTAGGCTTTAGGAGCAGATGGTATGTTAGTACATTCTGGATTTGTCGCAGTTTTGGGCTCTAATATGGATCCGTGGATCTTGTTGTGGGTCAAGTTATTAAGTTAGACATTATTTGTGAAGCATGGACACTCCAAAATCGGTGCCGTGGCGGTATCCGACACACGGACACGCCATCTGGCGTGTCCCTTTAATTTAATGTTTTTTTTTTTTTTTGTAGGGGGCACAGCGGGGACACGAAATGAGGCACGGCGGGGCTCACTTTTTCTTTTTTTTTTTCTTTTCCCCCTCCCTTCTTTTGCCTTTCTTATTTAGTGTTTTTGTGAAAAATATTGTTAGATGTTGAATGTTTTCCCCTTTCTCGTCTTAATTCTTGTTATCGTTTATTATGACTTTTTTGTGAATAGATGATCTATTAATTTGTTTAAATGTAGTGGTTATATTTATTAAATTAATGTCACTATGTTAGTATTTGTTAATTTTGATTTAGGATGAATGTAATATAAATCTACATAACACATAAAAAAATATTTTTAAAAAAAAATTCGCCATGTCTCCTGCCTTGTACGTGTCCCCATTTTTTAGAAATTGCTGTGTTCCGTGTCCGTGTCCGTGTCCGTGTCCGTGTCCGTGTCCGTATCCGTGTCCACGTCTATGTCCGTGCTTCATAGGACATTATATATGGGTTTTATTATATTTAAAACAGTCTTTGTGGTCAAAAGGGACAAATTTTTTCTATTTTGAATTCATTATCATAGTCATAGTTGTCAAATAGGGATTTGTATCGTGAATCGAAATGGCTTCATACGAAATCGTAAATCGAATCGAATCACGAATCATAAAGATTCAGTCACTTTTTTTAAATTACTAAAAAACATATGTCTACATATTTAAATGTTAAATATATCTAATGAATATGAAATATTTAGACTTAAATCAATGAAAATATTATTTTGAATGATAATCACATAAATTTGATAGGTAGAAGTTAACAAAAGTTTCTATGTTAGATCACCATCTTATCTTTTTTTTTTTTTTTTTAGATATTTCTTATCAACCATTCTTAATAAAGATAATAACCAAATAGACAAACTATCAATTTTTAAAGTAACAATAATTAACAACAATATTGATATTTGGACAATAAGAATTCATACTTTTCTATGTAATACTGAGCAAATAATAAGAAATAATTATTTAGAATATTTTATTTTAAAGCCTAAAATATTTTAAAAGGTATAATTGACCTCACATGTAATATTCAATTATATTCAATTTAACAAAATAGCAATAGATAATTCATAGTGTTACTTTAATCTTAAAACATCTTTAGAAAATATATTATGATTTTTTTAAAGAGAAGAAAAATTAAAAATATGTTGAGTTAGACTAAATCTGATTAGATCTCCTATTAAAAACTCTATGATCACTAAAATAACAACAAATCATGTATATATGTCGGTTATTTTGTTTTAAATGTTATTAGAAGTTGTATTATGCCATTTTCACTAAAAAGATGGAGGAAAAAAAGAGTCGAAAATATGTCGGACACAATAATTTCCAAAATTGCACGAATCGTAAAAATTGAATCGAATCGTGAATCGATTGCGAATCATGCAATTCACTAAAGATTCACTTCCAAAATAGATTCACTCATAGATTCGTATCGATTTTACGAAAATTGTGAATCGAATCGCGAATCGTAAGATTTTGATAACAGAGATCACAGTGTAAATGTGATTACAAGTTATAGTAATATTGGTGTAAAATATTTGTAGTTACCAAATATTTTTAATTTCTAAATTGGAGTCATAATCCTTTAAAAGTAGAAGAGTCTTATAGCCTATAATCACGTGCTACATTACACAGACTCGGGTGTGGGTATTAGGTGCGAGTCTTGGTCTTGGTCTTGAGTGGTGCGTATCTAGGGTCGGACCAAGGTTTTAAAAACGGTCAAGAATCACATGTGAACGGTTGTAGTGGTTACTACCGCCAATTCTGCTTTTGCAGTGTGATTGAGATTCACAGTGTGTCGGCGCGGTTGCCATAACGGCACATACGCACCGTTACGGTTCAATTACTTCTTTCAAAAACACACAAAAAAAAAAAAAGCTGAAAATGGGGAAAGAGGGATAGAGTGAAAGGAAGATAAAGAGAGGAGATGGAGGAGCAAGAGATAGACAGAGACAGAAGTGGGAAGATGAAGAACATGTTTTTAATTTGTTGAAGCTATAAGACCTATGCTATTCTATTCAAATTTGCTATCACTCAATCATTTTATTTGTGTGTGTCTATCTATATATTGTTTGAAAATAATAATAATAAGTGTGGTTATTATCTATTTGGCTTAATTAAAATATGTATATATATATATATTTAGGCTCTTATTTATTCTCTAACTTTTGTCATTGTTTATCTTATATATAATAGTTAGTAATTGATTTTTTGTATAATATAAAGTCATTAATTATTAAAATAAAATGTAAAAAACTCTATTTATAATAATTTAAAAATATAAAATATATTGGATCATACTTCAGACAAAAATTGATCAATATTTATTTTAAAGCCAATAAATCCAATAAATATGATCATGGAAAAAAAATATGCGTATCGGTAAGTTCTTTTCAAATTGGGCGAAAAATAAAAAAATTCACGATTTCGGTTACATAACTGTTACGTTCTGACCTTTACACCACTGCAAGAATCGCAACAATCGCTTGCGCTGATCAACTGGCGAATCGCTTTTCAGAACCTTGGGTCGGACACTTCAAAATTAAAAATTGAGGATATGTGGATATGGATCCAAATTTGAATGCAGGTATGAGGATACGTTAAATAATTATTTTTAAAATATATTTATTATATGAAGATGAGTTAAAAAAAATTAAGGAATAACAAATTTATTAAAAAAAATAACAAATAAAAATTATTTTAGGCATAAAAAAGTTATATTATTTATGATATATTATATTATACAATATTTTTTTTGGTTGAATGATAATATGTAATATGAATAATATTATATATTATTATATTAATATAATTTATATTATATAATATAAATCTAATTTAAAAGAAGGAAACAGAGAACAAAGAGGAGAAGACGAAAAGGAGAGAGAGAGAGAGAGAGAGAGAGAGACAAATGCAGACTGAGATCGAGAAAGAGAACATAGAGAAGATAGGGGAGAGAGAGAGAGAGTGAGAGAGACCGAGACCAAAGGGGAATCGAAGCCCTAGGATCATTTTCTGGGTGGAATCGACTTCGCGATGATCTCCTTCGATTCGGTCAAGCTCGCGTCTAGGGCTAGCGTTTCGATCTTGGTTCGCCGCTTGACTTGCTTCGCAAGGTTGAGTTTCAGCCCTCTCTCTCTCTCTCTCTCTCTCTCTCTCCATCTCTAAGTTTCAGCCGTATCCATTTGTATCTAGCCGTATCCCGGCCATATTCCGCACCCGTACCCGTGTCGTGTCGTGCCAACACGGGTACCTCTCACAAAACAGAGAATCCGTGTAACGTAGATTACGTGTAATCTCATTGATTCAAGAAAGTTGATATTTCACCATTTCAAGGGCAAAGTGTTCTTCTTCTTTGCATACATACTCAAGTTACTATTCCCATTTACTGCTCACAGCCCCCTTTTCAGCCCCTAAACCTTAGCCAATCAAGTTAAAATAGTCCCCAGCTCCACTCCCAACCCTTTTGCCATTTAATGCATGCTTGAACCTTTGATTCCAAAGCTGCACAGAGAAATCTAACCTAGTTGTTTGCAGAGAATTTCACCTTCTTCCTTCTTGCAAACACTTGAATTCTTCTTCTACTTCATGTAACCCTAAATTCTAGAATCTAATCCAACCCCAAACTCACCATAACAGCAAGTTTCCTAGAGTTGTCCTTCATCATAGAACCACAACAATTAGAAATAGTAAGTGAAATTGTACAAAACTCAGCAGATGTACTCAAAGATATAGAAACAAAAAAATGCCAGAAAAAAATATATGTATATATGTCCTGGTTGCAGAAGAAATTATATCAGTTGTAAGCACTAATAGTAATATGATACAGTGAAAGACCGGTAAAAAAGTATTATTGAAATTTTGGAGTCCACACAGCTAAATGTAAGGAATTTTTTTTTTTTTTTTTTTTTTTCGCTAACTTAAAATTTTATTCCACAAGGAAACACAAAAACAAAAGTAACAAGGGCATACCCCTGCACTCTTGAAAAATGTCAGGGATTTGATTGTGGGAACTTCATTATGTCAGGATAATAGTATTGCAAAAGCTGCCTAGGTCACTGAAACAGAGATAGAGATATCTCCCAACTTTCAGATGGAAAGAAATGGGAAGAGAAAGTTCACAAAAAGGGGAAAGGCCAAGGGGAAATGAGAAACCCTGCAAAGGGATTGTAACCAAAGAACCCCAGATGCACAAATTATCAAAGTTGCTGCTTAGAATATTAGGGGTTTAACTGACCCTGTAAACCAAACATTAAGTCAAGAATCTTCTCAAACCCAATCTAACAGAGAAAAGATTAAGCAAGATAATCTGGAAAGCACATCTAATAATTGTTTTACAGATTGCAAGGTCAAAATATTGATAAAGAGAATATTGAATCGATATGGATATGCTCAGATGATAAGTAAGAGGACCATGTAAACACTTAAACGCCGCCATGTTGCATGTTACATGGGCATAATGCTGAGAAGGAAAGAAAAGCTTTACAAAATCATCTAACCCAATGAAATAAAACCACAAATGATGATCACTCGATTCTCATGGGATATTTTAATGTAGTCAGCGGAGCTCACGAAGAAAAGGAAGGCATTGGTATTACTACAGTGCAACTGAAACATTGAATAAATACCTGAGGGAACTTGGGATGTTTGAGATGAATGCTAGAGGATTTTGGCTGACTTAGAATGATAAAATGGAAGGATTGGACACCATTTAAAGCAAATTGGACAAGGTACTCATTAATGACAAAAGGAAACAATTTTTTTTTGGAACCAAACCTAAATTTTTGCCACCAAATGTTCAGAGCACTGTCCAGTTGCCCTAACTATCAAGTTGGATTATAAGAATACAAGGGAATTGTCTAAGCAAATCAAGGTGTCAAGATTCTGATGGCAATTATATGATCAAATAAGGATGACATAGATGATTAAAACAAGATTGGAAGCATATCACCTTCAACGAAGTAGAAGCAGCATATTACAAAAAAAAAAATTGTGGGAACAGAGCCAAGAAAAAAATATCTTAGACCAAAGAGAGAATACTTTTGAAGAAAATAAAGCAATAAAGAAAAAACCAATTGGTTATTTCCAAAACCTACTAGGAAGTAGGAACAAATAATCCTTAAGCTGTAATTCCAAACAAAGACCTGGAGATGTGATGAAGCAGAAACTTCAAGGGAGCAGAAAGAAGATTTACAAAAGCCTGTTACTCCAGGAGAGGTTTAGAAAATAAATAAATAAATGACAACAATATTTTCAATCAAAAGGGACAAAACACCTGTTATAGTTTCAACAGAATTCAGTATTAATTTTCTTCAAAACAGGAAGAATATTAAAGGAATGGAATTCTACAGCAGTAGTGCTGATCCACAAAGTCAAAAATCCAAGTTCAATGAAAATTTTCAAACCCATGTCTTGCTGCAACACCATCTACAAAACCAAAGCCAAGATCATTGCAGACATAAAGAAGTCAAGACTTCACATCACTGGTGTCTGGCAATCTACTTTCAAAAAGGGACAAAATTTACAGAAAACATTTTCTCATAAGGAAATTAGATAAAAATTACCACAAGGAATCTCTACCAGACAAGAATGGAGCAAAGGTAGGTATAGTGAAACCATATGATTCAGTGAAACCAAGACTTTTCCTTGATGTTAAGTGCTGGAGTTCCCATAAAATGTTTACTTGGAGGTAAAGAGTGAATTTTCATAGTAAGATGTTCCATTGTTTAAAATGGTGCAATACAAAGGTATTTTTAAGGGAGAAAGGGGATCAAAGAAGATAACACCGTGTCCCTTTACCTCTTCTTACTGGTTATGAAAGCATTCACAGATTTTCTAGATTAGCATATTTAACATAAAGAAAGAATTAGAGTTCAATTTTCATCACAAATGCCAAGAGACGAATTTCACCTAGTTTCCCGTACATTTTCCCTTTCCCTTTCCAAATCTTTTCCAAAATCCCCCAACCAAACACAGCCTTAAGGGAAAATAATAAATCAAACAATATGATTTATAAATTTTAATTTGACGTGTAAAACTGAATGCAGACGTACCTCAGATACGGTGCAATGACAAAGAGCAACATAGTGGCAATCTTTTCAATAATAAGTTGGGTGGGCCAGCACTCTTCTTTCTTCGCAAGCGTCACAGGAAAACTCCGCATCATCATCTTCATCAGGATAGTCTTTAATTGGAGAACGGTTGAGAGTGAGGGTATGGACATGATTGAAGTACTTGAGTGTAGGTGGTAATATTGAAATACAACGGATATGGAGAACGAAATGGCACAGCACACAACGGAAGAAAGGGGTAACGCAGTACTGGGCCTTGACAAAGCACATCTAACATCCATGTACCATTGACACTGGGAACATTCGTAGAAACAACCAGATGAATGACGTAAACAAGCCTCGCATTTACCATACCGATGGTAGCGGAGGGTGAGAGTGTGCTTTGGGTGAAACATGTGCTTCATTTCGTGGGGCAAATCAGCACATGATTAGTGCAATAAATCCTTGCATTCAGCGCAAAAACAAATCGAATCCCCCAAAGGAATCTCACACGCATAGCAACAAATTTCAAATTTCTGTTTGTTATCACATAAAATCAACGGATGGGAATGGCTAAATCGGCGAATCTGACCAAATTCATTGTTTTCAGCAGGGTTAGGGCTGAGAGAAGCACAAGCTATGTCAAGGTAAAATTCAGAGTCGGAACAATGATTGATGAAGCTGTCTTTATACTGGCTACAAGCCCCGCAAGTGTATCCGAAATTAGGGGATGGGGGTGAGTGGGTCGGAGCTGAATCTGAGATTGGATGGTTTTGGTGGTGGGGGTTAGAGAAGCGCAGACAACGTGAAGGGTAAAGGAACAGTCGAAACATGTGTATGCAGACATGTTAACAGAGTGGGAGCCACAAGCATTGCAAAGAGAGTGGGGATGAATGTCGTCGGAGAGGAAGAGAGAGTGGTGAGGGTGGAAGGGGTGGTGGTGAAGAGATTGTTGGATTGTAGGAGAGCATGATTTGTAGATGGCAAAGGGGCAGCCTATTGGACAATAATAGATGGGATCGTCAGGGATGTCCTGGTTGCTCATTCGGCAGTCACGCTCCCAACTACTGACTTCCAACATATGTTTGTGGCTGAAATGTTTGATCCTCTTCTCCTCTGTTGCCATCTCTCTCTCTCTCTCTCTCTCTCTGGTCGTAAGAATGGCTGTGGTGTTTTAGAGTAAGGGTTTAGTAGAAGAAGATAAGGCTACTATTGTATTTTTATTTTAGGATAAAATTGTATTAAGGAAAATTTTCTTTAAGCATATGAACTGATAAGGATTAGTATGTAGAAATAGAATAAGCCAAATGGAGGGACGAAACGGTTGCTGTTGTTGTTGTTTGCACACCATCATTTCCTTTGCCAAACACTATTATTGAGTTCACACCATAAAAACAATTTTGATTTTTACTTGAACTTTTTTTTTTTTTATTTTAAGAACTAAAAAACACATGCAATATATTACAAGAAAATAACAAAGTATAAGAACAATAAAGAAAAAAAAAATTACAGTAATAATACAAACTATAAAAAAGCCACAAAAAACAACTGTGATTTGAGAAGACTAGATCTACTCGTAGACGTGGTTAGGGGTTCCAACCTAAAGATGAAAGGTCTGCCTCAATAATACAACCATTGTCATTGCTGTCACCGATGACGTCGTCCACCGCCATTGCTACTCAAACTCCATCACAATTAGGGCTGAGCAAGGAATTCGTAAAATCCGTAATCCGATCCAGTCCAATCCAATAGGTTTGGATTAGTTTTTTGAATCCGCGGTTCGGTTCTAGATTGAAGAATTAAAAATTCGTAATCCACGGATTGGTTGCGGATTGAACCCCATGGTTCCGGATTGGAACTAATCCGAACCGTATATAAATAGTCTATATTTTTATTATACATCCTCCCCCATAGTATCTTCTCTTATTCTATATGAAATCTAAACTCAAACCTAAAACCATATAATATCTTCTTTTATTACTTTTATTTGTTAGTTTTTAGTTTTAATTTTTAATGGTCTAAATACTTATGGTGAAACCAAATTTCTTATGATTGTTTAAATTCCAAAACAGTATGTCGCTATTATAGAAAAACATGTTACTATTGTAGAACTAATATAGCGCTATGTTTATATTTTTATGAAATTAAAGTGTTATATATATATATATATTTGTTATTTAATTATGTGAATCCGTGGTCCTAAACCGATCCGATCCATATTTAAATGGATTGGTTCGGATTGGTTCCATGATTTAAACAGATTGAATTGGTTCCAATTTTTCAGGAACCGTAGATAACGGATTGGTCCTAGTTTTACTTCAATCCGGTCCAATTCGGACCATGCTCACCCCTAACCACTATCGCCACTGCACCAGAAGGCTGAAACTCAATAACCCCACAACAGTAAAAAACCATTGGGAATAATACCAAAAATCTATGTAGGAATCAAAGGAGATATCACAAAACTCCTATTCCTTACATAAAAAGTCTTGATTTACACCCTAGGAGGGTAGATCTACACTTAGAAGGACGAAGGAGATCGCCGAAACATAGCAAGAAATCTATTTGGTAGAGTTTTTGTTTCTTTTTTTTTCTTTTGAACACTTAAAAAAGGACTCTCTTTGAGGACATCATAGCATCTATAGGCCCTGGCCTGGGAGTAACCTGTTGCCGGCCAGATTTAACCAAACTCATAGGAAGGAACCCACTACAAGAGCACACAATGGACCTCACTCACATGCCCCTCCAAGATTCAAGCCTTGCTTTTTCGTGTGGAAGGTCAGTGCATTATCCACTTGGCCACCACCCCTAGTGGTTACTTGATAGAGTTGATTGGTAATAATTTAGGACAAATTTCACTTTACCAATTTGTAGTTTGGATTATTCCTCTTTCATTTGGAAAGAATCACAGTACTATGTGATTTGTGGATTAAAATGTACCGCCAAGCTCGTTAATGATTTAATAAGAAACACTAAAATACCCAGGTTATCTCAACTTGAGAGAGCATTTAAGTTTGCTAGATGTCACGACCCAAACCCGCCCCTATAGGTTTAGCGACGTAACCGGCCAGTAATCCGTGGATTACCTACGGCCTCCAAACAGATTAACAATTAATAAGGGGCTGCGGAAGCAATAAAGTAAAATAAACAAGGTCCAATGAGCTGTGATGACATACATGGGACAGAAAATTTAAAACTTATTTATACATATAAACATGCTAGCCAGAAACACCCATATGTACAGAATATTTACACAAGTATGTCCCAAGAACCAACTTTACAAAAACCACAACCAACGACTAGCATGAAACAAAACTGCCTCGGTATTAGGCTTTAACTGGAACCTCCTCGGGAGGCGCAACAGGTGGCTTGACCAAAACAAACGAAACCGAGGGCCATCAACTCTGGCCAGGATCTTGTGTCGGCTCACCTACATATATATAGTAAACTGTGAGCGAAAGCCCAGTGAATAATAAACAGAGTAAAGGGGTTAATGAATGATGTCCACTACAGAATTACAACAAAGCACAGTCTTATCAGAATCAGAGTCTTATGCATAATTAGACGTCAAATCAGAATTAGATTCAGATTCATGTTCATATTCATAATCATATTCAAACTTTGCATAAGATCATATGTGGTACACCCATTAGCTATCAAATCAGGCAGGTCCTAAGACCACAACAGGCAGGTCCGTAGACCACAACAGGCAGGTCCAAAGACCACAACAGGGTTGGTACCAACGACCACAAGGGTCCATATCTTGCGCGCAAGTAGCCATGGTATTGTTACCCCCAGGCAAGGGCCATAGGCCACGGTATTGTTACTCCCGGGCGAGGGCCATCTGGACTAAGGGTGCCACAAATACTTTTCAGCAAAACTGGACATTCATTCATTCATTTCCAACATATCATAGCTTTTCAAAGAACCAATCATTTCGTATCATAGTATACTAAAAATACATAACATTGAACATAACTTTACAAAGTTATTACTCACAGTGGGCGTTGATACTGATAAACGAAGTCAAAGAGGTCAAACCAACTGCGGCACGTGACCTACAATACACATCACGGATACACACTTTGAAATACGCATCCCAAATGTACAAAACTTACGTCAACGATTCTAAGTGTGTACCCAACCCCTTACCCTTAGTATGGAGTCCTAATCATGGCCTAGGAATGCCTAGGATGGAATGTGGATGCAAAAATGCCTTAGAACGCATTTTACAAAAGTTGCTGAAAACAGGGGTCTCGCTCGAGCGAGCCTTCCTTCGCTCGAGCTCCCAAAATCAAAGGGTTCGCCGAAATAAAATTCCTCGCCGGCGGTCTAATGAAACAAGAAAATCTTCGGATCCGCAATTCCACGCGCGATGGTCGCTCGATTCTTCGCTCGAGCGAGATTGCAAAATAAAAGGGCTCGCTCAAGCGAGGAATCCTTCGCTCGAGCGAGGAAGCAAAATCTGGAATTTCCAGATTTGTCTTCCAAGTTCGAACCAAGCATTCAATAACCCAAAACTCAACCTCTGGGGCCCAAAATCTGGAAAAACACTTTAAACACAATGTATAACAAGTTTCAAAAGCCAATTTGCACATGCAAAGGGCCAAGAGTGAGTCAATTAAAGTCATTTTTCAAACCCTTTTCAAGAACAATTTGAAAACATGAAATGTATGAACTTTAAACCAAACTCAAGCTTCAATTCTTGCTCTAAAGAGCTCAATAGTTGGAGGACAAAATGAAAACATGGGTTTTAATAACAATATGAGCGCCAGATGCACAATTTACCAAGAATTCAACTTCAAAATGTACTAATATGGCCATACATGCATGAACTAGGCCCCAATTCAACATTCTAAACCCATTTCCAACTTCAAACTCCAATCTAACCAAGGATCATGCAAGAACAACCTGAAATGTAGTTCTAGAAAATGAAATTCCTACCTTAAGTTCTCAACTTCAAGTGTGGGAGCTCAAACTTGCAACTCTCCTACCAATTCTTCTAGCAATTCATGTAGAACTCAAACTCTCCTCACACTCTCTCTCTCTCTAGCCGAATCTGATGAAGAAAGGGGCTGAAGAGAATGTTTTCTAAGTGTAATAGGCTCATGAATAAGATTAAACAATGGCCACCCAATGGCATTTCTGTAATTAAGCTAGGTTCATTATTAAAAATGTTATTTAATCAGTTTTAAACATTCCAAATCGAATTTTAATTGAACCAACCATAATTTCACATAAAATCTAACGAGTCCAAAACACTAATCAATTTCAAAATCGGGCGCCGATAAGGCTTCCAATTTGCAGTTTAAAGTCTAGAATATAAACAGATATTCCGACACCGAACAGATAAAAACACATAAGTCATGCAATGCACATGCAAATAAATTCCAGATTTATCCCTTAATTATTATTAGACATAATTAAGTCCCAATTAGCGCTAATCAGGGTCGGGGTTATTACAGTCTTCCCCCCCTTAAAGGAGTTTGGTCCCCAAACTCAAGTTACCTTTATTCGGAGTCAACATCGGGTCTAGAGGGAACAAATCCGGATATCTTTTCTTCATGTCTTCCTCGGTTTCCCAAGTCGCATAGGTTCCCCCGTGATTCTGCCAATCAACTTTCACCAACGGTATATCCTTGTTTCTCAACCTTTTAATCCTTCGATTCACAATCTGAACAGGCCTCTCCTCATAGGTGTAGTCATCTTTCAAGAGTACGTGCGTCGGTTCGATGACGTGGAGCGGATCCCTCAAATATTCCCGTAGCATCGACACATGGAAGACATTATGCATATGTTCCATCACCGGAGGTAAGGCTATTCGGTAGGACACCGGATTGATCTTTTCAAGAACTTCATAAGGTCCAATATACCTTGGAGCCAATTTTCCTTTGATACCAAATCGGGTTTGACCCTTCATCGGGGTCACCTTAATGAACACATGATCCCCCACTTCATATTCCCTTTCTCTCCTTCGAACATCGGTATAGCTTTTCTGCCTACTTTGTGCAGTTTTCAAGCGTTGCTGTGTCAGTTTCACTTTCTCGGTTGTTTCTTGCACAAGTTCCGGTCCCAACAAAGGCCTGTCGCCTACTTCAGCCCAACATATTGGGGATCGACACTTTCTTCCATACAAAGCTTCGTAAGGAGCCATTCCAATACTTGAGTGATAACTGTTGTTGTACACAAACTTAGCTAAGGGCAAGTAAGCTTCCCAATTTCCCTGGAAGTCTAACACACACATTCTAAGCATATCCTCCAGAGTTTGGTTAGTTCTTTCAGTTTGGCCATCGGTCTGTGGGTGGTAAGCACTGCTCAATCTCAATTCTGTTCCCAAAGCCTGTTGCAAACTCTACCAAAATCTCGACACAAACTTCGAGTCCCTGTCAGACACAATAGACACTGGCACTCCATGCAGTCTCACAATTTCAGTCATATAGATGTTAGCCAATCTATCAGCGTTATAAACAGTTTTAACAGGCAGGAAATGTGCAGACTTAGTCAAACGGTCAACTATAACCCAAATAGAGTCCATACCTCGGGAAGAACGAGGCAATCCCACAATGAAATCCATGGTGATGTGCTCCCATTTCCATTCTGGTATTGGGAGTGGTTGTAACAAACCGGCAGGTCGTTGATGTTCACTTTTAACTGGCCGGGCAAGATAGACATGTAGCTACAAAGTCGCAATACTCTTCTTCATCCTGTGCCACCAAAAATTCGCTTTCAAGTTGTGGTACATCTTCGTGTTCCCCGGTGCATAGCAAATTTATCTTTGTGAGCTTCACATAACATCGCCAGAGATCATAGCAATCAGGCACACAAAGGCGGTTTTGAAATTTCAGCACACCATTTTCACACACAAAATCGGGCCTCGGTTTCGAATCGAACTCCCCTATAATCTTCTTCAAGTGTTCATCTTCACATTGTTTCTGCTTAATCTCATCAAGAATAGCAGGTTGGGCAGAGATAGCAAATGTCAATCCATCTTGTTCGCAACCAGTTGCCAAGTCTTTTTGGCTAGATAACAAATACGACACAGTTGCACCAGATTTTCGGCTCAAGGCATCCGCCACAGTATTAGCTTTTCCCGGATGGTATAAGATTTGCAAGTCATAATCCTTGATTAGTTCCATCCAACGTCTTTGTCTCATATTCAACTCCTTTTGGATGAAGAAATATTTCAAGCTTTTATGGTCAGTGTACACTTCGCAAGTTACCCCATACAAGTAATAACGCCATATTTTCAAAGCAAACACCACGGCTGCCAATTCGAGATCATGTGTTGGGTAATTCTTTTCATGAGGTCGCAGTTGTCTAGAAGCATAAGCAATCACCTTTCCATTTTGCATTAGCACACACCCTAGGCCTTTATAAGAAGCATCACTGTACACTTGGAACCCATCAGCACCATTTGGCAAAGTCAAAATGGGTGCAGTCACTAACCTGGTTTTCAACTCTTGGAAAGCTGCCTCTCTTTGATCATTCCAGTCAAATGGCATGTTTTTCTGAGTTAATTGAGTCAATGGCAAAGCAAGCTTTGAGAAGTCTTTCACAAATCTCCTGTAGTAGCCTGCAAGTCCCAGAAAACTCCGTACTTCTGTCACATTTGTAGGCCTCGGCCAATCCACAACAGCTGCAATTTTCTGAGGGTCCACTGAAACACCATTTTTGTCAATCACATGGCCCAGAAATGCCACATTGTCCAGCCAGAATTCACACTTAGACAATTTAGCATACAACTTCTTTTCTCTCAATATCTGCAAGGCGGTTCTCAAATGCTTTTCATGTTCTTCCCTGCCTTTAGAGTATATCAGAATATCATCAATAAATACAACAATGAAATCATCTAGATATGATTTAAACACTCTATTCATAAGATCCATGAAAGCAGCAGGTGCATTAGTCATCCCAAACGGCATTACCAAAAATTCATAATGTCCATATCTAGTTCGGAATGCAGTTTTCTCAATGTCTTCGGCTCTAACCTTTAACTGATGATACCCAGACCTGAGGTCAATCTTTGAAAACACTTGGGCACCCTGAAGTTGGTCAAACAAGTCATCTATTCGGGGTAAAGGATATTTGTTTTTGATAGTCACTTTGTTCAGTTCCCGGTAATCTATACACAATCTCAAAGACCCATCCTTCTTTTTGACAAATAACACGGGAGCACCCCAAGGTGAAGTACTCGGGCGGATAAAGTTCTTGTCTAACAATTCCTGAAGTTGGGTTTTCAATTCTTTCAATTCAGAGATAGACATTCTATAGGGAGTCTTGGATATAGGTTGTGTCCCCGGGATCACCTCAACAGTAAATTCAATTTCTCTGTCAACTAAATCCCCCGGTAAATCAGTTGGAAACACATCAGAGAAGTCACAAACAACAGGGATTGTTCCTACAGTAGGACCGTCAGATGATGTAGTCAATATGCAACACAGATAACCCCTACACCCCTTCCTAAGTAGTTTCACGGCTTTCATAGCCGAAATTAAGTATGGGGGAGGAACTACCCCATTCCCTCTAAAGGTAAATTCAGGCATACCCGGCGGTCTAAACACCACAGTTTTGTTTGCACAATCAATAGTAGCACAGTACTTAGTCAACCAATCCATTCCCAAAATACAATCAAAATGATGAATGTCCAATGGCAATAAATTCACATACAACGTCATCTCACCCACCACAACATCACATGCTGGATAAACATGAGTACACATCATAGAATCCCCGTGAATATGAGATAATACACATGTCATATGTTCTAGTGGCCTAGTCAATTTTTGAGAGAAGGCATGCGACACGAAGGAATGCGTAAAACCAGAATCTATCAACACATATGCATATTGAGAACATACAGAAAGTGTACCTGACACCACGGTATATGTGTTTGGTACGTCACCAGGTACCAAGGCAAAAACTCGGCCTTGTCTTAGCGGTTCCTTCCCGGCATTGGCTTTGACGTTGGTTTTGGCCATCAAGCGAATCCCGCCGAATCGGGCGGCAGATTTAACGATCTCGGACCTAAGTGGGCGATTCCTCATCAAATGGCCTGGCTTGCCACAACTAAAACACGCGCCTGACATTCGGTGACAAGTACCTCTATGCTTGTTTCCGCAATCGGGGCAATTTGGCGTAGGGCCACTATCTTGGCTCGAGTTACGGTAAAACCCTGTGTTCTGCTTCTTATTCCCTGAGAATGAACGCCCCTTCTTAAAACTATTCCCAGATCTTTTCCCTGCCCAATCAGTCCGTGGAGCGGAAGTTTGTTTCTTTGCTGCAAGAATGGATTCTGCCATTAATGCCCTATCTAACACACTCACATATGTGGGTAGATTCAGAACTCCCACCCTATCCAGTATGTCCAGATCCAATCCATCCTCAAACTTGCGGGCCTTCTTGTCCTCTGTGTCCACCATGTGGGGAGCAAACCTGGCTAGCTCAGTGAACTTGGCCTCGTACTGGGCCACAGACATCTTGCCCTGTTTAAGTTCCTGGAATTCTGAGACTTTTCGGTTGCGAAAACACTGAGGAAAATACTTGTCATAAAAGATTGCATTAAACTGAGTCCAGGTCATGTTTTCGTGACCGTTCCGAATCAGTAACCACCACCTGCGAGCTTCATCTTTCAGTATGTAGGTAGCCAACAAAACTTTCTGAATTTCAGAACAAGGGAACACCTCATACAACTTCTCCATCTCAAGCAACCATGTTTCAGCTTTCAAAGGCTCAATCCCACCATAGAACATCGGCGGTTTCATTTTCAGGAATTTCTGTGTCAAATTAATGATTTCATTTGTTATCGCCTTGACTGTCTTGGCGGAGGTGGAGAACGGTGGTTGTCTCTGCTGTTGCATTACCACTTCAGTCAAGGTTGCTAGCATTTGTTCCATTCGGCTCATACGAGCCTCAGATGTTTCACTTTCACCACTTCTCCCTGGGTTCTCCATTTTACTATACAGACATTAAAAGATATTAAGCATATGTATATTTAGGTATACATTCGGTTTTAATATCCAGTTGTATTACCACACACTTACCCATGCAAATGGAATGCCCCTAATTCTTACTAGGACATCCTAAGCTTATAAGGACCTGTGTGTGCGGTATAACTCGTGCTCTGATACCACTCTGTCACGACCCAAACCCGCCCCTATAGGTTTAGCGACGAATTAGGCGATGTCAAGTGGATTACCTACGGCCTCAAACAGCAGTTAACAATTAATAAGGTCTGGAAGCAATAAAGTAAAATAAACAAGGTCCAATGAGCTGTGATGACATACATGGGACAGAAAATTTAAAACTTATTTATACATATAAACATGCTAGCCAGAAACACCCATATGTTCAGAATATTTACACAAGTATGTCCCAAGAACCAACTTTACAAAAACCTCAACCAACGACTAGCATGAAACAAAGCGCCTCGTATTAGGCTTTTTAATCGAACCTCCTGGAGGCGCAATGTGGCTTGACCAAAACAAACGAAACCGAGGGCCATCAACTCTGGCCAGGATCTTGTGTCGGCTCACCTACATATATATAGTCGTGAGCGTAAAGCCCGGTGAATAATAAATGAGTAAAGGGTTAATGAATGATGTCCACTCTGTAATTACAACAAAGCACGCCTTATCGTAATCGAGTCTTATGCATAATTAGGCGTCGTCAATTAGATTCAGATTCATGTTCATATTCATAATCATATTCAAACTTTGCATAAGATCATATGTGGTACACCCATTAGCTATCAAATCAGGCAGGTCCTAAGACCACAACAGGCAGGTCCGTAGACCACAACAGGCAGGTCCAAAGACCACAACAGGCAGGTCCAAAGACCACAACAGGGTTGGTACCAACGACCACAAGGGTCCATATCTTGCGCGCAAGTAGTCATGGTATTGTTACCCCCAGGCAAGGGCCATAGGCCACGGTATTGTTACCCCCGGGCGAGGGCCATCTGGACTAAGGGTGCCACAAATACTTTTCAGCAAAACTGGACATTCATTCATTCATTTCCAACATATCATAGCTTTTCAAAGAACCAATCATTTCGTATCATAGTATACTAAAAATACATAACATTGAACATAACTTTACAAAGTTATTACTCACAGTGGGCGTTGATACTGATAAACGAAGTCAAAGAGGTCAAACCAACTACGGCACGTGACCTACAATACACATCACGGATACACACTTTGAAATACGCATCCCAAATGTACAAAACTTACGTCAACGATTCTAAGTGTGTACCCAACCCCTTACCCTTAGTATGGAGTCCTAATCATGGCCTAGGAATGCCTAGGATGGAATGTGGATGCAAAAATGCCTTAGAACGCATTTTACAAAAGTTGCTGAAAACAGGGGCCCCGCCCGAGCGACCCTCCCTTCGCTCGAGCGAGCTCCCAAAATCAAAGGGTTCGCCGGCGAAAATTCCTCGCCGGCGGTCTAATGAAACAAAGAAAATCTGGATCCGCAATTCCATCGCGCGATGGTCGCTCGATTCTTCGCCGAGCGAGATTGCAAATAAAAGGGCTCGCTCAGCGAGAATCCTTCGCTCGGCGAAGCAAAATCTGGAATTTCCAGATTTGTCTTCCAAGTTCGAACCAAGCATTCAACAACCCAAAACTCAACCTCCTGGGCCCAAAATCTGGAAAAACACTTTAAACACAATGTATAACAAGTTTCAAAAGCCAATTTGCACATGCAAAGGGCCAAGAGTGAGTCAATTAAAGTCATTTTTCAAACCCTTTTCAAGAACAATTTGAAAACATGAAATGTATGAACTTTAAACCAAACTCAAGCTTCAATTCTTGCTCTAAAGAGCTCAATAGTTGGAGGACAAAATGAAAACATGGGTTTTAATAACAATATGAGCGTGCATGCACAATTTACCAAGAATTCAACTTCAAAATGTACTAATATGGCCATACATGCATGAACTAGGCCCCAATTCAACATTCTAAACCCATTTCCAACTTCAAACTCCAATCTAACCAAGGATCATGCAAGAACAACCTGAAATGTAGTTCTAGAAAATGAAATTCCTACCTTAAGTTCTCAACTTCAAGTGTGGGAGCTCAAACTTGCAACTCTCCTACCAATTCTTCTAGCAATTCATGTAGAACTCAAACTCTCCTCACACTCTCTCTCTCTCTAGCCGAATCTGATGAAGAAAGGGGCTGAAGAGAATGTTTTCTAAGTGTAATAGGCTCATGAATAAGATTAAACAATGGCCACCCAATGGCATTTCTGTAATTAAGCTAGGTTCATTATTAAAAATGTTATTTAATCAGTTTTAAACATTCCAAATCGAATTTTAATTGAACCAACCATAATTTCACATAAAATCTAACGAGTCCAAAACACTAATCAATTTCAGAATCGGGCGCCGATAAAGCTTCCAATTTGCAGTTTAAAGTCTAGAATACAAACAGATATTCCGACACCAAACAGATAAAAACACATAAGTCATGCAATGCACATGCAAATAAATTCCAGATTTATCCCTTAATTATTATTAGACATAATTAAGTCCTAATTAGCGCTAATCAGGGTTGGGTTTATTACAGTAGACTCATGTAACGGCCCCAAAATGCGTGTCATAATTATTTTTATTTAATTATGAATTAATATGATTTAATTTGAGAATATCTATTTGAATTGGGAAAAAAAAAAAATCCGTTGGTGCAACGACTTTGAAACTGAAATTTATAGCCTTAATGGGTTTAGAAACCAAAATTGAGTACATGGATATATTAATGGGAATTTTTAGAGCTATTTGAGAAGTTTAATTAAAAATTGATTCTATTTTATTCTTTTAGTTGTGTTTAGCTCTCATTATTGTATTAAGCTTAGAGCTATATATATATATATAGGACTTAAAGCTCATTTTTTAGCTCAACTTCATCCTTTAGAAAGAAAATATGAGAGAACATTTCAGAGAGAGAGAGAAACCTAAATCTAGCGAGTGAAAGGGTAGAGATTGAAGAAGAAGCTCAAGGTTTTGCTAGAGATCATCTAGATTGTGCAAGATCAAGTGGAATTAAAGGCCCTAGGTAAAAATCTAACTCTCAAATCTTGAAGATTATATGTTTTTAAGTTGGATTCATGCCTTATATGTTATCATTTGCATGTTTTTGAGCAAGAAGATGAAGATTTCTACATACATGTATGAATGTGTTGGATTTTGAAGTTATATGTCACATGCATTCTAGAATTGAGTTATTTTGAAGTTCAACCTCATATTTTTTGAAGGCTATGGAAAGGAATTTAGACTAGATTTTTATAAGCATGAAGTGTTTATACATAAACATTGAAGAAAAATGATGAAAGTCAAGAGTTCATGGAAATTAAGAACTTGATTTGGAAATTAAAAAGAGTTTGATTTATTTGAGTTGAAATTGATTTGTAGTTCATGTATATTTCCATGCTTTGAAAGTGTATTGCATGAATTTTGGCCTTGATTTTCCATTGGAAAGGAAACTTCATGAATTTCAAAGATTGGAGCTCAAGATTATGATTTTGTTGTTTTAATTCAAGGGTTTGAACTCTTTTCATGGAATTTGAGTTTCAAGTTATGATTTTGTTTGAAATTATATGAATTATATGAATTTGGAGCTCAAGATTATATGAATTTCAAGTTCAACATGTTTTTATGAATTTTGAGCATTGAAATATATGGATTTTGAGTTAGATTTTGAAAACATTGTATTCCAAACAAAAGACAAATTTTTGGACTGGTTCTAGATAGTACCGTACGTGCGGAAGTGAGGCCCGCACGTGCGGAAAACAAGACAAATTTGAGTATGCCTCTTTGCTTCAATTCAAGACATGCAGCTTTGGGACGCATGGTTAGGGTAGGTCCGGATTTGTTTTCTGTCCATTTTTCCAACTTCCAGGCCTCTGATTGTATGGTTTTCACATGTATTTGACATTCATATGCATTTCATGGACATGAAGGAAATTAAAGAATGAATAAAAATAACCGAATGATCAAGTAAAGAATGAATTGAATAATTTAACAACCGACTGTATGAATCGAATGTGTATTAGTAAGACGTGTTATGTTATGTGCATTGTGTAGGTCACGAAGTGGAGATCGCACAATCGTATCGAAGCCTTGTGAGTAACAATATTGTAAAGCTATGTTCAATTGTAATTATTTTCTGATCGATTAAATGTACTATTTTCTGAAATGATACTGTTTATTGAATGAATGATTGTCCTATTTTATGAACTGTAATCGTGGCATCCATAACATCCATTACTGCTACTGTTACTATTACTATTATTGCCACTGTTACAGAGATCTCTGTCAATTATAATATTTGGAACTACTGTTTACTGTATTGATGACCATCACACATGACTGTTTTGGTCTTTAAGACCTACTGTATTGTTCTGTTATTAGATATACTATGTATGACTGCTACGATTCAGAATGACTTATATGTTATGAAATACTGCTTTGTGAATTTATTCACCACTGAATCTGACTGTTTTGAATTGTCATAAGGACATCATTCATCAACCCCCTTTACACATTTGTTATTCACTGGGCTTTTGCTCATTGTTTATTATATGTATATAGGTGGGCGATCCACAGATTAAGCTTAGAAAAACCCTTTTGCCAAGCCACCGTTTTGAAGCCTACTAGATTTTGGCTTGAGCGGTCCTTATTGCGCTCGAACGGTCTTTGGGAACTCTTAGTACTTTTGCAGGCTTGCAAAAGTACTGGGAGAGTGGTGTTCTTTGCTCGAGCGGTCACTTTCTTCGCTCGAGCGGTCTCACTTATTATGTCTAGTTGCTCAAGCGGTGTTTTGGTCACTCAAGTGGTCTATGCGTATATCAGTTTGTAACAATCATTTTTTGAGTCATTTTCTCATCTCTCTCTGTCTCTCTGTCTCTCTCTCTCTCTCTCTCTAAACATTCTAAAATCTCATATTTTCTTCTTCTCTATCTAGAAACCATCTTTAAACCTTAAATACACTATCATCCATTAATCTCTCAACCACTGTCCTTTGGGAAAAAGGGTAGAGCTTGCCTAGAGCTTCCATTTGATAGGAGCAAAGTTGGTTTTCGAGTTCGTCAAAGTTTCTTTTCTCTCTCTCCTTTGTCTTCTAGCTTCGAGGTAGGGATTTCTCCACACTTTTGTATGGTTTTTAACTTGGTTATTTGATTTCTAAACAATATTGTGATTTAAGGATTTTTGAACAAAATCTAGGGTTTTGGTTTAAAAATCAAAATAGGGGTTTTCAAAGGGGTTCTTGAATATGATTGTGGGTTTGTAAATGTGGTTGAGTTGTGATAAAATTGTGGATGTTTATCTTTGGAATTTATTTATAAAGAAAAGGGGATTTTTGCCTTAAAATGCGAATATTTGATTTTGTAAAGAGGAAATGGAAATGATGTTGGGTTTTATGGAACTGGAATGATGATGATAATGATGATAATGGTAAAATTGAATATGTATTATCACACCCATCTTGAAATTTTGGAAAGTTTATCTTTATTGAAAATTATCTATTTGTTTAGCGATATCTGTTTTGGGCTATCGATGGAGAATAGCTATGATTATTGTAGAAATTGCATGAGAATTAGGAGAATTGAAACTAATTTCTCATTTATTTACATTGAGCATTGTTGCATATTTAAAACATTGAAAATGTATATTGTTTCGAGAAAAATGGTGAATACCTTGATGAATCTGGGTAGGGGGTGTAGTTATGGTATTATTATTGGCCTGTGTGTCCTTAGTGAAAGTTTAAAAACCCGCACGGCTAAGTGCCGAGCCTTTTAGTTAGTAATGGTAAAAATGGCAATTGGTGATACTTGTATAGCTTATTTGTAGACACGTACCTAAAGATTCTCAGTGTTGTATCCACTGTCCTGTTTTCTATTGTAAAGAAAATGATTTCATGAATTGTGATATAATCTGGCATTGTATGGTTTTTGGAAAGAGATGTAAAACGTTTTGACGTGAGCATTGCATATGCATTCACCTTATAACTTTGTTAAGATTCATATATTGTATTAGAGTATCTCTACTAGGCTTTGGCTCACCCTATATGGAAAAACCATTTTTAGGTGCTAATGATATTCCTCTGCTAAGGCCATAACTTAGGAGGACTTGGAGCCAATAGCTTCTTTTTGTTATTGTTGTAATTATTTTGTATAAGTCTAGGGCTTTATTTGTATTGAGTTTCAAACTCATTATAACCAAGTATTGTCTGGGAAAGTTATAAACAATAGGGCGTTACTTTATTTGTTTAACTTTTATTTCATACCATGAACGTGTGACACATGTTATAGATTCAGGGTTAGGACTTATGAATGTATAACTGCATGTGTTATCTTTTGTACGGTTGGATCATATGAATGGAAGAATATTATATTCAGAACTGTGTTATTATTTAATTAATATCGTGCGACGAATTATGGTTATTATTTTCGGGGCGTTACAAGAAGTGTTGCTTGAGCATAGATATCACACTTCCTGCAGTTTTGCAAACTGTAAAAAGATCGCTGGAGTACAAGAAAGGCCGCTTTAACGAACATGCAAAAATCTAGGCAACAACTTATTGAAAAATTGATTTCCCAACTTGTTCCAAAACACAACCAAAACTTCCAAAAACCAAACTCAACAAGCAATAAGATGGAAATGAGATGAACAACAGTTAAGTACATGGATTTTCAAATTCAAAATTAAGAAAATAGGTCGAGTCAAAATCAAAATTAAAATCAAAATCATTATAATCAAGTTATTTCTCCTAAAAAAAAAATGTGTATATTTATAAACAATTGAAGTGAGAATGAAATTACAAGCACATTGTCCATGTCTAGTGAAATAACTAATTTGATAATGTCTAGTGGGCCCCTTTTAACTTTTGCAGTTTATTTTTTGGATTTTTTTTTTAATATTTTGCTTAAAAAGTTATTTTGGAATGATAATTGATATTTTTTTTATAATTGATTTGATGATTGTAACAGAGAAAATAAAATAATTATAATTTAAATATAACATTTTATTTTATTAACTATTTTAACTTATTTTATTTCAAGCCACACCTTCCAAATAGGTTGTCTCCTGGATTAGTGAAATTTGTTTGGAGAATTACATGCTGTTGAAAAAAAAATAAATTACAAACACATAAAGAGTGCAAGTATACTTATGGTAGGATGCAAATCAAAAATTATGGGTACACCTTTTCATATTTTGATAAATTTTTTTTCCCTCACTCCCACCTACATATTCACCCAATTTGTTTTGAATTTGATCCGTTTGACCTAGACACGTTCCCATGTTCTCGTAGAATTAAGATCGTCTCCTTAAGTTCTCTTTTTGATTCCTTACTTGTTAGGTTAGTAGGCCCACTTTTGGGCCCAATTTTGATGATCCGAACCGTTTACATTTTAAGATTTGTTGAGTATATCATACTTGTAAAAAATTATGTTGAACAGATATCAAAAAGTATGTGTTCGGAAAGTTGTTTATTGAATTTTAAAAAAAAATAGTTTTTAGTTTGATGATCCGAACATGTAGTTTCCAATATTCGAGCAACTTAATTTTTTACAGATATAATATACTCAATAGATCTTAAAATTTCAACGACTCGGATCATCAAAATTAGGCTAAAAAATAATCTAACCCAACACATAATAAGAAGTCAAGAAAAAAAATTAATAAGAGAATCTTGATTCATTTTCGTACATCACCACCATCAACTATAAAACGGAAATGATAGAGCTTTAAATCTAGAGCTCTAATTTGAGTTCTAGTGATGTGTCAAAAAAAAAAAAAAAAAAAAAAAAAAGGACACAAACATCACATTGTGGATGGATGCCAACTCATTAGGCGTAAGGATCCTCTAGAGTATTTTCTCTAGAGTCATCCCTGCAATGAAACACAAGGAGCCTACACGTGGCCCACTTACCAAACCGATGGTTAAGATTTCAGCCATCACGTGGCCCACGTTTCCCCTCACGTGATTCTCTGGAGCATTTTGCAGCTCTTCCAGTTACTAAAAAAGTAATAATAATAAATAATTTTTTCAATTAATATTTTTTTTTATCGTTAAAAATAAATAATAAATAATTTTTATTTGGGTTTTTGAAAAATAATTTTTTAAAATTTTGAAATATCATTTTTTATGTTTATTTTTATCTAATTAATTTTTAATTTTAAAAAAAATCATAAAAGAAGTTTTAAAAATTCAACTAATCAGAGATAATGACTCGTTGTCCATCAATTGAAGTGAAATTTTTTACAACCCAACTACAACTACTTTTTTAATTTTTACAGACCAATTATAAACTTTGTTTTTTTGACAGACATGTTACCAACATTGAATAATTTTAAATTAAACATTTGTAAAATTTTTACACAGAATTTTTAAAATATTAATTTTATTAAAAATCGACAGATATATCAAAAGTTATATTATTTTAAAATTTAATATTTTGATAATAGTGATTTTTGTTAGACTTTTTTTAAAAAAATTATACTAATTTTACCTATGGGATACACTAATTCAATCACAACCGATACATAAAGTAACTCTATTCATATGACATTATGTATCGGTTGTGATTGAATTAGTGTATGACATAGGTAATATTACATAATATTTTAAAATTATTAATTATTTATAGGGACAATTATATTGGTAGTCTATTTTGATTTTTATATTATTTTAGTTCTTATAATTTTAATTAACTCGATTTTAACATTAAATTTATACTTTTGTTTTAATTTTGTCTAATTGATTATAATTATTAGTGTTTTTTTTTTATTTATGAAAAATATACATATGAGCGATGTGTTATGCTTTTATTGATAAAATTGTAAAATTGTTTTATGATTTTTTAAAACTTCTCTGATTAGTTGAATTTTTAAAACTTCTTTTATGATTTTTTTTAAAATTAAAAATTAATTAGATAAAAATAAACATAAAAAATGATATTTCAAAATTTTAAAAAATTATTTTTCAAAAACCCAAATAAAAATTATTTATTATTTATTTTTAACGATAAAAAAAATATTAATTGAAAAAATTATTTATTATTATTACTTTTTTAGTAACTGGAAGAGCTGCAAAATGCTCCAGAGAATCACGTGAGGGGAAACGTGGGCCACGTGATGGCTGAAATCTTAACCATTGGTTTGGTAAGTGGGCCACGTGTAGGCTCCTTGTGTTTCACTGCAGGGATGACTCTAGAGAAAATACTCTAGAGGATCCTTACGCCTAATGTTTTTCCAATATAAAAGGGCCCACGTTTATTTCTCTAATCATTTCTTTTTTAATTCAATCACAGCCGTCCAAATCACCCACATCATTCCAATGTTGGTCAACCAAGTCAACGCTCTCTACCACTCCCCCAAAATCGTCTTATTTTGATTGGAGATTTAGGAAGTGTTTGGTATGTATCACATTACTTTTCCTATGTCACGAATTGTTTTATTTGAGTTATATGATTTCTCTATTATATCTCAACTTATATTTTATATTTTTTTTATAACAATTCAAAATTTATACTTATTAAAATAATTTTTAAAAACTTCTTAAATAAATTCAGTAATGATTCAGGCCAGTGGCGGAGCCAAGAAAAGAAGTCAGAGGGGACACTTCTTAATTACAACATTAAAAATATTTATAAAAATATTTCATATAAATTTTTACGATTGACTTCAACAAATATAAAATAAATAAATAAAAAATCAACATATTTGATTTGAATTTTTTGAATTAAATTTTTTATTTTTTATTTTATTTTATTTTTTTGTTTTTAGTGAATATTTTTAAAATTTTAAGCATTTTTTTTTTATACTTTTTTAGGTACATGATGTATTTAAAAAAAAAATAAAATATTTGTGAAAAAATATTTTTAAAAATTAATAAATACATAAAAATACGAAAAATGTATTGATTTTTTTGTATTTTTTTTTTATATTTTTGATATTTAGTGACTTTTTTAGAGATTTTTTCAAAAATTATACTTTTTTAGTATATTTATATTAAGTGTGTCTAAAAATTAAAAAAAATTGCTTAAAATATTAAAAAAATTCAATAAAACAAAAAAATACGAAAAACAAAAACGTACAATTTTTTAAAAAGTGTTTTAAAAAAGCTCAAACCAAATAAAGTGAATATGTTATTTGTAATTAGTGTATCATGGACAACATTAAAAAAAGTCATGGATATAAAGTTTTAAAATAAATTATATAATGATAAAGTAATTTTTTTATACAAAATATGCATAAAAATTTAATATAATAGTCATACAACGCAATCATTGACATGTGATATTACCAATCAATAATAAAGAAACACATGGAGGGTGAACCCTACATATTAAATGTAACTAGCAATTCAATAAATTCTATATTTTCATTAAAATTAATTATATTTGCATATCAATAATGATAGAGATCACCATTATATTGAAATTCTCATAAATAATAATATCGTAGTCTTTTTATTTTTAATCAAAACAATCATTATTGTTTTTATAATTTTAAAAATATCATTGACATTTCACTCTAAATAATATTTTTATAATTTTTTTGTATAAAATATTTTCTTTATGCCTTTTTTTTTTAAAATATAAAAAAAAAAAACTCCAAAACTCAGGGGGCACGTGACCCCCCTAAGCCCTCCTTCCCTCTTTCCCTGATTCACGCTCTCACAAAATATCACTCCCACAACTTCACTCACTTATGATTGGTCAACCTAAGAAACAAAAAAAAAAATATATATATATATATAAATATATTATTGATTCACGTCATTGTGTGATGATGGGAGTCTCCCAAAAGAGGATCTAAACATTTTTCTAAATAAATTACAAGGGAGTGGACCGGTAAGCAATGAATAGCTAAAACACGTGATTGTATCCAATCACACCGCACCTTCACCGCACGGAAATTCTCGCTAGCTTAATAAAAAAATAAATAAATAAGGAAAAAATTAATTTTTTACTTTTTTTAAAAGAGAAATTACTTATCAGTTAGACAAGAAAAAAAGTATCCAAACATGTTGCACCTCTAAAGTTTTTTACTTGCATTTTATCACAGTATTACTTGCAACCTAACGTTTTGGTAATTTTCTTTCTGTCCCATTATTAACTAATTATTCCTTTTTTTTAAAAAGGTTTTTTTTAATCACGGTAACAAAACAAATTTTTATTGATAAAAAAAAAAATTTAATTACAAATTTTTATATTGTTTTCAATATGAGTATTTGTTTATTTTTGTTAAGTAAAAATAACAGAAAAAATAATATTTTAATAATTAAATTGAACCAAAAAAATGTTTTAGACATTTTATTTTATGTACATTATATTCAACAACTTACACTGTTGTATGTGGAGATAGAAGTGGTGTGAGAAACCACATTCATTCTAAAGCTTAGCACAAAGAGAGAGAGAGAGAGAGAGAGAAAAAAAAAACCTCTAAAAAGAAAAAATTGTGAAGGATTTCATTTATATTTCATGTTCTTGAAATCTTAGCTATGCAGAAGACACTGCAATGGGACTTCTTACCATGTGAATCCCATCACTCCACATGTACCAACCAAATGAATACTCATCTCTCCTGCTCCCAATTTCTGATTTCACTGTTATGCTGAACCTCTTCTTCTCCCCTAAATAACTAAAGTCCAACGTTGTTGGAGAGATCTCAACAGAATATCCAACTGGGGGTATGATCGTTGAAATGTACGAACTTCTGTTGCTACCAACATTTGTAAGAGTCCTATTCACTGTCATGATGCCTTCAAGTTTCGCAATAGCAAGAGATGGGTAGTTAAGGTTACTTGGTGATGGAACAAATTTATTGGTACTATTGTTGGGAAGGAAGAGAAAATAGTCATTGTAAGTGGTATCATAAACAAGACCAGGGTCTTCTGCTTTTAAAGGTTGCAAGTGGCCAGCACCATATTGGAAAGGGTTGGCAGGACTTCCATTAGCATCTGTAATTGGTTGACCCATGTTATTCTTTTGCCCGGCTGTGCCAAAAGAAGAAGAAAAACCTATAAAAATTAGGACATGAAAGATGCCTTGAAAGCTAGAAAATAGAGAACATGTAATGAGTTAAAACATGCAAGTGTACCGGTTGTTATGAGGGCAGATCTTATCATAGCACTGGTCCAATCAGGGTGTATGGCTTTGATGAGTGCAGCTATAGCAGCCACGTGAGGGCAAGACATGGAAGTTCCAGAGTCGATGTTATATTTGACAACTCGATGATCCTCAGGCAACATTGTGGGGGAGGATGCCTCACTCCATGCTGCTAAGATATTCAGTCCTGGAGCAGTAATGTCTGGCTGCCAAGATAGCCACTAACCTTAAGTTCATGAAACCATTCACAAGTGTTAATATAATATATATCAGTTGTAGCCAGATGTAAGATGTAAAGCTAGCTTTGTATCTTGTTGTAGTTGTAGCCAGATGTAAAGTTCACTTTGTACACTTTGTATCATTCATTTTGTATCATTATGTTTATCACCTTTCGGTGCTCCATTAGCCTCTCAACTCTCTATAAAGAGAGCTGATTCCTCTTTGTAAATTACAGATTGAACATATCAATATACTGACTAATTCAGTCTCTCTCTCTCTCTCTCTCTCAAAGTAGTGTTTATCTTTCATTTCTCTTTCATGGTATCAGAGCACGGTTTTACACTTCTGGCATTTTTCGATTTTGGTGTTTAGTCCCGTACAGAGTGGCACTACACCAAACCACTCGAAATCTCCTCACGATTCCACGACGCCACACGCTTAACACACTCATGCGGCCGACGCCACCGCTGCCTCTTGCGCCGCGCCTGCTATTGTGAGCCTCTCGTGCGCCGCCTCGCTAGTGTGCACCCACGTGCGCCAAAGCTGCTACTGCGCGCGCCTTCGCACCGCCGCTCGGCGCCGCTTCTCGCTAACGTGCTTCCTTGCACTCGCTAACGGCGCCGCCGATACCATCGCGACATCGGCGCCCAAAGACACCTTTCCTAGCTATTTTCGACCTTCCGGACTCACTGGTACACTCTGTTTTACCTAATTTTGCTCCTACAGGTCTGCTCCTAGTTATTTCACCCTATTCCCTTATCCTTATGGATCGACATGATGTCTCCCTTCCCATTTCCGTTATTTTGGATGGTTCCAACTATGTACTATGGGCTCAAGCCATGTCTTCCTTCCTCAAAGGAAAGAGGCTCTGGCGAATTATCACCGGGGATGTGACCCAACCAGTCAAAGACACTGCTGCGACCACTACTACTACTACTGCTACTGCTACATTTGAAGATCGACTTGAGGAATGGGACAGCAAGAATTACCAAATCATTACGGTTTCAGAATACTTACATCTATCGCCTTCGCTTTGGTTGCTTGACTCTGTCACTTCTCCTGCAAAAGACATCTGGGATTTTTTGAAAGAAAGATACCAGACTACTGGTCTAGCACATCAATATCAACTTCAGAGCCAACTTCACCGCATGCGCCAAGAATCCAATCAGTCCATTAATGACTTTCTATCTCAAATGTACTCCGTGTGGAATCAGCTTGCTCTTTCAGAACCGCCTTGGTCTCACCAAGAAGATGCTGTTTTATTCACTGCCTATCGTAATCAGCAACGGTTGGTGCACTTTCTCATGGCCCTCACTCCCTCTTTTGAGCCCGTCCGTGCCTCTCTACTTCATCGCCATCCCTTGCCCACTCTTGAACAAGCTATTTCTGAGCTGCTCTCCGAGGAGACTCGCCTTGGCACTCTCCAAACTCATCATGTGGACTCTGTTCTTGCCACTCCTCCGTCGCCGTCTCTATCCAATGGACCATCGCTGTCTCTATTGTCGAATCGGGCCTTCCTTCAACACATCTCCTAGTCCATTGCCCGTCGTAACCTCGCCATCGCAACAAACTCGGCCTGTCATCTGCAACAGATTGCTGCAAATCCCTCTCGCTCATCCTCCAATAGCCACTCTTCTCGAGGTGGTTCTTCCCGGGGGAGCTTTCATCATTCCGCCTCGGCCTCGGACATCGCCTCATCACACCGCTGCTGCCGCTTTCGATCTCATCACACCTTGCTCGCTACCTCTCGAGGGTTCTTCCGAGTCACCGCCTGCTACTCCCTCTCTTTTCTCCCACAGATGTCGAGGCCATGCTCAAACACCTTCTCTCCCCTTCTGGTACACCTCCTCCTACTGCTTTGTCTGTGATTCCAGGTAACTCTTCTTGGTATTTTGACTCTACCTGTTGTAATCATATGACCTCTAGTTCTACTATATTTTCTTCTATCTCTTCATCTCCTCATATTCCCTCCATTCAAACTGCTGATGGTTCTCTCATGTCTGTCCGTCATGTTGGTACTGTTTCCACATCGTCTCTTTCTTTACCTCAAGTTTTTTATATCCCTGCTCTCACATTAAACCTCATTTCTATTGGTCAATTATGTGAACTTGGTCTAACTGTCACCTTTTCTACTACTCATTGTTTGGTGCAGGACCCTCAGACGGGACAGACTATTGGGATCGGCCGTAAGCATGGACGCCTCTATGAGCTCCTTCACCTTCATGTTCCTGACTTTCCTCAGATCGCTGCTCCTACTTCTGTTTCCTCATTATCTCCTTTTTATCTTTGGCATTGTCGGTTAGGACATATTTCTGTTAATCGCTTAAAGTCTTTGGTTTCTAGTGGTCAATTGGGTGATGTACATCCAGAGGCTTTTGATTGTATTCCCTGTCAACTTGCCAAGCAACCTCCTTTATCATTCAATACAAGTACTTCGGTTTCTCATGCACCTTTTGATCTTATACATTCGGATATTTGGGGCCCCTCCCCTACTACTACTATGGGGGGATCTCGTTATTTTGTTATTTTTATTGATGAGTTTTCCCGTTTTACTTGGATTTTTCTCATGCAAACTCGGTCTGAACTTAAACACATTTATTATCGCTTTGCTAAAATGGTCCACACCCAATTTTCTGCAACCATCAAACTTTTTCGCTCTGACAATGCTATGGAATATCGGGATTCAGATTTCATTTCTTTTCTTCAGAGTCATGGTACACTGCCTCATCGTTCCTGTGCCGGCACGTCCCAGCAAAATGGCCGTGCTGAACGGAAACATAGGCATATTCTTGACACTACTCGCGCTCTCCTTCTCTCATCTTCTTGTCCTGAACACTTTTGGGGGGAAGCTGCCCTCACTGCTGTCTACACTATCAATTGTGCTCCTTCCTCTATCATCCATAATCAAACTCCCTTTGAACGTCTGCATGGCACTGCCCCTCCATACACTAATCTTCGAGTTTTTGGCTCTGCCTGCTTTGTTCTGCTTCAATCCCATGAACACACCAAACTTGAACCTCGTTCTCGTCTTTGTTGCTTTCTTGGGTATGGAATTGAACACAAAGGCTTTCGATGCTGGGACCCTCTCTCTAAACGACTTCGTATCTCCCGCCATGTCGTTTTCTGGGAGCACAAAATGTTTTCCTCCCTATCCTCCTTTCACTTACCTTCTCCTACTAATGTACTGTTTACTAATCCTTCCATAGATCTCTTTTCTGATGAATTTGATACAGGTTCCTCCTTCATCGAGACGCCCTTGCTCACTCCTGATCCTGTTCAGACTGCTCTCCCTGAAGGTCCACCTCCTTCTACCCCAGTTCTTCCTCCCATCGATCCTCCTACTGCCCACCACGGGTAACTCAACCTCCTCTCCATCTTCGTGATTATATTGTTGGGTCTGCTGCTTTTTCTACTTATGAACCTACCTCCTATCGTGAGGCTTGTACTAATCCTCTTTGGCAGCAAGCTATGACTGATGAGCTCCAGGCTTTGGACAAAACTCATACTTGGGATCTTGTTGATCTTCCTCCTGGCAAAACCGCGATTGGCTGCAAATGGGTTTATAAAATCAAGACTAATTCTGATGGCTCTATTGAGCGCTACAAAGCTCGTCTTATTGCCAAAGGCTTCAACCAGGAATATGGCATTGATTATGAGGAGACCTTCTCTCGCTGCTTGCTGTTTACTTCGCTTTATTTGTCTTTGCCGTCAATCGGGAGCTCTTTCAGATGGATGTCAAAAATGCTTTCCTCAATGGTAATATTCTTGAGGAGGTTTACATGCAACCTCCACCTGGGTCCACTTTTCCACCTCATAAGGTTTGCAAACTCCAGCGTGCTCTTTACGGCCTCAAACAAGCACCCCGAGCTTGGTTTGCTAAGTTCAGTTCTACCATTCATGACTTCGGGTTCACTTCTAGCTCCTATGACTCGCTTCGCTTATCCGGACTACTCCTCATGGTACCACTCTTCTCCTTCTATATGTGGATGATATGATTATCACTGGTAATGATGCAGCTGGTATTCTCCACCTCAAACGGTTTCTTCACCGTCAGTTTGAAATGAAGGACCTTGGTACTCTTAACTACTTCCTCGGCCTTGAGGTCTCTCATGATTCTACTGGTTCCTATTTATCACAAGCCAAATATGCATCCGATCTTCTGACGCGTGCTGGTCTTATTGATTGCAAAACTACTTCTACTCTGGTTGATCCTTAGATTCGTCTCACTCCTCTCGATGGGGATCTCCTCTCGGATGCTACTCTTTATCGCCAGCTCGTCGGTAGTCTTGTCTACCTCACCGTGACTCGTCCTGACATTGCCTATGCTGTTCACATTGTTAGTCAGTACATGTCGGCTCCTCGCACCCCTCACTATACTGCTCTCCTCCACATACTTCGCTATCTCAAAGGTACTTTATTCCATGGCCTTCACTACTCGGCTTCCTCATCTCTTGACCTGCGTGCTTTTTCTGATGCTGATTGGGCTGGGGATCCTATGGATCGCCGCTCCACTACGGGTTTTTGTTTCTTCTTAGGGGATTCTCTTCTTACTTGGCGTAGCAAGAAACAATCCCTTACTGCCCGTTCTAGCACCGTCAATAATCGAGCTCTTGGCCGATACTACTCAGGAACTTCTCTGGCTTCGCTAGCTCCTCGCTGATATGGGTGTTTCCTCTTCTGGTGCTACCTCTCTTTATTGTGACAATCAGAGTGCCATTCAGATTGCTCACAATGATGTTTTTCATGATCGCACCAAACATATTGAGATTGATTGTCATTTCATTCGACAGCATGTTACCTGTGGTACAGTTCATCTTCTTCCTATTGCTTCCGCCGATCAACCTGCTGATATTTTCACCAAGGCTCATCCTCCTGGGCGCTTCCGTGATCTTGTTTCCAAACTCAACTTGGTCGATGCTTACCCTCCTTGAGTTTGCGAGGGGCTGTTAATATAATATATATCAGTTGTAGCCAGATGTAAGATGTAAAGCTAGCTTTGTATCTTGTTGTAGTTGTAGCCAGATGTAAAGTTCACTTTGTACACTTTGTATCATTCACTTTGTATCATTATGTTTATCACCTTTCGGTGCTCCATTAGCCTCTCAACTCTCTATAAAGAGAGCTGATTCCTCTTTGTTATACATATGTCATGGTGAGTATGGTCATGTCGGACCGATGTAGCAAACAGTTTACGGGGCCATGTCGGACTGGTGTAGAAGATAGTTTACGGGGTCATGTCGGACCGTTGTAGCAGACACTATGTGGTCGTGTCAGACCGTTGTTGTAGAGGCTTTGGTGGTGCACCAAGGGGCGACTTAGGGAGTGCGCCATGGGGTGGCTTGGGTGGTTCGTATGGTGTGTAACCATGCTCACCATGACATATGTATAACAAGAGAGCTGATTCCTCTTTGTAAATTACAGATTGAACATATCAATATACTGACTAATTCAGTCTCTCTCTCTCTCTCTCAAAGTAGTGTTTATCTTTCATTTCTCTTTCAACAAGTATGAAGACATTAAAGCTACTAATAAATTGTTTTATTGTGCCAAAGAGACTCTAAAATTGAAAAATCTTCTATTCTTGTTGTTCATATATAATGATATTGCAGTCGCATGTCTGATACTCGAGGACTTCTCAGTAATGAACAAAGATATAAAACTTCCATTGAAAAGAATGATGCACATTGTCCTGGATGGAGTACACACTGCACTAAATATAGTTTTGCCAACATTTTTTATTTTATTTTATTTATTTTTATTTATTTATTTATTTTTAAAATAACTAGAAACAACATGTGTCGCCTTTTGGGATTCATTATGGACATCTAAAAGTATAATTTTATGCGTCCGGATCCTCTAGAGTAACTCTCTAGAGTGATCCTCTAGAGTGGATGATCCAACGGCTGTGGTTAGGCCTCACCAAAACGACGTCGTTTTGGTGAGGATTTTCAAAATAAAAAAAAAAAAAAAATTCAGATTTTTGAAGCTCTGTTAATGGCTTCCATTCATCATCATCTTCACAACACAACCCAATCAACTCCGCTCTTCTTGTTCATTGTTCATCAAAATGATGAAGCTTTTTTTCAATGAAATCAGATTCAACTCGGCTCCCGCAATGAAAAATCTGATTTTGAAATCTGAAAAAATCAGATCTTTTTGATTTCATTCAACTGATTCAACTCGCCCCGCTTGTAAAATTAATAGGATTTTTTCGTTGAATCTGATTTGTGAGATTTCAAAACGATTTTTCAAATCAGATTCCCAAACGAGCTACTTTGCTGGTTGGAAAGAGTTGAATCTGATTTTTTGTGAAATAGATGAAGCTTCATTGAAACGATTTTTGTGAAATGGGTTTGTGAGAATCAACTCAGAGTTGAATCTGATTTTTTGTGAAATAGATGAAGCTTCATTGAAACGATTTTTGTGAAATGGGTTTGTGAGAATCAACTCCACTTCAGAGATTCAACCCAAACGAGCTAAGATTGCACTCACTTCAGAGATGGGTTTGTGAGATTTCTGGATTTTGAATGATTTTCTTGAGCAAGAAAATGGAAGAGAAAAGGCAGAGAGATCACTTCCTTACCAAAATA
The DNA here is from genome assembly GCA_025200525.1 of Camellia lanceoleosa. Classification (NCBI taxonomy): domain Eukaryota; kingdom Viridiplantae; phylum Streptophyta; class Magnoliopsida; order Ericales; family Theaceae; genus Camellia; species Camellia lanceoleosa. Next base: position 70,076,697 of record CM045765.1, read on the forward strand.
ATCTTAACCGTTGATTTTACTAGTGGGGCACGTGTCAAACTCTCAAAAATCACTCTAGAGATCACTTCAGAGAGATCACTCTAGAGGATCCTCTCGCTAATTTTATACCAATGAGTATACTTCTTACCTTGAGAATATTGGGTTCAAGGCCATTTGGACCCATTGAAGAGAAGGATGCCATGAAAGGCGCTGGTTTACTATTCAAAACAGTTTCCGGTGGGACCAATGTTGCCATTGGATTCTTGGAAGTTCGTATGTAGTTGAGAATTGTGGTTGAATCATTGGAAAATACTGTTGTTCCTGGAAGTAAATGAGCATCAACTAATATTCCAATGCCATTCTCAGGGTTCTGTAGAATGAACCCAATTCCTTGGACTCTTTTGACCTCTAAACCTTTCTTAACATTATATGAATACCCACTTAGGCACAAAACAATTTTTCCTTTCACAAGCTCCGGTGAGAGAGTACCATCAAGGCATTGTCTGGAAAAATTCAACAACTCAAATTCAAATGGTTCAAAATATCAATTAAATTTGTACACTTTTGAACAAAAAGAAATGAATAATTACCCAGTCGTAATATTCGTGGTTGTTCCAGGGACTTCAACATCCCCAGCATAAACTAGTTGATACATTTTGTCCAGCTTGAAGGGTGTCACTGTTTGTCCCTATGTATAGATTGAGGAGAAAACATTATGAATAAAATTCAATATAAGAAGAATATTGATATTTAGGCACAAAAATTAGACTTACTTTCTAGACCCAGTAATGTGTCAACCAATTATCTTCTTAACACATAACTAAGTTTAGAAGGTGGGTCTAAAAAGTAGACTTGTATATTATTTTCCATATAAGAAACGTTTATTTTTTCTCTTAAAATAATGGATTAGCATTTTATGTGTGATATAGAGATTGATTATCTTAAAATGATAATTAATTACGAAAAATCCACATGATGAAAAAAAACCTGTAAGAGTATTTTATATATACTTCTCTTTGTATTTTGATATTGATTTAAATTGTTTAAAGTTTTACCTCAATTTTCATGCCATTTCCTAGCAGAACTGGTGAATTGAACACTCGGTCTATGCTACGTGCACCGACAGTGATGATCCAGGGTGCCACATTTCTCACACTGGACAGACTAGGGCCTTCATTACCAGCACTGCATGCCACTACAATGTTTGCCTTCACCGCATGTAATGCACCGATTGCAATCCCATCTTGTTCATAGGGTCTAAGACTGTTTGGTACGATGGAAATGCTTAGCACATTAACCCCATCGGCAATGGCATCATCAAATGCGGCGAGCATGTCTTCATCGAAGCATATGTTTCCCTCTAGTTTAGGATGGTTCGGAATTGCCCAACATACTTTGTAGATGGCTAGACGCACTAGTGGGGCACCGCCAGTGGCTGTGCCACTGGCCAAACCACCGAGGACTGAAACATTAGCAACTGTTCGGCCTCCGATAGTAGATGCTGTGTGAGTTCCATGGCCATCTTTGCCGCGGGGTGACCGATAATCCTCTGTGTCATTGAGTCGCCCATAGAATGCCTCATATCCCTTTAGGTAGTATCGAGCTCCAATTAATTTCCTAGAAAAACATCATTTGTGAATTGAATTTATTATGTGTGAGTTACACTATACTAAATTTAAATCTATGCTATATATTAAAATTTTACGTACTTTTTAAAAACAAAAATACGAGTACATAGCACTAGTTAAAAAAAAAAAAAAAAAAAAATTTCTGGATCATGTGCATTCATGAAACTTGAGTTTATGGTGTGTGACCGGTGGACATTACCTCAGTGTTAAAGTTGTTCTATTGTAAACTATGCCTCGTACAATTTAATTCATGAAAACATAATCCACTATGATGAGATCGTTCTCTTTTAATTTGGACTTTGGTGGATTGAACATTCAAATTATCCATATTATATATAAAGAAAATTATATAAATAGAAGTTGCTTAGTAAATTACCTATTACAATGAGATGGTTGGAAAGCAATCCCATTTTGACAGATTCCTTTCCATGAATTGGGAATTGGTTCCATCCCTTCATCACTAAAACTCCGCGACTCTGGCCATACCCCTGGGTTTAAAAGAAAAGAAACAGAAAATACTTTATTGAAATTTTAATTCTTGAAAAAATCTATAGAGTAAAATTATAGTGAAATTTAATTATTTTTCTGTTTTTTATTTTTAATTTTTTAAACATTTAGAACTTTTACCATAAAAATTATAACGTTTCTTACAGTGTGTACCTTTTTAGGGCTGCATATTGTAGTAGTCCCCCTCAAAATTAACAATGTGGTAAACCCACAATGGAGGAGTAGATAGAAAAATAAACCAAAGATAACACATATAACAAGACAACTACTACATATTATTAGAATATTTCACCGAAACTTTTCACTTTGTATGGGACTTTTCATATGACATAGTACGTCTAATTATTATCTTTCAAATACCATAGGTCTTGCATATAAAAATGGCATTTCTCCTTTACATTTTATACGTGGAATGGAGACCGTTATTGCATAGTTAATTGCTGTGAAAGATACACATCAACAAATCCACTTAGAATGACATGAACGGAAGTTATAAATAGTTGAATGTGAATCTTATGAAAAATAAAAAAAAAAAAAAATTGCTATCTTATTTATGAAATGAAAAATATCAAAATCTAAATAGATAAATAGTAGAAGGTGAAACAAAACGATGAAATGCATATGGAGTGATAGAAGATATCACACACATACACACAGGTGGAGACACAACTGGGCCAGGGGGGTCACGTGCCCCCTCCCCAGTTTGAAATTATTTTTTATTTTTTTGTTATTGTTATGTATAAAATGTATTTTTTTTTTCTTAACATGTTCTTTGGCTAAGTGTTTAATGTATTGTTCACAACAAGTAGTTATTTGATACTTTGGAAACACTACGTGATATTTTTTTTATTTTTTATTTTTTTATCAGCAAAGAAAAACTTTATTGATGAAAAGCATACAAAGTATGGAAAGAACATCAATAAAGGGAAGAGTGCAGAAAGCATCATAGTGACCCATCAAGATCCCAACCAAGTTGGCACCAAGATGAACACGAAATCATCTGTTAGCACAAGCTCCAAGCTCCAAGTTGGTGAGAAACCAACATAAAGAGTAAAAACAAAAACACCAAAACAAGAAACAAAAGACAAGATCAGCAGCAGAAAAAAACATCAGACCAAGGCTTGCAACCAGCTTTAACCCATACACCAAACAACATAGCAGTCAAATTTACCAAGAGTATGCAGCCACAAAACTATAGCAAACCAGTAGCATAACAACCAGAAGGGCATAGCAGACCAACAACATGACTACAACAGAGCACAGCAGCAGGCAGAAATTTCAAATATCTAATCAGCATATCAAACTCTCTCGTGACACACCATTCCATATACAACAGCAGACAAATAGTCAATAATACATTTCTCAGTAGCCCATGAATCCTTAGACTATACAACATTAGCCCTTTACCCCACATAGTGATGCCCAATCTCAAGTTGAGAAATTCAACCCATAGAACTATCCTAACCTACAGTAGCTCCACCATCTCTATTCACCAGCACCAAACCAATTGCAGCCCAACTGATATACCTATTCACCAACACCAAACTACTGAACAGCAGCATTAACAGCACAGCCTCCACAAAATACAATCAAAGCCAAAACATTGACAACAGAAGAATAACAACCACTAACACATTAACATCAGTATCACAAAACAATAGCAACCTAATAGAATTTGACCAAGAGCAACCTAACAGAATAGAAAAGCAATACAGAGCAGCAGGGGCAACTATACAGCAATACACTATAGTAGTTCATCTCCCCCTTTTATCAACCAGCAAGACTTGGAGGTGCAAAGCAATGCCTCACTGTAGCCACTGCTGAGCATAGCAATCCAATGTACTCCCTTATGTAGTCCTGATAATCACATCCAATGTACAACCACTATGCTCTCCAAATCCACCATATTCAAACTAAGACATGATTCCTATAGCCCAGACACCTTCCCACCTAATTGAGGTTGTGGATCAGATCATAGACAGAGTAATCCAAAGTAAATGATGACTTGACCCACATTGCAATTCTGACCTTAATGTTCTCACATAAAGCATCAAAATTGGGTTGCACCCCATTGAACATACAATCATTCCTTTGTTTCTAGATTGACCATAAAATAGCTAAAGGAACTACACTACATATCTTCCTTACCATCTTTCTATGCCTACACCCAGCCCACAAATCCAGCATGCCCTGAACTAAACCTGGTAAAACCCATTGCACCCCCCCCAACCACTCAAAATTAACAAAATAAGACCAAATCAGCCAAACAAAAGGACAATGGAATAGCACATGAATAGAAGTTTCCTCCATCTCTTTACAAAAAATACAACAAACATCCACATTGCCATTAAGTATACCAATCCTTCTCAAGAAACTAGCAGTCTTAATTCTACCCCGCCAAGCTAACCAACCCAAAAATTGAACTCTTGGTGGTGTAGCATTCTTCCACAGTGAACTAGAGACCATACAAGTAGGACCAAAACCTAGTTCAAACCAGTGATAGGTAGAAGAAACACTGAAAACACCAAATGGAGTTGCATTCCATTTCAAACAATCCGGGACATTGGCTCCAAGTAGAGAGAAGTTGCTGAGATGGACTGACAGTCTACTCAGCGCCTCTTCTTCCCAAGCAAAAAGGGGTCTTCTAAAGTTAAAACCCAATTCCTAAAAGCATCTCTACTGGAATGGTACAGAGACACAGACCCATCTTTGTCATTTGATAGTGAGTAGAGTCTCGGAAACTCATTTTTGAGGCAAAACCGACCTGACCAGCAATCAGTCCAAAATCTAGCTCTCTGACCATCACCAATCAAAACAACTGCATTGCTCCTAAAGAAGTGAAGAAGCTTTGGCCTAGTAGCTACAGTATTGGCAATATCATCCCAGATTTTGGACATCTTGTTGTCTCTATCTGTTGAAGGGAACCAACCCCTACCTTGCTCAATATACTTCCCACAAATCACCTCCTTCCAAAGGGAATTTTCTTCAACACCAAACCTCCACCACCACTTTAGTAAAAGAAAAATATTCATAACTTTTACTCTACTAACACCTAGCCTTCCAATGCTTTTACTTTTGGAGATATCCTTCCATTTTACCAAATGCACTTTCCTTCTCAGGTCTGAACCACCCCATAAGAAAGCAGATTGTATTCTGTCAATCTCTTTTGCAACCATCTCGGGCCTTTTGAAAAGAGAGATTAAAAAAATAAAATAAAATAGGCAAGCTAGCAAGAATAGATTTGATCAAGGTCAACCTCCCAGCAAAGGATAAAAATCTTCTCTTCCAAGAAGCAAGACGTAACTTGCACTTATCAATCACAGGCTGCCAGGTTCTTCTCCTTCTTGGGTTGGTACTTAACGGCAGACCTAAGTACTTTAGAGGCAAGATTTGATTATGACAATTCAAGCAAACTCTTGGCCTAGCTCAACAAGAATTCCCACCCCACAAACCACACTTTTATTGTAGTTAATTCTAAGACCTGATACAATTTCAAAGTACCTTAGGATTCTTTTTATATTGGCTACTTCCCCCCGTTCAGCATCGCAAAACAAAATAGTATCATATGCAAATTGTAAATGAGTAAGCCTAAGACCACTTGAGCCTACAGAGGCCCCTTTGATCAGACCCAAATGCTTGGCTCCCTCCAACAAAATGTTAGGGGTTTCAACCACAATAATAAACTGGAATGGTGACAGTGGATCTCCCTGCCTCAATCCCCTTTGTGGACAAAATTTTGGGGTTGGAGATCCATTAACCAAAACTGAAATTCTTGTGGATGCTACACATTTCTTCATCAAACCCACCCATTTGCTCTCAAAACCAAAGTTTGATAGCATAGAAAACAAAAATTCCCAATTCACTGAGTCAAAGGCTTTTTCAAAATCAAGTTTAAGCACAATACCACTCTCACTAGCCTTCTTCCAGCAATCTACTATCTCATTTGCAATAAGGATACCATCTAAGATATATCTACCCTTGATGAAAGCTGATTAAGTTTCATTTATGATTCATGGCAACACCTGGGACAACTTGTTAGATAAAACCTTGGCCAAAATTTTGTACAATGAACCTACTAAACTAATAGGCCTATATTCACTTAAGCTAGTTGGGTTCTCAACTTTTGAATTTAAAACTATGAAAAAACTATTTAAACCTCGAACCAACTTAGCATTAAGTTGAAAATCCCTCATAAAGTGCATAACATCCTCCTTAACTATACTTCAACATTTCTGAAAAAAGCCCAAATTAAAACCATCCGGCCCAGGAGCCTTGTTACCCCTACAAGATTTGATGGCATTACTGATTTCCACCTCTATGAATTTTGCCTCTAAAAGGCCGGAATCATTGGCATCCCTAATTGACTTAAAAGGGCCATTAAGGGAAGGTCTTATCTTCCATGGCTCAGCAAAAAGATTACTGAAATAATTCAACACTTCTGATTTAACACCTATGGGATCTTCAATATTAATTTTATTCACTAGAATTGAGCATAAGGCATTCCTATTGCGCCTACAACTTGCCATATAATGGAAAAAAGAGGTGTTTCTATCGCCCGATATTGCCCATTTGAGTCTAGATTTTTGAAGCCACAACCTCTCTAACATTTTATTCATCTTCCAAGCATCGTCGTGCAATACTCTTCTCTTAGCCAGTTCATCTGCAGATAATGTCCTTTCTTCAGCAACTAGATCAAGGACATGTGTTTCCTCTTCTGTAGCTTTTGACTTCTTCTCTACATTTTTAAACACCTCGATGTTCTACTTCTTTAGGGCAGATTTCAAGGATTTGAATTTGACTAAACATTTCAAACCAGCCCAACCCAACACATGTAATTCAACCCAAGTTTCCTCAACAAATGACAAGAATTGAGAATGCATAGACCAGGCATTAAGGTACCTAAAAGGTCTAGGGCCCTAATCTCTCTCATCTTCCATTAAGAGGATGGGACAATGGTCAAAGAACAGTCTTGGTAATCCCTATAACTTGAAGTTAAAATATTGTAACCAATCTAGGTTTAGTAAAAATCTATCTAACCTGCTCCATCTTTCATTCTCACATGAGTTACACCATGTGAACTCCCTTCCACACATTGATAGATCAGACACCTCTAACTACTTAATCATTTCATTGAACTCTCTCACCCCCTTATCCCTTCTAGAGCATCATTTTTCTTTCAGAGATGTATCTAATTTCCTTAAAATCACCCCTCAAACACCATGGAAATAAGAATTGTGATTTGAGCCTCATTAGAATATCCCACATCCCTTTCCTTCTGTCAGAATCATTTGGCCCATAGACATTCACCACTACACAGCTAAAGTTGAAAAAGATCGTACTTGTGAGTAGGAGAAAATTATGATTGCAACAGCATTGATTGAGCTGAAAGACCTCAGGATTCCAGATGCAGAGTAACCCCCCAGCTGCACCCTCTAAGTCAACTGACATGAATTCCACTTTTTCTCCAGCCCAAATAGAGTTCACAAACTCTGTATTGACTCCCTGCTTTTTAGTCTCTTGCAACAACACCATGTCAATCTTCCTTTCCTTGAGAACCTTCATGATCTTCCTTCTTTTTTAAGGCCTTCCTAGCCCCCTAATATTCCAAGATAACAATTTCATTAATAAAGATTAGCACTCCTAAACCTCCTGGAATAGTCATTTAGCAGACTTCTCCCTTTCTCCTTTTTTTGAACTGTTTCCATGTCCTTTTTTTCCAATTCAACAAGTTTGCTCACAACCCCATCCTCTTTATCTTCAAAGTTCAACCCAACAGCTTTCCCCATTTGTAAAGTTGCTTCAGCCTTATTGAGTAGCATCTTACCACGATCGGATGCACCTGCTATAGAGAGAAAGAGAGAGAGAGAGAGAGAAATTGCTATAGCAGCGGATCTAAAAACTGCTCTTTTCCTGAGATTAATAAATGGCCCTAATATGTTGTGACCAAGTTTAAGACCAACTTTCTCGTTCCAAACTTTTCTTCTCACACCTTTACTCTTCTTCCTCGTGCAAGCCCTCCTTTTCTGGACTGCTAAACTGGGACTTTTCTCAAACTTGCCAAGAATGACTCCACTGCCTTCTCCTATTTGGACCTGGTCATGATCTAAAGCCCCACCAACATCTAGATTAATTTTCTTAGAAATAGTTGGGTTACCTGGGCTACTAGGACCACTAAATTTCTGGGCCAAACTAATAGAGTTCCCCTCACTATGGGCCTTACTCAGCACAACTTGCCCATATCCTGCAAAACCATTCACACTTCTAATGAAGCCTGGCGTGAAAAATTTGCCTTCCACAATACGCTTTCCATCACTTTTACCATGCATAGAGCCCGCCATTTTTTCTGAAACATTGACATTCTGTGCTCCTCCATCATTTGGCACTGCCATGATAATGTTTGTTTCTTCCACCATAGAAGTACTCTGCCGACTGACATCCACATGCGTTGTCTCTACTTCCCTTGCAGCCAGGTTGATAGCTTTCTGACACCTCATCACACCGCCACGCTAGACAGCCTGCCATTCATGTGTTGTGGTCGTTTTCTTCCTTGTTTGAGCTCAGGACGTCTTCTTCCTTGTGCAAACTCAGATCGGCCCCATCCATTTGCTGGGGATGGCAATTGCACTGCCTCATAACAACCTTAGAAATTATAATTTGCTCCTCACAAATCTTCACTGGGTATAAAATACCTTTGCAGTCCAGATCAACAGTGCAATTGATGGACTCCATACAGGACGTTGCTATCCTTACCTTACCACATTGAAGGTTCTTGCGGCTCAGTGTATCATCATCTAGTCCAACAACCTTACCCTAAAACCTCCCTATGCGACTGAAGGTGTTGAAACTCCACAAATTTGAAGGAACCCCATAGCAGCTAAGCCACACAAGCCTTTCCTAGTCAAGCACCATGCCTTGTTTCCATTCTTTAACCAAGTCACTCCACTCCTTAATCCATCCATCCAAATGTTTGAGACTCTCTTTCATCAATGGCACAGAATTGAAAGACCGTATGACATCTCTACCACCACCTAGAGAAAACTTGATATCCCCTAAGCCCCTGTTCTGCAATTCCTTCTTAAATTTAGCGGCAGAGCAAGTAGATTTTAGCCTAATAATCACACTCTCATATAACCAACCATTACCTTCTTCAGTTACCATAATGGTAATAGTTGGTTTGGAAGAGGATCCACCTTTTTTAACAACCTAAACATACAATTTATTCCCATTTTACATCACATAGGCAGCTATGGACTTACTTCTGGTCTGCCTCCCATAGATCGGATGAACTGACCTCTGCTTCCCATCGACCTCCTTACCAAATTCTGCTAACTTGACCTTGAGAGCTTTATCATCACACCACAGCCCATCTGTTTTTTGAACAACCATGTTTGCCGCTACTAGGTAGTCGTATTTGACAAAATCGAATCTGGTGTGTGTCGTTTTCCTTCTCTTGAAAGGGATGAAAACATCTCTCACAACTCCAAAGTTAGAAAATAAAGAGTGCAGTCTTCTCGGGTCCATCGAGTCTGGAATGTCATCCACAAAAATGGTATAGGTGACTGCCCACACCTTTGTGTTCCATGATCCTGGCCTTCCATGCCTTTGAACCACCGGCCTCCAACCTCCGAACTCTCTCCTTCTAGAACTCATCTGTTGATTAAGTCACTTTTTTATTTTTATTATTATTATTATTATTATTTTTATGTAGTAGTTTAAATCAATCGTGTAGTGAAAAATATTATAAATTAGATATAATGAACTCATTATTTTCAAGTAGTTGATATACTAAGTGTGATTTATGATTTTCTATTCTTTGAGCATCATGTAAGCAACGCTATATGGTATTTGTGGGAGCCGAATAAATGACAAAGGCAGAAGGCGCGCAATACAAGGCTGATAATAATCGGTTGTATCCGGCGAGAATAGGGGGGCCGAATACAATATTTGGGCCGAATAAGTATGTAGCATTGGAGCCGGATAATATAAAGGACAATGATCAAAAAGTAGGCCCTAGCCCCGAGGATCGAGAAAAAAACAGGTATAAATACAGGAACAACATATTTAGTAGGTATGTAAGAATCACTTGACTTAACTTAGTAAGAAAGCTATCTTGAATGTTTGAACTAACTTGTCCATTGGAGTGCTAATTCTGGCACCCCTGACCGGAGTGTTTGTATCTTTTCAGGTGACTAGCTGAGGATCACTAGCGTCTCCCAAGATTTGAAGAGTATTTCCAAACCACTTCTCCACAATTGGCGCCGTCTGTGGAAATACTCAAATACATCCATGGCAGGCGTGACTGAAGATCCTCCGGTAGCCATTGACGAGACCGCATAGGGAGATGACCTCACTCCAGCAAATATGCTCGGAAAAGAAACCATCGCTGCAAGACGCGCCTTGAACTTTGATTCACCAACGACTTCAGCGCAAGAGACAATGCAGGCGATCATGGAACAAGCGAAGCAGAACGAACAAAGGCTGGAGAACATGATCACTGAAAATGAACGTCTCTGTCAAGATTTGGCCCTCGAAGTCGTAAAATCGAAAGAAGCCATGCGCCAAGATCCCGAACGACCTCCGAGGGCCGGTGGACAACGACCTCGAGCCCGACCAAAGGATACCAATAGCGACTCCAACTCATTACCCACGGAGCTCACCAAGAAGGGACGATCCGAAACTTCCAGCTCCTCCGAAAAGAGTCTACATACAAGGAACAAGCGCAGGCGGAGCAGTTCAGACGAAGAAGACCAGCATGATCCTTTTGTTCGACGGATTGCAAGGGCGGCCCTGCCCAAGAAGTTCAAAGCTCCGTCATTCACTCTTTACGATGGCAAATTAGACCCCATTGATTATATCCGTCATTACAAGCAGGCCATGACATTGCATGCATAACGGCCCTCATGTGTCAATATTCCCCTGACTGGGGCCATTAGTCGGTGGTATTACAAGTCGAGTGGCCTCCATCAAAAGCTTTCATTAATTACAGAAGTCCTTCAGGGCCAGGTTCATCACCAACGAGGTATGTACCAAGCAGCCGACTCGCTCGGGCTATGCAGATTCGATTAGGTGGCTGAACGTGAAATTCACGCCGCACGCTTATTGGGAGTGCTTCAACCTCGTTGACGACGCTTGCAATGACTCCATGGCCATCACCGCCTTCAAAATGGGACTACATCCCGATAGTCCTCTTCAGTTCCTCGACGAAGACCCCCAAAAGCGATGCAGGCGTTGATGAAAAAAGTTGAGGAGTATTGCAAAGTGGAAGATGATGCCTTGAGAATAAAAGCCGGCCAAATGTCCAACAAAACGGCCCCCCCCTGAAATTGCTCAACTAATAAGTTCCGTGCCACCTCCTAGCCCAGAGCCTCGGCAATGCGTTAAACGAGACAAAAGGCGGGATACTCGCCGATCAAGCGATCAATGTCCCTACTGGACGAATGAGCAACTGCAAGTCGACAGCAGACGTTCGCGGCGTGCCGACAAAAAGTACACAGAGTTGTCAAAACCAATCGCTGCAATAATGACCAAAGTCCAACACCTTCCATTCTTCAAATGGCCGTCAAAGATGGTGGGGCCGCTCGACACGCGAAGAAGGGATAGGCGGTGCGAATATCACAAAGATCACAGCTACGAAACAGAGAGTTGCTACGCATTAAAAGATCACCTGGAAGAACTGGTGTAAGACGACCGACTGCAACAGTATGTGAGAAAGGGAAAGCCAACCAAGGCACTAGCCTTGAGGCAGGACTCTCCTCCACTTGGCGTAATCCATGTGATCTACAGCCTGCCTGCACCCCCAACCATGCACACAATTCAATCGCATCCAATCCCCCAGAAGCAATGTATTCCGACTGAATGGCCCAAAGAAGCTCTGACAATTACTTTCAATGACTCCGACCTTAGTGGCACAACGGCTTCTCACATTGATCCGTTGGTCATTAAATTACGCATAAACTGGTTTACCATTGAACGAATTCTCATAGACCCGGGGAGTACTTCAGAGGTTATGTATTACCAAACTTTCATCAAACTCGGCCTCAACGAGTCAGATCTGTCTTCGGTGCCTCACCATTGTTCGGCTTTAGTATGAATCCCGAATACCCGTTAGTGAAGATCATACTACCTATCCGAGTGGGCTCTAGAACGGTCGAAGTAGAATTCTTGGTCGTAAAGCTCCCTTCACCGTATAATGTCATCATGGGGCGAACCTGGATACATATTATGAAGGCCGTTCCAAGCACTTATCATCAGCTCATGCGCTTCCCGACAGCCCATGGCATTAAAGAGATCCGTGGCTCCCCCCAATCAGCACAAGCAGCGATTTTATGAAAACCCTATCACTGATCCGACCTGTGGGCTTTGATACTTGTATATATTTCACTTCTGCAATGCAAACCATCTTTCTTTGTCGTTCAATTCATTTCACAAACCCATTGTGATGCTCGTCAAGACGACGATTCGGAGCCCCCTTTGGTGCATGTGACCTTAGGGCCGATTAAGTTTTCGGATTCGGAGCCCACTTTGGTGCATGTCACCTTAGGACCGATTAAGTCTCCGGATTCGGAGCCCCCTTAGGTGCATGTCACCTTAGGGCCGATTAAGTCTCCGGATTCGGAGCCCCCTTTGGTGCATGTCACCTTAGGGCCGATTAAGTCTCCGAATTCGGAGCCCCCTTAGGTGCATGTCACCTTAGGGCCGATTAAGCCTCCGGATTCGGAGCGCCCTTCGTGGATATCCTGATTCGCTACATTAAGTCTCCGGATTCGGAGCCCCCTTTAGTGCATGTCACCTTAGGGTAGATTAAGTCTCCGGATTCGGAGCCCCCTTTGGTGCATGTCACCTTAGGGCCGATTAGGTCTCCGGATTCGGAGCCCCCTTTGGTGCATGTCACCTTAGGGCCGATTAAGTCTCCGGATTCGAAGCCCCCTTAGGTGCATGTCACCTTAGGGCCGATTCAGCCTCCGGATTCGGAGCGCCCTTCGTGGATATCCCGATTGGCCACATTAAGTCTCCGGATTCGGAGCCCCCTTTGGTGCATGTCACCTTAGGGCAGATTAAGTCTCCGGATTCGGAGCCCCCTTTGGTGCATATCACCTTAGGGCTGATTAAGTCTCTAGATTCGGAGCCCCCTTTGGTGCATGTCACCTTAGGGCCGATTAAGTCTCCGGATTCGGAGCCCCCTTAGGTGCATGTCACCTTAGGGCCGATTAAGCCTCTAGATTCGGAGCGCCCTTCGTGGATATCTCGATTGGCCACATTAAGTCTTCGGATTCGGAGCCCCCTTTGATGCATGACACCTTAGGGCAGATTAAGTCTCCGGATTCGGGGCCCCCTTTGGTGTATGTCACCTTAGGGTCGATTAAGTCTCTGGATTCGGAGCCCCCTTAGGTGCATGTCACCTTAAAGCCGATTAAGCCTCCGGATTCGGAGTGCCCTTCGTGGATATCCCGATTGGCCACATTAAGTCTTCGGATTTGGAGCCCCCTTAGGTGCTTGTCACCTTAGGGCCGATTAAGCCTCTGGATTCGGAGCGCCCTTCGTGGATATCTCGATTGGCCACATTAAGTCTCTGGATTCGGAGCCCCCTTAGGTGCATGTCACCTTAGGGCCGATGAAGCCTCCGGATTCGGAGCACCCTTCGTGGATCTCCCGATTGGCCACATTAAGTCTCCAGATTCGGAGCCCCCTTTGGTGCATGTCACCTTAGAGCCGATTAAGTCTCCGAATTTGGAGCCCTTTTAGGTGCATGTCACCTTAGGGTCGATTAAGCCTCTGGATTCGGAGCGCCCTTCGTGGATATCCCGATTGGCCACATTAAGTCTCCAGATTCGGAGCCCCCTTTGGTGCACGTCACCTTAGGGCCGATTAAGTCTCCGGATTCGGAGCCCCCTTAGGTGCATGTCACCTTAGGGCCGATTAAGCCTCCGGATTCGGAGTGCCCTTCGTGGATATCCCGATTGGCCACATTAAGTCTCCGGATTCGGAGCCCCCTTTGGTGCACGTCACCTTAAGGACAATTAAGTCTCCGGATTCGGAGCCCCCTTAGGTGCATGTCACCTTAGGGCCGATTAAGCCTCCGGATTCGGAGCGCCCTTCGTGGATATCCCGATTGGCCACATTAAGTCTCCGGATTCGGAGCCCTCTTTGGTGCATATCACCTTAGGGCCGATTAACTCTCCAGATTCGGAGCCCCCTTTTGGTGCATGTCACCTTAGGGCCGATTGCGCCTCTGGATTCGGAGTACCCTTTGGCATGAACAAAACAAAATTCGCCAACATCAGAAATAAGGTGCTTCACTAAGCATATAAAAAATTTGGAGCAAGACGCAAATAAGGTCCTTAATTGAGCATATCAAAAATTTAGAGTAAGACGCAAATGTGTGAAATAAAGCTTTTTACTCAATCAAACAGTTGTTACATAAACGCAACTCACATTTGAGCATTACAATTTTTATTTAATCAGACAGTTGTTACATAAATGCAACGTGCATTTGAGCATTACAATACCCATGTCCAATCTCAAAAGCTAAAAAGGGGAGAAGACGCATTGTTAAAGCGGCAGCACCGAATTAACTCCCGTCACCCAGAAGTCCTCCGTGGTTTGCAATGCCTTGAGCCAACTGTGCCCAAGTCCTCCCCTGATACCATTGACAATGTCAAGGCAAAGATCCAGGACAAGGAGGGATAAACCCAACTGTTGTTGCCTTTCTTTTCGGGGTGATCTGCTTCGATGACTTGAAGATTCATGCCAACTTTCGGACCCTACTTCCCATACGGATGGATCCTCTGCCACGATCCATGGCAACACCAAGTTTGGCTGAACTCTAGCCTCTAATTAACATCCCCACTTATCCCTCCTCACATAACCGATTGTTTATCTGCGCAAAGCGCCCACTCCTTTTATTTTCAATACTGGCAGCGATCTCGAGGCCCCAATCCTGAGGCGATTTCACTAACACTAAACTCCATGAGAAAAACATCGGTTGACATTCGCCACGGCGTAGTTATCCAAACGACTTTTTGAAGCACGTGCACTGGCCAAAAATCTAGGCCTCGAGCTGAGTTGAATATGCCAAAGCCACTCTACCTACTGGCTTTCGGCTTCTTCAAGTTACAATAGCCTCAGTCAGGAGTAAACGGCTATCAAGTATGGATTGACCCTGCCAGTCAACGCTTATACATTCATTCAAACACAATAAAATGAAACACATACATTCTGAATATGAACTGCAATAAAATATTTGTAACAGAACGTGTTTTATTCAACAAAACAAGCAATAAGTTACATAGTTTTGAACGTGATCTGCGTTTCAGCCTTACAATAAATATACTTATACGGCGTCACCCTCATCATCACTCTTCTCGACTTCAAAATCAGAAAACGGAAAATGTTTACTGTGGTAGAGTGGTGATGCCGAATCAATGCCCGCCGCTCGAAGAGCTTCTGCGGCTTGAGATGCCTTGATCCAACCGTGCCTAAATCCACGATTCTCACATCGGCAAACTTCTTCGGCAAGCTTTTCCTTGGTCTTCTCAATTCCAACTTTTCGCCCTTTATGAAAAGCTGTCTCATAGGCCCTCCCCTTCGTATTCTCCATTGCGAACATACTCGCCGTCTCACGATCGGCAAGCGCGGAACTGATGAGCCGACTAGTAACCCTCTCTTCCACGATTGGGTTTCCCTGCCTGGCGGGTTGTGCCTGAGCCGCCTTGACCTTCCTTAACTCAAGGCCACGGCCTCCGCTGGCCTCCAAATTTCAATACGCTTCCTTTCTTCTATTTCTTGGCGGGTAGCAGAATCGATGCCGATTTCATAGGCGATGTCTTTCTTCACCGCCTTCTGTGAACGCTTTCACAAATACTTCAGAGTCCCGACGACCTACCATCGATCTTTGAACCTCAGGAAAAATTTGTCGAGCAAACTCGACCGCTACATTTGGGTCTCGAACGATCGAGTCCGCCTCTGTCATGGGTCTATTCCCCATAAATACCGCGAAGCTTAATAGGCGCGGATTCGCCTTAGATCCCCTCTCGACTCGAGGTTGAGAAGTTCTCGCCTCACGATCGCTTGTCTCGCCATGACTCCATTCGACGCCGAGGAGACTAACGCCTCTCGATCCTTGAACTCCCCGCCTCAGGCGCTGGAGGGTCATTACCTCGATTCATGTCTCCACCCAGCTCAGCTAGCGTCCTCGCTTCCCCTCTGTTGTTCAAGAAGAGTCTGTTCGACATTCACTCGATACCTTCAAATGCTGGAGTCAGTTGTCTAATATGCTCATAAAATTTTTACCTTTAATCATTTATCCTTTACAAAGGCAACACCCTCGAGGCAATCTCATTAATTGTAAAAAACCTCAATCGCCCGGCGCCGACTAGATCGACCCACTTGGGGCAGACAGATCTATCAAACCTCCTGAGTTCGTCTCATCCGGTGCCCGAATAATCATGCACCACCTGAGGCAAGGGCAGATTAATCAATCTATTCAGATTAAGTGCCCCAGCCGGCCCATGAATCCCGCACTTGTACGACCATGCACCACCTATTAATCAATCTATTCGGCTTATGGACCTCAGCCGGCTCATGAATCGATCGATCACAAATCTTAAGGTCGTTTCATCCGGTGCCCGAATAATCTTGCACCGCCTGGGGCAAGGGCAGATTAATCAATCTATTCGGATTAAGTGCCCTAGTTGGCCCATGAATCCGGCACGTGCATGACCATGCACTGCCTATTAATCAATATATTCGGATTAAGTGCCCCAGCCGGCCCATGAATCCGGCACCTGCATGACCATGCACCACCTGTTAATCAATCTATTCGGCTTATGGACCCCAGCCGACTCATGAATCGATCCTTCACAAATCTTAAGGTCGTTTCATCCGACGCCCGAATGATCATGCACAGCCCGGGACAAGGGCAGATTCATCAATCTATTCGGCTTATGAACCCCAGCCGGCTCATGAATCGATCACAAATCTTAAGGTCGTTTCATCCGGCGCCCGAATGATCATGCACCGCCTGGGGCAAGGGCACATTCATCAATCGATTCGGCTCAGTACCCACAATATGCGACACATGAATGAAAATTCAATATTGTCATAGGATATTCAATTTCTGAAAGCTCAAACATAGCAATGACTTTATCTAAATTCGTGAAAGGCAAAGTATTCTTCATTAACATAACTTCACAAACCATGAACTAGTAGTGGAGAAATACCAAGGCAGTTTTCATTAATAAATTGAGTGCAAATAGTAACCAATTTATACATGAAAATTAGCCTGAGCCAACAAAAGTCTACCGAACAAAAACTTACATCAAAATAAAAAGTACTTAAAAAAATCAAGATGACTCCCAGATCAATCCTCGGGGTCAGATTCAAGTGGCTCAATGTCCACTTGCTCGTAGGGAATTGGCAAGGCCAATGTAACTCAAAGGCAAGGGCTTTGAGCCATCCATGTTTGAACCCCCGATTCTCGAATTTGGGGACTTCATCTACATATTCCGTGAAGGCGGCGCTTTTTCCTGCCTCAAATGCCGTAGAAGCTTCATAATCAGCTTTCTCCTTGGCGGCCTTGAGCTTCGTTAACTGAACCTCCGCCTCGGCAAGCGCCTCCTTGGCTAACTTGAGCGATTCTTCGCTCGCATTTGCCCTACTCTCAGCGTCAGAGCGGAACTGTTCAGCTGAGTGAGCCCTCTCTTTCTCTGCTTCAGCTCGCACACTCTCCACCGCGGCTCTCATCTTTTCAAATTCGGCCCTACTCTTTTGACTGTCCGTCTCCACTTGCAAACGATCAACTCTGCCGAGGGCATCATGGAGGTGGCGGCCTAGGTCCACGATCCTGCCAACAGTCTGCAAAACAAGTTGAGATCGTCAGATATCTTTAATGAAAACAAAGTCAAGAGAATTTGAGATGGTCACTGACTAGGAACGCCGACTGCGCAGATAGGGCTACGGCCATAACATCCAAGACGGCAGCGAAGGTCGCGACGTCGGCAAGGAAATTGAAGCCGCCAGGCTCAACGCCACAGCTGGATCCTTAATAACTGAAGCATCGGAGGAGATCAACGTATCTTTGATCTTAGGCTAAACAATAAAAGGCACAGCCACGTCCGACTTTTCTAAACGAGGCTGTTTGGAAGCAAGGCTAATTTCGACGACCTCTCCCTATACGCTACTTCGCTTCGCCTCCCGAATCACCATTCATCAATGACCTATTCCTCAACCTCTTTCAAATTTCAACGACCTGAATCGTCTCTTCAATAACGGGTACAAAGGTTGTATTCAAGGTGGGCTCAGAATGGGTAGCCACGGCCTTCTTTTGAACAGCAATTCACTCGGCATTTTTCTTTCGCGCCATCTCACAGAAGGCTTTCTGACCATAGCTTCAAAAATATCGTCGGTAAGTCCTCCAAATTTGCAAAAATATCTCGCATTTAAAACTCGCTCAATTCAAGTGGACGGTGAAGGCTGGTTAAGTCCGGCAGCCTCAAACGCCGAGCGTATCACTTCGTCGACCTCTTCGGCCTCCTCAGCAACCTCTCTGGTTGGTTCGGCAACTACCTCTACCACCGGCTCAGCCTCTGCCCTCGAATCTGAATCTTCGAGGCCAATTTGCCTAAGGCTCGTGAAGTTGGGAAAGATAAGAGCCGAAAGTTGTTGATCACCGGCTGGAATTAGAATGCCTTCCGCAGCCGAGAATGTAGTATAAGTAGGTTCGTATCGGAGGAGTATGTGAGCTGCTCTCCCTTGCTTTTGTACGTTTGGATGGCCGAAGTATCTGAGCGATGACTTGATCTCCTCAAGGACTGCCCCGTCGGTTGAGGAAAGAATCTTCTTCAATCTGTTGCCTACATAGAACAAGGGGTGATTAAAGGAAAAAAGCCGAGTAAAGGGTAAGTCAACAAACACAAGGGGTTACGCGGCAACCTAGATCACCCTTTCGTCTGGGAAAAGGATCTAGGTGGTCTTCGCCTTCATCGAACTCCCAATTACCTTGGACATTGACCATTGCGTCGTCAACCCTCTTACCAGAACTGGCAAGCATGGTTATCAAGTGATGGTCAGTGTCCTTGGCCCTGAGAAAGTATCGCCCCAGCTGACCGGAAGATTTGGCCAAAGCATAGCAGTGCCGAATTGCCGGAATGCCAAGGTTGATCCTAAGACGTCGGTTCAACTCAATCACCCCCATGATGATTCGAAAGAAATTTACGTTGGGTTGAGAAGGAATCAGACTCCAATAGTGAAGGATGGCCCTAAGCAATGGGTGTAGGGGAAAACAGACTCCACCCTCCGTTATGGATAAGAGAGGGAAGACGATCGTGTTCCGATCCTCCCTCTCCATATCAAGGGTACTGTCCGTTACAAGAGATAAGTGGACGTCGTCGGGAATGGAAAAATGTCTCCGGAATTTGGAAATACGACCCTCGAAAAGGAGGTCTTTCAAGTGTTTAGCCATGTTCGCAGGGATTCAAGGTTTCGCCGAAATCAAAACGACAAACAAAAAATAGGATCGTAAAGAAGGGAGAAGAAAACTTACGAAGATTAAATGAAGACGAGGGTAGACGGAGAAGAGTTGCAGAAAATGCGAGTCAGAGAAAGGATATCCGCTGGCTGTCTAAGAGTCTCGAATACTCGACGAACATTCGAAAGGACTGAAATTTCAAATCACAATAAATGCGAAACACACGATTGAGGCGGGAAAGTGTAATGATAAACGAAAAGGTGTGCGCATCTTGACATCTATATTAAGGTGCACCGACCTATTTTAACTTTTCCAATTCAAGACCAAACACGCCGATTAACTACCATCAATAGGGAGTTCGGGAGGTAATTGTGGGAGTCGAATAAATGACAAAGGTAGAAGACACACGCAATACAAGGCTGAAATAATCGGTTGTATCCGGTGAGAATAGGGAGGCCGAATACAATATTTGGGCCGAATAAGTATGTAGCATTGGAGCCGGATAATGTAAAGGACAATGATAAAAAAGTAGGCCCTGGCCCCGAGGATCGAGAAAAAAATAGGTATAAATATAGGAACAACATATTTAGTAGGTATGTAAGAATCACTTGACTTAACTTAGTAAGAAAGCTATCCTGAGTGTCTGAACTAACTTGTCCGTCGGAGTGCTAATTCCAGCACCCCCGACCGGAGTGTTTGTATCTTTTCAGGTGACTAGTTGAGGATCACTAGTGTCTCCCAGGATTTGAAGAGTATTTCCAAACCACTTCTCCACAGTATTCTAAGACTGTTTAATAATTTTCATTCAAAACACATCATTTATAAGCAATGTCATCTCTTCAATATTTTTTATGTCAAATAAAAATTAAATAGATTTTATAATAATTCGTGGTATAAATTATGTGTTTTTATTTTTTAAGTTAGGAGTTTTGATCTATAATTTTTTATGCTAAAATTACAAACTTACATCATCATCTCACGTCGAGCTATTCCACACTATTATAGAATTTTGATTTGTTTTTATTAATAATGAATATGTGTAGACTGCCCCGAACTCTCTCTGCGCGGCCCTCCTTTTGGAGAGGGCACGAATTGGGTTCTAGCTACTACAGTTTGGACTTCTGTCATGGTTTTGAATCTAATCTCACAAAGTGCAATGTAAGACTGATAAATCACCAATGAGTCCAAATCTGGCAAATCGTTTTGAAAAATCAATTTTAATCAAAAAGTGCCAAACATGGACTGCGTTGCAAGATTTCAGAGTTGCCATCTAAATATTTTATTTTGGAAAATTTTGAAAACCCTAACTCGTGCCTAAGGCCACGTGTCCGTCATCACCAAAGTTGTCTCGGCTCGGGAACTTGGGTATGAGAGGGGAAGATCCTGAAATGAGCACCCCCGCTTGCCCGATCAAAGGATCGGCCTCTACTAAACATGATATATTATTTTAAAAACACATGTGTTCTTATTCCGGTTTATTAGCTAACTTTACTATGTGATGCGCACATCATACAAGTATAGACTAAATCACTCAATTTGGAACAAAACATCTCATGTTCATTTTTCAAAAATGGTTTGGAAGTGCTACTCGCAAGTAGGTTAAAATGCGGATTTGCTACCCTCAAGTGGGCTTAAAACAACATGATTTGCTACTCTGCAAAGTGGGCTTAAAACTAACATTTGATGAATTGTTCTAATTCAAGCAATAAAGCCTTCACCCACAGGCAGTCATGTAGTTAAACACTTAAGCAAATAGCCTCATGACAAGCATGCTAAACATGACAACACTCACACTCATGCAAGTATGCTAAAGCGTAAACACTTACAGTGTACTCCAAGCCAAAACAGAAAACTAGTTAGAAATCATGTATGATCCTAGCTATGTCGAAGATGCCTAATGCAACGCATACAATAATGCAACTAATAGGCTCGGCTATCTAAGATGGCATATGAATGCAACACTTGATAACATGCTTTGGAATATGTATTCAAGAAAAGTGTATTGAAATACAATGCAGTTTGAATAATGCGTTGAGCACGGTGCATGCAAGACAAATGAATGATGCACGTATGCAAAGCATAAGGTATGCTAATCGAGATATGCCCTAAACTACCCATCAAAAGCTGATAAGTAAAAGGGAGAAAGAAATGGGGGTTGGAAGACATGCACACACGCACGCACCCTTATTACAGCATTGTGCCCTCTCGACAGATGGTCCAAATGAATAAAAGCTAAGCTAATCTACTAACTAATCAACTAACTTAGCTAATTAATTACAACACAATTGAAATTGAATAACTAGCTAATCTAAGCTAATTAATTACATACCGAATTAATTAATTAAACGCTTAACTAATCAATTACAAAAATGACTAAGCTAATAAACTAATTAGCTAAGCAACTGGAATGAACGGCCTCGGAAAGCGAGGAGGACATGCATGCTCGGTTGGCTTCGCCCCGAAAATCCACCACTTTGCCTCAAGATACCTCTGTTTGCACTCTTTTGGACCTCTGAAAATTGTGCCAGCTTCCAGACTGCTTCTGTTTGATCCCAGGAACATGTTAAGGTGTGATCGGCTAGAAGTGATGGCCATCGGCCAAGACAGGCCTAGGTGGCTGGCAGGTGGCCGGCCACTGATTCCTGAAATTTCTCCTTTTGCTGCAACAGATCACAAACAGAGGCATGTCAGTGTATTTGCAAGGAAATGTGTGTGCAACTACCCTCCTTATCATGTTTCAAGCTCAAAGGAGTGTAGTAATCGGCTCTCAAGCCACCAACTACGCATCTCAATGCGTGATGGCCAAAGAGTCAAGCTTGCACAATGTTTGTGAATGCACAAACAACACATAAGAGCCTCCACCTCTATCATGCATGGTCAAGAGGGTCGGCGACCAAGAAATGTGACACGTTTCATCACTTGGAGTATGAAACATCTCACATTTCTTGTGTTTGGATTAACATCCGATCCAAACACAATGCAATGCAAACAACATGTCGATCTTTCAATGCTAAAGGCGCATGCACAAGACTCAATCATGGAAACAATGTAGGCAAGACATGTTTGTTAAAGGGGGCCAAGAGCACTAAAGCAAGTGAAGAACATTACTCATGAGACATGCACTATCAATCTCAAATGGTCAAACCAGCTATGGACAGACCATAGATACTCCAAAACAGTGGCCAAAATACACTAAAACTTGGGCACAAAAAACAAGAAATGCATGCTCATTCATTCGCTCGCAAGCAAGGCACAAAGCTTAACTTTCAAACACATTGAGAGAGTGATACATATAAGAGTATGACAGTGAAACATGCTCTGAAATCACATATCAAATGATGACATATCATGAAAACATCACAAGTAAACCATGCTAGGGGCCTCAAACACAAAGCTAGTGAAACCCAACTACACTATAGCTATACAAAGCTAAGCATATATGACTAAGACCACTTAAAACAGACCTCAAGCATGTTAAATCAGTGGCAAAAATGTGCTAGAGCAATGCTAACGCATGCTAGGATGATGAGCTAAAACCTTAGGCGTGCAAGGCTAGTAAGGAAAATTACACTACAAGTGTAAGATACAAGCAACAAGTAACCAAGCTGGCCCAAAACAGAGCTTAAACATGTTGAAATATAGGCTAAAACGTGCTTGAACCAAGCCTACATTAACCACAAAAACAAGCTACTTTGGAATGCTAACAAGGCACAGCAAAGCGATACAAGGAGGGGAGGCCACCCCCTCCTACTTTGGACCTCAAAACAAGTTTTCTACCACTGAAAATCCCCTGGAGTTCAGTGGTTTTAAGGCCAAAAAAGAATTGTTTCAAAGGCCTCAAGAGATAGCACAAAGCATACCCCTAACCCCAAGAAGGCCTTAAACCACTATTTTTAACACTTAAAAACAGAGGTTTTTACAGTTGAAACTTAGGCCAAAAATAGCATGCAAAGGTGGCCAAATACTTAAGCAAAACAAAGCCTAAAGAGGGTAACTACTCACCCTTGAAGAACCACAGCAAAACAGGCACTTCTGAGCCAAAAACCAAGCTTTGAGAGCTCAAATAAAACCTTAAAGGGCCTCAGCAACAAGATAGAGGTGTTTGATTAACATTCCCTTTGCAAAAGTGTAGAAAAATCCAACTTTCAAGCACTTTCAAGCACTAATATATATATATATATATAGAGAGAGAAAGAGAATTCTAGAGAGAGAGAGAGAAAGAATTTTCAGCTCTAAAATTTTTGGAACCCATGGAAAGGGGGAGGCACCTCCCTTTATATAGAACAAGCAAGCCAAAGCTTCCTTGACAAGCTAGAAGCTTGTTTGAATCCATCCATACATGTGTATGGAGGATACACTCAGTGTGCAACAGTTGGCACACAAAATATCTGAAAAAGCAGAAAAAATGCCCTCGGCCAACACATGTGGCCGACCGGCCATTAATAAGGTCTACCAGCCATCAGTGAGACTGACCGACCACCACTGATGGCCGATGGGAACAAGGCCTGGCCGATGGGCATAGGGCCTGGCCGATGGGTTGTAGGGTTGGCCAAAAGGCCACCCTCTTCCCTCAGAAACAAAGCCATAATCTCTTGGTACACAACCAAGCACAAAACAGACAAGTTAAGAGGTTCGAAGGCGAGGCACTTCCCCAAGAACTTTAGGTACTCAAAACGAACACGAATTTGGATGATCATTGAGTGTTTAAACGATGACGTCTAAGTCTTGAGGACGGTCAAAAATAGGGTGTCTACAGTTGCCTCTCTTTGACAGAACTCGGAAGTCATGAAATGATGGGAGTGAATGTCAAAGCCTAGAGATGACCCATTTTTGACAAGGCCGAAGACTTAGACAAACATATAACAAAACAAATGTGCCCGCAGGCAGGGGCAAAATGCAAGTGACATGCACAAAGCAAAGGCATAGCTTATGATTATGCAAAGAGGGCTGTAATGAAACACTTATGCAAAATAAATGCAACATTTTAATCAAACCGACAAGTCACAGCAATCTCACACATTTCAATAGAAAGGATGTAAGAAAATTATGCAATTTTAACTACGCATCACGTTGAAATAGCCAAAGGAACAACAACCGTCGGGCACACCTGAGGCGGCAAACATGATCCCAACGCGTGGCACATGTGAGGAAAGAAGTGGCGTGAACCTAAGGACACATCCTAAGGTTCCGAGCCATAGGGAACAGTGATAGCAATTGAAACGCATCCAAACGTTATGCAAAGAGCATTATAAACATTGGAATTCATCTAGATGCTTTAAACCACAGCGTCCTAACGCGCCATGCACGAAAGGGAAAAGGGAGCAGTGCAAACACCGGAGGGTGGTATAATCATCAGAACACGTTCCAATGTTTCTAACCCAAAACAGAGAGGTATAAGCGTCGAAACTTGTTCCAAATGCTTCTAACCAGAAAGGTGGTATTAAGCGTCGGACACACGGTCCAAACACTTCTAACCAAAGGGGTGGCATAAACATCGGATACACAGCCTAATGGCCCTGTTTGGTAGAGCTGTGGGAAAGTACTTATAGCTTATGCCTAAGCAGCTTATAGCTTATAACTATAAATATAAGCTGATTTCTGACTTATAAATTAAGCATCTCCTGCCCCACTCAAAGAATAAGCTGATTTCTGACTTCCAAAAAGCTATAAGCTATAAGCTATAAACTAAACCAAACACATCAAAATAGCTTAAATTAAGCTAAAAGCTAAAATAAGAAGCTTTTAAGCTGCACCAAACAGGCACAATGTCTCTAACCAACAAGATGGTATAAGTGTCGGACACATGGTCCAAACGCTCTTACCGAATAAGTGATATAAACATCGGGCACACAACCCAATGTCTCTAACCAACGGGGTGGTATAAACGTCGGATACACGTCCCGAACACTTCTAACCGAAGCAGGTGGTATAAACATCGGGCACACGACCCAATGTCTCTAACCAGCAGGGAGGTGTAAGCGCTAGACATACGGTCCAAATGCTTCTAACCAAAGTAGAGAGGTGTAAGCGTCAGGCACACGCCCCGAACGCTTCTAACCAAAGCAGAGCGGTATAAGCGTCAGGAACACGCCCCAAATGATTCTAACAAAAGTAGAGAGGTATAAGCATCAGGTACATGCCCCAAACGCTTCTAACCAAAAGAGGACGTATAAGCGTCGGGCACACGCCCTAAACGCTTCTAACCAAAACAAGGTATAAGCGTCAGGCACACACCCCAAATGCTTCTAACCAAAGCAGAGAGGTATATGCGTCGGGCATACGCCCCAAACGCTTCTAACCAAAAGAGGAGGTATAAGCGTCGGGCACACGCCCTAAACGCTTCTAACCAAAAGAGGAGGTATAAGCGTCGGGCACACGCCTCAAACGCTTCTAACCAAAGGAGAGAGGTATAAACACCGGGCGTTCCCGAGTATTTCTAACCAACGAAGTTCAAAGGACAGGAATGATCTTACCTGGAATGCCTCTAAGTGAACCGTACATACAATATCGTGCCTTATGCTGCTGAGAATCTTCTGCTTTTCGATTGTGCTTCCAAACTGCAGTTACTACCTTTCTTTCTGGCCATGTTCACGACTTTCCCTATTCTTCAACGGGGTGACAAACTAGGTTGGTTCAGTATCCAGAATTGAGGTGCATACCCGCTACCTTAACCTATGGGGCTTCCATACAGATTTCAAGCCGGGGACATACCCCTGGGTATTTAAACCAGACTTTAGTCTCGGAAATCCTGAACCTTTGTGTTCTAGGCATCAGCCATTCGAACTCTAGTTTCCACCGTCGCAGTTGGTCTCCTAGAAACTCATTACAAACACAGCCAAGATGCCTCTGGCAGGCAATGATGTTTCAGGGATAGCACTTTTGATTGCCATTCTGTCTTTGAAATGGGCTTGAGCTTGAGCTTAAGGTAGAGGTGCACTCGTACTTCAGAGCATTGACAAGACCTAAGGAGGTACATTCAGAATGCAATCTTAGAAATTACTGAAGTTGAAACACACTAAGATGCTCCAAATTTTCCCTCTTTCCTTTTGCTTTGCAGTCTGGAACCTATATAGCTTCAGATAGGTCCTTGTTTTACTGTTCTTATATGAGTTGGTTGAACCCTGCAGTTTTATGAAAGAACAAATCCTATTTTGCACATATGTGGAGAATGGCACAGCACTCTAAGCACAAAAAAAATTATTTTTGAAGTTGAAATTGAGAAATGAGTTCTCAACCGGGTATTGAGCCTACAACTAACCACAGCCAAAATGACTCAACAAAGGGAAATAAAGGTAAACAACCTAAACACATCTATTGACACTCGAAACGACTCAAACAAGACTGAAGACAAACAAAAACACACACACAACACTCAGACGTGTTCCAATGGCGTGAGACCTCTCAGTTCACAAAGAGCCCACAGCTTTGGCAGGTATTGTTTCCCACCCTTTCTTATTTATGATTCTCACACCACTCTGGCACTCTATCTCTTGTTTTCTGAAAAAGCCATTTTCTTACTTTTTCTCTCAGCGTACATCTCTCTATTCTTTTTTATCCCTTCCATGGTTGGTTGATGGATAAACAGGAAGTTATGGGCTTTTGCCCCTAGTATTCTACTAGATGCTCATTCTTCTACTCACAACAGTGAGCTTTTCCACAGAGGCATTGTGTTGCGACCAGATGCGCAGTAGATCTGCAACTGAGGTCGGTTAATGATGCCCCTAGCTTAGCTTGATCGAGGCGAGTTACAACATGTCCCATCGGCCAGCTATACAATTGATTAGCCTGACACATTACGTTTTCTACATCCCCATTCCAGGTCAGACGCCAGTTTGAGCATGATCATCCAGATGAAGGAATCAAACATCCTGCTCTATTTTCAATTCGTGCTACGCACTCGGCTTGATACCTTGCTGCTTGGAGGATGTGAGAGCTTTCTGCCCTTTGCTTGTTAGCTTCAGTTGTGCCCTTTCTGGCAAGTAGGTTGAAAACAAGGAAAAGATAGAAAACCTAACTCAACTGTGCCCCTAGTTCATCATTTTGACCATTTTTTTTGTTTTTGTTTTTTGGCTTTCTGCTAAAACAATTTTGACCAATATGAGAGCTTGATTAACATGCTTGTTTGATTTTCTGATTCGAAATCATGCAAGTCAAGTTGTGAGTACTGAAAATTTTCCTTTTTTGGGTCCAAGAAATGGTCCAATTTTGGAAAAATGGAATACTTTTCTAGAGAATTAGTCAACCTCAGTAAAAATTCTCAAAAACTATTTTTGCAAATGGCCACTACTCGACCAACACAGAATTAACTCTTGAGATGCACAACCTCAGATTTGAACTTGAATTGTCTTGTAGCTGAATCTTTCAACGGAATAGGATAGTCCGAATTTGAACGAAGACAAGCCAATTCGCACATGGATGAGATAGCCGAGTTTGAATAAGGATAAACCAATCAACGTGGATGAGCCAAGCAGGCTGAAAATGATTGGGGCCGAACTTCAGGATGAAGTTGCCTACGTATCCCAAACATGGGAATTTGGATAGACATAGTTCCGGGTTAGGGTTCACTCGACTGTTGACGCTCTCCTTTTGCGCTCTAACTTTTGCCAAGGCCACCCTTCCGAGTTTTCAACCTTGCGAGCTCTATTTTTCTTTTCTTCAATTCTTTTCTTCTTTTCTTTTCACCTTTTCTTTTCATTTTTCTTTTTCATCTTCTCTTTTTCTTTTCCTTTGCTCTAACTTTTGCCTAGGTCGCCCTTCCGAGTTTTCGGCCCAGCGAGCCTCTCAAGGGTAAAAAGTGTAACTTGTCCATGTTGACTGGTCGTAGGATCTCGAAGCCATCTGAATCCAGGAGAATGGCTGCTGTCTGTTGATGATGTAGGAGTCCATCCAATGGGGGCTGAAGTTGCCCCTAGTGTTGCGGATAGGAACTCAATTGTCTTTCAACAAAAATTTTCTTCTCTCCGTTTCTCGGATTTGGCTTTCTGGCCAGTCTTTATTAGTTTGCGGAAAAGACTCATCTTTGACTCTTCGAGTATATCTGACATTTTTTGCCCCTAGTTCAAGGGATGCTTCTGATCTAGCTTTGCAGGCTTCCTTTGCTAACATCTGATCTTCTTGATCTGACTTTCTTGCCCCTAGTTTGAGGGTTACTTCAAATCTAGCCTGGCGGGCCTCCTTTGATGTGATACGACCTTATTGCCCTTAGTTTATGGGCTGCTTCAAATCTGGCCATACAAGCCTCACATTGTGGTTGACTGTTGAACATTCTGAATCCAAGTTCAAGGTTGGAAAGCAAAAAAGGTTGAGTCTTGAGGCTGAGAGCGATCCTATGCACCACAATCTCAAGATCAATTCCACGGATGTCTTCGCAGGACCACGCAAAAACATTTTTTGAAATCTTTTAAGAAAGCGACTAGTCGCTCGCGTTGAAGACAGTGTAGAACCAATCTGGATCAAGCCAGGATCCTTCTCAGTACTCACATTTACAAGCATGATCTCATTCATTAAGGGCTTAGCATGCCTCTCTTTCTCTCAATTGATCAAATTTTTGCAAATCCCGAGAAATTCCTCCCTCTTGTTTTCATTACAATGTTCAAAAAGTTTTGAAAAACTTTGGTCAATGCAATGGTTTTAAGGCATAGAAAATCAGGTGAAAAGTACTGCTATTTCATTTAAATCTTCTGGCACAATTGGCTCCATGATGTAAGCAGGCCTTAAAAGAAAGGGCGTAAAAGACAAACACAAAATAAGATAGTGATGTCCAAGGTAACACCCCCAAAATCACCTGACTCTAACACAACAGGACTGACTCGATACAACAAGACAGACTCGACTGACTCAGTACAAAAAGACTAAGTCAATACAACATAACAGAACTGACCCAATACCCAAGTCAGAAAGTACAAAAACTAGCTTCATAAAATTGCTCAAAAGCGATTGTGTGCCATCCACTACATCGAGTAAATTAGCGCCATCGTAGGTGGTTCATTCCCCGATCACATAATTACATTATCCCCTAAGTTCACTGATCTAGTGCCGATAGACTTTGCAGAGCTTGGTGCGACAATGACCTTGTTATCAATCAAATCTTGTATTTCATGGCGAAGACGAAAACAAAGGTCAGTGTCATGACCGGTTTGTTAATGGAAGGCATAATAATTGGCCAGGTTATGTGAGGAAGGGAGTTTATTTGGCAGTGGGCGTGGTTCCAGGGGCTTCAGATGCCCCTATCTGATCAGGACCTTCTAGGCCGCTGATAGAGACATATAGAGCGGAGGTAAAAATCCTCTGGCTCTGGGGTGGATATTTTGCTAGTTGTGGGGTAGTCGGGTTGGATGTACTGGCGAAAGGATTGGCAGGTGCTGACTGGGTCTGCTAATCTCCGACAGATGTAAAACTGAAGTTGAGAAGAACGTTTCTGGTACGACGGCCCTTCTTTTGGCTTGCCCCTTGGTTCAAATTGCTCTTATTCTGAGTCGCAAAAGTGTCATCCACAATCTTTGCAACAACTGTGAGCACTTGCTGCTTGTTCAGTCCCTCGGCTTTCAAAGCCTCAATAGCCCACTGAAGGTGTTCATGGGGACCAATGCCTGCCCCTACCTTGTTCTTTCCACTTGCCTCCACTTTGCCAAGGGATTGGCCTTCTTCAAATGCAGTCGGTGATGGAGCCAAAACCCCAAAGGCTAAATCTACCATAGTTCTCTGCAAATCTTCAATCATGCTCACTAGCTCAGAAGTAGTGGGTTTATGGGTTTGAGATGTTTGGGGTTCGAGTGCATTTGTCATGCACAAGCCCGTGCTTTCTGGGATAAACACCTTAGGCTTGGGTAGATGGGTCGGGGTATACATACTAGGATTGCAGGTGGGTAGCAGTGTATAGACGAGGTTGAGATGTGGATGAGGTACTTGGTCATTAGGGTCTTGAGGTGGAGCTATCGTCTGGTTGTCAATGAGATTTTGGACCTCATGACGAAGGCGATAGCAATGATTAGTGCCATGACCGTGCTGTTGATGATACACACAGTATTTGGTGGGGTTATGTCCGGCAGGGAGTGGGTCAGGCAGAGGTTGAGGATTAAGGGATTTGAGATGCCCTCTTTTTATCAGGACTTTTAGTGCGCTGGTTAGGCTCATATAGAGGGGGATGAAAGTTCTGCCCTGAGCTCGGGTTGGGCTGGCTGTTTGTAGGCTTAATTTGGCAAAAGGGTCGGCTGTGGAGACTGTTTTTCTTTTAGTGGGTTTGGGAGCAGTGCTACCGCCAGCATTGGTACCCCCGGAAAACACCCTCCTTACCGGTTCATTTGTTTTGAGAATAATCCCTCTGTTGAACGCACTCTCAATCTGAACCCCCAGTTCATGCAGACTTTTGAAAGTGAATAGTGGAGCCACTATTAACTTTTGCAGCATATTAGGCTTAAGATTCTGCACCACTATTCTCACTTGATCCCTCTCAGAAGGGCGATCTATCATCTGTACTGCCTTTGCTCTCCACCTTGCAACAAATTCCACAAAAAAGCTCTGTTGGGTTTTAGTGGGTTGCTTCAAGCTCTTGAATGGTCATTTCAACTTAGGTATTGTAAGAATACTAATCGACAAAGGCCTCAGCCAACTTTTCCTAGTTTTGCTTCACTATATTCTCCAACTCGGCGTACCAAGTGGCAGCTGCACCTGACATGGTTCTGCCATACAGAGAGAGTTTCTGCGACTTAGTCAGACGCATTGGTTTCAGGATGTCCAAGAAAAGTCAGATATGTACCATAGGATCTCCAGACCTGTCAAAACGATCAATATGTGGCATTTTGAATCTGTTTGGGACTCGTACGGAAGCCTCAGTGCACCCATCCTTAATGTCGGGAATGGAGTTAAGGCCCTGTGCCTTTTTGAATTGCTTCTCAGGGTTAGCAATTTTTAATGAGGTTAGGTCGGGCTCATTAATATCGAGAGAATAAAGCCTCTCATAAGGCTGCACCAGAAGTGTGAAAACTCGAGTTTGAGCCAACCTTTCTTGGGGATCCAGACCATGCAAATCTTCAGCTGGCTGAAGTGGGTCAAAGTTCAGCTAAGGTCTCGAGACTGGATGTGTGGTAGGTGCCCTAGATGGGCATTGCATTTCAACATTGGTCTCATCTTGCCTAGCGATTCCCTAGTTTAACGCCGCTATCATAGCCACAACTTCTTCTGGACTCTATGCCATCACAGTCTACTGAGTTTGAACAAAGGTGATGCGACTGGTGACTGTCGGATTAGTTGGACTGGTGAACCTTGACTGGCCTTTCTTTGCCTTACCACTGGCAAAGGAAACACTGGTTGCCCTTTGAACTGAATCTCTGTTCTGACAAAGTCTATCAACACAAGTCCAATGTACTCGGGGGGTTATCAAAGCCTTCTGAAGCTATGGTTCCAAGACTACCTCCTTGAAAAAAAGAAAACAGACAGCATCTCAGCTTGATTTTACCAGAACAAATATGAGCATAGCTGAATGATTGTGCTCTCTACTGAATTCTGCCCAAAATTACGCTGATACCTAAAATCGATACTCAAACTTGCAACTGATACATATATTCCTACAGAGTTTCACTGTAAAAGCACGTGCCAAGCAAATGAGAGCCAAAACACCCCTATGGTGGGGTAGGGTTTCCCTGTTCTATTTTGTCAGGAGCTAGGGTTTCACTACACACGCAGCGGCTTCAAACAACCTACATTCAGGTAAGCGACCTGTCCTAGCTTGGAATGGTCTCTATGGTTTCCAATATGCGACTAGGTTGAATGGTCGAAAAGGATGCCTCGGTAAAAGACGAGGTTTGTGTTTCCATCGTGGCAGAGCCCATAACCGGTCAGCCTTATGGCACGATTTTCCAAGCAAGCCTCTGGCATACCATTCAGGAATAGCAGACGACAAACACTATGACTTAGGAGCACCAATGCAAATGCAATGCAAAGAAACACATAAGTGTAGACAAAACAACATATCATGAGTTCAAGTCAAGTTCTCTAAATCCCCAACAGAGTCACCAAAAACTGTAGACCGCCCCGAACTCTCTCTGCGCGGCCCCCCTTTCGGAGAGGGCGCGAATTGGGTTCTAACTACTACAACTCAGACTCCTGTCATGGTTCTGAATGTAATCTCACAAAGTGCAATGTAAGATTGATAAATAACCAAAGAGTCCAAATTTGACAAATCGTTTTAGAAAATCGATTTTAATAAAAAAGCGCTAGCTTTGCCAGATTTTAGAGTCGCCACCTAAATATTCTATTTTGGGAAATTTAGAAAACCCTGACTCATGCCTAAGGCCCCATGTCCGTCATCACCAAAGTTGTCTCGGCTCGGGAACTTGGGTACGAGAGGGGAAGGTCCTGAAATGAGCACCCCTGCTCGCCCGATCAAAGGATCGACCTCTACTAAACATGATATGTGTGGGGGAATGGTTTGGAAATACTCTTCCGATCTTGGGGGACGCTTGTGATCCTTAGCTAGCCACCTGAAAAGGAATGAACACTCCGGTCGGGGGTGCCGGAATTAGCACTTCGACGGATAAGTCAGTGTATACTCTCTTGATTACTTGTATCTTAAGTTAAGTTCACTAGTTCTCACATACCTTTCTCTGACTGATGATCCCGTATTTATAGTGTTCTCTTTAGGCCTTAGGGCCAGGCCCATCCCTGATCCTTTACATGTACTTTTACTCAGCCTTTGTTCTACTGGCTGGAGTGCCGGTTATTTTATTCGGCTCTTCGATTGACTAGGATCAATACCGAATAGAGGTTACGTTACGGACCGGACGGGTCCATTCGTCCCTATTGATCTAGCTAAATTTGGCTCCCACAATTGCCCCCCAAACACCACACTAGCATCGGTTAGTCGGCGTGTTTGGCTTCTAGCTTGGGAAGTCAAAAATTTGTCGGTTAACCCTCTTCCCAATGCGTGTCAGAACGCGAACACGCTTTTTGGTCATTATAACATTTTCCCGCCCCTTCGTACACTGCCTCTATTTAACGTGATTTAAAATTGTCTCTTCGAGTATATGTTCTGAATACTCAAAGATATCTGGTTCGCCTTCTAGTGCAACTCTTTCACTTCACGACTTCTGCAACTCCTTGTTTCTCGCTTTTCCTTTCGCCTCCTGTAAGTTTTCTTCTTCTTCACTTTCGATCCCGCTTCCTTGTTTGCTTTTAGTTTTCCGTAATCCTTGGGCTGGCCAAGATGGCAAAACATCTGAAGGAGCTCTTTTCAGCAGACCGAATCTCTGGCTTTTGTCGCCATTTTTCCATCTCCGATGACGTCCATCTGTCACTTTTGGCAGACAGCACCACTGATATGGAGAGGGATAACGAGAGTACAATTGTCTTTCCCCTCCTATCAATTATTGAGGGCAGAGTCCGCTTTCCCCTTCATCCATTTTTGAGGGCTATTCTACGATACTGGGGTCTAATCCCTTCCAAGCCCAACGTGAATTTCTTTCATATCATAATGGGAATTGTAGAGCTAAATCGGCGTCTTAGGATTAATTTAGGCATACCCGCCGTTCGGCACTGTTATGTCCTAGCCAAATCTGCTGGCCGGCTAGGACGCTACTTTCTTAGAGCCAAGGATACTAATCATCACTTAGTGACGATGCTTGCCATCTCTGGCAAGCGAGTCGATGACGTGATGGTCGTCGTCCGCAACAATTGGGAATTCGGCGAAGGTGAAGATCGCCTAGACCTTGTGCCAAGGTGAAAAGGTGAACCAGGTGGCCGATGAGATCACTTTTGCTTCTGTTATTTCCATATATGAATTCGACCCTATATACATCTAATCGCTTTGTTTATGCAGGAAGCGACTTGAAGAAAGTGTTGGTCTCAGATGACGACGCTATAATTGCAGAAATCAAAACCGCGCTACAGTTTGTTGGCCGTCCAAACCTTCAAAAACAAGGGAGGACGGCCCACATTCTTCTGTGGTACGAGCCGACTTACACGATATTTTCGACAGTAGACAACAATCTGATCCCGAAGGGTGACAACCATCTTACAGCCCTTATCTTCCCCAACTTCAAAAACTTGAGACAGATTGGTTTAGAAGCATCCGATTCGGAACAAGTAGAAGAACAAGCGGCCGAACCAATCACCGAGGACCCGAACCAGTTGGCGGCGGAGATTGACGAAGCTCTTCATTCGGCCTTTGAGGAAGCCGGACTCAACTCGTCCGATCCTCCGTCCACATCAGGCCGAGGGGACGTCTTCTTTGAAGATATTTTTACAAATTTGGGAGACCTTCCCGGTGCTTATTCTGAGGGTATGGCCGGGGAAAGCCTCAGGTAGTTGGCACGAAAGAGAAACGCCAAACGCATGGCCACCCGACAGAAAGCCGAGGCCACCCGTTCTGGACCTGCCCCGATTGAATCTTTCGAACCCATTATAGTGGAAGAAACGGCTCAAGTTCATGTGGCCGAAACAGAGAAGGATGCCGAGAGGCCGATGACAGAAGAACGGCCGATTTCAAAAGATCGGGGAGAAAAACGTACCGCCGAGAGCGAGGCCGACTCTGAGGAGGGCCCCGCTGACAAACAGCCACGCTTAGAGGAGTCAGGTGTGGTTGCTCCTTTCGTTGTTGAACCAAAGATAAAAAACATGCCGATCTCCTCTAAAGCGTCGGCTTTGAAAGATCCGGCTGTGGCTCTGAGCTTGGCTGCCTCAGTCTCCTTGCCGGCTAACAAGGCAACTTTTCGTGCCGAGCTAGATTTTGTAGCAATAGCATTAGCTGCCTAGTCGGCCCTTCTGGTATGTGACTTATTTTTTTTTTTTACTCCTTCTTTGGTTTGGTTTGCATATGATATTTCTTGGTATGTGATGATCCCAACTCCTTATTTTGCAGACAGTTGGAAGGATAGCCGAACTAGGCCACCGCCAGCACGATGCCATTGAAAGAATTGGCCGCTTGAAGTCGGAAGCTGAAGGTGAGAGGAGCAGGGCTGAGTTCGAGGCGGCGAGAGCCACAATGGAAAGTGCTCGAGCCAAAGCTGAGAATGAGAGGGCTCGGACTGCTAACCAGCTCAGATCCAACGTTGAGGAGAGGGCAAACGCGAGCGAGGAATCGCTGAAGTTAGCCAAGAAGGCGCTTGCCAAGGTGGAGGCCAAGTTAGAAGAGTTGAAGAAGGCCAAGGAAAAAGCCGACTCTGAGGCTTCTGCAGCGTTCGAGGTTGGAAAGAGCGCCGCCCTTGAAAACTACGTAGAAGAAGTCCCCAAATTCGAGAATCGAGGATTCAAACATGGGTGGCTCAATGCCCTTGTTGCCGCTGGAGTTACATTGGCCATGCCAATTCCATACAAGCAAGTGGACGTTGAGCCGCTTGAATTTGATCTTGAGGCTTGATTTGGGAGACATTTTAGTTTTATTAGGTATTTTCAATTTTGATGTATGTTTTTGTTTAGTAGATTTCTGTTAGTTCAAGGTAATTTTCATGTATAAATTAGTTACTATCTGCGCTCAATTTATTAATGAAAATTTCCTTTTCATTTCACTATTAGTTGTATGCAGTTTTTGATATTAATGAAGAGTTTTGCTTTTCACTACTTTGGATAAAATGATTCTTTCACAGTGCATGCTGACTATCGATCCGATAGGAAGTAGGATCATGAGATGAGTAGATTAAATATCCCACTGCATAGCTGCCGATTAGATAACAGTGTAACTTGGCAATTAATTTAACCTTAATTTAACCGAACAAGTAAATCGACTCAGGGCCCCGTTGTATGCCCTGGCCCTAACCAATGTATGAACTCCGAAAGCCAAATAGGACTAGTTCATGGCACAAATCGATTAGCATTGGGCTTAGGAATTTGGCCGATCAGATTAATAAATCTGCCCTTGCCCCAGCCAATGAATGAACTCCGAAAGCCGAATAGGACTAGTTCATAGAGTGGCTACGGCACAAATCAATCGACATTGCGCTTAGGTATTTGGCCGATCAGATTAATAAATCTACCGTTGCCCCAGCCAATGTATGAACTCCGAAAGCCGAATAGGACTAGTTCATGGAGTGGTCATGACAAATCGATCGATTAAGCTTAGGTATTTGGGCGATCAGTTAATAAATCCGCCTTTCTGACCAATGTATGAACTTCAAAAGTTGAATAGGACTAGTTCATGGAGTGGCTGCGGCACAAATCGATCGGCATTGCGCTTAGGTATTTGGCCGATCAGATTAATAAATCTGCCCTTGCCCCAGCCAATGAATGAACTCCGAAAGCTAAATAGGACTAGTTCATGGAGTGACTGCGGCACAAATCGATCGACATTGGGCTTAGGTATTTGGCCGATCAGATTAATAAATCTGCCCTTACTCCAGCCAATGTATGAACTCCGAAAGCCGAATAGGACTTCTAAATCGGAATGAATCAATAATGTTGAATATTGGTGGTTGCTGGAGTGCGCGCATTGATGATGTCGCCTCGGGAGTGGGGTGCACTCCTGAGTGATTAAAAAGGGGTTAAGCGATTCCATTTGGGTTTCATAAAGCAACTCGATTTTGCTCGTCTTTAGTGGCCGAAAAAGTGTAAATGTCAACCAGACTTTTCTTTAATAGTAAGGAAGAAGGTAGGACTTTGGCGGAGGTGGACTCATCAATGAATCGAGGTGGCGAACCTTCCCGTAGGGGAGGTAGGGCATCTGCAGAGCACGAGAGGCGCCACTCTCCGCGTCGACCAAACAGGTCACCAAGGAAGGAGAAGCGCCAACAGGGAAACTCCCCTCATTCGCAAAGTGAATCCAGCAGACCACCATGCTCGTTGAGCTTTTCTGTTTTCGTTGGGAACAGACTGATGACAGAGGCAGATTCCATCATCTGGGACCCGAACGTGGCGGTCGAATTTGCACGACAGATTTTTTCACTGGAAGTACAGTAGTCGATGGTTGGTCGACCTGACTTCGAGGTGTTTTGAGAGGGTGTTCATGGGGTGGTGAAAGGGCTGTACACCGCCTATGAAATCGGTATGCACCTTCGTGCTGCGTGACGAGAAATAGAGAAGAAGAATGAACGCATTCGAAGCTTAGAAGCTCGCGTGGAAGCGGCTGAGCGTGAGTTGAGGAAGGTCAAGGCCGCTCAGATACAACTAGCCAGACAAGCTAAGCCAATTGTGGAAGAAAGGGTGACCCAGCGGCTCATCAGTACCGCACTTGCTGATCGTGATACGGTGAGCATGTTTGCAATAGAGTCCGCGAAGGGGAGGGCCTACGAAAAAGGCTTCCATGAAGGGCGTAGTAGGGATCTGAAGACGGGGAGACGCACGAGGAAGTTTGCCGATGTGAAAATTGTGGATTTAGGCATGGTTGGATCAAGGCACTTCAAGCCGAGGAAGCTCTCCGAGCAGCGGGGTTTGATTCAGCGTTCCCGCTATGCCAACGTGATCACTTCTCCTTTTCCGCCTTCGAAGTCGAGAAGAGTGACGACGAGGGAGACGCCAGACAAAAATAGATATTGTAATGCTCAAACGCAGATTGCGTGCAAGATTATGTAATTATTATCTAATTTAATAAAATGTTTTATTTTAAATGTTTGTATTTCATTTTGAATTTTTACATGCTTAATTAGGCATCTCATTTCGAATGTTGGCATGTTTTGTTTTGCTCAACTAATTATTTCATTTTGAATGTTTATATGCTTTGATGTATAAATGGTTTTTGCCGGCTCAACTTAACGGAATATCCCACTTTGATTTGTAAATGTTTCATGTTTTAATCTTTGCTGTGAAGGACGTTCTGAATTCGGAAAATTATTCAGCCCATCAGCGTCATGGACCGATGGGCTCCGAATTTAGAGCCTTATTCGGCCCAAATGCATCATGTGCCAATGGGGCTCCAAATCTGGAGACTTAAATGTTAGCCAATCGTGATATCCATGAAGGGTGCTCTGAATCCGGAGGCTTTATCTGCCTAAAGGCGTTATGTGCTGATGGGGCTCCGAATCCGGAGGCTTTATCGGCCTATGCTCCAATGGGGCTCTGAATCCGGAGACTTGGCCAATCGTGATATCCACGAAGGGCGCTCCGAATTCGGAGGCTTTGTCGGCCCAAAGGCGTCATGCGCTGATGGGGCTCTGAATCCAGCGGCTTTATCGGTCGAAAGGCGTCATGCGCCAATGGGGCTCCGAATCCGGAGACTTTCTTGGCCAATCGTGATATCCATGAAGGGCGCTCCGAATCTGGAGGCTTTATCATCCCAAAGGCGTCATGCGCCGATGGGGCTCCTAATCCGGAGACTTTACTTGGCCAATCGTGATATCCACGAAGGGCGCTTTGAATACGGAGGCTTTATCGGCCCAAAGGTGTCATGCGCCGATGGGGCTCCAAATCCGGGGACTTTACTTGGCCAATCGTGATATCCATGATGGGCTCTTCGAATCCGGAGGCTTTATCTGTCCAAAAGCGTCATGCGTCGATGGGGCTCCGAATCCAGAGACTTTGAACGGAAAACTTTTGAACTGGATTTTGCAGTGAGTAAATAGGAATCTTTGCATTATAAAACTAGAATGTGTACATGGTAAGCCATTCAAAACTAGTATCATTCCCCACAGGTCAGGTTTAATGATAGAATTTACGTAAATGCGTTGAATTCCAAGGCCGTGGCAGACTCTTTCCAGACATGTCTTTGAGCCGATATACCCCTCCTCCCGCGATCGAATCGATCTGATAGGGGCCGTCCCAGTTAGGACCCAACTTTCCAGTAGCCGGTTTCTTGGCAGCCGGGAGTACTTTCTTCAGGACCAACTCTCCTGGTGTGTAGCGGCATAGTTGAACACGTTGAGTATACGACTTGGCAAGCTGCTGTTGATATCGCTCCATGAATGCAAGAGCACGGTCTCTTCGTTCTTCAATTAGAATCAAATCCAAGGTCAGCATCGAGTCGTTTTGGTCCATATCAAAAACTTTCGATTTCAAGGTTGGGAGGCCGATCTCCAAGGGTATGATTGCATGTGTTCCAAAGCATAGAGCAAACGGCGTTTCCCCAGTTGATCGCCTCGGCGTAGTTCGATGAGCCTACAACACACTCGGCAATTCTTCGACCCATTTGCCTTTAGCTTTCTCCAGCCTCTTCTTGATGTCATCCAAGATGGATTTGTTAGAGGCTTCAGCTTGACCATTGCTTTGTGGATAAGCCAGCATGGAAAAATAAGGCTGGATGCCATACTCGTTACACAACTCTTGATAGACGCCACAATCAAACTGGGTGCCGTTGTCTGCGATAAGTGCTCTTGGAATGCCAAATCGTGTTATGATATTTCTTCAAACAAAACGCTTCATGTCGGTATCTTGGATGTGCGTTAGTGCCTCCGCTTTTACCCATTTTGTATAATAATCTGTCGCGACAATAAAAAATCGCTTGTTACTCGGGGCACGAGGCAGTGGTCCGATGATGTCAAGTCCTGATTGGGCGAACGACCAGGGACTGGTTATGGAGCTTAGCTCTTCAGCAAGCAGATGGGTCAAAGGAGAGAATTTCTTGCATTGTTCACACTTCTTCACGTAACATTCGGCATCAGCTCTCATTGTTGGCCAGTAATACCCTTGTGTCACGGCTTGATGAACCAAAGAGCGCCCACCAGAATGGGCG
Organism: Camellia lanceoleosa; assembly: GCA_025200525.1. NCBI lineage: Eukaryota > Viridiplantae > Streptophyta > Magnoliopsida > Ericales > Theaceae > Camellia > Camellia lanceoleosa. The sequence continues at coordinate 70,116,862 of CM045765.1, forward strand.
CCACAACTGACTTCATGTATTTCAGTTAGAAGCTCTTCGACTTTGTCTAGATGCACGCATTCGAAATATGCACTAGAAAGGGATTTTTTATAAAGCTTTCCTTGCGGATCCAAGTAGTATCGCAGGGCTTTGTTTCGCAGCTTGTGCGCTTCTTTCTTGTCCTCTGGGAGCTGTTCGGAAGACAGGAATGCAGCAATGGGATCCATCCAACTTGGTCCAGATTCTATGACACTGACCAGGACTTCCTCAAAGGGGCCAATGTTCGGCTCTGGGATGAAACGTACTTCGATGGTCCATTTAATCTTTGAGTTAATGACAAAAGCTAGACAAGCCAGGGCATCTGCATGTATGTTCTGATCAAGTGTTATCTAATTCAATTCATGATGGTCAAATTTTGCCAGCAAGGAGTTAGCCGTTTTCATATAAGCCGCCATACGGTCATTTCTTGCCACGTACTCCCCTTTTAGCTAATTGATCACTAATTTTGAATCACAAAATATAAGCAAATGCTGAGCACCCAGAAGATGTGCATTCCGCAAACCGGTTAGAAGGGCTTCGTATTCGGCTTCGCTATTTAATGCTTCGAAGCCAAGCTTGACGGCCTACTCAATTATTGCTCCTCGGGAGCCATGATTACTACCCCGGCTCCGCTGCCCCGCTGATTGGATGATCTATCACAGTATAACTGCCAAATGTCACCAACATAGATTCTCCAGTTCGACTTCAGTCAAATTTCATCAGACTTGAAGTCGGTAAGACCCCTAGTGAATTAGGAAACAAAGTCGGCCAGCACCTGTCCCCTAATTGAGGTTCTAAGTAGAAACTGAATATCGTATTGGCCGAGTTCAAGAGCCCACTTTGAAACACGTCCTGATGCTTCTGCGCTGCGTAGTACTGATCGAAGGGGATAATCTGTTAGCACCCCGATGCTATGTCTCTGGAAGTAATGCATTAGTTTTCTTGTCGCCATTACTAGGGCTAGGATGAGTTTTTCCAGCGGAAGGTAGCGTGTTTCAACGTCAACCACTGCCTTGCTCACATAATACACTAGCTGCTGCTCCCCAGCTCTTCCTTTATCAGTACGGCACTGACGGCCCGGTCGGAAACTGCCAGATACAAAATGAACGAGTCACCTGCCGAAGGTGTTGTCAAAAGCGGTATTGATCGGAGGTAAGTCTTAAGGCTGTTGAAAGTAGCTTTGCACTCGGCGGACCATTCGAAAGCCTTGCCCTGCTGTAGTGTATGAAAGAATTGTCGGCAGGGATCTGTGGACCGACTGATGAACCTGTTGAGTACGGCGGCCATCCCCATCAACTTTTGAACCTCTTTCACTGAACGAGGGGAGCCGAGCTCCAAGATTGCTGTGATTTGCCTTGGGTTGGCTTCGATTCCTCGGTGGTTGATAATGTAACCCAAGAATTTCCCAGAGCCGATCCCAAACGCGCATTTAGAAGCGTTCAGCTTCATTTTGTATTTGCGTAAAATGCCGAATGTCTCTTCCAGATCAGCTAGATGAGTTTGCTCCTCTTTGGATTTGACCACCATGTCATCAATATACACTTTCATAGTCAGGCCGAGTTGCTCCTTGACCATAGCGGTGACCAATCTTTGGTAAGTTGCCCCTGCATTCTTCAGCCCAAAAGGTATAACCTTATAGCAGTAGGTTCCTCTTAGGGTGAGGAATACAGTTTTGTCTTGGTCCTCTGGATGCATGGCGATTTGATGGTAGTCTCTATAAGCATCGAGAAAGCTCATACGCTGATGGCGTGCCGTCGCATCTACAAGTTGGTCAATTCTGGGTAGGGGAAAGCAATCCTTGGGGTAGGCTTTGTTTAGGTCCGTGAAATCAACGCACACTCGCCAAGCCCCATTTTTCTTCTTCACCACCACAGTATTAGAGAGCCATGTAGGGTAGGTCACTTCCCTGATTCCCCCAGCGTCAAGCAACCTGTCAACCTCTTCAACAACGGCGGCAGTGTGCTCTACGGCTGATCGCTGGCTTTTCTGAATGACCGACTTGCATTTAGGGTTAACATTCAAACGGTGCTGTGAAACGGATGGATCTGTACCCGGTATCTTGTATGGAGTCTACGCAAAGACATCAAGGTTGCTGAGCAGGAAAGAGATTAGCTGCTGCTTGTCGGCTTGATTTAGGGAGGCGCCGACCATGAAGAATATGTCCGGGCTTCCGTCATTTCCAACTTGATCTAGGGCTTTCGTGGCCTTTTCACTTGGTAGCCGGCCAACATCATCGAGGCTCTCTTGACCGGCACCTCAATGGAATTCACTTGCAACTCTTTTGGCATTTTTCTAGCAAGGAGATAACATGCTTGTGCCGATTTCTGGGAGCCACGGATCTGCTCAATGCCGCGTTCTGTCGGGAAGTGTAGCTGCTAAAGATAGGTACTCGGCACGGCTTGCATGGTGTGCAACCAAGTTCACCCCATGATGAGATATACGGCGACGACAGCTTCACGACCAAGAATTCTACTTCCATTGTTCGGGAGCCCGCTCGAACGGGTAGTGTCATTTTCTCCAACGGGTATTCTGGATTGGCGTTAAAGCCGAATAGTGGATAAGGTGCCGGAGAGAGATCTGATTCAGAGAAGCCGAGTTTGGTGAATGTCTTGTAATACATAACTTCCGATGTGCTCCCCGGATCAATGAGTACGCGCTCAACGGTGAATCGATTTACGCGTAATTCGATTACCAAGGAATCGATGTGGGGGAGTGCCACTCTGGCCAAATATGAATCATCAAAAGTAATGCTCGTAGCTTCATGGGGCCGTTTAGCTAGAGTGAGTTGATTTTGAGGATCGGGATTCGACTGAATCGTATGCACCACAGATGACATTGGCAGGCTGTATATTATGTGGATCACGCCGAGTGGAGGTAAATCTTGTCATAAGGCTATTGCTTTGGTTGAGTTGCCTTTGCGGACATACTGTTGTAGCCAACCATCGTGTACCAGTTCCTCCAGGTGATCCTTCAATGCATAACAACTCTCAGTATCATGGCCGTGATCTTTGTGATACTCGCACCACCTATCCCGTCTTCTTGTTTCGAGAGGTCCCACCATTTTGGACGGCCACTTGAAGAATGGAAGGTGTTGGATTTTGGACATAACCGCACTGATCGGCTCTGACAACTCGGTGTATTTCTTGTCAGCGCCTTGTGCGCCTGCCATCGACTTGCAGTTGTTCATTTGCTCGGTGGGGGCATTGGTCGCTCGATCGGCGAGAATCCTGTCTTTTGTCCCGTTTAGCCCGATACTGTGGTTCGGGGCTCTGAGGTGGTACAGAACTTATCGGCTGAGCAATTTCAGAAGGGGCCATCTTGTTGGCCATGTTTCCGACTTTAACTCGCAAGGCGTCATCCTCCACTTTACAGTATTCCTCAACTTTCTTCATCGACGACCAAACTGTTTTGGGGGGTCTTCTAGTCAAGGAGCTACGGAGAGCACTGTCAGGATGCAAACCCATTTTGAAGGCAGTAATGGCCATGGAGTCGTTGCAAGCGTCATCAACGAGATTAAAGCACTCCCAGTAGCATGCCGAATACGCTCTTAGTGTTTCTCCTAGCTAGATCTGCATTGCCCAGAGAGAGTCGGCTTGTTTCGGCTGGATCTCGTTGGGGATGAATCTGGCCCTGAAGGATTTCTGTAATTGATGGAAGCTCTTAATCGAAGCCGGGTCCAATTTATAGTACCACCTGGCAGCCAATGGGCCCAAACTATTGGGAAATATTCAGCACATGAGGGCCTTGTCGTTTGCATGCAATGTCATGGCTTGCTTCTAGTGACGGATGTGATTGGTGGGGTTTGATTTTCCGTCATAGAATGACGGAGTTTTGAACTTTTTGGGCAGGACCGCTCTTGCGATCCGTCGTACAAAGGGATCGTGCTGGTCTTCTTCGTCTGAGCTGTTTCTTCTTCGTTTATGCCTTATACACACACTCTCTTTAGAAGAACTGGTAGCTTTGAGTTGACCCTTCTTTTTGGGCTCCGGGGATAGTGAGTCAGAGTCGCTGTCAGTGTCTTGTTGTCGGGCTCGAGGTCGTCGACCACCTACCCTCAGAGGTTGCTCCGGATCTTGGCGTACAGCTTGTTTAGACTTCGCTACTTCCAAGGCCGAATCCTGGCGGAGACGTTCGTTCTCAGCGATCATGTTCTCCAACCTCTGTTCGTTTTGTTTTGCTTGCTACATAATCGATTGCATTGCCTCTTGTGCTGATGTCGAGGGTGGACTGAAGTTCAAGGCCCTTCTTGCGGTAATATTCTCTGGCCCAAGCATATTGCTTGGAGTGGTTTTGTCTTGTAGTGTAGGGTTGACAGTGACTGCCGGAGGATCTTTCGTCACGCCTGCCATGGATGTGCTTGAGTATTCCCACAGACGGCGCCAATTATGGGGGAATGGTTTGGAAATACTCTTCCGATCCTGGTGGACTCTTGTGATCCTCAGCTAGCCACCTGAAAAGGAATGAACACTCCGGTTGGGGTGCTAGAATTAGCACTCCGACAGATAAGTCAGTGTGTACTCTCTTGATTACTTGTATCTTAAGTTAAGTTCACTAGTTCTCACATACCTTTCTCTGACTGTTGATCCCATATTTATAGTGTTCTCTTTGGGCCTTAGGGCCAAGCCCATCCCTAATCCTTTACATGTACTTCTACTAGGCCTTTGTTCTACGGGTTGGAGTGCTGGTTATTTTATTTGATTCTTCGATTGACTAGGATCAATGCCGAATAGAGGTTACGTTCCGGATCGGACGGGTCCATTCGTCCCTATTGATCCAGCTAAATTTCGCTCCCACAATATGTTATTTTGAAAACACATGTGTTCTTATTCCGGTTTATTAGCTAACTTTACTATGTGATGCGCACAACATACAAGTATAAACTAAATCACTCAATTTGGAACAAAACAACTCATGTTCGTTTTTTGAAAATGGTTTGGAAGTGCTACTCGCAAGTAGGCTAAAATGTGGATTTGCCACTCCGCAAAGTGGGCTTAAAACTCACATTTGATGAATTGTTTCAATTCAAGCAATAAAGCCTTCACCCACAGGCATTCATGCAGTTAAACATAAGCAAATAGCCTCATGACAAGCATGCTAAACATGGCAACACTCACACTCATGCAAGTATGCTAAAGCGTAAACACTTACAGTGTACTCCAAGCCAAAACAGAAAACTAGTTAGAAATTATGTATGATCCTAGTTATGTCGAAGATGCCTAATGCAATGCATGCAATAATGCAACTAATAGGCTCGGCTATCTAAGATGGCATATGAATGCAACACTTGATAACATTCTTTGGAACACGTATTCAAGAAAGTATATTGAAATACGATGCAGGTTGAATGATGCGCTGAGCTCGGTGCATGCAAGACAAATGAATGATGCACGTATGCAAAGCATAAGGTATGCTAATCGAGATATGCCCTAAACTAACCATCAAAAGATGATAAGTAAAAGGGAGAAAGAAATAGGGGTTGGAAGACATGCACACACACATGCACCCTTATTACAACATTGTGCCCTATTGACAGAGGGTCCAAATGAATAAAAGCTAAGCTAATCTACTAACTAATTAACTAACTTAGCTAATTAATTACAACACAATTGAAATTAAATAACTAGCTAATCTAAGCTAATTAATTACAAACCGAATTAATTAATTAAACACTTAACTAATCAATTACAAAAATGACTAAGCTAATAAACTAATTAGCTAAGCAATTGGAATGAACGGCCTTGGGAAGCGAGGGGGATATGCATGCTCAGTTGGCTTCGCCCCGAAAATCCACCGCCTTGCCTCAAGATGCCTTTGTTTGCACTCTTTTGGACCTTTGAAAATTGTGCCAGCTTCCAGACTGCTTCTGTTTGATCCTAGGAACATGTTTAGGGATGATCGGCTAGAAGTGATGGCCATCGGCCAGTACTGGTGGCCGGTCGGCTGGCTTGGGTGGCTGGTCGGCTAGGGCATGTGGCCGGTCGGCCACTGATTCTTGAAATTTCTCCTTTTGTTGCAACAGATCACAAACAGAGGCATGGCAGTGTATTTGCAAAGAAATGTGTGTACAACTACCCTCTTTATCATGTTTCAAGCTCAAATGAGCGTAGTACTCGACTCTGAAGCCACCAACCACGCATCTCAATGCATGATTGTCGAAGAGCCAAGCTTGCACAATGTTAGTGAATGCACAACGTTAGTAAATGCACAAACAATACATAAGAGCCTCCATCTCTATCATGCATGGTCAAGAGGGTCGGCGACCAAGAAATGTGAGACGTTTCATCACTTGGAGTATGAAACATCTCACATTTCTTGTGTTTAGATTAACATCCGATCCAAACACAATGCAATACAAACAACATGCTGATCTTTCAATGCCAAAGCCGCATGCATAAGACTCAATCATGGAAGCAATGCATACAAGACATGTTAAAAGGGGCCAAGAGCACTAAAGCAAGTGAAGAACATTACTCATGAGACATGCACTATCAATCTCAAATGGTCAAACCAGTTATGGACAGACCATAGATACTCCAAAGCAGTGGCCAAAACATAATAAAACTTAGGCAAAAAAAGTAAGAAATGCATGCTCATTCATTCGCTTGCAAGCAAGGCACAAAGCTTAACTTTCAAACACATAGAGAGAGTGATACATATGAGAGTATGACAGTGAAACATGCTCTTAAATCACATATCAAATGATGACATATCATGAAAACATCACAAGTAAACCATGCTAGGGGCCTCAAACACAAAGCTAGTGAAACCCAACTACACTATAGCTATACAAAGCTAAGCATATATGACCAAGACCACTTAAAATAGACCTCAAGCATGTTAAATCAGTGGCAAAAATGTGCTGGAGCAAAGCTAACACCTACTAGGATGATGAGCTAAAACCTTAGGCATGCAAGGCTAGTAAGCAAAATTACACTACAAGTGTAAGATGCAAGCAACAAGTGACCAAGCTAGCCCAAAACAGAGCTTAAACATGTTAAAATATGGGCTAAAACATGCTTGGACCAAGCCTACATTAACCACAAAAACAAGCTACTTTGGAATGCTAACAAGGCATAGCAAAGAGATACAAGGAGGAGAGGCCATTCCCTCCTACTTTGGACCTCAAAATAGGTTTTCTACCACTGAAAATCCCATGGAGTTCAGTGGTTTTAAGGCCAAAAAAGAATTGCTTCAAAGGCCTTAAGAGATAGCACAAAGCATAGCAAACAAGCCACAAAAGAGATAGGGGAGGGGGGGGGGGGGACACCCCTAACCCCAACATGGCCTTAAACCACTATTTTTAACACTTAAAAATAGAGGTTTTTATAGTTGAAACTTAGGCCAAAAATAGCATGCAAAGGTGGTTAAATACTTAAGCAAAACAAAGCTTAAAGAGGGTAACCACTCACCCTTGAAGAACCACAGCAAAACAGGCACTTATGAGCCAAAAACCAAGCTTTGAGAGCTCAAATTAAACCTTCAAGGGCCTCAGCAACAAGATAGAGGTGTTTGATTATGAGTCTGTTTGCAAAAGTGTAGAAAAATCCCACTTTCAAGCACTTTCAAGCACTAAAATATAGACAGAGAGAAAATTCTAGAGAGAGAGAGAGAGAGAGAGAGAGAGAGAGAGAGAGAGGGAATTTTCAGCTCTAAAATTTTTGGAACCCCTAGAAAGGGAGAGGCACCTCCTCTTATATAGAACAAGAAAGCCAAAGCTTCCTTGACAAGCTAGAAGCTTGTTTGAATCTATCCATACACGTGTATGAAGGATACACTCAGTGTACAACAGCTGGCACACAAAATATCTGAAAAAGCAGAAAAAATTGTCCTCGGCCAACACATGTGGCCGACCGGCCATTAATAAGGTCGACCGGCCATTAGTGAGGTCGATCGACCACCACTGATGGCCGATGGGAATAAGGCTTGGCCGATGGGCATAGGACCTGGCCGATGGGTTATAGGGCTGGCCAAAAGGCCACCCTCTTCCCTAAAAAACAATGCCACAAGCTCTTGGTACACAACCAAGCACAAAACAGACCAATTAAGAGGTCCGAAGGTGAGGCACTCCACCCAAAACTTCAGGTACTCAAAACGAACACGAATTTGGATGATCATTGAGTGTTCAAACGATGACGTCTAAGTTTTGAGCACGGTCAAAAATGGGGTGTCTATATGTAATTTTTTTTGTTTAAATTTATATCATAAAATTATTATTAACTTAATGTAGTTTATGATTTTTTTTAAAACAAAAAATTATAATTAATAAGTGCCCCCTCTAACTTAATTTCCTAACTCTGTCACTGCACGCGTGCGCACGCACACACACACACACATATATATATATATTTCATGTAATTTAGAATTGAAATTACCATTATCCAAGACTCCAACAATGACATCTTTTCCATAGTTGGCTTTGTCCAATAGTTTTTGATTGTCTGTGATGGTGCGTGCACACACACACACACACACGCACACACATATATATCATGTAATTTAGAATTGAAATTACCACTATCGAAGACTCCAACAATGACATCTTCTCCATAGTTGGCTTTGTCCAATAGTTGTTGATTGTTTGTGTTGGTGAAATCATGTTGTCCTTGTTGTTCAAGCAAGTTCACAAAATCCCATGATCTTGTTGTTTGAAGACTGTATCTTTTGGGCTTGCTTTTGAAAACCGAAATCACTTCCTCCCTCTCTGTTAAAAAAAAATCCATTTCATACTAGGTTTGTTGGAACTTCTATAGTAAAATTCACAAATGAATTAGAAATTACATATACTAAACAAAACAAATAAAATAGTAAGCATAAAATTCAATAACACAAAAATATTACACTAAATGTAGAAGTAGAAAAGTTGGCCTCTCAGAGTCTGGAGTTGCGTTGTTAACAGACTAAAGCACATCCAAGATAAAACCTTTTTTTTTTTTTTTTTTTTTTTTTTTTCAGCAAAACAATACTTTATTGATGAAAAAATCACAATACATGCAAAATTTACATCAACAAGGCAGTGTACAAAGTATCATAGCTAACCTCAACAATCACAACTAAGTTGGCAACACAAAGGAAATACAATCATTTGCGAGCACTTAACTCGAGATCAGTGAGAAATCGATCAAAAACAACCAAAGAAAGAAAGATAAAATACAGAATAGCAAGACAGACAACAAATCCACAAAACAGCAACAGTAACAAACAATGAGCTACCAACCAAACCAGCAGCAGTAACAATACATCCAAGATAAAACTTAGTTTACTTATAGTATGTATCGTCCAGGTTCACGACCACTAAAAAAATGGAATGGAGAACACAAAAAATTTTCGTCCCCTCGTGAATGTGTTAAAAGTATAAGAAATTAAGGATCGTTTTGGTATGACTTATAAATTGATTTTTTTGTTTATTATGAAAATACGTGTAAAAAATTAAAGGGACCTAACTCAAATAAACTAATAGATTGATTTTTTTAGATGTTGCAAAAGAGACCTAAGTTTTAATATAAAAATTTTTACGAACAAAAGTACTTTGAGTAAGGAAATATTGTTGTTGTAATTTTAATGATATGATTGGATATTTAGTAATAAATTAGTATTTCATCTAAAAACAGTAAACCTTTTAGCACAAAATTATTGTCCCTAAAATTGATTTATTCGCGACATTTTTTTAATTTGTTGCTATAGGTAATTTTTTTTGACTTTTTCGGGCAGCTTTTTCGTCACAACTTACATCATGATTGAAAATGGTATACTAATGTTTTTGCAACATTTTTTTTTTTTTAATATTAAAAACTTTTGGAGACGAAGGAGTTTGATCTCTAAAACATTCATATGTTGCAATATTATAAATTGAACGAGTTATAAGATAAATTTAATTTTTTCACAACATTCCTTTAATAAAGTGGTGTTTTAGAAAGTTGGTAAAAATTTGACTTTTTAATTTTTTGTGACTGTTTGGCTTTTTTATGCTAAAAAAACTAGCTTTTTTATGACTTTTTTAATTAAAAAAATTAAAAAATCAAAAAATTAACTTTTTACCATTTACCCAAAACACTCCAAACTAAAGTCACCCAAAATATAATAAAATAAAGGAAATTGTCTCAATAGAAAAGGTAATAATCACACGGGTAGATGATAGCTTTTGTTGGTAAACGGGATGAACAATAGTGATCAAATAACATCTTCCTTCCATTAATATCAAATAGAACTCAAATATCAAGTGGTAGTAGTAGTAGGGGTATTTATACTTTTGAATCTCTTTTGATATATGTCATCTTTTTGTTTCTTTAATTTCATATTTTTTATAAAATTTTTCTTTGTTGATCAAAAATTAAAAAAAAATAAAAATAAAAAATAAAGTAGAACTCAAAATAGTATAAAGCTAGTTTTGTAACAGAAACATAAATTTGAAAAAGGTTTAACTATACATTTAATTTTGAAAACTTGATAACTGGTGTGCATTGACTTTGTAATGAAACCACAAAACTAATATATTAAATATATAATAAACATATTTTTATTTTCATATTAAAATTACAAACTTTAACACCCCTTCAATGTAATACGTATAGGGATTATAAAAAACCATGCTTAGGAAATTCATCTTTAAAAACAGAAAGAATGAATTTTTTGTTAAGGCACTAAACGGAAACTACACACACACAAAAAGGGGTATTTAACTAATTTAAATATGCTTATCATTCTGAAAATGGTTATGCAAAAGAAGTTTAAAATATTAACAATTATTTTTATTAAAAATATTAGGATAAATTACAAACACATCTCTTGAAATTTACTTACAATACGGATTGCCCTTTGTAATTTTGAAAATTACAAATATTTCCTTATCAAAAAAATTTTATTTAATAGAATTAGAAGAAAAAATAAAAATCCTGACTACCCTCATATACAACAATAAAATTATCTAAATTGTTAATTGAAATATATTTTTGACATCATTAGAAATTGCTAATTGACTTCATAATTTATTAATAAAGGGGATCATTCATTATGTGATTAGAAAGTTGAAGGGTGGGATGTAATTTCGAGAACTATATGAAGTAATTTATATTTTAAACAAACTTCAAGGGATGTATTTGTAATTATCAGAAGGTTGTTTACCAGCTAACTTGGCAGCTTGATCTGGGGTGAGCCATGCAGAGAAGCCATTGATGACCTTCTTGTAACTATAAACCAGAGAAGCTTTAGCTTCCTGTTTGGAACTCTTTATAGATAGTAGATAAGAGTGATGAGCATCTTCAATTTCTTGATAAGTCTTTTCCCCAAGGTGCTCTCCAATGTAGACAATATAAACCTGTGATTATCCAAACAAATTTGAATAAAGCAATTCACATCAATTGATGTATCAATTAATCTATTAATAAATGATGTGATATAATTTTAGAGATTTTAAGTCTTTATAATTTGTATAATGCATAGGATCCATAGTTTTAAAATTGTAATGTTATAACATATATTGTTACACTAATTGATATATTAAATTATGGTTTTTCAGCAAGTAAGTATTGGGATACATTGGCATTATTTTCATTTGCTCTTCCCCAAAAGAGAACTCAATGTTAATTTGACACAAAAAATAATAATTATAATATTTTTAAAATTTCAAAAAAAATTTTTTGTACCAAAAGGAAGAATCATATATGAAAATGGTGATTTATTTTTTAAAATTTTTGGATAAATTACAAATACTCTATGTGATTTGGTTAAAATATTAATTACCGCTATTGATTTTAGAAATTACATCTCACTCCTTAAAATTTCTAATTGCATAACAATTAACTCATTTCATTACTCAACCATTCAATTACTTCATCTGTTCCAAAATATTAGTCATTTTTGGAGAATTTATCTTTTTTTGATAGTATAATTATAACACTTTAAAAATATTCACCATGTTTTTTTTTTTTTCAGTTTTTTTAAAACACTTTTCAGAAAATTCTACTTCCTTGTTTTTAGTATTTTTTTTGTTTTTATTAAATTTTTTTAATATTTTAAGCAATTTTTTTAATATTTAGACACACCTACCATAAATACATTTAAAAAAGTATAATTTTCATGAAAAAAAAATCTTTAAAAAATTCACTAAATACCAAAAATACAAAAAATTCAGTATAATTTTAGTATTTTTGTGTATTCATTAATTTTTAAAAATATTTTTTCACAAATATTTTATTTTTTAGATACATTTAAGTAAGATGTATCTAAAAAAAATGCTTAATATTTAAAAAATATTCACTAAAAACAAAAAAAAATTGAAAAACAAAGAACTTTATTTTTTCAAAACTGAAACCAAACACACTGATTAATTTTCGTAAACTATACTTTTGTAATGCAATTATTACACTTAAAAAATATTAATGTTAATGAATTTAAAAGAAGAGAAAAATAGGAAATTCATGTCACTTTAATCCTTAATTTTTGAAAAGGATCTAATATTTTAGGATAATAAAAAGTGGAATAACGGACTAATATTTTGGGATGGAGGAGTAACAATTTTTAATGATGTTAGGAATATATTTCAATTAACAATTCTAATAATTTCATTGATATATAAGAGGATAGTTAAAAATTTTATTTTATTTATCAATTACGTTAAATGACAAATTTTGGTATTGAAATATTTGTAATTTCTAGAAGCACAAGAAAACAATTTGTATTTGATGCAAATCTCAATGAAAGTATCTGAAATTTACACTTGCATTTTTTTACCAAACTAGTGTTGATTTTACCACCCAAAAAAAAAAAAAAAGTGAACAAATAAAAAAAAAAAAAGGAGCAAATTTTAGTAAAAATAAAAACGAAATAGAAAACAAATTTTACAAAACAGAGTGTTGGATTTCAAAACTTATGTAAATTGTTTATGTTTGGTTGACTTTTCAGATTTTTTTTTTCTTTCCAAAATAGAAATTAATTTGACGAAAATAAGGACTAATATATATATATTCAAATTGTTAAAAAATATTTTTTCCTCAAAAAAGAGAAAATCTTTATGAATTCTTTCATTACTTTTATCAGGCTAGTTTTTTTTTTTTTTTTTTGGTGTGTGCGCGCGCGCACAAGACAAAATAAAATTTGAAAACTGAGCCAAACAATATCTCAAATTTATGTTTGTTCAAATGAAAACACTATGGCTCCATTTATTTCGTCGTAAAATATTTTTCATGTAACTTAATTTTGAGCAAAAATAAATTTTTATTTTTGTTTTCAAGTGTTTGGTTAACACTTAAATTAGTTTTCACAACCAAAAATCTTAATAGAGAACCAATTATAAAGCAAACTTTACAACAAAAATCTTAAAAGAGAACGAATGATAAAGAAAGAAAAAAAAATGATATCCATACACAATTTTCATGCAGAATTGAACATAAATTATCGATTTTAAACTTTCAATGAGTAGATATAAATGCGGCACATTATTATACATAAAATTTTTGTATACAAATTTTGTTTCTATATCATTACTTAAGAATAAAATAAAAAAAATGATTGAATTCAACAAAAATAATAATCCCCAAACTGAATTTGGGTCAATTGCTCAATCATAATATATATATATACATAAAATCAAATTAAGCCAAACCAAATTAAGTTTTAAGTTTCATCAAATGGATTAATTATACGAATTCTTCTTTCCCATTTGATTTTATTAAGGACTATTTGGTTATAGTCAAATTAAAGAGATTTTTATCTCTACTTATTGAACTATTCCACGTTAATATATGTCTATCCCTTCCCCTAGATTATATCTCTATTTGGTTATTTGGTTAGATTATATCTCTATTTGGCTATTTGACTATTTGATTCGATTACATCATTCTTCATATCTCTATTTGATTATTTGGTCAGATTATATTATATAAATGTAGATAGAGAGAATAAAGACGCTCAACTTAAAATCTAGGTTGAATACTATTGAGCCTGATTAAAAATATATATATATATATATCTATTTAAAGGCAAATCAATTTACCTTTTATGATAAAATATATTTTACGTAAAAAATATTATACTTAGTTTTTGACCATCAAACAAAGGAAAATAGGGAAAATATTAGCCTACATATATAAACGGTAGGTACTTTGAATTTTTGTGTGGTTGTTTATGAAAACATGAAAAAAAAAAAAAAAAAAAAAAATTTAAAAATTTAAAAATTTAAAGAATACCAAAGTTACAAAAATAGTTAACATGAGAAAAGTAAGGGAAAACCTGAGACTGAGCGCAAAATACTGAGAGAAGGAGATGAAGAATGATGAGAATAAAGTATGTAAGAATAAAGTGATGATTCTTCATCTCTTATGAGAATAAAGTATGTAAGAATAAATTAATGTGGAATCAAATGAATTCAAATGGTTGATTTCATTAGAATTTGCATTGGAATCAAATGAATGATTGATTGAATGATTTGGACACCATTAATTGATTGAATTAATTTGCCACCACTAATTGATTAGACAATTAACTAATTCATTGGATTACTGTACACTACCAACTGATTTCCTAATCAATTACCTGTCTACCAGTTGCCTTCAATATTGAGTCCAAAATTGTTAGTCTATTCTATCTCTCTCTCTCTCCCCCACGAGTGGAGCTACCTTATCTCCTAAATTAATTTCACTGGGGACTTGGTTGCTTCATTGGGTCGCTCTGTTCCTGTTTGTTTTTATTTTGCTAGTTGATGCCTTATTTTCCTAGTGGTATCCTGGTAAATGATTGGACATGTTTCGCAATGCCAACCTAGTTGGAATGGCTTAACGTTGCTTTGATACCTTTTGCATCCACCCTGCTTTTTTGATGTATGTTTATATGCTTGTTCATATTTTTTTCATCAATGAAGTTTTTTTGCCGATCAAAAAAAAAAAAAAAAAACAAAGGACTAATTGAGTAATAGTAGGTTGAAATTTTTTTGATGATTTGGAACACAATATTGAATAATGAAAATTATTATTAGATATTTAAATTTAATCTTTTGGATGAAAATTATTATTAAATATTAAAACTTAAAGTTTTTCTTATATTTATTTAGAGGTCTAATTGATATTTTGTTAGACAAGATGAAGTTTCAAATGAAATTTCGTTGCCACGTTGGCAATTGATTATAGATTGCAGTCGGCAATGAAGGTAAATTGATCCAAATCGATTAGTTTAGATGCAAAATTTATATTATTAAAAGAACAAGGGTTAAGTAGATTTTTAACTAATAGTTTGAGGGGCAAAATTAAATTCTCTTAAAGATTCATTATTTATTTTAATGGATTTTTTTACACCTAAAAAAAATAGCGTTTACGAAAATTTATGGTAACATTTATGTATTTTTGTGGATTTATCACAAAACTCAGTAGTTTTGTTCCAACATACCTAGTGATTTTTTCATAACAAAATGCGTAAGCAGAGCTGGCTCAGACATTTAGGGGACCCAAAACGAACTCTTGATATGGGGCCTCTCATACATTTTAAAAAAAAAATTATGATTAAAAGATCATATATTTAAATTTTGATCATATATAATTATTAATTTTTTTAAATATATAACAAAGTTTACAATAAATAAAAAAAATTAAAATAATTCAAGTTGAAATACTAAATAAAAATGAACAAACTGTACACTTAAACACCACCCTTCTCATATTTTTAACTACAAAAATGCTAATTTAATTTGCATAATTCAAATTATTAACTAAATCATTTTAAATGGATTAAATTGCTAATACATTTAATTTTTCTTGTGACATAGTTAACTGAAGATAAAATTTAATCAATTTTAAATTTGAAAAGTTTTTTTTTCCCGAAACAATTTTAATTGGTATAATTAATCGTGTTCAATATGTAATCCATACATTTAAGAAATAACCATCTATTAATTTAAAATAATTCACCATATCAATCGAGTTTTTAATTTTTTCCAATAAAAATAATCATTCATTTGTTTTAAATAATTCACCACAACAATCAACTATTAGTTTTGAATTTTCAACAAACTTTGTCGGGATTTTTCAAATTTAGATAGATTTTTTTTGTGGACTAACGTATAATAGCTGAAAAAATTTGGGCCTTTTTTTCCACAATTTTTTGGGGCCCATAGTGGTGGCTTTTGGCCAAAGCTGACTCTGTGTGTAAGATACAATAATTATACTTCTAATACCTAGCCCTCCTTGTTTTACACTCTTAGATAATTCATCCCACTTAACCAAGTGAATTGACCATTTTTATCTCAGATCCACCCCAAAGGAATGTGGCCTACATCTTTTCTAATTCTCTTGCAACCCCTTCTGGCATTCTAAACAAGGACAAATAATACATAGGCAGGGCAGAGGTTGCAGCCTTCTAAGGATCATTAAAGGAAGCCTTCTCTGCCATTAAAGTTGGTATCATCTATCTACCCCTTTCGTGTCTCTTCTTCTGGAGAAATTTGTGTATGTCAATAGGGTATCACATGTTACTACTTTCCGTCAATCACAAATGTATATACTTCTTATTATTTTCCAAACACCCAACATAAATGTTATGAACTTTATTGTCAAATTTAATCACAATAGTAGAAAGTAGCACATAGCATATACCTTATTCTCATACAAAATTTATTTCTTTTGCTCTTTTGTTTTGGAGAGGGCAATTTATGTGAATAGATTGGGCCGAGCTAAGTCCATCATTCCTAAACTTTGGGTCGAGCTATGGGTCGATGTGGTTCTGCAATAGCCCGGTCTTAGGCCAAGTTGATACCAATTTAGTCAGAGGTGTCACTAGGGCCTAGACCTGGCTGTCTAAGGGTAGTCCAGTAACAGACCGGGGAATGATTAGTGAAGAGGGCCGAGCTAAGTTTAGCTCGGCAAAGCACCATCTTGATTAAGATTACCACGGTTCTACCAACGATAGAGCAGAGCTGAGATACCTCGGTGGGTTGCGGTGGCAGTCGAAGTACAAGATTTTGACTATCTCACTTGGTTGGCAGTGAGTAGGATGTTATCAGGATAGACATTATCCTATGGGAAAGTGATTCCTAGGAGGACTCTCCTAAGGAGCGTTAGAGTCCTACTAGGAATGTGTTTGGCGAAATCTATAAAAGCTCATAACAGAACCTATGGACAGGTATTGCAATTATTACTCTCAAAGACACAGACCTTATTGTCTATTGTCTAGTTGCTGACTTAGGCATCGGAAGGGTTTCTGGTACACACCCGCCGACTAGCTTACATGTGTTTTCAAGTAGCAAAGGGACAACGTTTGGAGGAGTGCAAACTTGGTCAACATAATTATACGAGAAGATTATTTCGTTCTCGTACAATTGGCGTCGTCTATGGGAAATATCACAAAGAACTAACCTTTTGATTAAGTTTTTCTTCAACTCATTTCAATAGCGCACAACGAAGACTTGCTCCATTCTGTTATTGATAGACAAACTCCAAAAGGGGACAAGGGGCGCGAGGATTTGCCTTTCGTCTAGCCTATGGCATAATTGAATCCCCAGCGACGAAACCCAAGGAGAGGCGCATGAGAAAAATAGGGCTCAAGTCTTTGTTGCTCTCAAAGCCTAGATAGACAAAGACGGAGGGTGGATTCTCAGGTTCTGAAGGATCGTGTGAAGGAGCAAGACGAATTGATAAGGAGAATGGCGGCTGACATGGTGACCATGAAGCACCAGATGAAAGGCAAAAGGTTGGAAGGGGAAGCGATTCGCAAAGGCGCCACTCAGGCGATTGCGACAGGTGTGTCACACCATCGCAAGCAGAAAGCATAAGTCTCAAGGCAGGCAACACACAATCAAGAATCTTCAGGACTCATTACTCTAGGTCTGAGAGAATGAGGATTGAAAGGTCTTATACGGAAGGAAGCAGTTATCAACCCTCACATACGCATCAAACCACTTCTCAGCACATCGAGTTGCCTAGGTCGGTGAAGCTACAAATCGTGCTAGAAGAAAGGGCTCAAAAGAGAGAAGATGCCTAGGCACTCATTCCCTAAAGGGTCTCTGCTCCACAACAGTTGGCTTTTCAGACACATGGAAGTGTTGAGGTTGGAATGCCAATGTCGTGCCTTGCTTACGAATGGAAAACAAAGCGTTAGCACGGTTTCAAAGCTCGCCGTTCATTCCGGTAATAGAGAACGCACCATTGCCCTTGGGCTTCAATCAGCCTAAGTTCACAACCTATGAAGGGAAGTTAGACCCCTACATGCACTTGAGCCACTTTCACCAAGTTATGGCCATACATCGACGGAATGAGGCTCTAATGTGTATTTTGTTTCCATCAAGCTTGGGCAATATGGGTTTGACTTGGTTCGAGAGGCTACCAGAAGATAGCATCGTTTCATGGGCACAACTGGCAGAGGCGTTTGTCACCAGGTTTAAGACAAACACCAAGACCCCTGTAGAAATAGACTAGTTACTCACCATGGACATGGGCAAGAAAAAAACGTTGAAGGCTTACAACAACAGGTATTTGGAGACCTTCAACTAGATAGGCGATTGTCCCATCAACGTAGCTATCATGTAGTATAAGCGAGATTTGCCAGTGGGCCATAAGTTGAGGGATTCAATGACAATGACGCCACCCCTCATGATGGAAGGCCTGATAGAGAGAGTGCACTAGCACATCAGGGTACACGAGGATGGCGCTCGAGCGAAGGCAAAGTCCGGCACAACAACGATGTCAGACAAAAAGTCTGTAGCAAAAGTTAACACGGTCGGCTAGGAAGACCGGCCAAACAAAATAGGACGAGGTGGATGACCAAATGGTGAGGACTCCCAGGGAAGGAGGTTGAGAGTCTGCACCGCCACCACCATGGTGTTCAAGAAGCCTATCTACTGGATTCTTAGCGAGATACGCGATGAACCCTTCGTTTGGCGGCTAGCCAAGTTGGGAGAGGCACAAAGGGGCTACGATGATAGATTTCGGTGCACCTTCCATGATGAAGTGAGGCACCGAATTAAAAATTACACGCCACTGAGGCAACATCTGGAAGAGTTAGTAGCTGCGGGCCACCTGGACCAATACATTAAAGGGGGACCTCGGCCAGCCCTTCAAGACCGTAATGGACCATATGGGATGCCATTCGAAGGTTCACCTCAAGGCGTAATCAAAGCGATACATGGGATCATCAAGTTTGAACAATTCTGATAGTTTAGAGGAATGATTAAGAAGACGGAGCACATGAGGGAAGTACTAAGCGTACAACCTACCATAGAAAAAAGGAAAAACAGAAAGGAAAAGCTTCATCACCTTCTCTGATAGGGACTTAGCAAGGTTGCAAAGCCTTCACAACGACATGCTAGTGGTTACTCTATGCATTAATAATTTTGACATCAAGCGAATCTTGATAGAACAAGGGAGCTCGTGTGAGATAATATACTATGATAACTTCAAACAACTCAAGTTGAAGGACAAAGATTTGGCACCCACGACATCTCCCTTGGTCAGTTTCAACTCTATGCCAGAATGGCTAGTTGGTAAGATGATTTTGCCGGTCAAAGCTGGGACAATGACAAAGCAAGTGGAATTCTGGGTGATGAAAGTCCTTTCCACTTACAACATTATTTTGGGAAGAGCATGGTTACACGCCATGCGAGCAGTAGCATCAACCTACCATCAGGTGATGTGATTCCCTAACGAAGCCAGAGTAATTGAAGAAATCTTGAGAGACCAAATCATGTCCAAGAAATGCTTCATAACCGTAAATGGCAGCCGAGCTACCAAAGGGTTCGTACAGATGGTGGAGGAGCTAAAGAGCAACGAGTTATTTGCGGATGTCAGCAAAGCAGCCGAACAGAAGGTAGTAGAAGATTTAGTGGAGGTAAGAATAAACGAAAAGGTCTCAAAGAAGTTCTTTTTGCCTGGCTCATCTTTGTCCAGCACCGAGAGGGTAGAGATCATGGAATTCTTGACCTCTAACATCGAAGTGTTTGCTTGGATGCCGTATGACATGCCTAGCATTGATCCAACTTTCATCTGCCATCAACTTAACGTCCACCTGACCGTCAGACCAATTATATAGCGAACTCGCCAATTAGCACTTCACCACACCGAGATAGTAGCTGAGGAGGTGGGAAACCTACTGGAGGTAGGGGCAATCAGAGAGGTACACTATCCCAAATGGATCTCCAACACAGTGGTGGTGCCAAAGAAGAATGACAAGTGACGCATTTGTGTGGACTACAAGATAGTGAACAAAGCATGCCCAAAAAACAGTTTTCCTCTACCACGGATAGACCAACTGGTGGACCTAACTACAAGTCATAACCGGCTTAGCTTTCTTGATGTGTATCGTGGATATCATCAGATCACTATGTATGAATCGGACCAGGAGGTTACATAATTTCCAACACCTAGGGGAGTGTATTGCTACAAGGTCATGCCCTTTGGCCTAACAAATACAGGCGTAACATTCCAATGAATGGTCACCAAAATGTTCGAGCCACTGTTAGGCAAAACAATGGAAGTTAACATAGAAGACATGGTGGTCAAGAGCAAGAGTGAAGGAGACCATCTTAATGACCTAGCTGAGATGTTTCAAATTTCTGAAAACCCAAAAGCTATGACTGAACGAATCTAAGTACGCGTTTGGCGTGGGGTTTGGTAAGTTTCTTGGCTTTCTAGTAACCAACTGAGGTATAGAAGCCAATCCCTCTCAGATCAAAGTCATTCAAGATCTCGAGAGGCCCAACATAGTCAAGGAACTACAGCATCTCATGGACCTAGCTACTGCGCTAAACCAATTGATAAGCTGATCGTCAGACAGGTGTTAACCGTTCTTCTAGGCACTCAAGGCCAAGTTTGAGTTGGATGACGAATGCGACTGAGCTCTAGAAAGCTTGAAAGAATACATAACCTCTTCACCGATGTTGGGAATCCCAGTACCAGGAAAGGAACTTTTTCTATACTTGGCAGTTTCCCAGCATGCAATTAGCGTAGTACTGGTACGTGCTGAGGAAATACAACAGTTGCCTATCTTTTATGTAAACAAGACATTGTTGGGCGCCGAAACAAGGTACTTGCCTTTAGAAAAACTAGCCTTAGCCTTAGCCTTGATGATGGCTTCAAGAAAATTGTCGCACTACTTCCATGCCCACACCGTAATCGTCTTAACAGCCTTTTTCCTTAAAAGCCTTGTTTGAAAGGGTAGACTTTTCTGGGTGCATATTGAAGTGGGTCGTAAAGTTAGGACAGTTTGACATCAAGTTCCAGCCGAGAACCGTAATAAAGGCCTAAACTTTGGCAGACTTCGTGGCTGAGTTTGCTTTAGAAAGTCACTATGCTTGCCTGGTCGACTTGACTAAGGCAACCGAACAAAGGGGGAAAGTGTCACGATAATACCGTAGCCCCAGCAACAAGTTGCTCAACTACGCAGCGAACCATTTAGCCTTACCGTGGTTGCATTGTCCACTAGTGCTAATAGCCCATCACTGCGGAGAGAAGGAGCAAGCCGCATTACTACAAGCAAGGACACGCCTAAAAGTGAAGTAGTAAGATAGTCAGGCAGTGAGGATCACATTCTAATGACAGACAAAAACTTGGAAGAAGGCATCGTCAACATCCTGGATCCTAAAGCGTCCTCGGATCCCTCCACTTGCTAGAGCTCTTTATAGGAGAGATGTGGAAGCTCTTTGTGGATGGAGCGTCCAATAGGTACGGGGTAGGACTTGGGATAGTCCTTATCTCACCAGATGACTTGACCATTGAACGGGCTATCAACCTCGGTTTTCCAACTTCCAATAATGAGGCGGAGTACGAAGCATTATTAGTTGGTTTAAAGTTAGCCTGCCGAATGAAGGCCATCGAGCTGATGCTGTATAGTGACTCTCAACTAGTAGTTAACCAAATATCAAGCGACTATCAAGCGAAGATTGATAGAATGGCCAAGTACCAAGAGTTCGTCAGAAAGGAAATCATGAAGTTCAAAGTTGTGAGGATAGAGCAAATCGGCCGAAAAGAAAATAGCAAGGTAAATGAACTGGCCGATTTTGCGTCAATCGCAGACACATCTATCCCACACCCATTGCTAGTGGACTTCCTGCCAAGACCGAGCATTGAGGAACTTGAAGTGGCCGAGGTATGCTACGTCGAGCTAGGTCCCTCTTGGATGGACCCCATTATAGTATTCTTAAAAATGGAATTCTACCAGAGGACAAGAAAGAGGCCAACAAGATTAGGGCGAAGGCTTTGCGATTTTGGCTCTCCCCATCGCTAGCACTATACAAAAAGTCCTTCACAGGACCGTACTTGAAGTGTTTCCATCCTAGCAAGGTTGAGGCATTCTTATTCGAAATTCACGAGGGCATTTGTGGAAGCCACCAAGGGAGAAGATCTCTGGCCTACCGAGCTATTTCACAGGGGTATTGGTGGCCATACATGCAAGCAGACGCATAGAAATATGTCAATAAATGCGAGAAATGTCAGAAGTTTGCGCATCAAATCTATCAACCCGCTAGAGAGCTTTTACCTTTGACCACCCCTTGGCCTTTTGCAATATGGGGCTTAGACACAGTGAGACCACTCCCAACTGCGCCAAACAGTATAAAGTTATTTATTGCAGCGACAGACTACTTCACAAAGTGGGTAGAGGCAGAGGCGCTTGTATCCATCAAAGAAAAAGACATCAAGAAGTTTGTCTGGCAGAACATCATAACCCAGTTTGGAATTCCCAAGGCCTTGATATCTGACAACAGCATCCAATTTGATGGAAGAATCTTTAAGAGTTTTTGCGAAGAACACAAGATCAAATTCTACAACTCCACGCCGACCTACCCTCAAGCTAATGGCCAGGCCGAAGATTCTAACAAAGTAGTCTTAGATGGTCTGAAAAAAAGGCTGGAAAGAGAAAAAGGAAAATGGGCTAAGGAACTTCCCCACGTTTTATGGGCTTACCGAACTACACCTAGGCGGTCGACTGGCAAAATACATTTTTTCTTGGCCTATGGCATGGAAGCAGTTATCTCCCTAGAAGTCGGCCTTCCCATTATTAGAAGTAAAAATTTTGATCCGGATTTGAATGGAGAGGTCATAGCCTTGGAACTAGATCTTACTGAAGAAAGAAAAGAAAGGGCACTAGTCCACATCGCCTCATGTCAATAGGAACTGTCTAGAAAATGCAACAAGGCAGTGCATCCAAAGCAATTCAAGATTGGAGATTGGGTGCTACGTAAAGTAATAGGAAACACTTCGGTGCCTGAGGATGGTAAACTGGGACTGAACTGGAAGGGGCCGTACATAGTGATGGGTTTTGTAGGAAAATGAGCTTACTACCTCGAAGACGTGGATGGCCGAGCTATCCCAAGGCCATGGAACACGGTCAATCTCAAAGTATTTTATTTTTAGCTTTTTTACACTTGTAATTTTCTTTGACAATCAATAAAACAAGTAAACATTTTTTCTCGAACAATTTCTTTCAGTACTTGTATTTATACTGTTTGTACTCAAATTTTTTCCACTCATTGACCGAGATGGTTATCTCAGCTAATGAAGATTGGCAGATTTGATCAACAAATGTTTTGGACTCTTTGCCCAACTGGGGACAAGGAAGGTTGGTAGGTTTGACCAACACATTTTTGCACTCTTTAGTCGAGATGAGTATCTAGGCTAATGAAGGTTGGCAAGTTTGACCAACAAATTTTTTTACACTCTTTAGCCGAGAGGAGTATCTAGGCTAATGAAGGTTGGCAGGTTTGACTAACACATTTTACATTCTTTAGCCGAGATGAGTATCTACGCTAAAGAAGGTTGGTAGGTTTGTCCAACACATTTTGTACTTGTAAGCGGAGATAAGTATCTACGCTAAAGAAGGCTGGCAGATTTGACCAACACATTTTACACTCTTTAGCCAAGATGAGTATCTAGACTAAAGCAGGTTGGCAAGTTTGACCAACACATTCTTTGCACTCTTTAGCCGAGATGAGTATCTAGGCTAAAGAAGGTTGATAGGTTTGACTAACACATATTTGCACTCTTTGACCAAGATGTTTATCTCGGCCAAAGGAGGTTGGCAGGTTTGACCAACACAACTTTTTTGACTCTTTAGCCGAGATGGTTACTCAGTCAAAGAGGTTAGCAGGTTTGACCAACACATTTTTGGACTCTTTAGTCACGATGAGTATTTAGTCTAAAAAAGGTTAGCTGGTTTGACCAACACAACTTTTTCAACTCTTTAGCCGAGATGGTTATCTCGGCCAAAGAGGTTGGCAGGTTTGACCAACACATGTTTGGACTTTTTACCCGAGATTGTTATCTTGGCCAAAGAGGTTGGCAGGTTTGACCAACACATTTTTGGACTCTTTAGCCACAATGGTTATCTCGGCCAAAGAGGTTGGCAGGATCAGGTGTGACCGAGCTGGTTAGTTCGGCAAAGCATGCAAAGAAGTATGAAAAATTCTAGGAGAAACATAATGGATGTGCAAAAAGTTGGACAATTATCATTGATAAAAGAAGATTACAAAGAAGGGCACCTAGCTCGGTTACATTGCAAAGTAAAGAAAAGAAAACAGCAAAAATAGAAAAGACAAGTTTTATAACAGTTAGTCATGCAAAGAGATCATCAAGCTCGGCATCAAGGTCACCTTGGACCTCTCCGCTTGGTAGGTTGGCCCCTACTTCACCTTCTTGGGTTAGATAGGTAATATTTGTTCCGCCGGTCAAACTTGGCTCGGTTGGGTTGTGCAACTCCACCTGAGCTGGTAGTGAAGTTTGGCGGCCGAGGTTAGTGTTGGCTAGAGGAGTATCGGCTAGATCTAGGATTTCCTCCTCCCAATGAAGGAATTTTTGCTGGACATCATCAGCGTACTCCATCATGTAGCTCGAAATGAAGTGGGGCAGAGGATTCAAGAACACTTCGGAATCGTGCGCCCGGCTGAGCTTTTCAGCTGCCGCTTTCCAACCGCACTTGAAAAAGATGTCCTTAGCTGCCTCACACTGCTGAACGTAGCTTTCCTTGCCTTCTTTGAAACCCCGGTCCTTAGCGTTCTCTATCTTTTTTTGCAGCTCCTTGATCTCAGTGTTCTTTTTCTTCTCAATCTTGGCGAGTTCGCGCAAGTAGCGGTCTTTCTTCTCAGCCAGGGCTTTCTATTTGTCAGCCTTAGCTGTGCTAACCAACTTGGCTAGCTTTTCTTTTTCAGCAGTCAGCTCGGCCAGATTTGTCTTCAGTACCTTTAGCTTGGCCCTTTTAGCGCCCGCATCCGCAATGGCCGCCCTGACCATTTTTCGGAACTCAAGGACACGTTGGTGAGTAATGTGGTTTTTTTCTACGGCCTGTGAAGCATACAAAACGATTAGCCAAACCGCCTAAAAAGACTAGTAAAATTAATGCATGTATGGGATTTTAGACTTTACCAAAATAAGGGACTTGGTGGCGGACCTAATCGCCTTTAGCTCGGTTAGGTTTTTGTGCCGCTCCATGTCGGCTGGCAAGCAGACGCTTTTGGCTAAATTAATGTCCAAAAGGTGGTCCTTCTCAACGCTAACGGAATCCAGAGTAGTCACAACGCGACCCTTGAAGGTCACGGCTGGTGCCTACACTAGAGAGGAGAAAGGATTTAAGAGGTCGGAGCGTCGTCTACCTCGGGGTGAGTTGATCTCGGGTAGCTCAGTTTCCAACTACTCAGGGTCTTCTTCATCCAGTAGGCACAGCGGCGCGATGGAATTAGTGTGGGGCCTTTTTCTTGGTCGGTATGCAATAGCCCGGGTGGTTGGAAGGGCAACAACCGCATCATGAGGCTGGCCGGTTGATGGTAGCTCGGCCTAGACCTCAGCATTGGAAGTAGAGACCTACTTGGTGATCAGGGCGCGAACTGCTCTCATTTTGGCCATTTTTTGTACTTCAGTAAGAGGGATGAGGTTGATTTGAGGAAAAGAGAGATCAGGTTCAGGCAAGGATTCAAGCAGGAAGTCTGTGACTCTGCTTTTCCTCTTGCTACTATGGTAGTAGCTTAGTTCAACACCTAATAGCTCAGACCAATCTTGATGACGATACTGTAGGATGGTTCGTAGTGCGGCTTGGTTGGCGTGGGCATAGTCTGCTTTCAACTGGTTCAGATCTATAAAAAGTGCAAGTGTTGGTACGGCTAAATAAAGGTACAAGTTTTTAGCCCAGGGAGAAAAACTGAGCTATTCTTACTAGGTGTCCCTTTATTCTAGTTGATGTTATAGCCTGGTATTTGGGTCTCTTGGTCTTTAAAGTTTCTAGAAACCCAGAGAAAATCGTCATCATTTAGAACTTTGTTAGGCGTGCGCTTAATAATTTTCTCTCGGCCCTTCTTGATTCTGAGGTAATGAACCCAACTGTCATCATTTTTACTAAGCGAGTATTGGTGAAAGAGCTCGGCCAATCCGAGGTTGAGGCTGAGACGACAATTTAGCTCGGCGATCCCATTTATAATCCTATGGGTGTTGGTGGATAATTGGGTGGGGCGTAGTCTGCGCTGTCTAAAGAATTCGCAGATGAGGGGTTGGACTGGAAACTGAAGTCCACCCTCTACGATGGACAACACGAAGAAGGGAACAAAACTTGGCTTGCCCTAGAGAGTGGTGTCTAGCTTGGCTATGGAGAGGTGGACGTCATCTAGAATGTTGTAGTCCCTACGGAATTCGACCATAGCCCCTGACGAGCTCACCATAAATCAGTATTTTCCCATGGCCTTAAATTAAGTTAGAGAAGAAAATTATGTTCGTTTTCTTAGCTCGACATTGGTATGATTAAGACGGTGCTCGGTCGAGCTGTGCCACCAAGGGGCAAGTGAATGGTGTGCCTGAAAAACATAGTCAAGTCTGCACAATGAAAAAATAGAGAATGGGTATGGCCAAGTGGTGACCGAGCAAAGGCAACAGTGCAAATTAGTTTATATTTTGCTCGGCCAAGAGAGTGTGTACAATGTGTAGCTCGGCTAAAGAAGGGAAAATGTTTTAATCTGGCCTTGACTTAGGGCAAGGTTTTAGCCCGGTCATGACAAGGGCGTTGTTTCTAGTTCGGTTGAACACGCCTACGACTATGGTTTACCCCGGTCTTGGCCAGGGGTAGGGGCTTTTAGTTTGGTTGGAGGAGGAATCCTAGTTCAGTTATACTCATGTGTAAGGTTGTCAATAGATTTTTAGTCTGGTTTGTTTATGATTTTGGATCAAAACAATAGGATTTGGTGTCCATGTAGTTTTATATTTAATTTATGTGTGTCTTAATAGTTTCAAAGCTTAAGTTCTGTTCCAAAGCACGAATAGGCATTTGGTAGAATAGAAACATCAAGAACATGAAGAACATATTGAATAGTTGTACAAAATACTAGAAAGAATGAGGAACTTACAAATTCAAGGCGAAGAATTTGATTCCAATCGATGGAGGTTGCTCTAGTGACAGTTACAAGTGCTTCCTCGATTAGAGCTCGAGCGCAGAGAAATGAGAGTGTGAAATTGGAGTGGCAGGGAAGCTTGGGCAAAATGAACAGGGTGTGGGACTGTTCGAGTATAAGGGTGGTATTTATGTAATGGAGGCAAAATGGTGGGACTTTTTGAATTGTTGGGCAGTGTGTGATGGCTATCACAGTAAGTAGGGGCAATCAATGCTTGCCACGTGTTCTAGTAAGGCCACGCCGTCAGAAATGTGAGAAGACAGATTCTACGATCGGCACAGCTTATGGAAACCAAGCGAAGCTAAGGTTAGTTGGCTAGAGCATTTTGGCTCGATTAGTCTGAGTATTTTGGCATGGCTGGAGTGTGTATTTTAGCACGGCTAAAGGACTGTAATCCTAATCATGCTTCGCAGAAGGAATTAAGGGGCAATTGAGAGGGTAATTTATGTGAATAGATTAGGCCGAGCTAAGTCCATCATTCCTAAACATTGGGTCGAGCTATAGGCCGAGGTAGTTCTATGATAGCCCGACCTTGGGCCAAGCAGATAGTAAGTCAGTTAGAGGTGCCATTGGGGCCTGGACCTAGCTGTCTAAGGGTAATCCGGTAATGGATTGGGAAATGATTAGTGAAAAGGGCCAAGCTAAGTTTAGCTTGGCAGAGCCCCATCTTGATTAAGATTGCCACGGTTCTGCCAACGATAGAGCAGAGCCGAGATAGCTCGGTGGGTTGTGGTGACAGCTGAAGTACAAGGTTTTGACCATCTCACTTGGTTGGCAGTGAGTACGGTGCTATCAAGATAGGCATTATCCTGTGCGAAAGTGATTCCAAGGAGGACTCTGCTAAGGAGAGTTAGAGTCCTACTAGAAATGTGCCTAGCGGAATCTATAAAAGCTCATAACATAATCTATGGATAGGTATTGCAATTCTTACTCTCAAAGACACAGAGCTTATTGTCTATTGTCTACTTGCTGACTTAGGCATTGCAGGAGTTTCTGGCACACACCATTAATTGATTGAATCAATTTGCCAGCACTAATTGATTTAGACAATTGACTAATTGATTGGATCACTTGTACACTACCAAATGATTTCCTAATCAATTACTTGTCTACTAGTTTCCTACATCAATCTCAATTCGACTAATTGAGTAATAATAGGTTGAAATTTTTTTCATGATTTGGAAAATAATATTGAATGATGAAAATTTTTATTAGATATTTAAATTTAATATTTTGGATGAAAATTATTATTAAATATTAAAATTTATAGTTTTTTTTCTTATATTTATCTAGAGGTCTAATTGATATTTTGCGAGGCAAGATGAAGTTTCAAATGAAATTTCGTTGCCACGTTGGCAACTGATTATAGATTGTAGTCGGCGGTGGGTGTAAATTGATCCAAAATAAATTAGTTTGGATGTAAAATTTATATTATTAAAAGAACAAAGGTTAAATAGATTTTTAACTAATAGTTTGAGGGGCAAAATTAAATTCTCTTAAGGATTCATTATTTATTTTAATGGATTTTTTTACACCTAAAAAAAATAACGTTTACGAAAATTTATAAATTATAACAAAAAAGGATTTTTATAGTGCCAAATGCATGTCATGGATACAATTCTGCGATGTGTGAGATAACGTCATAGTATGACCAGCTATGAAAAGTCATTCACTTTCAACAATATGCTATGGCATGTGGTTAAAACTTTTAACAGCGCATCTTATACGTCATGTTTAATTTTTCTAAGACTATTTTTGCACATCGTTAATTCAAGAGACGAACCACGATGCTCATTGCTAGTCATTAAATATTTAACACAACGGCCTATTCTACCTGTCGTAGAATATGTTTAATGTTTTTTTATTAGTATTATTATTTAATTCACCAAGTTCTTTTTCACCTGTTCTGTACAATCTAAAAAAATATTACAAACAAGTTTCACAAATATATATATATATATATAAGTATCAATCAACCATCAAAATATTATTTCAAACATCAAAAAAACTATTTATGTTTTGAACATCCGAAAATTGTCCGTACATTACAAACCATCCAAAAACTATTGGTGTGTTTGGTTTAGCTTTGAGAGAGAAGTTTTGGAAAAAAATTTCCAAAAAATTGTTTGGTTTGAGATTTTTCTCAAAAAATTTTCAAAATCACTTTCTTTCTCTTACAATTCAATCAATCACTTTTACTTTCCCCTTTCTCATTCTCAATCACTTTATCTCTCACACACATCTACTCAATTACAACAAAATATCAAATCATCCCAAACTCTCAAACTCCAAAATTACTTTCAAAATATACAACCAAACAAACTAAAAAAATTTCTAAACTCTCTCCTCAAAACTTTTTTTGAAAATCACTCTCTCAAAGGCAATACTCACCGCCGGCGAAGAAGATCACCGTAAAACAACACCACTGTAGACATCCCCGAACGCCCTGGGAGGGTTAAGTCCCGTTCCGTTCGTATTGGGGTCACTACAGTTCAAGGACTCGATTTGTGTCGGTTCTAAATCTTGAACCAAAGAGTCCAAATTCGGCAAATCGTTTGAGAAAACAGATTTTTGAAAAGTAGTGCCAAACATGGACTGCTTTGCCAGATTACAGAGTCGCCACCTAAATATTTTAAAATGGGAAATTTAGGAAACCCTGACTCGGTGCCGAAGGCCACGTGTCCGTCATCACCAAAGTTGTCTTGGCTCGGGAGCTTGGGTACGATCGGGGAAGGTCAGCTATGAGCACCCCCTTTCGCCTGGTCCGAAGACCGGCCTCTACTAACCGTGATATCCAATTTTGAAAACGTTATGCGTTCTTATTCCGGTTATTAGCCTAGAATTACTATGTTATGCGCGCAACAAACAAGTATAGACTAGATTGCCTAATTTGGAAATAAACATTGCATATCCGTTCGTTTTGAAAATGCTTTGGATTTGCTACTCGCAAGTAGGCTAAAACACGGATTTCAACGAGTTTTTCCAACTCAAGCAATCCAACCTCCATCCATAGGCATTCAAACAGTTTATCTCATATAAGCATTTAGCCACATGGTAAGCCTACTGTCATGTTAACATTCACACGCATGCGATATGCTAAAGCATAAATACTTACATCGTACTCCGTGCCAAAACAGTAAACTAGTTAGCAAAAATGCATGCCCTAGTTCATGTTAAGTGACTAATGCAACGCATACAGAGTGCAATTTAGGATAGGCTCGGCTAACCCTAAACATGGCATGTGAAATGCACGAGTAACACGTATTCAAGTTAGATTTGAAATACAATGCGGTTTTGTATGATGTACCGAGCCCGGTGCATGTAAATAAATGCATGGATGCACGCATGCATTGCATAAGGTATGCTAATTTTAAATATGCCCTAATCTACCATCGTAAGCAGGTAAATAAAAGGGAGAAAGAAGTGGGGTTGGAAGACATGCACACACACCCACACTTATTACATATTTGCCCTCGCTCGGAGGGACCGAATAATAATACAGACCGAATAAATAATTAACTACTCTAGCTAATTAAATATTACAAAACTCTATTTAATTAATTAACAAATTCACTAAGCTACGGAAAGACACTAAACCGCCTCGAGAAGAGAGTCCAATGCAATGCATGCTCGGTCTTGCTCGGAAACTCACTGCCATGCGCAAGCTGCCTCTGTTTTCCTCGCTTGGCACCTCTAAAGACCGCACAAGTCCCAAGGTATGCTCTTCTGACACTGTGGAGTGCCACCGCCAGGAGGAGTGTCCATCGGCTATGGGAAATGGTCACCGCCTCGGCGAAGTTATCGGCCATTTATGAATTGCTTGGCCGGCATCAGTATGTAGCCGATCGCCAAAACTTCTGCAGAAACTGCTTGACAGCAGAGGGCGCATAAGGCATGTCAATGCATTTTCAAAGCAATGTTTGCACCACCACACTCCATATCATGTTTAAGACTCAAGGGAGTATGGTGCTCGACCCTCGGACCACCAATCACGCATTTCAATGCATGATGGCCCAAGAAGCCAAAGTGTGCAATTTCAATGTGGAATGAAATGCACATAAACAAACAATCAGCTCAACCTCTATCATACTCAATTCAAGAGGCAAAGTATGCATGCCAATGTAATGCAACCTAGGCATGTGAGCTAAGTGTGCAACATGATCATGCAAACAACAAAACCATGTGCAATGGACCATGAACTAAACAAGTAAGCATGCAAGGCATGTAACATCAATGTTAATGACACACATGTAACAACATGAAAGGCAGAACACATGTAAATATGCAAAGCAACCCAACACATGAAGCATGCCAAATGCGATGGCACTTAAACATACAACATGTTAATAGACTAAGTACCTAAACATACAAACATGTATAGCATGCAACAACATGCCCAAGGGATGGTCTTAAACTAATTTGGACAGCTCTCTACTAGGTCCAAAACAGTGGCCAAAATGATGCAAGTGAGGCAACAAAATACATGGAATGCATGCACAATGCATTAGCCAAGCTTAAGGCACAAAAATGCAAGTCTACCAAAGCATGGCAAGGGATGCAAGATGGCATATCAGCATATGAATTTCAGTACCAAAATATGGTGCTAAACAGCCCCAAAACATGGAGGTATGGCGCCCGATGCATGAGATGAAATCCGAAATGCAAAACTAGGCACATGGAATGACTTACAGCTATACAAAGCATGCATTATTGGACTATGAAGCATGAAGACAGAATCTTGGAAGTCCCAAAACATGGACTTTTCCAGTTCTAAGCATGGCCAAAAAGTGCTAACAAGATGGACTAAATTAGCATGCAAATTTGACTAGCTAACATGGTTTACATGGCAAGTGTATGATGCACATGGAATCTGACCAAACCATCAAAAATCAGTGAATAAACCATGCCAAAACATGCTCAAATAACCACTGAAATGTAGCCAACACATGCAAAAATGATGAGCTCCTTTAGAGGGCTATACAAGAGGTTATTAAGCACATACATGATGGACATTCAACAAGGCCAAACCAGCTCTGGAAATGGCCTATAGGGGTCCTAAAACCCACTGAAAAATGCCTGATCTGATCTCAAGAGGTGTGCAAATATAGGCTCCTTTGTAAGGCCAAAAATACAAGCAAACAAGACAACAAGGAGATGGGATGGCCCTCTCCTTCTTAGGACCTCAAAACACCACCCCCACCACTGAAATCCCTCAAGATTTCAGTGGTGGGGGGGCCAATACAAGGTGGTCCCGAAGCTTACAAAAAATGCACAAATAAGAGGCCAAACAAGGCCTAAGAGGGGGTAAACGACCGCAAACACAAAAGTGTCCTTAATGAAGTATCTTAAAAACAAAAAAACAGAACTTTTTTATGTTATACACAAAGCTCAAAACCGCAAGAAAGATGGGCTAAAATCTGGTGCAAAAACGGGGAATAAAAGAGGGTTAGATTCTCACCCTTGTAGACCAACGTGGACAGCAGCCTTTGGTCCCAAAAACCAGTTCCTTAGCCTCTGAAAATGGCCTCCAAGAAGCTTAGATGGATGATGGAGAGGTGTGGTTGAGAGGTGGTGTGCAAAGGGGCCAAGAATTAGACCTTTTGAACTTTCTAACCTACACAAATGTAGAGAGAGAGGGAGATATAGAGAGGGAGTGATATACATTGATATATATCAGATTTTTCTAACCCTTGAAAATGGTGGAGAGGCTCTCTATATATAGAGCAAGACAAGGTGCTAAGCTTCTTAGAGAAGCTAACACAAAAAGGGTCAAAAGGGGCAAGCTTCCAAGGGAAGCTAAGCAAAGGGGTCAAGAAGGCCAAGCTTCTTGGAGAAGCTAGACAAAAAGAGCCAAGCTTCTTGGAGAAGCTAGGCAAAAGGTTCAAGAGGTGCAAGCTTCTCTTGGAAGCTAGAAAGGTGCAAGCTTCTCCAAGAAGCTAACAAGGTTCAAGCTTCTTGGAGAAGCTAAAAAGGTCAAGCTTCTTGGAGAAGCTAACAAGGTCAAGCTTCTTAGAGAAGCTAAAATGGTTCAAGCTTCTTAGAGAAGCTAAAAAGGGTCAAGCTTCTTGGAGAAGCTAAATCAAGAGTTCAAAAGGATCAAGCTTTCTCAAGAAGCTAAAACAGGGGATTCAAAAGGTTCAAACTCCCCTCAAGGAGAGGTCTCGGCCAACCAAAAAGGTCATCGGCACAATAAAGTGCCGGTCGGCTAAACATAATTCCGATCGGCCATTATTTTTAAGAAACAACGGCCGATGGCAAACATGTATAGCCGGTGATGATAGGGGAGGGCCGATGAGGTGTGAGGATGGCCAACAAGCCATTCCCTACCCTTCAAGGCAAAAACACAGGTGTTTGGTGTCAAAACCGAACACGAAGCAGTCGAGTCAAGAGGTCCTGAGGCGAGGTGCGCTGCCAAGGCCTCCGGGAACTCGAGACGAACACAAACATGGATAATCACCGAGTGTTCAAACGGTGACGTCCAAGTCTTGAGGACGGTCAAAAATGGGGTGTCTACAACCACCCACGAAGCTCAACTTCCATCGAACCATTGCTGTTGAAAACCAATGTCTGATCTAACAACCCACTAAAATGTGAGCTACCGAATTGTGATATCCCCAATTGTAAAAGTCAATAATCAAACCATTTTTAATCTCACTAACTCACACAGAAAACATGCTCACTCACACTTAGATTATTGGGTGGAGGAGCTAAACAACCTGGCCGGAGCTGCTCCAGAACTTCATCACCAGGGAAACTTTCTATCTCTATATAAAATACTTTTGATTTTTTTTTTTTATCATACCTTTCACGACAGCAATTGCATGTCGTGGAAAGTGTAATATTCTAATCGGTTAATTTTTTGTGCGTCGTGCAAAGTGCAATTTTTAACGACTGATTTTTTGTGCATTGTGAAATGTTAAATATTTTAACAGTTGGTGTATGCGTGTCGGGTATAGTTGATGTATTTACGACATGCCATATGCACGTCATAGAAAGTTTTATTATTTACAGCTAACATTACAAGCCATAAAAAGTCATCGTCATTAGATAGATTTTTGTGGACTAGAGTATAATATTGTGAAACTTTGCCGGGGTTTTTAAAATTTAGATAGATTTTTTTGTGGACTAGAGTATAATAATTGAAAAAATTTGGGGCCTTTTTTTTCACAATTTTTTAAGGCCCAAAGCTGGCCCTGTGCATAAGATACGATAATTATAACTCTAATACCTAGTCCTCCTTGTTTTACACTCTCAGATAATTCATCCGATTTAACCAAGTAAATTGACCTTTTTATCTCAGACCCACCCCAAAGGAATGTAGCCTACATTTTTTCTAATTCTCTTGTTACCCCTTCAGGCATTCTAAACAAGGACAAATAATACATAGGCAGGGCAGAGGTTATAGTCTTCTAAAGATCATTAAAAGAAGCCTTCCTTGCCATTAAAATTGGTATCGTCTATCTACCCCTTTCGTGTCTCTCTTTCACGAGAAATTTGTGTATGTCAATAGGATATCACATGTCACTACTTTCCGTCAATCACAAATGTATATGCTTCCTATCATTTCCCAAACACATAACATAAATGTAATGAATTCTGCTATCAAATTTAATCACAATAGTAGAAAGTAACACATAGCATATACCTTATCCTCATATAAAATTTATTTCTTTTGCTTTTTGTTTTATACGGGTAGTGTTTAGGTGTGCATCCCCCTTGAGATTGCATACTATATGCAATTTAGATATAAACCATTGGATCAAAACAAATCGATCTTGACTCTTTAATATTTTAATAATTTAAAAAGGGTTACCTATGTAATCGGTTTGGAGGAGGGAGCTTTTGTCATGCCCTTTCTTTTTTGCAATATGGTCCTTAAGTTTCTTTATTATTTACACAAGTTTTTTTATTCACAATTTTATATTATTTTTGGTTTTACTTTAAATGTTTATTTGTTATTATTATATATATATATTAATTAATTAATTTATATTTTATACTTGAGATATTAAATCTAGTTGTTGATAATATATAATTTCCTGAGTTATTCTATCAACTCTTTTTTTGGTAAATTCTATATTTCTAACAACACTAATATTTAGTAAATTTTGTACAAAATTATGATGCTGTTGAGAGTTTGTGATTAGTAACTACTAATAATTGGTTACAATCTAATTAAATTTATAAAATATGCTATGCAGTTTTGAAGCAATAGTCACATAATTATTATTTACAATATAACTATTTGATAAGATAATAAATTAACTTGAAAGAATAGATATTAAATTGAAATTTGAGTTAAACTGTAGGAATGAAAAGCGTAATTTACCCAAAATATTAAGTGAAAATACAACCAAGCGAAATGATGGATGGATAATTCGATTTCAAGTGAATTTCATTAGAATTGGCATTAGAATCAAATGAACTATTGATTGGATGATTTGGACAACATTAATTGATTGAATCAATTTGCAACCACTAATTGATTTAGACAATTGACTAATTAATTGGATTACTTGTACACTACCAAATGATTTCCTAATCAATTACTTGTCTACCAGTTGCCTTCAATCGGTCTTAGAAACTAATTGAGCCCAAAATTGTAAGTCAATTCTCTCTCTCTCTCTCTCTCTCTCTCTCTCTCTCTCTCTCTCCCCCTCGGCAAGTGGAGCTGCCTTATCTCCTAAATTTATCTCAGAAGGACTAATTGAGTAATAATAGGTTGAATTTTTTTTCATGATTTGGAAAACAATATTGAATGATAGAAATTATTATTAGATATTTAAATTTAATATTTGGAGGAAAATTATTATTTAAAATTAAAATTTAAAATTTTTCTTATATTTATTTAGAGGTCTAATTGATATTTTATGAGGCAAGATAAAGTTTCAAATGAAATTTCATTGCCACGTTAGCAACTGATTATATATTGCAGTCAACGATGGGGGTAAATTAATCCAAAATCAATTAGTTTAGATATAAAATTTATATTATTAAAAGAACAAGGGTTAAATAGATTTTTAACTAATAGTTTGAGGGGCAAAATTAAATTATCTTAAAGATTCATTATTTATTTTAATGGATTTTTTTACACCTAGAAAAATAACGTTTACGAAAATTTATGGTACCAATTATGTATTTTTGTAGATTTATCACAAAACTCAGTTTTTTTACAACACACCTAGTGATTTTTTCAGAACAAAATGCGTAAGCAGAGATGGCTCAGACATTTTGGAGACCCAAAACGAACTCTTGATATGGGATCTCTCATACATTTAAACCAAAAAAAAAAAAAAAAATTTGATCAACAGATCATATATTTAAATTTTGATCATATATATAATTATTAAAATTTATTTAAATATATAACAAAGTTTACAATAAATAAAAAAAATTACAATAATTCAATTTCAAGTACTAAATAAAAAGTAAACTAATTGTACACTTAAACACCACCCTTCTTATATTTTTAACTACAAAAATGCTAATTTAATTTGCATAATTCAACTTATTAACTAAATCATTTTTAATGGATTAAATTGCCAATACATTCAATTTTTCTTGTGACATAGTTAACCAAAGATAAAATTTAATCAATTTTAAATTTGAAAATATTTTTTTTCCCATAAACATTTTTAATTGGTATAATTATTCAATATACAATCCATGCATTTGAGAAATAACCATCTATTAATTTAAAATAATTCACCATATCAATCGACTTTTTACTTTTTGCAAATAAAAACAATCATTCATTTGTTTTAAATAATTCACCACAACAATCAACTATTAGTTTTGAATTTTCAGCAACTTTGTCGGGGTTTTTCAAATTTAGATAGATTTTTTTGTAGATGAAAAATTTTCGGGGCCTTTTTTTCACAATTTTTTGGGGCTCAAAGCGGCGGCTTTGGGCCAAAGCTGACCCTGTGCGTAAGATACGATAATGTATTGCTTTTCTTGTATGTTAATGGTGAGTTACGACACTTAATGATCTGCTACGTACTTTAATGATTTTTTTTCTAATTTTTTTTCAACTTTTATGGCATATTAATTGTAGCGCAAATATTTTTTTGGATTTGTTACACAATTTTATAATTCTATTACACCATAACTAGTGATTTTTTGAGTTAAAACAAACAAGTTATGCCAAGTTATAATTCTTTATTTATTATTATGGTAAGTTACGACACTTAATGATCAATTACACACTTTAATTGTGGTTTTTAATTTTTAAAACTTTTACGCATACTAATGGTGGCATTACATTTTTTTTTGTTGATTTGTTACGCAATTTTGTAATTATATTATGCCCTACCTAGTATTTTTTTAGTTAAAACACACAAGTTATACCCAAATTATGGTTCATTATTTATCGTTATGGTGAGTTACGACACTTAATAATCCGTTACGTACTTTAATGATTTTTTTAGAAAAAATTGGTGATAAATCCAATGTAAAGGGTGTCTAAGGCATTAGGTACAGCGTATTTTTTTTATTAGTAAGAGGTCCACCATTTGTGAAATAGCTTGGTAAGATGTCATATTACTTGTTTGGAAGGACATTTTATTTCTGATTTTATCCCTTATTTTATCTGTTGACTTTTTTTAACTATCTGTTCAAATTATTTTTTATCTGTTTAAATTTTCATCTATTTGTTCAATTTTTTTGTCTATCTGTTTAATTTTTTCTGTGTAATTTTTTTTATCTATCTAAATTTTATCTATGCAAATTTTTTATCTGTACAAATTGTCATATTTGTATAATTTTCTCGGGCACCACCACTTCTCCCGATTTGTCTTTCGATACCTCCATGGCTCTAGATCTAAGCTTCTTCAAAATTTCAAATCCAAACCAGTTCCTGCAAACCAAATATATATATATATATATGGACACAAAGCTACTCTCTCTCTCTCTGTTCTGTTCATCAACAACAATACATTCCTTTCTGAATTGCTTACACAAACATGGATGAAAAAAAGACATGAATAAGTAAATAAATACATAAATATACATAATCACATCCTTTCACTACAAAAAAATTAATTATTTATGGCTTCAAGTTTACGGCATGTATCGAATGCACATCGTAGTTAGTACATTCTACAACATTTTTTTTTCCCAAGACATTAATGCCTTTTCAATAACAACATACATGTAACGCCCCGATATAAATACAATATACTCATCTCATAACAATCGATAAGTGGCAACATATATGAACTGATAAACTTTCATTAATTAGAGTTTGATATACAAAATGTGACACATGCGATATATATTCATAAACAGAATATCCTGAATCTACAGCATGTATTACAATATTGAGAAAAGAAATGAAAGCTAAATAGATAATTGTATGTCCTAGAGGCTTACATCTTTCCAAGTCACTACTTGGCTACATCAAAAGCGAGTCTTAAGCTCAATACATATAAAGCCCTAGGCTTGTACAAAGTTAAATACAAAATATAATACTAAGCCTTTAGCTCCACAGTCCTCTCAAGCTAAGTCCTTAGTGAAGGCATATCACCAGCACTTGAAAATGGTTTTTCCCATATAGGGTGAGCCAAAGCCCAGTAGAAATAATCCAACATAATATATGAATCTTAACAAAGATATAAGGGTGAAATGTATATGCAATGCTTATGACCAATACGTTTATATTTCTTTCTCAAAAACCATGCCATGCTCTGCTTATATCACAATTCTCAAATTATGTCCTTTACAACAGAAAACAAAGGAAATTCTCAAACCAGTACAACCTTTCACGGATATTTCATCTGTGAAAAATCGTCAAATGACACCCATGTAAACGTAGCCTATACAAGCGCTACTATTGCCATTTTACGAACATTTTGTTCGTGGGAATTGTCACTCATGTATACGCATGTTTTTGGAGACTTTCACCCTGGACACACAGGTCACCTTAATTTGACGATACACACATCTGTCCAACGTTCACCCATTTTTCTCAAATTCATATACATTTGCAATGTATTAAATGAGCAACAATATTCAATGCACATAGATGAGAAATTAGTTTCAATTCACCTAATCCTCATGCAATTTCTAGAACAATCATAGCTACATTCCACCAATAGCCCAAAACAGATATAAAATCACCAATGCAGATAAACTTCTCAAAATTTAAGATGTGAACGGTAATACGTATCCAACTCCACCATCCATACTAATATCTATCCAATTTCACATTTTCAATATCAATTCCATTTATTTGTACAAAATAAATATCAATAAATATTTGAGATATTTAGGGCAAAGCTCCTTTTTCTTTCAAAACCCATTCCAAGAACAAAATCAACAATTTTGTCACAACTCAACCTTATTATTATAGCCATACAAGGCCTTAAATGGTGCCATGCTAATACTCGACTGAAAGCTATTATTATAGGCAAACTCCACTAAGGGCAAGTGCTTCTCCCATGACCCCTTAAATTTAAGGACGCAACCTCGAAGCATATCCTCAAGGATCTAAATAGTACACTCGAACTGCCCCTCAGTTTAAGGATGGTATGTAGTGCTAAAGTCAATCTTGTGCCCAAGGCATTTTGTAGGCTCTGCCACAACTGAGCCATGAAATGCGGATCTCTATCTAAAACAATCATTACAGGGACCTCGTGTAACCTCACTATGTCCTTAATATAAAGATTGGCAAGATAATCTATCGAGTCACCCATGCGCATAGGTATAAAGTGCGCCGACTTGGTTAACCAATCAACTGTCACCCAAATTGCATCACTACCTTATTGAGTTCTCGGAAGACCCACAACAAAATCCATCATGAGATGCTCCCACTTGTTGACAACAAATCCCCTGGCCTCTGATGTTTAGCCTTCACTTGTTGACAAGTACGACACCTTGATACAAATATGGCCACATCCTTCTTCATTCCCCTCCACGGAAACTGGCGACTAAGGTCGTGATACATCTTTATGCCTCCCGAATGCACCACAAGGCGTGAATGATGAAACTCTCGGAGTACTTTCTCTCGGCAATACCCCGTCATAAAAAGACGATCACGATATCTAACACTCAAATTGAGAGACACATTCAAGCCTCTGTATACCTTCCCGTTGGAGATCTTCTCCTAGAGAGATTCTACCTCAAGATCACCCTTCTGTACTTCTATAACTCGACTCACAAGTGTAGGTTGTGCAACTACCGAAAACAAGGTTGCAGACTCAACGAACTCGTTAAGATGCAAGTTGAACTCACCACTAGCACCCAACATCTCCCATTTTTGAATGGCAATACTAGCTACATTGTTGATGGATTTCCTACTTAAGGCATCGACCACAACATTGGCCTTCCTCGGATGATAATACAACTCCAAGTCATAATCTTCTATAAACTCTATCCATCACCTCGGCCTCAGATTCAAGTCTTTTTGTGTAAACAGATATTTCAGACTCTTGTGATAAAAAAACTGTAGATATCCCATTTTTGACCACTCCTAAGACTTGGGCGCTTTAGGTTGATCACTCAATGATAAAAGTTATGTTGTACAAACGTTCGATTTCTTTAACAAGAAGAGCTTCTAAATCCCAACTTTACACCCCTTTTTACCAGAATTATTTTAGACCTTAAAACCCACTTTTCCAAAATATTTTTTTAAATGTTTCTACGATGTTTCGAGGCTTGCATTTTGTTTAAAATATTGCACTTTTCGGTAAGCCAAGTAAGGACAAAGTGGAAATAAATGAAAGGGAGGTGAACACTTTGAAAAATATTTAAAAACTTCTTATTTATAGGTTTGGAGTTAAAGGAATAGGAGGGGAGGGAAGAAAACTAGTTGGGGAAAAGGTTGGGTATCAATCCGTTGAGAAAAAATGAGCAACCTTCACTAAACTAGGAATATCTGTTTGCATACTTAGAATTTAGATGTGAGGCCACCTCCACTGGAAATTAGACTTCAGGGGCTACAATTTAGACTCAAAAATCACCTAAAACGGAGTCCAAATGAAAGAGATATGCCTGTTTGAAGTCAGGCCTAGAAGTAGATTTTTGTGGCAGGCCGGCCACTTTTTGTGGACGGGTGTACAAGTACTTGGTTGGTTGGCCAGGTGTCCCGAGAGGTAGATTTTTACAGCCAAGTGTCCTTACTAGTGGCCGGTTGGCCAGAAGAAGTGGATGACCGGCCCTCTAGTGGCCGGCCGGCTAGTTGTGTTGATAGAACAAATTTTTGCAGATATTTGTTGCCAGCTGTTCCCACAAGTGCATGCACTGCACCAGCTATCTATACTGATATTTCTGACTGAAGAACAAGTTTTTCTATATATAGGGGACCTTTCCTCTTGGTTTTAGGTTAGAAAAAATTCCTAAAGGACCAAAACTTGCATGGCACTCTCTCTTTCTATCTTGCAACCTACACTCTCTCTTTACACTTCTTAAACCAAAAATTTAGCTCTTCTTACTGAGGTTCTTGAGCTCAAATCTTAGCCCTTGAGAGTGAATACCATGTGGTTTGTGAAGAAAAGAGTTACTCCTCTTCAAGAGGTACAACTTTGACTATCTTTACACTACTTCTTTCTTCTCTTTTCTTGCTGTTTTTATACTGTTTTTGGACTATTTTTATGGGCTGAAACTTATGGCTTAAAGCTATTAAAGGTAGAGGGGTTGACCATTCTTCTTTAAACCTTGTCTCCTAAGATTTTGCCCTTGTGTTTCCCATCTCTTTCTCAAATTTTTTCCAAGGTTTTCCAAGGCTCAAAATGTAGTTTTGAAGTCCCAAAAATGGAGGGGTTAGCCACCCATCCTTATGCTTGTTTACTAGCTCAATTTCTCCATTGTTTTAGCTAACTTTTTCAAGCTTTTCTATGTTATTTCCAGCATTGTTTTGAGCTATTTTAGGACTCTTTTAGGTTGTTTATTTCATTTGTGCTTTGTATAGCATGCTTGTATTGTAGTGGTCCTCATATGTTTTGTGGTTTAGGCCTTAGCCACCAACCTATTTGAGTTGATAGCATTTATTTCATGCTTTTCATACTTACGTTCACTCAAAATCATCTTTGCACTCTCCCCCTTTTCTTGGCTTTTTATTTCTTTGAGAATTGTTTTAACCAAGTGTTGTTTAAGCTTGAGAAATGGACCATTGCTAAATGGTTTGATCTCTTCAGAGTTCATTACTAGGGAATTACCTCTCTCTCATGCCGAAGATAACTTTTTGTTTGACATTCTTCTCCATTTAGTGGACTTAACTATCATTTTTGGACTAAAATGACTAAGGAATGAAAAGGTAATTGAAAGAGGTAATAAAATTGGAGTAAAAGTGGAACAAGATAATAAAATCAAGTTGGGGGTTCAATCGGACGTTAATTGAATCCATTGAGTCTTGAAGCATTTCATACTCTTTAGTGATGCAAATGGCTCAAGATTTAAGGTCAACCACTTCCTTTGATCAATTCCATGATAGGGAGGAGGTTTTGTTGGTCTTTCATTATCATTTATTGAAATCTTGTCCCTTGATTCATAGATCATCATGCAATCATTTTGCGTCGATTGATGGTTTGCAAATCAAGCTTACCCCTCCTTTGACCTGTTTGATGATAAGAAAAGCGTGACGACCCAACTCTAGATTATGTTAATTAATCTTAATTATGCTTATAATTATGAGCTTGATATGATTTTGAATGCTAATTATATGATTATATATGTTTTTGAATTCCTATCTGTTCACTGTAGAAAAATTTGTTTGATTTCCTATTATAGAATTTAAATTGAAGGCCGTAGAGGCGGCAAAAATTGAAATTGATAGTATTATTGCGATTAACATAATTTTTAGTGCCTATGGTGAAATTTAATTGAAAACTAATTCAGATCAAAATAATTAGATTAAATTGATTAAATTAAGTACAATTGATTAACTCTAAGCAAATATGATTAGTTAAAATAATCAACACTATATATGTATACAGGTAGTGCTTAGGCTTAAGAACCTTGAGCCCATTTTCACCTTTTGGTTGAGTTCATACACTCTAAGGAGA
Source organism: Camellia lanceoleosa (assembly GCA_025200525.1). NCBI lineage: Eukaryota > Viridiplantae > Streptophyta > Magnoliopsida > Ericales > Theaceae > Camellia > Camellia lanceoleosa. Next base: position 70,160,212 of record CM045765.1, read on the forward strand.
AAACTCAACACTTAGAGAGAGAGAGAGAGAGAGAGAGAGAGAGAGAGAGAGAGAGAGAGAAGAATTGTGCAGGAATTGAGGAGATTTGAAGAATTGGACTAGGATACACTTGGATTCAAGCCTTAGGTATGATTTTCAACTTTGATTCTTGTAATTAAGACATGTAGAGGTTGAATTCATCTAATTCTTGAGTTCATTTACGTGTAATTTTCCAATGAGAGCATGAGTTACTTTAAATTGGAAGAACTGAGTTGAATTGTGTACATGCGTGCATGAATCACCAAGTTGAGCTTGAATTTCATGGAATTATCCACATGCATGAAGCTACAGTTGACATTTTTGATGTTTTATAGTCTTACCACTTTTCATCTCATGCATGAGAGTTTTGAAAGGATTTGAAAAGAAAAGCGTGCAATTCATATCATACATGGTTTCAACCTCATGATTTAAGCTTGAATTTGTGACAATAGTTAATGATTTTGAGTAAGTGGTTTCAAATTGAGAGTGTTTTCATGTTACACATTGTTTTACCATGTTATTGGCATCAATTTGCAAGCTTTGAGCCTTTGGAATCAAGTTTTGAGCTTCAAATAGAGTTCTGGAAAACCCAGAATTTGACTTGTCCGCTCAAGTGAGTAAAGCGTCGCTCAAGCGTGAAAGTCAAGCTCTCTAGAAGTTTTGCAGAAATTTGCACAATGGCTCGAGCGGTAAACTCTACGCTCGAGCGAACCCTGTTTTGCAAGACTTCGCCGAAGGCCGATATCTCGCTCGATGTGAAATGTAACCAAGATTTTTACAGAGTTTTACAATCCGCTGCTCGACCAAAGCGCTCGGCGGAGAGCCATGTTTTAAAAAAGAAATTTTATTTTATGATTCTGTTCTTTTCATTTCTAAGCACTCTTACGCATGCATTGACATTCTAAATGAATTAAAGGACGAAAGAAGCATGAGAGCATTAAGCAAACTAAAGAACAGATTGAATGGTATTATGACTCGATATGTTATGAATTATGTAGGGTCGAGTGCAAGGACGAATCAAGCATCGGAGCACAGTGAGTAATGTCTTAACAAAGATATTTTTGTATACGCATTACTTTCTAAGCAAATACCTTTGGTTGAGTTCATACACTCTAAGGAGAAAACTCAACACTTAGAGAGAGAGAGAGAGAGAGAGAGAGAGAGAGAGAGAGAGAGAAGAATTGTGCAGGAATTGAGGAGATTTGAAGAATTGGACTAGGATACACTTGGATTCAAGCCTTAGGTATGATTTTCAACTTTGATTCTTGTAATTAAGACATGTAGAGGTTGAATTCATCTAATTCTTGAGTTCATTTACGTGTAATTTTCCAATGAGAGCATGAGTTACTTTAAATTGGAAGAACTGAGTTGAATTGTGTACATGCGTGCATGAATCACCAAGTTGAGCTTGAATTTCATGGAATTATCCACATGCATGAAGCTACAGTTGACATTTTTGATGTTTTATAGTCTTACCACTTTTCATCTCATGCATGAGAGTTTTGAAAGGATTTGAAAAGAAAAGCGTGCAATTCATATCATACATGGTTTCAACCTCATGATTTAAGCTTGAATTTGTGACAATAGTTAATGATTTTGAGTAAGTGGTTTCAAATTGAGAGTGTTTTCATGTTACACATTGTTTTACCATGTTATTGGCATCAATTTGCAAGCTTTGAGCCTTTGGAATCAAGTTTTGAGCTTCAAATAGAGTTCTGGAAAACCCAGAATTTGACTTGTCCGCTCAAGTGAGTAAAGCGTCGCTCAAGCGTGAAAGTCAAGCTCTCTAGAAGTTTTGCAGAAATTTGCACAATGGCTCGAGCGGTAAACTCTACGCTCGAGCGAACCCTGTTTTGCAAGACTTCTCGCTCGAGCGTCAGATATCTCGTTCGATGTGAAATGCATGTAACCAGTACTTTTACAGAGTTTTACAATCCGTTCGAGCGACCAAAGCTGTGCTCGAGCGGAGAGCCATGTTTCAGAAATTTTGAAAAAGTCATTTTATGATTCGTTTTCCGTTCTTTTTCATTTCTAAGCACTCTTACGCATGCATTGGACATTCTAAATGAATTAAAGGACACGAAAGAAGCATGAGAGCATTAAGCAAACTAAAGAACAGATTGAATGGTATTATGACTCGATATGTTATGAATTATGTAGGGTCGAGTGCAAGGACGAATCAAGCATCGGAGCACAGTGAGTAATGTCTTAACAAAGATATTTTTGTATACGCATTACTTTCTAAGTGATGCCTATGTGGTATCGTTCCAAACCTTTAAAGTGATAAAATGAACAAGCGTTCTAATCACTTAATTTGAAATGGGATGTACAAGTTATCAATGTAAGAGTATGAAATGGGCCTAAAGCCATTTAGTGTATTCAATGAGGATGTGGATTGGGCCTAAGGCTGTTTTGTATGATGATTAAATGGGCCGAAGGCCATTTGGGACAAGGAAAAGATATGTACCTAAGGTCGTTTTGGCAATAGAAATGGATATGATCCTAGATCTAAATGTGTGCACACAATAAATATGTATATGAATTGGAACTAAGGTCGTTCTGTGAGTATTGGACCTAAGGTTGTTCAGTGTATAATGGACCCAAGGTCATTTAATATGTAAGTTGGACCCGAGGTCATTTTGCCTATGATGGACCCAAGGTCGTTCTGTATGTGACTTGGACCCAAGGTCGTTTGTACTTGGGATATGATGTAAAGGACATGAGGTCGTTTTACTTTAACATCGAGTACTCAGCATAATGATGAACTGTGATTATAAGAATCTTGTTCATGAACTCCTTTGTTATGGTATTATTCACTGGGTGTTAGCTCACTGTTTATATTTATGTATCTAGGTGAGCAACGGGATGTCCAGCCCCAGCTCTAGTGAGCAATGAGAAACCAAGTTTTGAGAGATCAACCAAGGTCGCCTCACGCAAGAGGCCTTACCTTTGGTTTACCTGTTCTTTGATCTTGTGCTTTTGAACTTTTGTGGTCATGTGTGACCAGCCTTGTGTATAACCTTGGTTTTGTTAATACTGGCTTTGAATGATCCCGGACGTAAGTATTATATACTTAATGTGCATGTTCATATGGTGTGAGTTATTATATGAATATGAGAATATTTTGGTTAAGCCATGTATGCACAGCTCATTAGACAATCTTTGTAAATTTTGCTTCCGCAATTTGGCCCCCTATCATCAAATACAATTCGGTCTCTGACTGAGGACACAAGTAATCTCGTGATTACTGGCTGGTTATGACTCTAATCCATAGGGCAGGTTTGGGTCATGACAGAGAGGCAGGTGGACAAACATCCCCTGAAAATACTCTGTTTGTGCTCTGTTTCATGTCTGTTGTAGTAGAGTAGTACCAAACATTAGTGGCCAGTCGACCACCTTAATTGTACGGCCATCCACTTCTTTTGGCTGGCCGACCTCCTTTTTTAGCCAGGTAGTGCCTTTTTTTCCTACAGAACAAAGTAGAGACTGAGGTGAAAAATAGTGTAATTTTCTGACTATGCAACAGAAGCATTCTGGCAGTAGAACAGAGAGCATTTTCGGGTAGAAATCCACATCCATGCTTGAGCTATCCCTCGTTTCTCGGGGCCCGTCAAAATAATGTTTTAATAGTAGTATGTAGTTCACAAAGTAGTGGACTTGTAATAATTAATTACTTAGCTAATTAGTCAGTTTAATTCTAATTTGTATTAATTAGTTAGAATAACTAGTTAAGTTAGCATTGTACTTAATTAATTAGCTAGAATAGTTATTAATTTGTGGCATTGTAATAATTAACTTAATTAGCTAGGACATTCATTCAGACACTCCTGCGTGAGAGCAAACTTGTAATAATGTGCATGTCTTCCAACCCAACGTCTTTCTCCTTTTTATTTACCCACTTATGATGGATAATGAAGAACATCATGTTTCTTTTAGCATTTTTCATGATTTGCATCCATTTGTCTTGCATGCATAAGGTTCAGTTCATTATTCTAACAACATTGTCATTTATTACTTCATTGAATACGTGCGCTACCGCATGCTATCAAAGTGATTCACATGATATATTAGACAATCGAACCTATCAGTTGTATTTTTGTATGTATTGCATTAGTCATTTGCATTTTAGAGCATGCATTTTTATAATTGCTTTGTTTCTTTTGGGTTGCCTTGGAGTACTAGGTGAGCACTTAGTGCTTTAGCATATTGCATGTGTGTGATTGTTGCCATATTAAGCATATTCTCTATAAGGCTAAATGCATAAGTGATATACTTGTTTGAATGCTTGTGGATGAAAGCTAATTGTGTAAGTTCGGATGATTTGATTAATGTGTAGATGAGATCACTTTTTTAAAGTGGTACATATTCAAAACAATTTTCAAACAAACATAAGATCAAAGTGTTCCAACTTTTGCAAATTAGTCTATACTTGTGTGTGTCACATAGTAAAATAGCCTAATAATCAGAACAAGTGCATATAATGTAAATAAGAATCACATTATGATTAGTAGAGGCCTATCTTTGATCAGGTGAGTGGGGTGTTCAATTCATGACCTTCGCCTCTCATACCTAAGTTCTCGAGCCGAGACACTTTGGTGATGACGGATAAGTGACCTTTGGCACGAGCCTTGGGTCTTCTAAATTTTCCAAAAACATTTAGATGGCGACTCTGTAATTTGGAAAAGCAGTCTATTTTTAGTATTTTGATTCAAATCGATTTTCCAAAAGATTTGCCGGATTTGGACTCATTTGTGTTTATCTATTTCACATTGCACCTGTGAAATCAGATTCAAATTCAAAGGAGGCCGAACTGTAGGGCAATTGTATCTGAAAGGAGCATGAAAAGAAAGCTACAGTTTCTGGCAACTCCATTGGAGTAATTAGAGAACTTGACTTGAAATTCATGATGTGAAATTTTATCTACCTATATATGTTCTTTGCATTGTATTTGCATTGGTTCTTTAAGTCACTGTGTTTTCCATTTGCTATTCCTGGATGGTTTGTCGGAGGCTTACCCGAAAGCTTGCCAAAAGGCTGACCCATCATGGGCTCTACCATGTTAGAAATACAACCCTTAGATCTAGATTACCGCTGTACCGCTTAATCCTTCTTTCACTTCTCGGTGTTAGGTATGAAAGGTATATTAGGTAATCTTGCTGAGGTATCTTTTTGACCAATTGACCTACTGCATACAGTAAAGCCATAGTGACTATTCCAAATTAGGACAAGATGCTCACCTATATGCAGGATTGTGTGAAACTACTTGCTTAAAGTAGTAAAACCCTAGACCATGCCAAAAAATAGGACAGGGTAACCCTACCCCCTTATAGTGGTGCTTTGGCTTTCTTTACTTGGTATGTGCTTTACAGTGAAACTGTACAAGGGTGCTATATGTCAGCGGTATAGTTGGTATTAGTTTGTGGGGCAGAATTCAGCGGGGAGTAAATTCATTCAGCTGTGATCATATCTATTCTGTTGAAAATGGGGCTGAGGTGCTGTCTGTTTTCATTTTTACAAGGTAGTCCTGGAACCATAGCTTCAGAGGACTCTGATATCGCCCAGGTACTCTGGACTCGTATTGATAGACTTTGTCAGGGGCAGCTAGTGTTTGCTTCACCATTACCAGTTGCAAGGCAAAGAAAGGTTAGAGAACGTTCACTAGTGTCGTTCTTATGACAATCACCTCTTAGTTCACCTGTATTTAGTCCAGCTCAAGAACAATCATCTATTACCAGTCCAGCTCAAGAACAGTCACTTATGGCGCAGTATCCCTCGGCAAATATAGAGGACTTAATGCTCCATCTGCAATAAACAGTTGACACTACAACATGATGCGGCTCGTCAGGCCAAGGTTATAACTAGGTTACAGTAACAACAACAACAACGGACTACGGCCTCTGCATCACATGTACTCACCGCGGCTATTCCTGTGCCCAGCACCACTGTTAATATTGCTACTGCCTAGGATCCACCATGGCTATTCATGTGCCTAGCGCCACTGCTAATATTGCTACTGCCTAGGATCCACCGGCTGAAGGTGTTCCAATTCTTCCCATCCAGGCAGATCCAATCCCGGCTTAGATGTCTAGAGCTCCAGCCAAGGCACCTTGCGAGTTTGAGTTTGGCCCGACCCTGCTCAAAGTCAACAAACTTGAAAAACTATTCAAGAAAGCATAGGGGGTTAGCTCCATTCCGAGTATTGAGGATGGATATACTGAATCCACCGCTACTTTGCCGAAGCGGTTCAAGATGTTGTATATTGACCGTTTCGATGGTTCTGGAGATCCAATGGTGCATCTGCGTCTATTTTTTGATATCCTGCGACCAATAGGTTTGACCAGAATTCAGAAGATGTCGCTATTCAGCAGGACTATGTCTAGAATAGCTGCCATTTGGGAAGCTAAATTAGAGGACTCTGTAAAATAAAGCTGGCAAAAGTTGGCCAATATTCTTATAACACACAGATCGAGGTCATAACTTGTGATCTTGAGGAAACGCGTCAGGAACCGAAGGTGGGCTTTTTAGAGTTTATTACTCGATAGAGGGCCAAGGCGGCTATGATGCCAAACAGGCCTCCAGAGAAAGAGCAAGTCCGTATCATTGTTAGAAATCTACATGAAAGGCTATTACAAAAAATGATAGTCCTCCCATTATTCAACTTTAAGGACCTCCATGAAATTGGGGTTCAAATCGAGGATGCTATCAGACAAGGGATCATTGTAGAAGGTGTGGGAGCCAAATAATCTTAGATCAACAGGAGTGGAGCAGTCCGGTCTAGAACATGACCTCTATTCGGCATTAACCCTATTCAATTGAAGGGCCGAATAAAATAGCCAACATTCCTACCAGTGAAACAAGGGCCGAGTAGAAGTACATGTAAAGGACTAGGGTTGGGCCAGGCCCTAAGGCCCAAAGAGAGTACTATAAATACAAGATCTTCAGTTCTAGAAAGGTATGTGAGAACTATTACACTTAGCTTAGAATACAAGTAATCATGAGTGCAGAGACTGACTTACCTGTCGGAGTGCTAGTTCCGGCACCCCCGACCAGAGTGTTTATTCCTTCTCAAGTGACTAGCAAAGGATCACGAGTGTCTCCCAAGATCAGAAGAGTATTTCCAAACCACAGCCCCACAATTGGCGCCATATATGGGAAAACTCAAACACATCCATGGCGGGCGTAACAGAAGACCCTTCGATAGTCACTGATGAAACCACGCAGAGAGACGACCTCACTCTGACAAACATGCTTGGACCAGAGACTATCCTCGTCAGACGCGCTTTGAACTTCGCCTCACCTTCGACTCCAGAGCATGAAGCAATGCAAGCAATCATGGAACAAGCAAAGCAAAACAAACAAAGGTTGGAGAACATGATCGCAGAGAACGAACATCTCCGTCAGGATTTAGCCTTGGAGGTGGCGAAGTCCAAACAAGTTGTACACCAAGGCCCGGAACGACCTGTGAGGGCAAGTGGTCGACGATCTCGAGCCTGACGACAAGACACTGATAGCAACTCCGACTCATTAACCCCAGAGCCCAAGAAGAAGCGACGATCTGAAACTTCCAGTTCTTCTAAAGAGAGTCCCCGTATAAGGCATAAGCGAAGAAGAAACAATTTGGATGAAGATCAACACGATCCTTTTATACGACGGATTGCAAAGGCAGTCACTGTGTTTGGTTGTGGTTTTTTGAATATGGTTTTTTGAAAATTTTATACAACTTGTTTGGTTATTCTAAAAAATGAGTTATGTTTTCAAAAAAATAAATGAGATAGGTAGGCTTTAGTAGAATAGGTATATATAGGTAGACTTTGAAAATGAGATAGGTAGGCTTTAGTAGAATAGGTACATATAGGTACATATAGGTACATATATGTATGTATATATATATTTAAAAAATCTGAGAGAATGTTTTGATGTGATTTTTTTTTGTGTTTTTTTTAATTGTTTCAATCATTAATTTGGAGGAAAATTTGAAATTGTAATGATATATTTTTTGGAAAACCAAACAACCATTTTTTTTTTCAAAAAACAGTTTTCAAATCAATTTTTCAAAAAACCACAACCAAGCATGCTGAGTGCTACCCAAGAAATTCAAAGCATCGTCATTCACCTTGTACGATGGTAAATCAGACCCCATCGATCACATCCGCCATTACAAGCAAGCCATGGCACTGCATGCAGATGACAAGGCTTTGATGTGTAAAATATTTCCGAGCAATTTAGGACCACTAGCTGTCAGGTGGTATTACAAACTGGAGCTGGCTTCGATTAAAAGCTTCCACCAACTCAAAAAATCCTTCAGGGCAAGGTTTATCACTAATGAGGTCCAGCCAAAGCAAGCCGATTCCCTCTAGGCAATGCAGATTTAATTGGGGGAAACCCTTCGTGCCTACTCGGTGCGGTATTGGGAATGTTTCAATCTGGTAGACGATGCTTGCAATGACTCCATGGCCATCACCGCCTTCAAGATGGGGCTGCATCTCAACAGTGCCCTCCGCAGCTCTTTGACCAGATGGCCCCCAAAACAGTTTGGTTGTTGATGAAGAAAGTTGAAGAATACTGTAAAATGGAAGATGATGCATTGAGGGTTAAAGCCGGCAATGTGACCAACAAGACGACTCTTGCTGAAATTGCTCAGCCGTTAAATTCTGTAGCACCTCAGAGTCCTGAACCACGTCATCGGGCGAAGCGAGATAAGAGATGAGATTCTTGCCGATCAAGTGACCAATGCTCCCACCGAGCGAATGAACAACTGCAAATTGACAGTAGGCGCACAAGGCGTGCCGACAAGAAATACACTGAGTTGTCAGAACCGATCAGCACGGTCATGTCCAAAATCCAACATCTTTCGTTCTTCAAGTGGCCGTCAAAGATGGTGGGACCTCCCAACACCCGAAGACGGGATGGGCGGTGCGAGTATCACAAGGATCATGGCCATGAAACTGAGAGTTGTTATGCATTGAAGGATCACCTGGAGGACTTGGTACAGGATGGTCGGCTACAACAGTACGTCCGAAAGGGCAACTCAACCAAAGCAATAGCCTTGAGATAGGATTCCCCTCCACTCGGCGTGATCCACATGATATACAGCCTACCAATTTCATCAGCGGTGTATACAATTCAGTCGAATCTTGACCCTCAAAATCAACTTACTCCGGCTAAACGGCCCCATGAAGTTGCAAGCATTTCTTTTGATGATTCAGATCTGGCCAGAGTGACACTTCCTCACATCGATCCCTTGGTAATTGAGTTACGTGTAAACCGATTCACTGTTGAGCGCGTACTCATTGATTCGGGGAGCACATCAAAGGTTATGTATTACAAGGCATTCACCAAGCTCAGCTTCTCAGAATCAGATATCTCTCCGGCTCCTTATCCGTTATTCAGCTTCAATACCAATCCAGAATACCCATTGGGGAAAATCACACTACTAGTCCGAGCCGGCTCCCGAACAGTGGATGTGGAATTCTTGGTCATCAGACTGCCATCGCCGTATAATCTCATCATGGGGCGATCCTGGTTGCATGTTATGCAGGCCGTGCCAAGAACCTATCATCAGCTGTTACGCTTCCCCACAGAACACGGCATTGAGCAAATCCGTGGCTCTCAGAAATCGACATAAGCATGTTATCTCCTTGCTCAAAAGACGCCAAAGGAGTTGCAAGTGAACTCTATTGAGGTAACAAATTGCGAGAGCCTCGACAACGTTGGGCGGCTTCCAAGTGAAAAGGCCACAGAAGGTCTAGATCGGGTTGAAATTGACGGAAGCCCAGAGAAGTTCGTCATGCTTGGCGCCTCCCTGAGTCAAGCCGATAGATAGCAGCTAATCTCTTTCCTGCTGAGTAACCTTGACGTTTTTGCATGGACTCCATACAAGATGCCGAGTATAGATCCGTCCATTTCACAGCACCATTTGAATGTTGACTGTAAATGCAAGCCGATTATTCAGAAAAGCCAGCGGTCAGCCGTAGAGCACACTACCGCCGTTGTTGAGGAGGTTGACAGGCTGCTTGAAGCCGGGGCAATCAGAGAAGTGACCTACCCTACATGGCTCTCTAATACAGTGGTTGTGAAGAAGAAAAATGGTACTTGGCGAGTGTGCGTCGATTTCACGGATCTAAACAAAGCTTGTCCCAAGGATTGTTTTCCCCTACCCAGAATTGACCAACTTGTAGATGTGACGGCACGCCATCAACGTATGAGCTTCCTCGATGCTTATAGAGGCTACCATCAGATCACCATGCATCCTCAGGACCAAGAGAAAACTGCATTCCTCACCCCAAGAGGAACCTATTGCTATAAGGTTATGCCTTTTGGGCTGAAGAATGCAGGGGCAACTTACCAAAGACTGGTCACGATTATGTTCAAGGAGCAACTCGGCCACACTATGGAAATATACATTGATGACATGGTGGTCAAGTCTAGAGAAGAGCAAACCCATCTAGCCGATCTAGAAGAGACGTTCGACATCTTACGCAAATAGAAAATGAAGCTGAATGCTTCCAAATGTGCGTTTAGGATCGACTCCGGCAAGTTCTTGGGTCACATTGTCAACCACCGGGGAATCGAGGCCAACCCGAGACAAATCACAGCAATCTTGGAACTCAGCTCCCCTCGTTTAGTAAAAGAGGTTCAAAAGTTAATGGGGATGGCCGCCGCACTCAATAGGTTCATCAGTTGGTCTACAGATTGCTACCGACAATTCTTTCACATTTTACGGCAAGGCAAGGCTTTTGAATGGTCCGCCGAATGCGAAGCCGCTTGTAGACGCGCCCACGTAGGGCCTCAGTGCTACAGTTTAGACTCAATTGTCACGGTTCTAAATCTGAACCAAAGAGTCCAAATCCGGCAAATCGTTTTAGAAAATAGATTTTTGTAAAGAAGTGCCAAACATGGACTGCTTTGCTAGATACAGAGTCGCCACCTAAATATTTTTTAATGGGGGAATTTAGGAAACCCTGACTCGTTTGCCTAAGGCCACGTGTCCGTCATCACCAAAGTTGCCTCAGCTCAGGAACTTGGGTACGATTGGGGAAGGTCAGCTATGAGCACCCCCGCTCGCCTGATCAAAGATCGGCCTCTACTAATCATGATATCTTGTTTTGAAAACATTAAGTGCTCCTATTCTGGTTAATTAGCCTAAAATTACTACGTGATGCGCACAGCAAAACAAGTATAAAGTAGATCGCCTAATTTGGAACAAAACATTGCATATCCATTTGTTTGAAAATGGTTTGAGATTTGCTACTCGCAAGTAGGTTAAAATACGGATTTCAATGAATTATTCCAATTCAAACAATCCAACCTTCACCCACAGGCATTCAGGCAGTTATATCACATAAGCAATTAGCCTCATGGCAAGCATGCTGTCATGGCAAACACTCACACTCATGCAAGGATGCTAAAGCATAAAAGCTTACCTAGTACTCCAAGCCAAAACAGAAACTAGTTAGTAATCAATGCATGATCCTAGTTCATGTTAAGATGGCTAATGCAAGACAGGAAAAATGCAGCTAGAATAGGCTCGGCTAATCTAAGATGGCATATGAGATACTACAAATAACATGTATTCAATTTGGAATTGAAATACAATGCAGTTAGTATGATGCGCCGAACCCAGTGCATGCATAGCATAAGGTATGCTAATTTAAATATGCCCTAATACTAACCATCAAAAGCAGGTACGTAAAAGGGAGAAAGAAGTGGGGGTTGGAAGACATGCACACACGCACCCACACTTATTACAAATTTGCCCTCGCTCGGACGGACCAAAAGAATAATACACATCAATTAACCTACAAGCAAATTAAATATTACAGGCCACTTAACTAGTTCAGCAAATTAACTAAGCTAAGAAAGCAGTAAAAGGCCTCGGAAGAGGGTCCAATGCACGCGTGTTCGGGTTTGCTTGGAAATCTGTCGCTATGCACAAGCTGCCTCTGTTTACCCTGCTCCGCTCCTCTAAGATTTGCACAAATCCCAAGAAACACTCTACGGGCACTGGGGAACACCACCGGCTAGGAGAAAACATCACCGGCCATGGTAGGATGGTCATCAACCATTAATTAAGCTCTCGGCCAAATATGTTTGGTCGGTCGACAATAGAGATGGCTGACCGACCAATTCTTCCTGCAGAAACCTGTTTTGACAGTAGCAGAGGGCAAAACATGGCATGGCAATGCATTTCAAGAAAATGTGTGCACAACCACACCCCTTATCATGTTTGTGACTCAAAGGGGTATGGTCCTTGATTCTCGGACCACCAATCGTGCATTTCAATGCGTGATGGCCCAAGAAGCCAAGTGTGCAATTTCAATATGGAATGAAATGTACAAAACAAATAACGGGTCCCAACCTCTATCATAATCAATTCAAGAGGCATGGGATGCATGCAATGCTATGCAACCTAAGTATGCAAGCTAAGCATGCAAATGTGCAATGTGTCAAACATGCAAAATGCAATGTAACAAACATGAAACAAGGCCAAATATGCAACAACATACAAGGCAAGCATGTAACAACATGCTAGGATGGTCTTGAACCGAAGTGGATAGCCCTCAAGTAGGCCCAAAATAGTGGCCAAAATGATGCAACAAAAGCATGAAAACACACACACAAGCATGCATGCACAAGGGCCTAAACATGGAGCATAAGCCATCAACTCTTCAAAGCATGAAAGGGATGGAAAATGAAAGTATGCAAACATGGAACATGGACTGAAATATGGTCTCCAATGATGCCAAATCATGAGAACAATCCAAGTAAAACATGCTAGTGACCCACACACCCAAAGCTAACAAGCTAGAATGCAAAGAGACCATACGAAACATGTTGAGCATGACCAAAGCAACTGAAAACAGAGCTAGAGCATACTAAAACATGCATAAAAGCTTCACAAAGCTTGGCCAAAATCATGCTAGAACAAGGGTCAAAGCCTAAAGCATGTTAAGGCAAATTCATGGCATTACAAGACAAGTATGCAAGGCATGCATGGTGTGTCTAAACCAAGTAAAAATAGTGCTATATCATGGAAAAATAAGCACAAATAACACTTAAGACATGGCCAACATGAATTTAAAAATGGTGCTCACACATGAGGCTAAAATGGCACTTTTTGAAGATAACAAGGAGAGGGGATGGCCCTCTCCTTCTTAGGACCTTAAACCACTATCCTCACCACTGAAATCCCTCAAGATTTCAGTGGTGAGGAGGCCCAAACAAGGTGGTCCCGGAGCTCACCAAAAATAGCACAAAATGGGGCCAAACAAGGCCTAAGAGGGGGTAAAAAACCCCAAACACAAAAGTGACCTTAAACAACTATTTAAAGCACTCAAAAACAAGATTTTTTTCAGTTATAAGTTAAGCTCAAAACAGCATGCAAGACAGGCTAAAAGTGTGTGCAAAAACGGGGGATTTAAGGCTTAGAAACTTACCCTTGAAGACCTTCTTCAAAACCAGCACTCCAGCAGATTTTTTTGAGTCAAAACCAAGTCTTGAGCCCCCACAAGACCCTCCAAGAACCTTAGATGAATGGTGGAGGTGTGTTCTTAGGAGTTGGGGTGCAAAGGGGTCAAGAACCAAGCACTTTGGAGGCTTGGATGTAGAGATATCAAGAGAGATATTTTGTCTTGGAAAAATTTCTTGGAACCCTTACAATGGAGGAGGAGCTCTTCTATTTGTAGAGGAAGGAAAAAGCCCTAAGCTTCTTGGCGAAGCTAAGGCAAAAGGGTCAAAGGGGGCAAGCTTCTAAGGGAAGCTAAGCAAAGGGGTCAAGCTTCTCTTAGAAGCTTTTAGCAAAAGGGCCAAGCTTCTTGGAGAAGCTAGGCAAAGGGGTCAAGCTTCTTGGAGAAGCTAGACAAGGCTTCAAACTTCTCTTAGAAGCTTGGAGCAAAGGGTTCAAGCTTCTTGGAGAAGCTAAAGCAAAGGTGCAAAGGGTTCAAGCTTCTTGGAGAAGCTAAACCAAGGATTCAAAAGGTTCAAGCTTCCTCAAGAAGCTAAAATCAAGGGTTCAAAAGGTTCAAGTTTCCTCAAGAAGCTAAAAACTAAGGTTTCAAAAGGTTCAAGCTTCCTCAAGAAGCTAAAACAGGGGGTTCAAAAGGTTCAAACCCCCTCAAGAAAAGGTCTCGGCCAGAAAAAGTGGCTAATCGGCCAACAAAGTTGGCCGACCGACCACAAAATGTGCTGACCAACCATCAATAGTGCCGACCGGCCATCACCAGTGGCCGGTGACAAGGAAACAAGGTCGGTAGCCTCAAGCCATGGCCAGTGAGGTGTGGAGATGGCCTACAAGCTATTTCCCACCCTCATAAGCAAAACAACAAGTGTTTGATGCAAAACCAAACACAAAACAAACAAGTCGAGAGGTCTTGAGGCAAGGCGCGTAGCCGAAACCTCCGAGAACTCAAGACGAACATGAACAGGGATGATCATCGAGTGTTCAAACGATGACGTCCAAGTCTTAAGGACGGTCAAAAATGGGGTGTCTACACCGCTTTCAACGGCCTGAAGACTTACCTCCGCGCAGTATCACTCTCAACAACACCTGCTGCTGGTGACCCGCTCATTTTGTATCTGGCAGTTTCCGACAGGGCCGTCAGTGCCGTATTGATAAAGGAAGAGCTGGGGGAGCAACGACCAGTGTATTATCTGAGCAAGGCAATGGTTGACGCTGAAACACGCTACCTTCCGCTGGAAAAACTAATCCTAGCCCTAGTCATGGCGGCAAGAAAACTGATGCATTACTTCCAAGGACATAGCATTGGGGTGCAAATAGATTATTCCCTCCAATCAGTACTACGAAGTGCAGAAGCATCAGGACGTGTTTCAAAGTGGGCTCTTAAACTCGGCCAGTACGACATTCAGTTTCTACCTAGAACATCAATCAAGGGACAGGTGCTAGCTGACTTTGTCGCCGAATTCACGGGGGGTCTTGCCGATTTCAAGTCTGATGAAATTCAACCAGAGCCGAACTGGAGAATTTATGTTGGGGACATCTGGCAGTTTTATTGTGATGGATCATCCAATCAGCGATGCAGTGGAGCCGGAGTTGTGATCATGGCCCCTAATGGCGCAATAATTGAGTAGGCCGTCAAGCTCGGCTTTGAAGCGTCAAATAACAAAGCCGAATACCAAGCCCTTCTAGCCGGTTTGCGGAATGCACATCTTTTGGGTGCTCGGTGCTTGCTTGTATTTTGCGATTCAAAACTGGTGATCAACCAGCTAAAGGGGGAGTATGCAGCAAGAAACGACCGCATGGCAACTTACATGAAAACGGTCAACTCCATGTTGGCAAAATTTGACCATCATGAATTGAACCAGATAACACGTGATCAGAACACACATGCAGATGCCCTTGCCTGCCTAGCCTCCGCCATTAACTCAGAGATTAAACGAACCATCAAAGTAGGTTTCATCCCGGAGCCAAGCATCAGCCCTTCAGAGGAAGTCCAGGTCAATGTTATAGAATCTGGACCAAGTTGGATGGATCCCATTGCTGCATTCCTGTCTTCCGAACAGCTCCCAGAGGACAAGAAAGAAGCGCACAAGCTGCGAAACAAAGCCCTGCGATACTACTTAGATCAGCAGGGAAGGCTTTATAAAAAATCCCTCTCTGGTCCATATTTGGAATGCATGCACCCTGACAAAGTCGAAGAGCTTCTGACTAAAATACATGAAGGCAGCTGTGGTGCCTATTCTGGCGGGTGATCTTTAGCCCATAGAGCTATAACACAAGGGTATTACTGGCCGACAATATGAGCTGACGCCGAATGCTATGTGAAGAAATGTGAACAACGTCAGAAGTTCTCCCAGCTAACCCACCTGCCTGCTGAAGAGTTGAGCTCCATTACCAGTCCCTGGCCATTCACCCAGTGGGGGCTTGATATCGTAGGACCACTGCCGAGGGCCCCAGGGAACAAGCGGCACTTGATCGTCGTGACAGATTACTTCACAAAATGGGTTGAAGCGGAGGCATTAACACACATTCGAGATGCTGATGTTAAGCGCTTTGTATGGAGAAATATCATAACACGATTCGGCATTCCAAGAGCTCTTATCTAAGACAACGGCACCCAGTTTGATTATGGCATCTACCAAGAGCTGTGCAACAAATATGGTATCTGGCCTTACTTTTCTACACCGGCTTACCCACAAAGCAACGGTCAAGCCGAAGCCTCTAATAAATCCATCTTGGACGGCATCAAGAAGAGGCTAGAGAAAGCTAAAGGCAAATGGGTCGAAGAATTGCCGAGTGTATTGTGGGCTCATTGAACTACACCGAGGCGATCTACTGGAGAAACGCCGTTTGCTCTGTGCTTTGGAACCCAGGTGATCATACCCCTGGAGATCAGCCACACAACCCTGAAATCTCAACTTTTTGATATGGGCCGAAACGACATGATGCTAGCATTGGATTTGATTTTAATCGAGGAACGAAGAGACCATGCCCTTGCATCGATGGCGCGGTACTAGCAGCAGCTTGCCAAGTCATATAATCAGCGTGTTCAGCTACGCCGCTACACACCAGGAGAGTTGGTCCTGAAGAAGGTACTTCCAGTTGCCAAGAAACTGGTTGATGGAAAAGTGGGTCCTAACTGGGACGGCCCCTATCAGATCGATTCGGTCATAGGAGTAGGGGCATATCGGCTCAAAGACATGTTAGGGAGGAGTCTGCCACGACCTTGGAATTCAACGCATTTACGCAAATTTTATCATTGACCCGACTTGTGGGGCATGATACTTGTTCTGAATGGTTCGCCATGTACATCTAATTTTCTGTAATGCAAAGATCCCTATTTATTCTCAACATCCAATTCAAAGGTGTTCTGAAAAAGCCTTCGGATTCGGAGCGCCCTTCGTGGATATCACGATTGGCCAATTAAAGACTCCAGATTCAGAGCCTCATCGGCGCATGGCGTCTTTGGGCCGAAAAAGCCTCCGGATTCGGAGTGCCCTTCGTGGATATCACGATTTGCCAATTAAAGACTCCGAATTCGGAGTCCCATCAGTACATGACGTCTTTGGGATGAAAAAGCCTCTGGATTCGGAGCGCCCTTTGTAGATATCATGATTGGCCGATTAGAGACTTCGGATTCGGAGCCCCATCGGCGCATAACGTCTTTGGGCCGAAAAAGCCTCCGAATTCGGAGCGCCCTTCGTGGATATCGCAATTGGCTAATTAAAGACTCCGGATTCAGAGCCCTATCGGCGTATGACGTCTTTGGGCCGAAAAAGCCTCCGGATTCGGAGCTCCCTTCGTGGATATCATGATTGGTTGATTAAAGACTCCGGATTTGGAGCCCCATCGGCGCATGACGTCTTTGGGCTGAAAAAGCCTCCGGATTTGGAGCGCCCTTCATGGATATCACGATTGGCCGATTAAAGACTCCGGATTCGGAGCCCCATCAGTGCATGATGTCTTTGGGCTGAAAAAGCCTCCGGATTCCGAGCGCCCTTCATGGATATCACGATTGGCCAATTAAAGACTCCAGATTCGGAGCCCCATCAGCACCTGATGTCTTTGGGCCGAAAAAGCCTCCGGATTCAGAGCGCCCTTCGTGGATATCACGATTGGGCAATTAAAGACTCTAGATTCAGCGCCCCATCAATGCATGACGTCTTTGGGCCGAAAAAATCTACAAACATCCGTGTGCCGAATACAAACTACAACAAAACAAACAGTTGAAATAGACAATGTACTATTATCCAAACTAAAGCCTCCGTAAATAAAGGCCGAAAAATGCAAATATTCAAATAAGATTGTTCAAGCCGCATTAACGTAATCTAAAACGTGCACACATTCAGAATAAAATGTGTATTAATATAAATAACAAGTACGCTACAAATTGAGAACTAAGCATTTTATTAAAATCAGCCAATAAAAACATAATTTCACTTTTAATCTACGTAATCATTACAAGGTTTTCTTCGGTTCGGCGGCTTCTTCATCATCACTTTTCTCAATTTCAAAAGTGGAGAAGGGGAAATCATTCTGTTGGTATAACGGAAACGCCAAACCCAACCCTACTGCCTGGAGACTCTCGGCTTGCTGAAGTGCCTTGATCCAACCGTGCCCAAATTCACGATTTTCACATCGGCAAACTTTTTCAGCGAGTTTCTCCTTGGTCTTTTGAATTCTGACCTTTCGGCCATCGTGGAAGCCTTTTTCATAGGACGTCGCCCTCGCAGTCTTGATCGCAAACATGCTAGCTATGTTCTGATCGGCGATCGCATCACTAATCAGCCTTTGAGTAACCCTCTCTTCCACAACTGGTTTGAGTGGCTAGCCGATTGAGGCTCTGTGGACTTGATTTTCCTGAGCTCACGCTCGGCCTTTTCGGCTTGAGCTTCTAACTTCCGAATGCGTTCATCTCTCTGTTCTATATCGGGATGAGCGGCTCAGAGACGCATGCCGATCTCATAAGCAGTGTACAGTCCCTTCACTGCCCCGTGAATGCCTTCACGAAACACTTTGAAGTCCTGCCGACCTACCATTGATTGCTGAACTTCAGGTGGAAAGATCTGTCGAGCGAACTCGATTGTCACATTTGAATCTCGAACGATCGAATCCGCCTCTGTCATTGGTCTATTACCCATGAAGACCGCAAAACTTAATGGGCGAGGAGTCGCGTCGGATTCCCTTCCAGGACGAGGTTGAGGAGACTTGCGCTGTGGCTGCTTGTCCTTCCTGGGCGACCTACTTCGACGACGAGAAGATTGGTGTCTCTCCCGATCCCTCGAAGTCCTACTACCCGTGCGTGAAGGTTCACCACTTCGATTCATGTTTCCTCCCAGCTCAGCTAGCGTCTTCGCTTCACCTCTGCTGTTGAAGAAAAGTCTATTCGACATTCGTACTTGTTTAATTTTCTGCTAAGAACTGGACTGAGTTGCTGTCAAAACATATAAATAAGACCTTCATTCACAAAGTACACACCTATTTACTCCCTACGAAGGTAGCACCTCCGAGGCAATCTCCTTAATATCGAAACCTCAACAGCCCGGCGCCGATCGAGTCACGTGCCCCAATGGCCCCCTCTGTTATTCGGTGTTCTACATTCATGAGCCAGCTGGGGCAAGGGCAAATTCATCAATCTAGTCGGCTCGAGTACTCCAGCCATCCCACGAATCGACTCATCAGAACAATATTCATAAGTTCGTATTATTCGATGTCTAATGTTCATGAACCAGCTGGAGCAAGGGCAGATTCATCAATCTATTCGGCTCGAGTGCCCCAGCCGCTCCATGAATCAATTCATCAGTACTTCATGAGTGCGTGTTATTCGGTGTCTAATGTTCATGAACCAGCTGGAGCAAGGGTAGATTTATCAATCTATTCGGCTCGAGTGCCCCAGCCGCTCCATGAATCAATACATCAGTACTTCATGAGGGCGTGTTATTCGGCGTCTAATGTTCATAAACCAACTGGGGCAAGGGAAGATTCATCAATCTATTCGGCTTGTGTGCCCCAGCCACCCCATGAATCGATTTACTAGTACATTACCCATGAACTAATCTTATTCGGCACCAAGAGCTCACTGGTTGGGCCAAGAGCATACGATGGCGCCGAATGGATTTACTTATTCGGATTTACACCGTTATCTAATCGGCAACTATGCAATGGGATATTTAATTTACTCATCTCATGATCCTACTTCCTATTGGATCGATAATTAGCAAGCACAACATACAGTGATCATTTTATCCAAAGTAGTGAAAAGCAAAAGGAAAACTCTTCGTTAATATAAAAAACTATGTACAACGAATTATGAAATGAAAAGGAAATTTTCATTAATAAATTAAGCGCAGGTAGTAACTAATTTATACATGAAAATTACCTTGAACTAACAGAAATCTACTAAACAAAAACATACATGAAAATTGAGAAAAACCTAACAAAACTAGAATGTCTCCCAAATCAAGTCTCAGGGTTAGACTCAAGCGGCTCAACGTCCACTTGCTCGTATGGAATTGGTGTGGCCAATGTAACTACAGCGGTAGCAAGGGCTTTGAGCCAGCCATGTTTGAATCCTCGATTCTCGAATTTGGGGACTTCTTCTACATAGTCATTAAGGGCGGAGCTCTTTCCTGCCTCGAACGCCGCCGAAGCCTTAGAGTCGGCTTTCTCCTTAGCCTGCTTCAACTTTCCCAACTCAGCCTCCAACTTGGCAAGTGCCTCCTTGGCTAACTTGAGCGATTCCTCGCTCGCATTTGCCCTCTCCTCGGCATCAGATCTGAGTTGATCAGCAGTCCTAGCCCTTTCTTTCTCAGCCTCGGCCTGCGCACTTTCCATCGCGGCTCTCATTGCCTCAAACTCCGCCCTACTGCTTTGACCCTCGACTTCAGATTGCAAACAACCAATCCTTTCAACAGCGTCATGTTGGTGCCGACCCAATTCGGTGATCCTTCTAACCATCTGCAAAACAAAGGATCGTCATATGCCAAGAAACATCGAATGCAAACCAAACCAAAGAGTTGGTCACGTACCAGAAGAGCCGACTGGGCGGCTAATGCTATTGTCACCAAATCTGGCTCAGTACGAAAGGTCGCCTTGTTAGCCGGCAAGGAGACCGAGGCAGCCAAGCTCAGTGCCACAGCTAGATCTTTCAAAGCCGACGCTTCGGAGGAGATCGACATGTTTTTTATCTTTGGCTCAATAACAAAAGGAGCAACAGCAACCGACTCCTCTAAGCGTTGTCGTTTTTTAATGGGGCCCTCTTCGGAGCCGTCCTCGCCTTCAGCGCTTCGTTTTTCACCCCGATCCTCTGAAATCGGCCGCCCTTCTATAATCGGGCGCTCGACCTCCTTTTCCGTCTCGGCCATGACAACGTGAGCTGTTTCTTCTACAACAGTAGGGGCAACAGATTCAGTCGGGACAAGTCTGGAACGGATGGCTACGGCCTTTTGTCGGGCGGCCATGCATTCGGCGTTTCTTTTTCGTGCCATCTGCGTAAGATTTTCCCTAGCCATATCCTCAGAAAAATTACCTGGAAGGTCTCCCAAGTTTGTAAAAATATCTTCGAAGGCGTCCCTTCGGCCTGATGTAGACGGAGGGTCAAAGAGTTCAATCCGGTTTTCTTGAAGGCCGAATTAATAGCTTCGTCAACTTCCGCAGCCAACCAATCCGGGTCCTCGGCGATTGGTTCGGCCACTTGTTCTTCCACGTGTTCAGAATTAGATGATTCTAAGCCGATCTCTCTCAAGTTTTTGAAGCTGGGGAAGATGAGGGTTGTAAGATGGTTGTCGCCTTGCGCGATCAGAATATTGTCGGCCGCTGAGAACATTGTGTAAGTTGGCTCGTACCGCAGGAGAATATGGGCTGCCCTTCCTTGTTTTTGAAGGTCTGGATGGTCGACGAACTGTAGCGCGGTTTTAATTTCTGCGAGCACAACGTCGTCGTCTGAAACCAACACTCCCTTCAAGTCGCTGCCTGCATAAACAAAACGATTAGATGAGCTTAGTGCCGAATACATACATATGTAAATAACATAAACAAAGCGATCTGATCGGCCACCTGGTTCGCCTTTTCGCCTTGGCACATGGTCTAGGCGATCTTCGCCTTCGCCGAATTCCCAATTGCTGCGGACAACGACCATCACGTCATCAACACGCTTGCCAGAGCTGGCAAGCATGGTCACTAAGTGATGATCAGTATCCTTGGCTCTAAGAAAGTAGTGTCCTAGCCGGCCGGTAGATTTGGCTAGGACATAATAGTGCCGAATGGCGGGAATTCCTAAATTAATTCTAAGACGCCGATTTATCTCTACAATCCCCATTATGATGCGAAAGAAGTTCACATTGGGGAAGGATGAGACCCGATCAAGAACGGCCCTCAAAAGTGGGTGAAGAGGAAAACGGACGCCGCCGTCAGCAATTGATAGGAGAGGAAAGACGATTGTGCTCTCATCTTCCCTCACCATATCAGTGGTGCTGTCTGTCAAAAGTGAAAGATGGACGTCGTCGGGGATAGACAAATGGCGTTGAAAGCCAGAGATTCGATCTGCAGAAAGGAGCTCCTTCAGATGTTTTGCCATTTTGGCCAACCCAAGGATTATGGAAAACTAAAAGCAGATAAAGAAGGGGGATCAAAAATGAAGGAGAAGAAAACTTACAGGAGACGAAGGAAAGAGCAAGAAACAAGGGATTGCAGAAGCTGCAGAATGTAGGAGTTGCACTAGAAGGCGAGCCAGATATCTTTGAGTATTTAGAACATACATTCGAAGAGTCAAATTCAAATCACATTAACTGGAGGCAGAGTACGAATAGGCGGGAAAGCGTTACAATGACCAAAAAGCATGTATGCATTCTGACACGCATCGGGAAGATGAGTAATAGCCGAATTTTTAATCTCCAGGCTAGAAGCCAAACACGCCGACTAACTGATGCTAGTGGGGGTGTTTGGGGGGCAATTGTGGGAGCCGAATAATCTTGGATCAACAGGAGTGGACCATTCCGATCCAGAACATGACCTCTATTCGGCATTAACCCAATTCAATTGAAGGGCCGAATAAAATAGCCGGCATTCCTACTAGTGAAACAAGGGCCGAGTAGAAGTACAAGTAAAGGACTAGGGATAGGCCAGGCCCCAAGGCCTAAAGAAAGTACTATAAATACGAGATCTTCAGTTCTAGAAAGGTATGTGAGAACTATTACACTTAACTTAGAATAAAAGTAATCATGAGTGCAGAGACTAACTTGCCCGTCGGAGTGCTAATTCTGACACCCCCGACCGAAGTGTTTATTCCTTCTCAGGTGACTAGCAGAGGATAATGAGCGTCTCCCAGGATCAGAAGAGTATTTCCAAACCACATCCCCACAGAAAGTAATGAGCCTTTAAGGAAGAATGTTGTTCACGGTTCCAATGCTACTACTAGTGGTAGCACAACTGCAAAATGCTCAAAAGTAAACACTGTCATCAGGCCCATTAAAAACCCTTTCGCTGAAATAGCCTAAAACCAACCACTTCAACTCGGCCCCAAGCTCGAAATTTCCATCCTCTTTACATAGCTCTCTCTCAAGCCTTGAAAATTCTACTAAAAAAAAGGCACCTAGAGCTTCTAGAATTCCGACCCCTCCCAAATCCTCTTCCATCAAGATATGACCCTGCTAAATACTGTGCTTATCATCAACAACTGGGTCATGATATAAACTGTCGCATTTCCCTTTGTCATAAGATTCGGGATCTTATTGACGAAGAGATCATATTTCCACCAAAAAGACCTTAGGCCACCACTAACCTATTACCTCCCCACCTCAACCTAATCCATACATTGCCATCCACTTATAAGCCTAACATATATATCACCCTAATCCATTTATCTGAGCTTGAGGTGTTCATTCCAGAAAGCATGTACTTGTGTATGATGGATGCACTTGAAGCCCAATCATCTCAAACCCCAACAAATACACCGCCTGCACTAATAGCCTAACCTACTACTTCTGAGCTGATGAGCATGATGAAGATCTTTAGAGAATTGTGGCAAATTTAGCCTTTGGGATCTTGGCCCCATCATCGATCACATCACATGCCAAAAGTTTCACGTCAAAAAGCTCCCCAATCTTTGGATGAGCTACACTTGAAAAAGGCCAACCTAAAGTTATCTCAAGTCTGGATGATGACATGTTAACAACAACTAGGCATCGGCTCGACATAGCCACCCAATCGCTTGGCAAAGATGAAACAAGGGGCAAGAACAAAGCTGGGGCAAGTATTGATCCTTATGCACATCTCCGGTGGGCTACTGAGTCTTTGAAGGCCAAAGGGTTGAACAAACAGCAAGTACTTGCAGTTGTTGCAAAGACTGTGGATAACACCTTTGTTGCTCAAGTTAGGGGCACTTTGAATCTAGGGATAAGCCATGAAAAGGGATGCTTTGCCAGAAACACCCCTTCAAGCTCTAGTCATACACTCGTAAGAGATCATCAAACCCAGTCAACACCTGCTGACCCCTCTGTCAATCCTGTCAGGACTAATAACTACACCTTTAATTCCCTTTTCATGAACTTATCCAAAGCTCTCAAACCCCTTGACCCTCGGTCTCTTCCTGATCCCCTTCCAGCCAAGTATAATGCTGCCACATACTGCGTCTTCCATCAACAAGCCGGCCATGACACCGACTGTTGTTTTTGCCTTCGCCATGAAGTATAAGATCTGATTGACGACAAGGTCATCGCCTCACCAGGTCCTACAAAGTCTATCGATGTTGGATTAATGAACTTGTGGGGATAATGTGACTATGTGATCGGGAAAGAACCACCTACTGATGGCGGTCATTTTACTATAGATGTGGTAGATGGCACGCATTGCTTCAGCACTTTGAAAATGCTATTTATTTTACTTTCGGGCTTGGGTATTGAGTCAGTCTTGTTGTATTAAGTTACTTCCATGTTTGTTTTTGTTTATCTTTTCACTCTTTCTTTTGCGTCGATTTCCACCGTTGAGCTAGTTGAGCTAGAAGATCTTAATGAACGATAGTAATTTCCACGTACTTCTCTATGCCTTTAAATCATTGCATTGACCAAAGTTTTTCAAAACTTTTCTAACACTGTGATGAAAACAAAGAGGGAGGAATTCCTCGAGATTTGCAAAATTTGATCGACTGAGAGGAAAAGAGGTGTGCTAAGCCCTTAATGAATGAAATCATGTTTGTTAATGTGAGTACTAAGAAGGATACTGGCTTGTTCCAGATTGGTTCTACATTGTCTTCAGAGGAGCACGAGCGACTAGTCGCTTTATTAAAAGATTTCAAAAATATGTTTGCATGGTCCCACGAAGATATGCTTGGAAGTGATCTTGAGATTGTACAGCATAGGATCACTCTCGGCCTTAAGACTCGACCCCTTTGCTTTCAAACTTTGATTCAAAATGATCAACAGTCAACCAAAATATGAGGCTTGCATGGCCGGATTTGAAGCAGCCCTTGAACTAGGGGCAATAAGGTTATATGTCATCAAAGGAAGCTTGCATAGATGGATTAGAAGCAGCCCTTGAACTAGCGACAAAAAGGTCAGATACGCTCGAAGATTCAAAAATGGGTCATTTCTCAAGCCAATGGAAGTTGGAAAGAAAGCCAAATCCCAGAATCTAAGAGCAGAAAATTTTTGTTGAAGGACAATCAAGTTCCTATCCATGACACTAGGGGTAAATTCAAACCCAATTGGATGGGCTCTTACATCATCAAGACTTTTTAGTTAGAGACAACAGGCATTCTTGTGGATTCAGATGGCCTAGAGATCTCATTATCGATCAATATGGACAAGTTATACCTTTCTATCCTTGAGGGGCTCGCTGGGCCGAAAACCTGGAAGAGCGATCCAGGCAAAAGTTAGAGTATGAAAAATAAAAAGAACAAAAATGAAAAAATTAAAATAAAGAAAAGAAAAGAAAAGAGAAGAAAAAAGAAAAATGAAAAGAAAAAATATAGCTTGCAAGGTTGAAAACCTGAAAGGGCCGCCTTGGCAAAAGTTAAAGTGCAAAATAAGAGTGTTAATACGCTAGTGCACCTTAACCTAGAACTACATAAGGCCTGATTCCCATCTTTGGGATACGTAGGCAACTTCATCATGAAGTTCGGCCCCAACCATTTTCGATTTTGTAGATGCGCCCGAACGTCCCGGGGCTCCGCTCGCGAAAATGGGTGTGCGAAATCCCGTTTTGTTCATTAGGCTTACTACTACAGTTCGGACTCAATGTCACAGTTCTGAATCTGATCTCGCAAAGTGCAACGCAAGACCGATAAATGACCAAAGATTCCAAATCTAGCAAATCGTTTTGGAAAACTGATTTTTATAAGAAGTACCAAACATGGACTGCTTTGCCAAATATAGAGTCGCCACCTAAATATTTTGTTTTAGGGGAATTTAGGAAACCCTGACTCGTGCCTAAGGCCACGTGTCCATCATCACCAAAGTTGCCTCGGCTCGGGAACTTGGGTACGAGAGGGGATGGTCATGCAATGAGCACCCTCACTCGCCTGATCAAAGATCGGCCTGTACTAAGCATGATATCTTGTTTTTGAAAACACATGTGCTCTTATTCCGGTTATTAACCTAGAATTTACTATGTGATGCGCACAGCATACAAGTATAGACTAGATCGCCTAAGTTGGAACAAAACATTGCATATCCGTTTGTTTGAAAACGGTTTGAAGTTTGCTACTCGCAAGTAGGCTAAATCAGGGATTTCAATGAATTGTTCCAATTCAAGTAATCCAACCTTCACCCACAGGCATTCAGGCAGTTAAACAACTAAGCAATTAGCCTCATGGCAAGCATGCTTTCATGGCAAACAATAACACACATGCAGTATGCTAAAGCATAAACACTCACAGTGTACTCCGAGCCAAAACAAGAAGCTAGTTAGTAATCATGCATGATCCTAGCTTATGTTAAGATGGCTAATGCAACACATGTAAAATGCAACTAGAAATAGGCTCGGCTATTCTAAAATGGCATGTGAAATGCAACAATTGATACATGTATTCAACTTGGAATTGAAATACAACGCAGTTAGTATGATGTGCCGAGCCCGGTGCATGCAAGACAGATGAATGATGCACGCATGCAAAGCATAAGTATGCTAAACAAAATATGCCCTAAAACTAACCATCGAAAGCAGGTAAGTAAAAGGGAGAAAGAAATGGAGGTTGGAAGACATGCATTGCACACACGCACGCTTATTACAAAATTCGCCTTCTCAACGGAGGGTCCAAATAAATAATACAAATCAACTAATTAACTAACTAACAACCTAATTAATTATTACACAACCAAATTGAATAATAAGCAATCTACTTACTAATTATTACAACACTTAACTAATTAACAAATTAATTAATTAATACAAATTCATGCTAACTAATAAGAAAAGCAATAAACAATGCCGCCTCAGCTCTGCTTGAAGTTAGAAGATGCATGTTCTCAGTTGCCATCCCAAAAAGCTCTCCAGTTGCTCTCTTGAGGCTCTGTCTGCAGGGTGTCCTTGAGAACTTGCTGCTGGATCTTACCAAAAATATGCTGGGGAGTGCACCAGTGGCCTACCGGCCATGAGGAGCTTCTGCCGACCACCCAGCAGGCCAAGAGTGCACACTGCTGGCCAAGGATGAGGGGGGTGCCAGCCAAGGATGAGAGGCTACCGGCCACTGGTGTGCTGTGACACCAAGCTGCAACAAAGCACAAAACAGAGAAAATGGAGGGTCTCTTAAGGATATGTACGCACTATGCCACCCCATATCACCTCGAAACATCAAGGGAGAGGCATAATCGGATCCAAGACCATCAATCACGCATCTGAATGCATGATGGCCAAAGATCCAACTTGTGCAAATTCAATGTAAGATGAATGCACAAATAAACATATAAAGCCTAAAACTCTATCATGCGTCATCAAGAGCGTCGACGACCAAAAAATGAGGCACGTTTCATCACTTGAAGTATGAAATATCCCTCGTTTCTTATGCTCGGATTAATATTTAATCCAAACAACAATGCAACACAAGCATGGCAAACATGCAATATGACTTAAGCATGCAAACATGCAACTATATGGCATACTCAATGCTATGTGATATGATTGACTTAACAAAGCTAATGATATGCGAACAATGCTAATGCATGCATGCACAATGCAATGCTACAAGGACAAATTAGCAATGTTAGGGACATGCATACTGAATGCAAGGCAAAATAACTTGGCATACACAATGCAAACAACAACGTGGCATGCACAATGCAATGTAGGATGGCACACTACATGCAATGAACAATATGGCATACTCAATGCAATATACGTAGCATACTCAATGGACTTGAACCAAAAGGGTAGACCTCAGTCATGCCCAAATCAGTGGCCATACATGCAAAGATAGAAGCTCACAGGACTATACAAACATGCATGCATGTTAGCCCAAGCTTAAGGCACAAAACACAACTCTCTAAAGGCATTGAAAGAGTGAAACAAGTGGGAACATGGCAATGCTACATGCTTTGAAATGAAGTATTAAATGATGCCAAATCATCTAAATAGCTCAAAGATAGCATGCATGAGTCATTAAAACCCAAAGCTAGCAAGGCCAATTGCACTACAGCTATACAAAGCATGAAGCATATGGCTAAGGCAACCCAAAATAGTCCTAGAACATGTTAAAATGAGTCTAAAACATGCATGGAAGGAAGCCAAAATATGCTAGCATGAAGGGCATAAGACATGATGCATACAAGGCAAATATGGTGGATTACAATACACCTATTAAGACCGAGCATGGGATGACTTAACCAAAAAAAATTAGAGTTATATCATGGAAAAATAACCCCAAAAACACATCGAAATGATAGCTCGCAAGCTTAGGCATGAAGGCATACACAATGGTTCATGTTAAGGCATAAAGGGGGAAACCCTCCAATGCATTAAATGAGTGATAAATGCAAGTACATGACCGTGAAACATAGACTAAAATCACATAATAAATGATGCCAAATCATTCAAACAGTCCAAGCAATGCATTCTAGTGGACTTGGTACACAAAGCTAACAAGCTAGATTGAACCATGGCTATACAAAGCAAGTCATGCATGGCCAAAACAACCAAAATCAGAGCTAGAGCATGCTAAAACATGGACAAAATCTTCTTGAAGTTAAGCCAAAAGCATGCTAGAATGACATGTCAAAGCATGATGCATGTTAGGCTATTTCATGGAATTGCACTACAAGTGCATGGAGCATGCAAGGGCCAACCAAACCAAACCAAACCAAAATAGAGTCATGACCTGGCAAAACATCACCAAAAATATGCTGAGATGGAAACAAAACAAGCTAGAATGACATGCTACTTCATGAAGTATACAAAGCTAGTTTGTGAGATTTACACTACAAGTGTATAAACCATGCAAGGAGTGAGTCCACCAATCAAAATCAGAGTTATTACATGTCAAAATAACACCAAAAACATGCTTGAACTAAGCAAATTCAAACCACAAAAGCATGCTACTTTGTAAGGCTAACAAGGCTAGCAAAGAGGATATACACTACAAGTGCAATAAGCATGCAAGAGGTGACCAAGAAAGCCAAAAAAAGAGTTATGGAAGGTTTGATAAGTCACAAAAATGAGCCTAAACAAAGCCATAAAGAAGTAAAAACACATGCTCATTTGGTTGGCCGCCAACACTTGCAAGCAAGACAAGAGGAGAGGGGACCACCCTCTCCTATTTGGGCCCTCAAAATAGGGTTTTTACCACTGAAAATCCTTTGGATTTCAGTGGTTCTAAGGCCAAAAGGAAGTTTTTTGAAAAGTTTGGAAGTTAGCTCACAAGGCCTTACAAGCCAAGGAGCAAAAAGGAGGATAACCCCCTAGCCAACCAAGGCACAAACCAAGACTTTTAGGAATGAAAAATAGAGGAAAAATAGTGGTTTTTGTAGTTTAACACTAACCCAAAAATAGCCTCAAAACAATGGAAAAAGGGTGGTGAAGCAAGTGTGCAAAACAAATACAAAAGAGGAGAGGTGCTTAGCCTTGTAGCACAGCAGCAAAATGGCCTCTTTGCTAGCTCAAATGACCTTCCAACAGTCCAAAAATGAGCTCCAAGGGACCTCAGCCCACTGATATGCAACTTTGATGAAGGAAGTGTATGCAAACAAGAAGTATCTCTCTACTTCTATGCACTTCTATGCACAAAAGGAGCAAGAGAGAGGCTTAAGAGAGAAAGGCATAGATTTTGCTCTGGAAATTGTAGAGAGAGAGAGAGAGTTTTAGTGAGAGAAGCTATCAAACTTGCTTAAGAAGTTCTAACCCTTGAATATGAGATGCAAGGCTTCATTATATAGCAAAATACAAGCTTTCCACCGAAAATATCTCAAGAGAGACAGCTGGAGCAAGCTGGAGCAAAATATCTGCAAAAAACTAATATTTTCATCAATGGCCGGAACCTTTACCATTGTTGGCTGGCAAAACAATATTGTTGGCCGGCAGGGGACACTCTTGGACGGCATTGGCCATTCATGGCTGGCACACTCCCATAGAGGCTGGCAGCAAAAATCAGTCCTAGTCTCCAACTTGAAGCAAGCCTAACTCCTTCATCTGGATGCCTTTTCAGATCATTCTTGTGTGTAAATTGAAGCCCCGGAAGTAAGCTTTCCAATGGTGGCAGCCTTGTATCAAAATTCCAACCG
Source organism: Camellia lanceoleosa (assembly GCA_025200525.1). Taxonomy (NCBI): domain Eukaryota; kingdom Viridiplantae; phylum Streptophyta; class Magnoliopsida; order Ericales; family Theaceae; genus Camellia; species Camellia lanceoleosa. The sequence continues at coordinate 70,190,389 of CM045765.1, forward strand.
TGCTGAGAGATATACCTCTTTTAGTGAAGCCTGCTCAGTTTCAGTCCAACCGGATTGATGCCTAACTTCCAACAACCATATCTCTCCCATCCAAACTCGGCTTGAGGAGATTCTTGAGCGAAAAATGAAGCCCCAGAAATCTTATTTTCAACGGTGGTGGCCTCATAGCTGAAATCCAAATGTACAAATGAATAGGCCTAATTCAGCGAGCGTTGCTCGATTCTCTCTTGACGATTCATGCCCAACTCCTTCCCCAACTGGGTTTCTTCCCTCTTCTCTTCTTTTCTTCAACTCCAAACCCCTAAGTAAGGTTTTTTGAAATATTTTTCAAAGATTTCATCTCTCTTTCATTCATTTCCACTTTGTCCTTGCTCGGTTTACCAAAAAGCGCAACATTTGACAAAATGCGAGCCTCAGAACATTGCAGAAACTTCTTTTCAAAAATATTTTGAAAGAGAGGGTTTTAAAGTCTAAAAACCATTCAAAATAATTTTAATCCAAAAATGGGGTGTGAGGTTAGGATTTGACTCTCCTCTTGCCGAAGAAATCAAACCTTTGCATTGCACTGCACAACTTTCACTACCAAGTAAATAATCAGTAGCGCCTAAGTCTTAAGGACGGTCAAAAATGGGTGTCTACAGGTTTGCTGGTCTCATCCATGTTGATTGGCTTGTTCAACTCAGCTATCCTATCCATGTACAAATTGGCTTATCTTCGTTCAAATTCAGTTGTCCTATTTCGTTAGAAGATTCAGCTGCAAGGCAAAGCAAGTTTAGATCTAAGGTCGTACATCTCAAGAGTTAATTCCACGTCGGTTAAGCAGTGGCCATTTGCAAAAACAACTTTTGAGGATTTTTAGTGAAGTTGTCTAATTTTCTCAAAAATTGTTCCATTTTTCCGGAACAAGACCATTTCTTGGACCCAAAAAAGGAAAATTTTTAGTGCTCATAGCTTGACTTACATGATTTCAAAGCAGAAAGTTGAACAAGTATGCTAATCTAACTCTTATGTTGGTCAAAATTGTTTTAGCAGAAGCTAAAAAAAACAAAAATGGTTAAAGTGATGAACTAGGGGCACAGTTGAGTCAAGGTTTTTTTGTCTTTTTCCCATTGTCAACGCACTCGCAAGGAAGAGCACAACTGAAGCTAGCCGCAGGCGCCAAAAAACTCTCTCATCCTCCAAGTAGTGAGGTATCGAACCAATTGCAAAGCACGAACTAGAAATAAAGCTGGATTTTCGACCCCCCTCATAAGGTCCACAGCCTTCAACTTATCCATCAACCACCCTGGGGAGGGATAAAAAATAGAAAGATTAAAGAATAGAGAGATGTGCGCTAAGAGAAAAAGTAAGGAAAGGGCTTTTCAGAGAAAATAGAGATTGCTGGCCAAAGTGATATGAGAACCATAAATAAGAAAGGGTGGGAAATAATACCTGGAGAAGTAGTGGGCAATGAACCGAGAGGTCTCCCGCCGGTGGAAAACATCCAAGTGTTGTATTTGTTGTTTTTGTTTGTCTCGACTTTTGTTCTCGTTTTGAGTGTAAATAGATGTGTTTAGGTTGTCTTACTTTGTTTTTTCCTTTGTTGAGTCATGGTGTACTGTGGTTAGTCGTAGGCTCAATATCCGATTAAGAATTCATTCTTGGTTTCAATTTCTAAAATAAATCATTTTGTGCTCAGAGTGCCATACCATTCCCAACATGATGTCCAAAACATATTCATTCTTTCATAAACTGCAAGGTCCAACATCGATCAAGAGAGAGCAATAGAACAAGGACCTATCTGAAGCTACATAGTTTCCGAACTGCAAAAGCAAAAGAGGAAAGGGAAATTTAGAGCATTTGAATTTGTTTCAACTTCAACAAAATTCTGAGATTGCATTCCGGATGCACCTTCGCAGACCTTGTCATTTCTCCAAAGTATGAGTGTACCTCGACCTCAAGTTCAAGCCTGCTTCAAGTCAGAATGGCGATCAAAGTGCTCTCCCTAAGCACCATTCAATACCAGAGGCGTCTTGGTTGTGTTTGCAATGAGTTTGTAGGAGACCAACTGCGATGGTGGAAACTAGAGTTCAAATGGCAATGCCTAGAACGCAAAGGTTTGGAATTTTTGAGACTAAAGTCTGGTTTAAATTTCCAAGGGTGTATCCTCGGCTTGAAATTTGTATGGTAGCCCCTTAGGTTGAGGTAGTGTGTATGCGCCTCAATTCTAGATACTGAACCAATCTAGTCTGTTACCCCATTGGAGAATAGGGAAAGTTGTGAATATGATCAGGGAGAAAAGTGGCATCCATGGCTTCTACATGTAGATGTTACCCCTTGCCAGTATTTGAGAACCTTTGAACTGTGATTTAAAGGTAAGAGTTCAAAAAATATAAGGGGGAGAGCCTCATCAGAGTAGAGTAGTTCATCGCCACTAGCCCTTTGAGGTGCTTTCTAAAGTGCCGTTTTGCTGGTTTACTGCATTTTCTAAACATCATCCATGATGTTTCTTGTCACATAGCCGCATCGTGCATCTATCGCACGATCATACCGCATTGTGCATCTATCGCACAATCATACTCTGTGCATCTATCACACAATCTCATCATACTATTTGCATCTATCGTATTATCTCAGGACTCCCTTTCACGACTTCAGCTTGTTTGGAGTTTATCTCAGGGTGTGCAGGAATGCAACCCTGAACGATTTTCTTTCTCTTCTCACGATTTCTGTGTGGTTAGAGTATCTCAGGACGCGTGAGATGTGACCCTGAGCAATTAGACCTCTTCTCATGATTTTAGCGTGGTTAGAGTTTTCCCTTCCTCACACGATTTCAACTTGTTTAGAGTTTATCTCAAGGTGTGCGAAAACTTGACCTGGAGTAGTTTTTCTCTTTCTCTTCTCACGATTTCAACATGGTTAGAGTATCACAGGATGCGTAAAATGTGACCTTGAGCAGTAAGACGTCTTCTCATGATTTCAGCGTGGTTTGAGTGTTCCTTTTCTCTCACAATTTCAGCGTGTTTGGAGTTTATCTCAGGGTGTGCAGGAATGCAACCTTGAGCATTTTTCTTCCTCTTCTCATGATTTCAACGTAGTTAGAGTATCTCAGGATGCATGAGACGCGACCTTGAGCGGTAGGACCTCTTCTCATGATTTCAGCGTGGTTAGAGTGTTCCCTTCCTCACACTATTTCATCGTGTTTGGAATTTCTTCTTCATCCTCTCACGATTCTAGCATGGTTGGAGTATGTCACCCCATTCATTTACTACATTATCCATCATATCCATTATATCATAAACCATTTCCATGTTAAGCTTAGTTTGGCATGTGCTCATACCTTTCCCTCGTTGAAACATGGTTCTTTTGTATATAAGTGGCCATGCAACGTTAAGGCCAGTATTGAGGGTGTTAACACCTTTTTTGTGTTAGACGTGGTTTGTTTTGTTTCCATGCCTTTTCTAGGTAAGATGTAGTTTGGCCAACGCCCCTTATTCACTTCATTAATTGCATCCATTGCATCATACTTTGTCTTGTTGCATTCAACATTTAGGATCATTATCTTTCCCAAGTAGATCATTCCTCACTTATATCATACCACCCAATTACTTGTACTCTTTCTGCGAAAGACATAGTTTTGCATGTACACGCACCCCTTTCATGTTAAAACATGGTTCTGTTATGTGTAAGCATCCATACTGCGCTGAGGCTAGTATTGAGGATGTAGGCACTTAACCTGTGTTAGGTGTCGTTTGGCTCATTCCCATTTCTTTTCTATATAAAATGTAGTTTGATTTGCATCTCCATTCCTTTATGGTATTCGTGTGTTTTGCACTACTTGTAGTTTAATTATTTTGTTACATTGTGAATCGTTCGCATCCTGCCCCTGAACTATGCTGGTTTGATTCCTTGCAACGGGATATATAGGCAACCCTCGGGTTCAACCAACTACATTTGCATTCTGTTTGTTTGCCCAAGTCTTACGGCCTTGTCAAAATGGGCCGTCTTCGGGCTTTGACATTCACTCATGTCATTGCATGACTTCGAGCTCTGTCAAAGAGGGGCAATTGTAGACACCTCATTTTTGACAACTCTTAAGCTTGTGTTGAGTCTTCCTTGATATCATTTTGAAGGTTAAGAGATGGCACCTAGCTATGTACATTGTTTGGCTATTCCTTGTGAGCCTTTGGATAAATGTATTGTTGTGTCTACTCCATTAGGAGTAATAGTAATGTCGGGGGATGTATGTAGATCTTGTGAAGTAGAGATGGATGGTAGCATTTTTCTAGGGGATTTGATTTCTTTAGAGATTAAGGATTTTGACGTGATTTTGGGGATGATTGGTTGATGAAGCATCATGCTTCTATTGAGTGTTGTAAAAAGAAGGTAGTTTTTGCTATGCCGAGACAATATAAGTTTTTTCTTTCAGGGAGATAGGAAAGGGTCTTCAATTTATTTTATTTCTTGCCTTCAGGCTAACCGAATGTTGAGAAAATGGTGTCATGGTTATTTAGCTTGTGTGGTGAGTATCGAACAGCCAGAGTAGAAGTTAGAGGAGTTGCCTATAGTGAGGGAATTTGTTAATGTTTTTCCAAAGGATCTACCTGGTCTTTCCCCAAACCGTGAAGTAGAATTTTCTATTGACTTCGTCTTCAATACAACACCTATCTCTAAAGTGCCCTCTAGAATGGCACATTGGAGTTGAGAGAGTTACAAACTCAGTTATAGGAGTTGGTAGACAAAGGTTTTATTAGGCCTAGTGTTTTACCTTTGGGAGCACCTTTGTTGTTTGTGAAGAAGAAAGACAGGTCTATGAGGTTGTGTATTGACTATAGGGAACTAAACAAATTCACAGTTAAGAATAAGTATCATTTGCCATGCATTGATGACCTATTTGAGCAATTGCAAGGAGCTCAGGTATACTCTAAGATTGACTTGAGGTCAGGCAATCATCAATTGAAGGTAAGGGATGATGATGTTCTTAAGACCGCTTTTAGAACCCATTATGGGCATTATGAGTTCTTGGTGATGCATTTTGGTCTCATGAATGCACCAGCCGCATTCATGGATTTGATGAATAGAGTATTTAAACCTTAGCTGGATAAATTTGTGGTAGTATTTATTGATGACATCCTAATTTATTCAAGGAGTAAGGAGGAGCATGAGCAGCGTTTGAGGGTAGTATTGCTGACCTTTAGGAAGAAGAAACTATATACAAAATTTAAGAAGTGTGAATTCTGGTTGAGCAGTGTATCCTTTTTGGGTCATGTGGTGAGTAAATATGGGGTATCTGTAGCTAGCACGAAGGCGGCAACAATTGTTGATTGGCCACGACCTACTTCTGTGACAGAGGTACGCAGTTTTCTAGGGCTTACTGGATATTACAGACGGTTTGTGAAAGGATTCTCTCGTATTGCTTTGCCATTTACCAATCTCACCAGGAAATAGGTAAAGCTTGGGTGGAATGATGATTGTCAGTGTAGCTTCCAAGAGTTTAAACAGAGGTTAACATCAGCTCCAATCCTCGCCTTATCTACAGATGGTGGTGGTTTTGTGATTTATAGTGATGCTTCACAACAGGGTTTAGAATGTGTGCTCATGCAGCATCGGAAGATGATTGCTTATGCATCACGACAGTTAAAAGTACATGAGAAAAATTATCCTATGCACAACTAGGAGTTAGCAGCAGTGATTTTCGGCGTCATTATTTGTATGGAGAGTCATGTGATATTTGCACCGATCATAAGAGTTTAAAGTATATTTTCACACAGAATGAGCTAAATTTGAGGCAAAGAAGATGGCTTGAGTTGCTAAAAGATTACGATGTGAATATTTTGTATCATCTAGGGAAAGCAAATGTGGTGGTAGATGCTTTGAGTAGGAAGGTCGCAGTTGGAGATGTAGGGGATTTGTCTGTTGAGAGCTGTTTGGTGGAATACATGAGATGTTTGAGGCTTCAGGTTGTTACGCCTAGTGATAGGGCTTATTGTAGTTAATTGACAGTTCAACCAAACTTGAGAGAACGGATTCGTTCAGCTCAGGAGATTGACCTCTAGTGTGAGCGTATTAAAAGAGAGATGACAGAGGGTAACCATGTGGACTTTGTGGTTAGTGATGATGGGTTGCTTAGATTTTGTAGACGAGTTTGTGTTCCTGCTGGTGGTGATTAAGGAAGGAGATTATGACGGAGGCACATAGTTCTAGTTACAGCATTCATCCTGGAAGCACTAAGATGTATTGGGATCTTCATGAACATTTTTTATGGAATGGTATGAAGAGAGATATTGTAGAATTTGTGGCTCAGTGTTTGGTGTGTCAACAGGTCAAAGTAGAACATCAGAAACTCGTGGGGAAACTACAACCTTTACCTATACCAGAGTGGAAGTAAGATCATGTTACCATGGACTTCGTGTGTGGATTACCTCGTACTAGTAGTAATCACAATGCAGTTTGGGTAGTTGTTGATAGATTAACCAAGTCAGCACATTTTATTGCAATATGGATGAACCATTCTCTAGATCCATTTGCACAGCTGTATGTGAAGGAGATTGTTACATTGTATGGTGCACCTGTGTCAATAGTGTCAGATCGGGAACCTCATTTTGTGTCTAAGTTTTGGGGTGCGTTACAGTCAACTATGGGTACTCAGTTAAATTTTAGTTCAGCTTATCACCCTCAGACAGATGGGCAATCGGAGAGGACTATTCAAACCCTTGAAGAGATGTCCAGGGCTTGTGCTTTGGAGTGAAGAGGTAATTGGGATGATTACTTTCCGCTCATGGAGTTTGCATATAATAATAGTTATCATTCTAGTTTGGGAGTAACTCCTTATGAGGCTTTGTATGAAAGAAAGTGTAGGTCTCCTTTGTGTTGGTATGAGGTTGGTGAGACGCAGATGTTGGGACCTGATTTGGTGGAAGATGCTAAATAGAAAATTATCACCATTAGAGAGAGATTATTGATTGCTCAGAGTAGACAAAAAAGTTATACTGATCATCATAGGAGAGATTTAGAGTTTCATGTGGGGGATACGGTATTCTTGAAACTATCACCATGGAAAGGAGTCATCAGGTTTGGAAAGAAAGGAAAGTTGAGTCCTAGTTACATTGGACCATTTGAGGTACTGAAGAAGGTTGGTGAGGTTGCGTACCGTGTTGCTTTACCCCCTAGGTTGGTAGGAGTGCAAAATGTGTTTCACGTGTCTATGCTGAGGAAATATGTGCACAGTCCATCGCATGTGATAGATTATGAGCCGCTTCAGATTAGAGAGGATTTTTTCGTATGAGGAGATGCCTATTCAAATCTTGGATTTGAAAGAGAAAATGTTGCGTACAAAGGCTATTAAATTAGTTAAGATACTGTGGCGTAATCATCAAGTTGAGGAAGCAACCTAGGAACGCAAGGACGAGATGTGCGAGAAGTACCCACATCTATTGTCATGATTTACTCAGGTTAGTTTTGAGGATGAAAGTTTTCTTTTAGGGGGGAGAATGTGAGAACCCAAATATAAAAATAAAGTAAATAATTAAATAATTATTATTTTACAAACCTCAAATATTTTACTTGTGAATCTTAAAGTACAAATTAAATATTTGGAGGGCCTTTCAATTAATTTTAAATCTAAAATAAATTTATGGTGAAAGACTTTAATTTTGAGACAAGATTTATTATTTTAAAAAAAATAGAGCAGAGGGTGTGACTTGAACTCTAGAACACAATTTGATAAATAATGTTCTTACCATTTGAGTTGCTTACAATATATAAACATTTTTCATATTACTTATTTATTTGACCTACACATGCTTTGGGTGTGCCCAACCACTAGTATAAAATAAAATAAACCCAAACCCTACCCTCTTATTTGTTCATCACAAGTTAGCAGCACTCGTGAGGGAGAAAAAGGGAGATATATATATATATATATATATAGAGAGAGAGAGAGAGAGAGAGAGAGAGAGAAATTTGAGAGAAACTTTCAGCAACGTTTGTGGTCAACAACTTTAAGGTATTGTCCTATTTTATTATATCTATATGTTGTGATGGTTCACGTGTGTAATCTGCTTGTTGTTGGGAAGGAATAGGAGAAATTGATGTGTTGTTTGGGTGCCAAGTTAGTGGTTGGTGATGAGAAATAATGGGTGTAATTCTTAGTTCAAAAAAATTCTGTACAGAACCACAAACTTTAAAAATCAAGGAATCATAACGAATGGATGAATTTTGAATTGAAATTTTTACAGTAGATTAATTACATATTGAACCCCATATCAGAATTTTCTCATAATTTTTTAGAGTCAAAATCTTTATTAATTGGTGCGTTCAAATCTATCCAGAAAATTGGTGTAAAACATAAATTCGAAAGTGTCGTTCTCTTTGGGTATGAATATGAAAATTATCAAATTAGCGTCATTAGAACCGGTTACGAGTCTAGTTTCTTATATTTTTGTCCTTGAGTTGATTGCTCGTGTATACTAAGAGAACCATTAATTTCTTTAAAGTGCTGCAGAAAACAACCTATTTGGATATAATTAAACTTAGGTTATATGAGTTGATATCTGAAGGGTTTTGGAATATTTCTAATAGTGTGGAGTGGGTTTTTAATTTTCAAAGTTGCCAAATAGATTGGGAAAGTTTGTTTAAAATTCTATTTTATCTTCAAGTTACTTTTAATTAAGTTTCGATTTCAACTCATGTCTTAGGTAATTTTAAACTTTGAAGAACATGAACTTAGATAATATTTAAGAGTAACGGTGACTTGGGTTGAGCTGTGTTAGTGTACTTTAGTTTTGGGTTACTTAGTTTCTTATTCTTTAGTATTTTTAAATTAGCAGTGACGTGTAGTTTTCATACTTGGTTCAGGGCGTTAGTTAGACTTTTATACTCTATTCGAGGATTACATTATTCTTTTTTCAGGTGAGTAGTTCCATGCTATATATTTTTATGAATGTTCCCCTACCCTGAACTGTTGGAAAATTAAATTGTTGTTTCAGGAGTAAACTGTTTTGATAAATTATTATATTATCAATGGAATTAAATTATTTCTAAAATATGTGTAAACTTGACATACTGTAAACTAATTGCTATGGTCTCATGTTTATAATGGTGAACTACCATGTTTAATGAAACTTAATTGTATTGATTATTAGGAATATCTATATATAAAAGTTGATGGAAATTATTTCACTGTGTGTAGTGACTCTAGCCACTAGGGAACAGATCTGGGTTGGGCCGTGATGACTCTAGTACTCAATGATTGTAAGGAAACGACCTAGGTTAGGCTAGGTGACCTTCACTCAGATCGTCTTAGAGAAAAGGCCCGGGTGGCCACCTCGAGAATGACTTTTGGTTCGGTATTGGATCCAACGAGCTTATTTCCTCGAGAATTGTGTGGCATGTTACTTGTTATTCTTGGTACCTAGAAAATTATTGATCATCATGTTGTAATCTGTTTTAAATGGAGAATGTCATTTGTAATGTTCTTGAGAGACATGAGTATTTTAACTGTTGAATTGTGGAACCTCCTTTTTGAAACATATTATTTTTTATCAAAACTGTATACCTATCTAGTTTATGTGATATACATCTTATTTTGAAATTCAACCGTGTTTTCAAAACTATATTACTAGCCGTGCTTCTACTCACTGAGCTATCCGCTGACTTAGTTGTCAACATTTCCAGGTAATGGAAGGACTTAGAGGGGACTTATGGTGCAGCAGGGACTCAATTGCATGGACCTCTAGGACATTCATTTATTTTGTTTTAGCTTGTTGTGTCAGTTTCGTACATACACATGTGGTTGGGTTTTATTTAGAATTATTTAATTTTTGTGGGCAGTTTGTGTCCCATTTAGTATATATATTTTGGAAATTGTGTAGACACGCCATTTTTGACTGCCCTTACAACTTAGGCACCATCACTTGCACACCTAATGATGAATGTATGTGCTTGTCAAGTGTTCGAAAGTCCTCAACGAAATGCCACAGCTCTAAGCCTCAAAACCCTGCAAACCTTTTGCCTTGTTTTTGCACCAAAACCCTAGCCTTTCAAACCTTAAAAAGAAAAACTTGACACCTGCAGGCCCATTTTTATGGGCTGCCGGCCACCCTTGTGCCGTGCCGGCCAAGTGTGTTGCCTGTCGGCCACAAGTGTGTTTTGCAGATATTTTCTGCCAGCTATGCCAGCTGTTTGCACAGATGTTTGCATCTACCTACACATGTAAGGATGGATGTTTCTGAGGGAGTGTGATGTTTTTCTATAAATAGAGGACCTCCTCTTCCATTTTTTAGGGTTAGAAAAATTAGAGCAAAATTAATTTTCTCTCTCTACAATTTTGTCTGTCTCTCTCTCTCTCTCTCTCGAAATTTTTTGAGCTTTTGCCTATGCACTCTTAACCAAACCTTGCCATCTTTGAGATGAGGTACTTGTGAGCCCACTTTGAGCTCTTGAGGGTGTGTAGGTGTTGAATTATTGCTTAAAAGTGTTATTCTCTTCAAGAGGTATAAGGCTTAGCTTGTTTCATGAGGTTGCTTCTTTTCTTACTATTTTTCTATTGTTTTGGGCTGTATAAAATATGTATATTTGGGCTGAAACTTGTGGTATAAGGCCTTAAAAGGTGGAGGAGTGGTTCACCTTTCTTTCCACATTGCTTCTCTAGCCTTTACCCTTATGTTTCCCACATTTACAATATCTTTTTTTGGGGTTTTAAATATTGAATTTCAGAGTTATTTTAGTGGCTAAAAACATGTTTTGAAGTCCAAAATTGAAGGGGTTAGCCTCCCCTTCTTGTGTCTTATTTACTAGCTTACATAACTCTATGTTTTAGCTCATTGTTCTAGTTATTTTTGTCTTAATTCCAGCATGTTTTAGAACTTATTTACCACTATTCTAGGACTGTTTTTAGTGGTTCATTGCATTTGAGCCTTGTATTGCATGCTTGTAATGTAATTGTCCTCATAGGTTTGCTGGTTTAGGTCTTAGCCACCAACCTATTTGAGTTGATAGCATTTATTTCTTGCTTTCCATACTTGTTTTCACCCCTAATCACTTCTGCAACCTCCCTCATTTCTTGAATTTTGCTTTTCTTTGAAAGTTGGTTCAAACTAGTTGCTTGTTTAAAGCTTGAGATTGAGGTCTTATGCTTAATGATTTAATCTCTTCGGGAGTTCATTACGAATGGCATGACACTTTTTTCATGCCTAAAACAACTCTTGATTTGATGCTTCTTTCCATTAGAGGACTTAAAGCTCACCTTTGGACTTAATGAATTAAAGGATAGAAAGGTAATTAAAATGGAATAATAAAACTTTGATTAAAATGATGCTAGATAATAACTTGGTTTGGGTTCAATCGGACATTAATTGAACCCCCTTGAGTCTTGAGTCGTTTCATACTCATTAATGATGAAAAGGGTTCAAGAGTCATTGTTAACCATTTCCCTTGATAATTCATGACAGGGAGGAGGTTTGAGAGTCTTTATTTGTTGCATTTATTGAACTTGCACTCTTTGGTTTATAGGCCATCATGCAATGAAATTGCATCCATTGATGGTTTATGAATCAAATTTACTACTCCTTTGAGCTGTTTGATGATAATGAGGGATAAGTTATGCAAACAACCCTTGAGAATACCTTGTGCTTGCTCTGTTTGCTCTCTGTTGTAGTAGGAAAAACCAAGCATCAATGGCTGGCAGACCATAATTTGTGGCCGGTAGGCCACCACTTCTAGCCTACCGGCCACCTTTGCAAAACCCAACAGTGTACTTTTCTAGCAAAACAGAGTTGGTTTTGAGGTGAAAAACAGTGCAAGTGTTCTACTGTGCAATAGAGGCATCTAGTAATAGAACAGTGGCCTTTTTTCGGGTGGAAATCCATGCATGTATGAGCATTCCTCGTTTACCGAGACGGAGTAGTTAGAATAGCTAGCTTAGTAATTCTTTCATGTTATATTCATGTAACTAATTAGTTCGTTTTGATTTGTAATTAATTAGTAAGCCAATTTGTTGTAATATTTAATTAGCTAGTTTAGTTGATTATTTTATTTGGTTTGTAATTAGTAATAATTAGCTTAGCTAGTTAGTTTATTCGAACCCTCCTGCGTGAGGGCGCAATGTTGTAATAATGTGTATGTCTTCCAACCCCACGTTTTTCTTCCTTTTATTTACCGGCTTATGATGGTTAGTTTAGAAGCATCATGTTTCATTTAGCATCTCTTATGTTTGCATCCACTTGTATTGCATGCATTGTGGCTCGGCGCATCATTCTAACTCGCATCGTTAGTGAAATACCTTTTTGAATACGTGCTTAGACCGCATGCTATCAAATTGATTCATATGCCATATTAGCTGAGCCTAGTAATTGCATATTATATGCGTTGCATTAGTCATATTGCATTAGTTAGGATCATGTATTTTTCTAACTCTTTCATCTTTTTTGAGCTTGGAGTACAAGGTGAGCTTTTATTTCCTTTAGCATATTGCATGAATAAGGTTGTTGCCACATCAAAGCATGTTCACCATAAGGCTAAGTGCTTAAATGATATAACTGTTTGAATGCCTGTGGATGAAGGCTAGTTGCTTGAATTGGGAGATGTTGATTCATGTGCATTTGAGCCCACTTTTCCAAGTGGCACATTCACAAACTCTTTTCAAAAACAAAACATGAGATTAAATGTTCCAATTCTTGCAAATTAGTCTATACTTGTGTCCGCGTCACATAGTAAGTTAGTCTAATAATCAAAACAAGAGCATATAATCTAAATAAGATTCACATCATGATTAGTAGAGGCCGATCTTTGATCGGGCGAGGGGGGTGCTCAATTCATGACCTTCCCCTCTCGTACCCAAGTTCCCGAGCCGAGACAACTTTGGTGATGACGGACTAATAGCCTTTGGCACGAGTCTTGAGTTTCCTAAATTTTCCAAAAATATTTAGGTGACGACTCTGAAATCTGGCAAAGTAGTCTATTTTTGACATTTTATTCAAAACATCAATTTTCGAAAAAGAATTGTCGGATTTGGACTCTTTTTGTGTTTTCACTATTTCACATTACATTTATGAAATCATATTCAAAACCACAGGTAGAGTCCGAACTGTAGGGCTTCTCGTCTTCCGAAAGGAGCGCAAAAAAGTTGAGCTAAAGTTTCTGGCGATTCTGTTGGGGACTTAGAGAACTTGACTTGAACTTTATGATGTGAACTTTTATCTACACTTATATGTTCTTTGAATTGGCATTTGCATTTGTATTGGTGCACTTAAGTCACTGTGTTTGCCGACTATTATTCCTGGATGGTTTGCCGGAGGCTTGTGTAAAAGCTTGCCAAAAGGCTGATCGGTCGTGGGCTCTGCCATGTTGGGAACACAACTCTTGGATCTGGACTACCGTTGTATCGTTTGATCATCCTTTCACTTCTCGGTGTTAGGTGTGAGAGGTATATTAGGTAGTCTTGTTGAGCTACACTCTTTGACTATTTGACCTGGTTACAAATAGTGAAACCATAGTGACTATTCCAAACTAGGACAGGATGCTCACCCGTGCAGGATTGCATGAAACCATTTGTTTGAAATAGTGCAACCTAAATCATGCCAAAAATCTAGGACATGGCAACCCTACCCCCTCATAGGGGTGTTTTGGTTCATTTACTTGGTATGTGCTTTTACAGTAAAACTGTACTAGATGGTTCATATCAGTATGAGTTTGAGAACAGAGTTCAGTAAAGATTACAGCTCAGCTATATGTTATGACTGTTGTGAATTGGGGCTAAAGTGTTGTCCGAGTTTTGATTATGTTTTTCTTTCTTTCTTTTTGCTAGGTAGTTTATCATCATAGATTCAGAAAGACCCGATATTCCCCAAAAAGTGTGGACTCATTTTGGCAGGCTTTGCAAAGCTCAAGACCTTTGTTGGTGGTCAGCCTGTGTTAGTCTCCCTCCCGCCAATCACTCGACAAAGAAGGAACAGACAGTCAGTAGTATCAGTACAAAGAACTCCGCAAACACCTATCCGTTCTCACTCAATCAGTTCACCATAATCTAGTTCACCTAGACTAGCAATGGCACAAAATACAACATAGAATGCGGAGGAATTTGCTGTCATGATGATGGCTTTCCAAAGAACCATGGACACTGTAAACCAGAGGATGGCTGCACATGATGAAATTATTGCCAATGTACGACGTACATCTAGGGCCTCAACATCAACCATGCATCCGATCCCGGCTACTCAGCCAAACCCAGATCTACCCCCACTAGTAGAAAAATCTGCCAGTCCCGGATCCCCAGGACATGTTTCCCCTGGCTCAAGCTTATCGACCTCCGATTCAACCTCCTGCAGGGATTTTTCTTTTGATATCAATGAAATTGATCCAGCCTTAGTCAATATTTCCAGATTAGAGGAAGCATTGAAGAAATGCCAGGGCTTCAACTCCATTCTGGATATTGAAAACAAGTATACTGAGGCTTCGGTCAGATTAACGAAGAAATTTAAGATGCCCTACATCCGTAGATTCGATGGGAGTGGGGATCTGATTGTGCATGTCCGGTCGTTTTCAAATATGTTGAGGCCTATGGGTTTGTCCAGGGCACAGAAGCTTTCCTTGTTTGGAAGAACCCTGTCTAACGTGGTGGCCATCTGGTACGCTAAGTTAGAAGACTCAACAAAATGGAATTAGAAGGAACTATCTGAGGCATTTGTCAATTAGTATTCATATAACACCCAGATAGAAGTAACCATTAGTGAGCTGGAGGCTACTACCTATAACACCAAAGAATCATTCATTGATTTTGTTGCCCGGTGAAGAGCCAAGGTAGCCCGAATGACAAATAGGCCTACTGAAAGAGAACAAGTCCGACTGGTGGTCCAAAACCATGAGCCAGACATGTTGCAGAGAATGATAATGGCACCATTATCCGCATTTGCTTCCATACATGAGTTGGGGCTCCAGATTGAGAGTGCATTAAAAAAGGGTGTTATCTATAGAACAAGTGAACCCGCAAGAAGGTCATTCTCTCGCAATTCCAATGCTAGTAGTAGCACTATTCTACATCCCGCGAATGTCAGTGTTGTTGTTTCAATGGCCAAGATGGCTGATCCCTTTGCTACTGCCATAACCTCACAACCTTCACTAAACACCGGCCCACTCCAGAAGCGAAGAGTTTATACTCCCCTCCATATGAGCCCAACCCACGCCCTCAAACTATTAATGCAAAAGGGACATCTCAAGCCTCTCGATCCTCATCCACTTCCAGACCCATTGCCACCTAAACATGACCCTACCCAGTATTGTATCTTTCACCAACAACATGGCCATTCCACGGACATGTGCTACCGTCTACGTCATGAGATCCAGGATCTCATTGACAACAAAGTTATCACTTCACCTTCCAAACCCAATGTAACAACCAACCCACTTCCTACATACGACCAAGTCCCCCCGCCCAGAAAAATTAACCACATCCATACACTACCGCCCACCTTTAACCCTAGGACACACACATTACTTCATTCCACCTACCAAAACCAGAGGTAGTTATTCCAGAAGGCACAAACATGTGCATGATGGATCTAACACCACAAACCCAACCCAGGCATGTGGCAATAAAAATGGAGAGAGAGAAGAATGCACTGAAGACAGGGTCATTTGATACCCGTGTCATAGAGAAAAGGGTCTTGTTCTCAGAGAAGTACGATCCCAGTTTACACATTGTGGCCATCGATCAGCCGAAGCCAGTAGTCATACTGCCGGACTCTTTTAGCATTAATGCTATCGGGGAAGACCAAATGGTGCAGAATCAGAATGAGTGGCCCGAGCAAGGCCTGAATGACTTAGCAAACCTAGAGGAACATCTGGCAGAATTGGAAGAGGATCTAGAGGATCTTTACTTCTTCGAGGAAGAAGATACAAGATGTGTGCAGATGGGATGGTGGAACTCGAGCCAGTCAGAAACAAGCAATGGATGGTTGAGTAAGGAAGATTCAAATATGGAAGAATAGATAGGAGAGACTGGGAATGAAGAGGAAATCATTGCTAGAGGTAAAGCTAAGGCTGCACCTTTGACTGAGAAAGAACAGGCACTGGAACAATTTCAAAGGGAAATGATAAAGGAGATCCAGGTGAAGATAGCTCTGGAACAGAAAAGGGGAAAAGAGAAAGAAGAGGTTAAGTTCACAACCTGTAGTGTTCAAAACGCCAAGAAAACCGAGTGGGAACCCGGTGATCAGAAGAGAATGTTAAGGAAACTCAGAAAGTACTGGGATGCTGAAACCCGAGCTGTAGTGAAGGAAGAATGGTATGATGATGGGGCATGTGATGTTAACATGCTCATAATAGAACCTGATAGCAACCCAGCCATGACAGCGGGGGAATGGTGGGAAGATAGCGATCTAAGCCATGCATACTTGTTTATTTTCTCTAGCGCCTAACTTCCCATGTTTATGAGAAGTACTATGAACAAATCCCAAACAACCCTAAGGCCGCAAATGCTCCAAATTTGGTTTTGTACATTTCCATAATTCATATGGAGTTGTTGGAACTAACTTTGAAGGCACACAGTTAAGGATATAGGCAGCAGTCAAAAGAGCATCCCCCCAAAAAGATATAGGGAGGTTGGCTTGCACCATCATCAATCTAACCATTTCAAGTAAAGTACGATTCCGTCTCTCTACTACACCATTTTGTTGTGGAGTGCCTAGAATCATTAATTTCCTATGTATTTCATTTTCTTCACGTAGTCCCTAGAACTGATGTGATAAATATTCACGCCCTTGATCCATTCGAAGGATGCTCAATTTCCTGTCTGTCTGATTCTCAATAGTGCAATAAAGCGCTAGAAGTAATCCAATGCCTCAAAGCGATGTAAGATCAAGTAAACATAATTGAACCGTGAATAGTCATTAACAAATGTAAGGAAATAAAAAAGCGCCATTGTATGCCTTCACATTTATAGGTCCGCAAATGTCAGAGTGTACTAACTCTAGATGATATAAGTTCTAGGTGTCTTTCCAAAAGGCTTCCTGCAAGCCTTTGCTGCCAAACAAAGCTCACACACAAGAAGACTTACATTAGCAAGATGCCCCAATAGGGCTTCTTTAGCTAGTCTAGGCATTCTATCTTTTCCTATGTGACCAATTCTAGCATGCCAATAAACAAAATTTTAATGTATCATTATCACAAGACACATAAGAATATAAGGAAAAATCCAAACCATTGGAAAGAAAATTATGTCCTTACAAGACTTTATTCAAATAGGAATGCAACTGACTACCACTAAAACCAAAACCTAGCAAAGCAATAAATAATAAAAGATTACATTAGACACCAGGTGCATAAAAGCACATTATGGAGGAGCAAAGTGTGCCCCAGACGTGTCTTGAGCTGATAAGAACCAACTCTAAGTACATCCTCTCGAGTTTCAATACCCAAAGTATCATGCTGCTTGCCCAGATGTATCTTTCTCGTAATCCACAAACTCAACTCTTTCTTTAACTATGTGGCAGTTACTTTTGAGTTCTACAATCCAACAATGGAGAGAATTAGCAACACATATGTGTGAATAAAAACAAGTATTTAAAGAGTTAAGTAAAAGGTCTACCTTCTTTGCATCAAGGCATTCCTGAGCAAAGTGTCAAAATGCGAACCCATCTCTAGAGGTTTGGATCATAACCTGCTAGTAATCACTTGATTACCTATGGCCTCAAACAGAATACAAAGTATTAGTTATATATATTGAGGCCTAAAGCAGAAGCAAATTGACAATAAAGAAAGTCCATTGAGTAGTGCATAAATGATCAAGATAAAACATTATCATAGATAGCACTGAACCCATACATAACTTATATACATCAAGTAACTTCACAAATTAAATTTACATTTCCAAAATTCAACTTACAAAAACCAAAAACTAAACATAAAACACAAAAGCCCCAACTTGGAGGCATGACACTTCAGGATCACAAAAATATCTCCTCAACCTGACTCTATGGTTGACCTCCATACTAATCGCCTACATACATATAGGGGAAGGGGGTGAGCAAAGCTCAATGAGTAATAACAATGTAAAGAGTTAGTGTATGAGTTCAAATTTAAAGAAAAACATCTTAACATAAACCAATAATTTTCATAATTAAAACATTCAATAACTTTATTTATATTCAAATTTAACAAAATGACCCCAGGTCCAATATAAAATGGAACGACTTCAAGTCCAATCATATGGAAGGACCTCTGGTCCAATCATACGAAACGACCTCTAGTCTAACATACATAATAGCTATTTGGAACAACCTCAGGTCCAATCATATCATAGATAAAACAGAACGACCTTAGGTCCACCATATCATAGATAGAGTAGAACAACCTCGGGTCCACATATTATTCATATATCAATCATACAAAAATCATTGAAACTCATTCATTCTAAGAACAACTCAATTTTGGAAAAATATAGCATTCATATTGTTACCCGAAAAGCAACCTAAAAGGGGAGTGAATTAGGTTTCTACAAATTAAAATTAATACTACCTTAATAAAAATTACAACTAGCAGTAGATTACTGAATAATGAAAAATAGATAACACAATCAAGCACAATGAGAAAATATCAATGAAGTATCAGTGAAGTAGCTAACCAAAAGTGCAATGAATGATTTTTGACTTAACACAAAATATTAGATAATTTGAGGCTTGAGACAAAATAAATAACATATTATGATTTTGATAGATTAGCGAAGGATTTTGCTATCAAAGTAACTAGAAGTTCATATAATAGTTGGCCATAGCTATTAAGGGAAGAGATTTGATGTTTAGCACAATAATAGCAAATGGTATATCAGATATAGCTATGGTAGTGAAGAAAATAAAAGAGATTAGAAAAGTGGAGGCAAACAAATTTATAGTGGTTCAGTTTTAACTAAGCCTACATCCACTCCTCAAGCTTCACTTGAGATTTTCCAATATCGTCTAGCTTCACAGGGGTACTAGCAAGATCTTCACAAATGGAGCAATCCTCCACAGATTTTACATAGACTTTCCAACTCTAAAACCTTGCACTCCTTAGGTGATTCTCATTCACACTCAAAGAGTCAAAAAAACCTGAGTGTACTACACTCTTACAAGATTGAAATAAAGGTGTTGTTTCTTTCAAACAAAGCTACAAGAATAATTTCTCAAAGATAGATATACAATATTGAAGCTCAAAATTTTTTTTTGTAAATCCTCTCGCATGAATAAATGCTTAAGGTTAAGGCTCACTGTAATTTCTGAATGGAAAATGAAAACCAAATGAAGAACACTTTAGAAAATAGAGAAAAATGAGACTGATGAAGGATTGAAAATGTGTATAGCACCTTTCTTTGTTTGCTCTGTCTCTATGGTTGCTCTTGTTCACAAAGCTTTGTATGTAACAGAGGTGGTGCTCTGTTATGTCTGACAAAGCCTATTCTCTTCTTCCCATTGAGGAGATGGGCTGGTGATGGCTAAGGATGATATTAAATTGATGCTTCAAATATTCACTGACACTTTGCCTATTGAATGATGGGTCACTAATGCAAAAACAATTCTTTTCTATTCACAACAACAGTTCTGATATAAGCTGCTTTGCACATAGAGATGTCTGTCTGGATATCCAAAGCAAAGCTTTGTGTCTACGGGTTGTCGAGCATACTGCTAGTCTGACGTCTGGAGCGAAACAAAACAACTTTAGAACAAAACTGGGCCAAAATGCCTTGGTTAGTCATCTATCCAGACATCCTCCCAGATGTCTGGCTGGTCGTCTCTCATTGCCCAAAGTTGCAGAAGAAAATTGCCGAAAAAAGGTCTGGTCGGTCAACCGTTGGTCGTCCTGTGAGGCCCCTGAAAATTTTACTTTCTTAAAAGTCCCTTTCTTTTAAATTATTTTCTTGAAGTCCCTTAGTTTCTTAACTAATTGCAATTTAACCCTAGGATCAAAATATATGCGCCAACTGAAAACTTGCAAACCCTAATCGATTTCAGTAACTTAGGAATCATTTTCTAATAATTTGATACTAATTAATTGACTCCCTAAATATGGAATTACCACTTGATAAACCCTGTATTTAATCATTCATATATTATCTAATGTTCCCAATTTTTGGGGCATCACAACTTGGTATCAAAGCCTAGGTTCAACCCTTACCCACGCATTTCGACTTGCGGTTAGAGAGTACCTTGCTCCGACTATGTTATATTATTATAGCACTACCTATTCTATCAACTAAAAGACATCAAAAATAGAAATTTTCTTGACTTACCTTAGAGCGTTTGTTCGAATTTTAGGCATAGTAACATTGACTCATCAGGACGTATTTCAGGATCAGGAAGTGGTTTTAACTTTGAGCAAGGCCTCACATCGTGCAGTAGGGGTAGGGGTACTATTAGTTCTACGTGTCTTCTATCGATCGTCTTACCCTCATCTTGTATTCGTAACCATCATTCAATGTCATCCTTTTTTAAGATTAAGTCATGACCATCTAGTTCTATTTTATATACTATCCTTTGTAAAATTGACCTCCTTTGAGCCCTGATTATTTAGCGCAAGGCTTCTTATAAATAGTTTCATTTTCTTTACTTGGTGACGAATCTTGGATATTCACTTTGAAATGCAGATTGCCAACGTAGTTTCAAGTTAAATATCTAGCTTAGTAGCTACCTCTATAACCTTTGCCATATTAACGTCTGAAATCGTAATGTTATCCATTCCATTATATTATTTATCCATATTTTAGATGATCCTTGTGTTAACTGATGTTATTACGCCTTCATACTCTTCGATCTCCACTTCGTAATCATTCCATTAACCAAACTCTAGTGGTTATTATTTTACCTATGGTAACTATATGAAGTAACAATTTGATCTATATTTGTAGTTTGTTACTTGCCTTAATATTTCGCCACAACCTAAGAAAATTAAACCTTAATTTCAAGTCTAGAAAACAACTTATCTCGTGCCATGAATAGAATGGTGGATACGCGAGCTAATGACTACTCAGAGACTAGCAACAAGGCCTAGAACTATCCTAGAAATCAACATGGACCCATACCCATGGGAGCCAATATCCCTAATAATCTCAGGCATCAAATTCTAGAAAAACTAGGACAACTAAGAAACAATCAACAAAATGAGAGGACTCGACTCTTTTCGAAATTCAGAAAACAAAGGCCTCCAAAGTTCATAGGAGTACCAGACTTGAGAGTGGCTGAAAATTGACTTTGGCAGATAGAGAAAATGTTGGACACTATGGGGATAGCTGAAGATGCTGACAAAATGGCCTTGGCAATATTTGAGCTAGATGATGAGGTTGATCATTGGTGGGAACTAATCAAGAATACCCGTGACACTAAAAACATGTCATGGAACCAGTTTAAGGAATTGTTTCTGAATAAATATTTTCCAAGTATAGTTCGTCGAGAATGACTCAGGGAATTCCAAAACCTGGAGCAAGGGAATATGACCGTAACCCAACACACTGTAAAATTTGAAGAACTACCTTGCTACACAACTAGGTATGTAGCAAATGACGAAGAGAAAGCGAGAATGTTCGAATGGGGGCTAGATCTTACAATCAGGGAGAGAGTTCTACCGCAACAGCTCCATTCCTATGCCGAGGCAATAAAGACGGCATTAGAATCTAAAAGGGAAGTAGCTGATGCTAGGAAAATTTAGAATAAGCAGAAAGGGGATCAAACATCTGTAGGACCTCAGAGGAACCAGAAGGGAAATATGGCCCTAATGCCCTACTCAAGGCCACAACCACAACTTGGCATCAGAGCATTTCAAGTATGAAGAATGGAAAAAATTTTGAGGACGAAATTGTTTTAAGGGGGATAGGTTATAAGGCCCCTGAAAATTTTACTTTCTTAAAAGTTCCTTACTTTTAAATTATTTCCTTGAAGTCCCTCAGTTTCTTAACAAATGGCAATTTTAACCCTAGGATCAAAATATATGCGCCAACTAAAAACTCGCAAATCCTAATCGATTTCAGTAACTTAGGAATCATTTTCTAATATTCTAATAGTGATTAATTGACTCCCTAAATATGGAATTATCACTTGATAAACCCTGTATTTAATTGTTAATATATTATCTGATGTTCCTAATTTTTGGGACGTCACACATTCAGTCCCTTGTGGGCTTGACCTCCTGTGTTTTGCTGCTCTGCTGCTGCTGCTTTGGTGCACTAGTTTGGTACATTTGTAAGCCTCATTTTGAACTCAAGAATGGTAAGATTATATAAACATGGATGAAAATATCATAGAATAAATTATAAGAATTAAATTTATTTTGTTCTTTCAAATAAATCAAAACAGAATTAAAACAAAATAGAAACAATCATCAAAATCAAATGCGTCTAACAATCTCCCCCTTTTGATGATGGCACACCATATGTTTTGATTTGTTTAGGAGGAAGAAAAGCTCCCCCTCAAGTAATGTTCCCCTTGAATGATTGCTCATAGTAGATATACAAGTTAGTATAATGGTAATCAATCCAAACACAAAAAGAGATTAAGATACCAAATAGGAAAAATTTTGCCGATGTTAAGATACCAAAAACAGAGCACCATTAAATTCAAAAACACATTCAAAAATACATCACAAATACCAAATAGGAAAAATTTTCCCATGCTAAGATACCAAAAACATAACACCATTAAGTTCAAAAATATGCTAAAAAACACATCACAGATACCAAATAGGAAAATTTTGCCCATGCTAAGATACCAAAAACATAACACCATTAAGTTCAAAAACACGTTCAAAAAAGCATCACCATTTTCTCCCCCAATCTGTTTACCATTTCTCCCCTAATCTATCTCAAAACAAAAAATCACCATTTCTCTCCTTATGACATTATCAAAAACACATAATGACAGATTTCACAATGTAGAATGAGGTATTGATAAATGCCATGATTTCACAAAGGTATGTTTGAAAATGGCAAATCAAGTCATGGAGAAATATGCTAAGTTTAGCCAAAAAGATATAACAATAAGTGTGATACCAAGAAGCAATTTAGCTCAAATAATCAAGAGTGTAGCACACATTTTGTTTGGCAAGGAAAATATATGGGAAGAGTTTTGAATCAATGAGTTCATTCATTATGAAAGATTATGCTATTTCAAGTAAACAAACAAGTTCTAGCAAGTGCATAAATCAATTTCAAGCAAGAGCATAAAGATGTGAAGTTTATGCTATATGTTTGTATGCCTCAAGAGAAAATGTCATGAATTATATATGGGAGGTACTCTTAAGCAATTTGACATGAGAAACCAAAGTAGTACCAAATTCAAGACTATAATATATGATAAAACGGTGATAGTGCATAGTCCAATAGGTGTGTCAATCAAGAGCAAAAAACCATTTTGATAAGAGATGGAAATGTTTGAGAGTGTTTGATAGCATTCAAATGATATGA
Organism: Camellia lanceoleosa; assembly: GCA_025200525.1. Taxonomy (NCBI): domain Eukaryota; kingdom Viridiplantae; phylum Streptophyta; class Magnoliopsida; order Ericales; family Theaceae; genus Camellia; species Camellia lanceoleosa. The sequence continues at coordinate 70,213,787 of CM045765.1, forward strand.
ATGTTTCCATATCAACGTAATAGTTGCAGCCCGCCTTTTTCGCACCCCCTTACGGAAGATTTGAAAAAAAAACCCTACAGTTCAGACTCCAGTGGTTCTGAATCTAATCTCACAAGAGCAATGTCAAATTGATAAACACCAAAGAGTTCAAATTCGGCAAATCCTTTTAGAAAATTGATTTTGAATAAAAAAAAGCACCAAAATTGGACTACTTTGCGAGATACAGAGTCGCCAACTAAATATTTTATGTTTTGAAAAAATTTAAGAAACCCATGACTCGTGCCACAGGCCACGTGTCCGTCATCACCAAAGTTACCTAAGCTCAGGAACCTAGGTACGAGAAAGGAAGGTCATGAATCGAGCATCCCCACTCGCCCGATCAAATATCGACCTCTCCTAATCATGATATGATTTTATATAAACATTAGGTGTTCCCATTCCGGTTATTAAACTTATAATAACCCGACCCTCGTACATGTTTCTGGTATCCTTTCAGTCGTTTATTCTGTGCATTTAAATGCTTACTGTGAAATTTCATGTGAAATTAAGTTTAAGTGGGTAGATCTTATGATTAGAGACCCATATCTGTTTAATAAGAGAAATATCTGTTACAATTATGATGTTCAGATCAGAAATTAGAAGCCTTAAAAGCTTGATAACTTGAAATTGATTTTATATTTGAGTTCAACATAATTTTTAGATCATAATATGATTTTCTATAAAAATCTGATTTGGAATGATTAAACTGATTGATTTTTGTTTTATTCATCTTTTATATATACTTAATTCCTTAAACATTTGACTTATGATGTTTTAACTCAAAATATCTCATGGGAGAGAAAAGAGAGAGTGTAGAGAAGAAGAACTAGGAGAGAAGAAGTTCAACAAGGGAAGATTGGCAAATTAAGGAGAGTTGTGGGATTTAAGCTCAAGGTAGGCTCAATCCATCTTAATTAACCCTCACTTGGACTTGAGGAAGGATTTGTTTCATATTTATACAAATTAGGGTTTGTAATTGAGGATTATGTGTGATTAATGCTTGATTGAAAAGTTGTTCTCATCATTTGGTTGTTTTGAGACTTAATTTAAGTGTTGTGAAGGAATTACACTTTATTCTTTGGTTTTCATGCGAAACTCATATAATTATACATATGTATTGTGCAGATATCAAATATAACCACAAACATTAAGAAATTGGATTTTGCAGGAGAAGTTAGGAAGGGCTGTGACCTAATTAAGCTTCTAATCATGTCTATTTTGTGATATCATAATTGTGATTCATGTTATGAAAATGTTGAGTTAACCTACAGAATTAATTGTCCTTATTTTGTACATAAAATGTGTTGGTTTTGCTGAATTTTTGGTTGAATTCAGATTGCCCAAAACAGAGGTACTGACCGCACGTGCGAAGGTCATGGCCGCACGTGCAGAAGCACCACCGCATGTGTGGGGCTCACGGCCGCACGTGTGGAAAACAGGGGAAATTGGGAAATTACATTCTGAAATTACCGCATGTGCGGGGAAGAATTACCACACATGCGGCCCATCTTTCCGCACGTATGGAGGGGACTGCCGCACATGCGGCCCATACCGAAAAATTTCATCCGCTCCGTTTTCCTGGTTTGACCCTCTGATATTATTAAAATAATTATTTGATGCTTTTGAGATGGTTGTAAATTCATTCGAAGCAAAACGAATCCGATATTGTTTAAAAAGGAAAATGAACTAATTCTTGTACTGCATGTGTATATAGGGCACATACCGGAAGGAACTGCCGCGCCACCACAGCATTGTGAGTAATAGTATTGTAGTAGTACATTTGTTTATCGTTAACAATCATTATTAACGCTCTGTTATCTGCAAGTTACGCCAAAACATGTAATGAAACAAGCCATGAAGGCTTAAACCAAGGCCTAGTCCACCAAGCCTCACAAGGCTAAGGGGCCTCAAAATAGGTCACAAGCAGACCTAAACAAAGCCTAAGGAGCACCTAGATGGCATCAAAGGGGCTCAAGTACAAAGGCATGCAACATGACCAAAACATGGAGCGTTCAACACATGCTTTTAAAGCATTAAAGAAACAACTAAAGCATGCATACAAGCACATCAAGAAGTCTGAAGTAACATGCTAGATGGTTCCAAACTACCAAAAATGAAGCAAGCATGGCATGCTATACACTCATACTCTCAAGGCCAACAAGCCAAATGCAAAGGAGCTACATGATGCATGATGGGATCGACCCAAATGGCTATGGACAGAGTTGAATCATGTCAAAATAAGCATACAAGCTTCACAAACACAAGCCTAAAACATGTTAGAAACTAAGGCTAACAAGCTAGTCATGTTAAGGCAATATTAAGGCATTACAAAGTAACTATGCAAATCATGCAAAGAGTACTAAAACCAACTTGAAATCATGTTATAACATGGCAATATAAGCATGGAAAACAAGCCAAACATGCTCAACACACACTCAAACATGAAGCTCCTTAAGGAAGCAAAATTTGTCCTTTTCAAGGACATCAAGGAGAGGGGGTGGCCCTCTCCTTCTTGAGACTTCAAGGCATGCTCTTCACCACTGAAATCACTCAAGATTTCAGTGGTGGAGAGATCCTATCACCAAAATCTCGGATCTCAACCAAAATGGCACAAAAGGGACCCTTTTCAAGGCCTAAAGGGGGTCAAACTTCCCCAAACCACAAAACACTCTTAATATACAATAAAGAGGGTAAAAAATCAGAACTTTTTTGTGTTATGTGCTAAGCACAAAAACTGTTTTAAAGCAAGCAAAAATGGGTTGCAAGAATGGAGGAAAAAGGGGTAGTTTTGTTACCTTTGAAGACCACCTTCACAAAGGTTGGAGTGAATGGGTCCTTGAGCTCAAAACTAGTCAAGAACAATAAGAACAAACCTCTGGAACCTCAGAACCAAGAGGAAGGTGGAACACTAGGTGTTTTAGTGCAATAGTAAGGCACAAAACACCTAGATTTCAAAGAGAAAGAGAGAGATAGAGTGTATATCTATTCTAACCCTAAAAGAACCAGAGCTCTAACTCTCTAACAATGGCTGAAACCTCTCAAGAATTCCAACCCCTTGCCAAGAGGAGCTCCTCTCTTATAGAACTTGTAAGACTTACAAGCTAAGCAAACAAGGGTTCATCCCTCCATACACGTGTATGGAGGGGAAGCCAATGGCACACAGCTGTGAGAAAATATCTCACAAAGCAAGTGCACAGTGGTCGGCAGGGCAAAATGGTCATTTCGCCCAAAACAGTGCCGACCGGCACAAAATAGTGCCGGTGGGAACTCCAGCCAGCCGGTGGCCTCTAGCCACAGCCGGTGGTGTGTAGGGATGCCTCACAAGGCATTCCCTGCCCCTCTAGGGCAAAACACAAGTGTTTGGTGCAAAACCAAACACAAAACGGTCGAGTTCGGAGGTCCTGAGGCAAGGCGCGCTGGCCGAGAACTCCGGGAACTCCAAACGAACACAAACATGGATAATCACCGAGTGTCCAAGCGGTGACGTCCAAGTCTTGGGGACGGTCAAAAATGGGATGTCTACAGATGTCTAGAAAAGACTTAGGCATCATGCATAGTATTCTGAATGCACATGAAAAGCTTGATGGCAACGTTAATTGTATATGTAATATTTGCTAACTCCAATGCCTATAATCCATGTTTATTGTATATTTCTTGTATATATTGTAATTGATTGTCATGTAGAATATGGTGAGAACAAGAATGGAAGACCCGGAAGATTGTACTTCTGCACGGTTGGACAGAATGGAAAGAATGATCATGGAAATGGTGGAGACCTTACAACAACAATAGTAATAGCCACAACCACAACTGCCACCGCTACCGCCACCGCCACCGCCATCGGTACCTCCGCCTGTGGTACAAGATTTCCATGCTGAGGATCGGACTATTACACTCACGAGGGAATTTAAGAAGATGAAGCCGCTATCATTCAAAGGAGGAATAGAACCAATGAAAGCTGATGCCTGGGTGTTGGGGATAGAAAAGCTGTTCAAAGTTTTTCCTTATACTGAGGCCCAAAAAGTGCAACTTGCTGCCTTCACGCTCGAAGATGAAGCACGGAGGTGGTGGATGCTTACGAGAACTGTACACCAAGGGTTAACATGGGACAGGTTCTTGGAACTGTTTTATGATAAGTACTTTCCCTAAAGTATGCGAGACAAGAAGGTGAAATTTGAAACTCTCAGACAAGGGAACAAGACTGTTGTAGAGTATGAGGCCCAATTTGCAGAAATAACCCGATTTGCACCTCATATGGTGGATACGGATTATAAGAAAGCATGGAAATTTGAAGGGGGATTACGGAATGCAATCCTTGATCGAGTCAACATGTTAAAGTTACCCACCTACGTTGATGTGTTGGAAAGGGCTGTTATAGCAAAAGGAAACATTCTTTGCTTTCGTAATCGGATTTCGAGTGGAAAGGAAAGAGGCGAACATTCAATTGTCCAAGGGTCGATCCTCCACCAAATCTGAAACAAAATTCAGGATCTCGATTACTACCACCCCTACTCAAGATTCAACTCTGTTTGTTCGTAATGTGGAAAGAAGCACCTTAAGGACTTGCTATCGGTTGTCCTAACATGTTTTAGGTGTGCTAAAACGGGTCATCTGGTAAAGGATTGTCCTCAAAAGAATCAACAAAATGGAAATAGGGTTGCTACAAGTTCAGTAGGGTCTACACCAGTTCCCAACACCAAGCCAGCTGCCAAGCCTGTTAACAATAAAGACGTCGCGAGACAAGGGAGGGTGTTTGCATTGGTTCCGGGAGAAGTGCAAAATGCTGCATCAGTGGTGTCAGGTATATTTATCGTTCACGGTCATTCTGCTCATGTGTTGTTTGATTCTAGTTCTACCCATTCCTTTGTGTCAAAACTATTTGCTCAAAATTTAGATAGATCTGAGGAAGTATTATCTTATATGTTATGTGTGTCTTCACCTTTGGGAGACTTTATGATTTGTACTTCTATATATTTTTCTTGTGAACTCCTAATTGGGGATGTCTAGGTATATGCCAACTTGTTGCCTCTTGACATGACTCACTTCGATGTTATTCTGGGTATAGACTGGCTGAGTGAATATTGTGCGACTATTAACTATTTGACTAAGCAACTCAGTTTCCACTTTCCGGGACACCTTTCAGGACAAATAGAAATTACTTATCAGGGACATGGAGTGACTTCTCCACCCTATTTGATTTCTGCAATGAAGGCCTATAAATTAATTCAGAAAGGATGTTAGGGGTATTTATGCAGTGTTTTGGAAGGGCAAGTGATGAATGGGAGTACCAATATAATTTTAGTTGTCTGTGAATTTCCAGATGTGTTTCAGAAAGAGTTACCGGGGGAGTTAGTAGACCGTGAAATCGAGTTTACAATTGAAGTGGCACCGGGAACTCAACCCATTTCCAAAACTCCATATAGGATGTCACCAGTTGAAATGAAGGAATTAAAGATTCAGTTACAAGATTTGCTTGATAAGGGGTTCATTCGCCTGAGTGTTTTTCCTTGGGGTGCACCAGTTCTGTTTGTGAAAAAAAAAGATGGAACACTCCGATTATGTATAGATTACAAGGAACTTAATAAGGTGACGATCAAGAATAAGCACCCATTGCCTTGGATCGATGATTTATTTGACCAGCTACAAGGGGCACAGGTCTTTTCTAAAATTGATTTACAGTCTGGATATCATCAATTGAAGGTCAAAGCTACCGATGTTGAAGATAGCCTTCCAAACTGATACGGTCATTATGAATTTCTGGTTATGCCCTTCGAAGTGACTAACACACCAGCAACATTTATGGATTTGATGAATCGTGTCTTCAAGCCCTATCTAGATGAGTTTGTAGTGGTATTTATCGATGACATCCTCATTTATTCGAAGAATGCAGAAGCTCATGAGAATCATCTTCGTTTAATTCTCCAAACACTTCGAGAAAGGAAACTGTATACAAAGCTGAAGAAATGTGAATTCTAGCTACATGAGGTAGCATTCTTGGGGCATGTGATAACAAAGGAAGAAGTTTCTGTTGACCCACACAAAATTGAGGCAATCATGAATTGGCCAACCCCTACCAATGTGACTAAGGTGCGTAGCTTCCTGGGGTTAGCCGGGTACTACAGGAGGTTTGTTCATGATTTCTCCAAAATCGCTGTATTGCTTACTCAACTGACTCAAAAGGGAGTTGTATTTGAATGGCCAGAACAACGGGAATCTGCTTTTTGGGAATTAAAAATGAAGTTAACTACAGCTTCGGTTCTTGTTTTACCATCTGGTACTGGAGGATTTGTGATCTACAGTGATGCTTCTCATAAGGGATTAGGTTTTGTACTTATACAAAATGGAAAGGTTATCGCTTATGCTTCTCGTGACTCAAACCCTATGAAAAGAATTATCCCACGCATAATCTTGAGTTAGCAATGTGGTTTTGCTTTGAAGATATGGCGACATTATCTCATGGTACTACTTGTGAGGTCTATCGATCATAAAAGTCTCAAGTACCTCTTTACCCAAAAGGAATTAAATATCGACATCGATGGTGGTTGGAGCTTATTAAAGACTATGATTTGCAAATCCATTACCATCTTTGGGAAAGCCAATATGGTTCTTGAGCTTAGTTGGAAAAGTATGGGAACTTTGGCAAATTTGTTTACGGGGCAAAAGGACTTATTGGTTGCATTGGAAAGAATGAATGTAGACCTTGTGACACATGAACAGGATGTTATGATAACAGCAATAACAGTCCAACCAACATTGATTGAAGAAATTAAACAGCGGCAAATGGAAGATGACTCCTTGAAGAAAATTAGGGATGAAATAGAAACAAGACCAAGACCTGGATTTGAGTTTACAAATTCAGTACTTAAATTTCAAGGCAGGTTGTGTGTTCCCAATGTAGCAGAAATTAAGAAGAACCTGATGAAAGAAGCACATGCCTCCAAATTTTCACTACATCCAGGAAGTACCAAGATGTATCGAGACTTAAAACAAAATTTCTGGTGGCCAAATATGAAGAGAGAAATTGCGGACTTTGTCTCAAAATGTTTACAATGTCAACAAGTGAAGGCAGAGCATCAGAGATCGGCAAGGTTACTGCAACCCCTTCCAATCCCAGAATGGAAGTGGGAACATCTGACCATGGATTTTGTTGTAGGGTTACCATGGACTCCTCGGGGTATGAATTATGTATGGGTCATTGTAGACCGGTTAACTAAGTCTGCCCATTTTCTACCTATGAAAATTCAGTACAACGCAGATAAGCTTGCTGTAATTTATGTGAACGAAATTGTGAGACTCCACGGTGTTCCAGTTTCAATAGTATCAGATAGAGATCTGAAGTTTGTATCTAGATTACAGCGAGTCTCTGAGGAGTAATGGGTATGCAATTAAAGTTTAGCATAGCTTTCCACCCTCAGACAGACGGACAATCCAAGAAAATGATACAGACATTAGAGGATATGCTCCGAATGTGTGTTTTAGATTTTCAAGAAAGTTGGGAAACTCATCTACCATTGGCAGAATTCGCGTATAATAATAGTTACCATTCGAGTATTGGGATGGCACCCTATGAAGCTCTGTATGGAAGACCATATCGTTCCCCCGTGTGTTGGGCTGAAGTTGGAGATAGGTCATTGTTAGGGCCCGAAATTGTCCAACTGACAACTGAGAAGATTAAGGCTATTCGAGAAAAATTGAAAACTGCCCAAAGTAGACAAAAGAGTTATGTGGATAACCGAAGAAAATATTTGGAATTTGAGGGGTAAGTTAACACCTCGGTATGTTGGGCCATTCCAAATTCTGGAGAAAGTGGGTTCGGTGGCTTACCGAGTTGCTCTCCTGCCAAGTATGAGCCAAATACATAATGTATTTCATGTATCTATGCTTCGAAGTTACCTACCGAATCCGTCTCATGTCATTGATTACCACCAAATTGTTCTGGATGATAAACTGACTTATGAAGAAAAGCCAATTCAATTACGGATCGGCAAGTAAAATAACTTCTGAATCGAGGATTAGATGGTGAAAATCTAATGGAAGGAACACTACGGAACCGAAGCTACTTGGGAAAAAGAAAAGGAAATGCAACACCGATATCCACATCTGTTCCTATCCTCAGGTAAAACAAGTTTGAGGGACCAAACTTATTTAAGGGGGGGAGAGTGTAATAACCCGACCCTCGTACATGTTTCTGGTATACTTTCAGTCCCCTATTCTGTGCATTTAAATGCTTACTTTGAAATTTCATGTGAAATTAAGTTTAAGTGAGTGGATCTTATGATTAGAGACCCATATCTCATTTAATAAGGGAAATATCTGTTACAATTATGATGTTCGATCGAGAAATTAGAAGCCTTAGAAGCTTGATAACCTGAAATTGATTTTATATTTGAGTTCAGCATAATTTTTAGATCATAATATCATTTTCTATAAAAATCTGATTCGGAATGATTAAACTGATTGATTTTTGTTTTATTCATCTTTTATATATACTTAATTCCTTAAACATTTGACTTATGATCTTTTAACTCAAAATACCTCCTGGGAGAGAAAAGAGAGTGTAGAGAAGAAGAACTAGGAGAAGAAGTTCAACAAGGGAAGATTGGCAAATTAAGGAGAGTTGTGGGATTTAAGCTCAAGGTAGGCTCAATCCATCTTAATTAACCCTCACTTGGACTTGAGCAAGGATTTGTTTCATATTCATAAATTAGGGTTTGTAATTGAGGATTATGTGTGATTAATGCTTGACTGAAAAGTTGTTCTCATCATTTGGTTGTTTTGAGACTTAATTTAAGTGTTGTGAAGGAATTACACTTTATTCTTTGGTTTTCATGCCAAACTCATATAATTATACATATGTATTGTGCATATATCAAATATAACCATAAACATTAAGAAATTGGATTTTGTAGGTGAAATTAGGAAGGGCTGTGACCTAATTAAGCTTCTAATCATGTCTATTTTGTGATATCATAATTGTGATTCATGTTATGAAAATGTTGAGTTAACCTACTGAATTAATTATCCTTATTTTGTACATAAAACGTGTTGGTTTTGCTGAATTTTGGGTTGAATTCGGACTGCCAAAACAAAGGTCCCGACTCGCACATGCGAAGGTCATGGCCGCACGTGCGGAAGCACCACTGCACGTGTGGGGCTCACGGCCACACGTGCGGAAAATAGGGGAAATTGGGAAATTACATTCTGAAATTACCGCATGTGCGGGGAAGAATTACCGCACGTGTGGCCCATCTTTCCGCACGTGCGGCCCATATCGAAAAATTTTGTCCGCTCCGTTTTTCTTGTTTAACCCTCTGATATTATTAAAATAATTATTTGATGCTTTTAAGATGGTTGTAAATTCATTCGAAGCAAAACGAATCCGATATTGTTTAAAAAGGAAAACGAACTAATTCTTGTACTGCATGTGTATATAGGGCACATACCAGAAGGAACTGCCGTGCCACCACAACACTGTGAGTAATAATCTTTATACTAGTATATTTGTTTATCGTTAACAATCATTATTAACGCTCTGTTATCTGCAAGTTAGTTACGCCAACCTATTTGAATGAATGGAAAATCTGCGTACATCTGTATAACTCTGGAAGTATCCTGCTTTGTTAATATCTGGGCCAGAGGCCAATATGTAAAGTTTGTTGGGCCTAAGGCCGATCTGTAAAATCTATTGGGCCTAAGGCTGATCTATAAAATCTGTTAGGCCTAAGGCCGTTCTGTATGTCACTGGGCTTGAAGCCGCTCTGAATAAGGATTGGGCCTAGGGCTGTTCTGAAAATGTATACAGAATAAGCTCACTCTTACGACCTCTACACTTGTACACATTATAATTCAAGTTTAATCATTAGATTGTTTGAGAATTATTATTCACTGAGCCTCGCTCACTTTGTGTTATGTCTGTTTCCGTACGCAATCAACCTGGAGGTCGGTCTTAGTTCAACCTGGGTCACTCCTTTTTGGACAAGCAATGTAAAGAAGCTTAAGCATTTTGTGGGGTTCCCTTAATGACCCCTAGCCTGGTTCTTAATCTTTTGTCTAATGTAATTAGTCATGTATAATCTTCTTCACCAATATTTTTGCTGTATGCCTACGTGTGGGGCTAGTTCTATACATATGCCCATATATGTTATTGTGTGAATGCAAATATCTGCTTCTGGTATATCTATCTATCATATGAGGAACTGTTTAATGGCACATTGAGATCCTGGCATATAGGTGTGAGCTCGATGTATGTTAATTTATATTATTTTACGTTATTAAATGCTTCTGTTCAGGCCCCATATGTTGTATATATCGAATTAAGTGTCCGTTTCTGAAGTGATCGTGCCCAAACTTTTAGGGGCGGGTTTAGGCGTGACAAAACTAGCTTTACTATGTGATGCGCACAAGCAAGTATAAACTAGTTTGCTTAAGTTGGAACTAGCATTTAAGCATATAGCCTCATGGCAAACATGCTAATCATGGCAACATTCACATTCATGCAAGTCTGCTAAAGTGTAAAACTTACCTAGTATTCCAAGCTAGGAAAATATGAGTTAGTAAATAATGCATGATTCCTAACTATACAAAGATGCCTAATGCGACACATGCAATAATGCAATTAATAGGCTCGACTACTAATATGGCATATGGATTGATTTGAACAACATGCGATTAAACACGTATTCAAAGAAGATATTGAAATGACAATGTAGTTTAAATGATGGGCCGAGCCTCGGTACATGCAAGACAAGATGAATGAATGCAAGCATGCCATATGTTAATTGAAGTATGTCCCTAATCTAACCATCAAAAGCGATTAAATAAAAAAGGAGAGAGACTTGGGGTTGGAAGACATACACACACGCACGCACGCACACTTATTACAACATTACACCATCACGAAAGAGAGTCCGAATGAATAAGCTAACCAACTAGCTACGCTAAACTAATTAAGCTAACTAATTATTACAAAGCTCGAATTAATTAGCTATTCTAGTTAACTAATTACAAAACGAAATCGAATAACTAGTTAAACAAACTAATTATTTACAACTCCACATTAGCTACAACTAATTAATTACAACATGTATTTAAGCTAGATAATTAAATGTTAAATAAGCTTGAAATGCAAGGGAGGCCCATGCACGTGCTCGGTTTCCACCCGAAAGGTCACTGTTTTGCTATTGAATGCCTCTGTTTGCACATAAGCACTTCCACTTTCTCCTTTTCCAGATCAACTCTATTTCGTCTCAGGAGCACACTGTTGAATTTGCATTGGTGGTGGCAATTTGGTCGGCCTGTTGAAGGTCGGTCAGCCAACAATTGTGGCCAGTCGGCCAACAATGGTGGCTGTCGACTCTTGGTGGTGGCCGCCACCACCCGACTTGGACTTCCTTCTTTGGAGCAGAGAGGCAAACAGAGCAAAATAGTGTACTTTTTGAAGGTTTGTTTGTAATGTATCCTCCTTATCATCAAACAAGTTCAAATGAGTGATACTCTTGGCTCTAGAGCCATCAACCAAGCAATTTCATTGCATGATGGCCAAGAACCAAGTTTGTACAAGTTTAATGAATGTAAAACAAGACTCAAATGACCATTACCCTATCATGCATGATCAAAGGCAATGGAGACCTAGCAAAATGACACATTTCATCACTTTTGAGTATGAAATGTTCCATTTTCCTTGTGTTCAAACTAACATCCGATTTGAACACAAGTAATGTAACACAAAGAATGTTTATCTTGCCTTTTTTACTTGCCGATTTTGTTTTCACATTTTAATTACCAAACCATTCATTGATCAATTAGTCCATTGGTGAGTGTCCTCTAATGGAAGGAGGACTCAAACCACAAGTTGCTTTGGGCATGAAAGAGGCATTGGACTGTTGGTAATGAACCCTGTAAGGGATTAAACCATTGGGTGTAGCACCTCCATTTCACACTTACGAAAACAAGTGGTTTGAAACCACTTTCAAAGAAAAACGAAAGAGTGAAGAATTGAGGGGGATTGTGGAGATTGTAGTGCTGAAATTAGGTGAGAAAAAGCACTAAAACATGCAATCAACTCAAACCAATGATGGTTAAAGCCTAAAAACACCAAGTTTGTGAAAGGATTTACACTACCACTATGCAAAACAAGACTCAAATGAACTAATCAGCCCAAAATAGAGCTAAAACAGGTTATTTCAGAGACTAAAACATGCTGGAATTGAGCTAAGTTAAGTTAGAAAAACATGCTAACGTGTGAAGCTAACTAAGCATGCAAACATGGCACAAGAAAGGAAGGCTAACCCCTTTAAATTTTGACTTCAAAATAAGTTTTTTGCCATTGAAAAACCTCTAAAATTCAATGGTTAAACGGCCCAAAAAAGTTGGCTTGAAAGTGATGAACAAAGGTACAAAAGCTTTACAAACTAAGAAGCAAGAAGGACGAACCACCCCTTAATTGACAATGGCCTCAAACCAGCACTTTTAAGCGATAAAAATAGAGCTTTTTACAGTTCAAAATCAGCCTCAAAACAATTGAAAAAGATGGCAAAGCAAGGACACAAAACAAGTATAAAGAGAGAGTGTTATACCTCTTGAAGCCAAGACACAATTTGGCCAACAATCCAAGCTAAAACCACTTTCAAGAGCTCAAAACAAGTCCCAAGGAACCTCAGCTCAAAGGTGAGAGGATTTGGTTTAGGATGTGTATGCAAAAGTGTAGAGAAACTAGGCAAGTATGCACAAAATTGCAAGAGAGAGAGAGAGAGAGAGAAATCTAGAGAGAGATTTTTTGTTCCAAAATTTCTAACCCTCGAAAATGGGGGACGAACCCCCCTATATATAGAAAAATAAGCCTTGAGCTTAGAAACATCCCACCATACACATGTAGGGAGATGCAGCTCAATGTGCTAACAGCTGTCACAGCTGTCAACAAATATCTGGAAAAAGACACTAATGGCCGACCAGCCACACCAATGGCCGACAACCATGAGCCATGGCCGACCTATATGGTGGTGGCCAACTGGTCACCAAGAGGTCCAGACACCAAGTTAGGTCCAAAACAAGGCATAGAAAAGACAAGGTTTAAAGGCTCAAACACAGGGCGTTCCACTGACGACTTCGAGCACTCAAAATGAATACATGCAATCATAATCATCATATGCACAAGTGATGATGTCCAAGTCTTAACGATGGTGAAAAATGAGATGTCTACAGTTGCCTCTCTTTGACAGAACTCGAAAGTCATGAAGTGATGGGAGTGAATGTCAAAGCCAAGAGACAACTCATTTTGACAAGGCCGAAGACTTGGACAAACAAACAAGCAAGACAAAAATGGTTGTGCCTGTAGGCTGCCTACAGATCCCTTTATAAGGAATCAAACCGACGTAGTTCTAGGGCAAAATGCAAGTGATATGCATGATGCAGGAACATAACTTATGATCATGCAATGAGGCTGTAATGAAACATTTAGATGCAAATGCTATGCAATGAAAATGCCACATTCAAACAAACCGAAACATGGTATAGCAACCTCAAACACAAAAGTAAGTAAACATGCCACATATGGGAATTACGAACCAAACCACATTTCATACAGAAAAGATGTAAGAAAATTATGCAAGCTTAACTACGTGATGCGGAGGAAAGGCGAAGAGCGACGGTCGGGCACACCCGAGGTCTCAACCGAGATCCTAATGTGTTGCACACATGAGAAGGAAAAGGGTGGTGTGAACACCGGGATACACCCAAATGTTTTTCACCGAAGGATTGGTGTGAACACCGGGATGCACCCGAATTTTTTTAACCGAAGGATTGGTGTGAACACCAGGGCAAACCCAAATGTTTTTAACCGAAGGAGTGGTGTGAACACTGGAATGCACCCAAATGTTTTTAACCAAAAGGAGTGGTGTGAGCACTGGGATGTACCCAAATGTTTTTAACCAAAAGGAATGGTGTGAACATCGGGACGCACCCAAATGTTTTTAACCAAAAGGAGTAATCCTAACGCGTCTCAGGCACGAGGAGAGGGAGTAAAAGGATGTGATTCGACCTATTTTTGACAAGGCCGAAGACTTGGACAAACATACAAAGCGCAAATGGTTGAACTCGCAAGCTGCCTACGTATCCCTTAAGGAATCAAACCAGCGTAGTTCATGCAGGAGGCACACGTGCCAAGGATAAGATATGCGCCCATAGGCAGGGGCAAAATGCAACTGAAAATGCAAGAAGCCGAGCATAACTTATGATCATGCAAAGAAAGCTGTAATGAAGCACACATGCAACAGTTATAAGCTAACATGCAACAGTCTACACTATAATGCAGAAAGGATGTAAGAGAATTATGGAATTCTCAGAACGTCTCACTCGGAGGAATACAATACCTGTGCGGCTCGCCTGGTTCCACCAGCGGTAAATGAGCCGTACATACAATATCGTGCCTGAAAAGAAAGCAAACTTAACAGGTACAATATTGTTAGCAATACGTATGTCATGCAAAATGAATGCAAGATGATATGCAATATGTACAACAATGTATGAATAATGCAAATGAAAATGTAGTGCGATTAAAACTAATGCGAATTACATGCAGGGCAATTGAATCATGATTCAAACCGGAGTGGCTCGAAACCACACAAATGTCAAATAGATTGATGGAGGTGACAAGTCCGTCTCCCATAGAACGATGTCTGATCTATGAGTACTTCGCACGGACACAAGAACAAGTATTGGGTGGAATGACATAAGTGGGGAAACGACCCGCTAGGGTGAGAATAATGATCCTAATGCCGGACGCAATGACTACACTATAATGTAATGGAAATGGATACAAATGGATATGGCACGCGGGCCAAACCGTATTTTGCCTAGGAAAGGCATGTACGCATACAAGCCGTATCTAACACAGAAGCGGTGCCGCTACCCTCAAGGCTCGGACACAAAAGCTCGACAACTGTGTTTCAACACGAAAAGTGTGGGCACATACCAGACCAAGCTCAACAAGGAAAGGTGCAAGCCATAGATGGGGGTGATGCAACGGATGCATGCAAGCTACAATGCAATGGATATGGATACAATGGATATGGCATGCGGGCCAAACCGTATTTTGCCTAGGAAAGGCATGTGCGCGCCTGGCCGTATCTAACACGAAGCGGTGCCGCTACCCTCAAGGCTCGGACACAAAAGCTCGACAACTGTGTTTCAACACGAAAAGTGTGGGCACATACCAGACCAAGCTCAACAAGGAAAGGCGCAAGCCATAGACGGAGGTGATGCAATGGATGCATGCAACTACAATGCACTGGACTAGGTGTTTTACAAAAAAAAATGCGTGACACATACACTATATTACAATGAAATGCAGGACAAATGCATGGTTTTTTGTTTTGAAATGCATGACATATGCAATATTTACAAATGATGCGTGGGATGCATGTTGATGCAATGGCTGCGATTGCAGTTTTCCCTATTCTCCCAACGGGGCGACATACTAGGTTGGTTCAGTATCCAGAATTGAGACGTAAACACGCCGCCTCAACCTATGGGGCTTCCATACAGATTTCAAGCCGAGGGTATACCCCCTGGGTATTTAAACCAGACTTTAGTCTCGGAAATTCCGAACCTTTGCGTTCTAGGCATAAGCCGTTTAAACTCTAGTTTTCACCGTCCCCATTGGTCTCCTAGGAACTTACCGCAAACACAGGCGGGTGGCTTTACCAGACCACCGGAAGTCGTTCGGGCACGACAAACACCGAAGGAATTGCATCTTCAGAGGATTTAAGGTCTCCTAGACCGTGCGTGTTTAAGGTCTCGCCAGACCAGGGGACAACGATGAGATGCGCAAAACAACGCTATGGAATGCATGCAAAATGCAATGAGGTGCATCTTACCGAAGGTTTTACACCACCCGAGGATTTAAGGTCTCCCAGACCGTGCGTGTTTCAAAAGATGGAAAATGGAGTGCAATGAGGTACGCGTGCCTCAAAGGATGGAAAATGGAGTGCAATGGGGTGCGTAAGCGGTAGCGATGAAATGCATGCCAAATGCGATGAGGGGCAACTTAGTGCACCGAAGGTCTTGCACCTCCCGAGGATTTAAGGTCTCCTAGACCGTATGTGTTTAAGGTCTCATCAGACCGTGCGTGTTTTATGGTCCCGCCGGACCAGGCGTGTTTAAGGTCTCGCCAGACCGCCGGTAAAATGGAATACCCATGAGGCACGCATACCCTACTAAATGGAAGAAGAAGTGCAACGTGAGGCATATGTGCCTCGAAATGCAATGAAATGCGAAATGAATGTAACGAGGTGCACCTTAATGCACCGAAGGTCTTGCACCTCCCGAGGATTTAAGGTCTCCTGGACCGCGCGTGTTTTTGGTCCCGCCGGACCGTGCGTGTTTTCGGTCCCCGGACGACGTTGGCAAAATGAAATGCACATGAGGCACGCGTACCTCATTGGATGGAGAATGAAATGCAAAACAAAGTACGTGAGGTAGTACACCTCACGTGAGTCAAGGTGAAATGCAAAATGAAACACGTGAGGTAGTACACCTCACGTGACTCAAAATGAGATGCAAAATGAAGCGCGTGAGGTAGTACACCTCACGGGACTCAAAATGAGATGCGAAATGAAGCGCGTGAGGTAGTACACCCCACGTGAATCATTATGAGATGCAAGATGAAGGAGTATGACACGCATGCCACACGACAATGCAAAATGGTGCAAGTTGCAAGGGACGTGCAAGATGGCGCGATACGATGCGGACAATGTGATGGATGCGTGGCGCTGCAGGGCAACTTTTGAATCTTTATAGAAGACAAAAGGATACAAAAGGATACAATCTTCGCTTGAATTTGAGCGTCACGCACAATAGAGACGGTCCGAGGTCAAAACGGAGGCCGGTTGAGCATCGGGGATGCATTTTATTGTACTTTCTTGAGCTATGAAGACCCAAAACTTCTCAACTTGCCTAAACAGGGCCTTGGGAACACCACCGGCTGGGTGGGGTGGCAACCGGCTACCACCGGCTGCCTAAACTTCTCCACTGGCACAATAATGTGCGGCTAAATAGTGCCGACCGCCAAAATATTGATCGAGGCGCTTTTGCCATTTTGCCTCGGGTCTTTTGAAATAGGGCTTGAAACCCTATTCCTTTCACTTCAAGCCGCCGAAAACTCCTCCTCTCTCTCTCTAGAGTGTTTTTCCTTTGATTTTTCGCCGATTTCTCCGCGTTTCACGCCCGCTTTCTCGTCGGATTCGCGATATTCTTCGCGTTTCGGACATTTTCGACCGAACAAAACTTCGTTTCGGTGCATTTTTCACCATTTTCGCCTTTTCGGGACTTGTTCCCCTCGATTTTCTCTTCATTCTCGTGTCTTTTCACATTCCGACCCTTCCGGCCATTTCCGACCCTCTCGGGTTTGACTTTGTCGGTTGACTTTTCGTATTCCGGCCCATTTTTCCCTTTTCGGCTATTTTCTCATCTCCACTGCTATGGCCGATGATGTTCCACATGTCGGGACTTCCCCGGACCATGAGATGGACCCCGGGGTCGAGCTCCTCCCGTTGAGCGAGCGCCCATTCGATCCGGCGACTTATCGTCCGGCCATTCACGTGCTACCACCCGACGGACTCCGCCACTTCCGCGGCTTCGATAGGGCTTTGGATCCGGAGCTTCTGCTGCGCGAGCCGGCCTCTCACTTGTCTTCTGGCGTCGCCGAGGTAACATTCTTGTCTTTTATTTTCTGCAATGTAGGATTTCCTGTCAACTGCCATAGCTAACTGAACCCATTAAGCGCTTGGATTACGATGTCTTTGTCTTGTAGTCGATTGTAGACAAACTCACTGCTGACATCTGTTTGGGGCCGACGCACATGCACACACACTACACTGGCCTCAAGCACTCAAACACACGGCACACATTGCACTACCAATTCGCCGACACCCGGCGCTTATTTGAATCTGAAAACTCGCACGCATGCTAGATTTGCACAAAACTGCACTAACACGCGGACACATCACACGTTGTTTACACTGATCCTCATAGAACACCGACATATCACGGTAGTAGCCCACCCATTTGGTATCTTTGAAATCGACATTTGCTTGCATCTGAGACACGTACATACGTGCACCATATTTACACACCGCCACGCAAAAGTACACTGATGTATCGCACATTGTAGTTTACTGAAAACACACCGGCACCCGGTTTTTGTTTGAATCTGAAAAATGTGCACACATGCACCAAGTTCATACTGGAGCATCCAAAACACACTGACGCATCACGCGCTTGTAGTTCACAGATTTGTACCAACTGCATATCTTCACATGGCTTTGCAATTTCTTGACTACAGGGAGACTCCCATACTCTCCGTGGGTATGGGAACGTCACCTTCATGAGTGGTACGTCCGGTACTGACGCAGATCGTGGATCGGGATCGGCGGTACCTTCTGCGAGGACTTTCGGGCTTTACGCTTGCAGACCTCTTCTTGCGCTCTGGCGAGAGGTGGTGGGACACCACCGATTCTTTTCATTTATCGGCCGGGGACATAGCGATGACCCTACGACTTCTCGATGCTCACGGTATCGGGGTGGGGGTGATCCGATCCCCGATCGATATATATGGGCGAGTGGATTGCGCTCGAGTTCATTTGCTCGTGGCGCCGCCACTTGTTAAATCGAGGTTCGTCCGCTACTCTGGTTGATGCGATTTAGTCACGGACCATCTTTGGTGGGCAGACTCGATGACCCAGAGGCGGCGAGAGGTATGCACGCGGCTTTCTCATGTTTTTGCTGGGGACCACCCTGTTTGCCGACCGGGCGAACACAGTGCCCCTTTGCTTGCTCAGCGCCTTGGTGGACGTCGAGAGGATTGTGCAGTATGACTGGGGGGGCGCGGCTTTGGCCACCCTTTACGGTTATATGAGCTCGATCTCGTGGCGATGGGCAATTTGCTAGGAGGCTCTTGGCGAGCACAGGAGGTATGTCTTCTTCTCTGCTTTTCATTTCTGCTCTGTACTTTCACGTATTGCACACACTTGCATGCTTGTACCTTTTACAATTCTTGTACCTTTGTACACACGGCACACACATACTCAACCTGCAGCTCTGTTATTTACGCTTTATTACGTATGCCTTTTCTGATAATCATACTGACGTCTGTTTTGCAGTTGTGGGTCTATGCCTACTTCCCCGGACTAGAGCCAGTACCGGAGACGGAGACCCCTCTGGTCGTCCCCTTCTCTCGCCGTTACGACGGGCGATGTGTCCGGAGACCCCGGGACACTTTTAGCTTCTACCGTCGTTTCTTCGACACCATTACCCCCACTGAGGTATGTTTTACTTACAGTCCGTTTTAAGCTTTGCTTTCATGCGTACTTTTCTATATCAGTAGATAATCAACTGTATTTCATTTCAGGTCACCTGGCAGTCGTGGGCTCCACTCCCAGCGGTGATACGAGATCGGTACGCCGGTGCCATCGAGACCTCGCGCTACCGGATTCTCCTGGAGGGTCCGATGCTCGAACTGGTACTGGTGGCGCTTCTTCGTCGGACCACAGGATTGCCGGAGCGAATAGTTCGATCCATCCTCCGAGCACATGAGGGACAGAGAGGTTTTACGTGCGGCGGATGGAGGACAACACCCTTGGTGGGCGTAGATGTAGATGCCTCTGGCGAGGCGACTACTCGAGTGCGTCCGGACCTTCTTGATCTGACCTCTGGCGGGGCTCGTGATCCAGTGAACTGCGGCACCAGCCGGGCAGAGGCGGCAGGGGGCCATCCTGAGAGGCTCGAGCTCGCATGGCGGAGGTCTGAGGGGAGGGGCGAGGCTGGCCTGCTCTGCCTACCATGTTGACTTACAGGGGACAGAGTGGGGAGGCCTACCAGATCCCGTTTGCTCCTCCTCCGGCTGGTCACGAGTTGGCCGGTATTCCTGACTTACCTCCGGTATGTATTACTTTATTTCTGCATCTTGCATTGTTATTTCATTTCAGTTCATTCAGACATTCCACAGAATACTGATGTATTTAATACTTTTGCAGGCTTCCTCCGAGTATACCCGTCAGTCTGTGGAGCTGAATGCCTCCTTGATGGGGATGCTGCAGCGGACTCTCGATGCTTTGGCCGTCTACGGCTTGCCGGTATGTTCTCTCGACCACGATCTCAAATCATACTGCTTCGCTGTCTGCTATCTTGCACAAAATCGATAAATCGCTCACTTTATTCATCACAACATTCATATCTTCCTGACTCATACATCGTGATTCTTTCTTGATTCACTGTTCACAACATTCACACACTGTACTCATACACTGCATTCTGTACTAATAAATTGCTCACAGCTTTCTGATGCGTTTGCTCTTTGTATTTTTAGCCTCCTTTCCCGATCCCTCCAGTGGGTGGCGCTGCTCCAGCTGGGCCTCCCCTCTCTACTCGGGATGGCAGGATCTTCCCTCGTACCAGAGGGGGACGTGGTCATGTGGGGAGCAGCTCACGAGCTCCAGTTCCAGGAGACGGTGAGTCAGAGGCGGGGACTGAGTCATTTGCGGAGGAGGCCGGGGATAGCTCGGGCTCGGGCTCGGCGATGGCAGCTCGACGATGCTTTTGTGCTTCTGCCCAGGAAGAGGGCGAGGACTGACCCTTAGGCATGAGGCCTACTACTGATGATGATGATTTTTGCTGCTTCTTTTCTTTATTTCTTTTCTTGTACTTTTCTCTTTTTGATAGATAGAGTACTATGTACTGCCGCAGGCAGGTTTTTGCTTTCCTCAAAAGTTTGTACTTTGAAAGAGATTATATAAAACAAACTTTTTATCTGAAAAGTGTTATGTTTACATATCTCCTACTTTGCACCGCATTGCATCATATTACACCTCAATGTAAATGAAATTTGATTTGTTGTCTGAAAATGGAGCATTCGCACTGTAATCCTCGGATAACCAACCAACTAACAGCAAGCAACCCAGACAAATCACTGCTCAAACTTTGGCAAATGGCCCGCATTCTGCTGGGGATCATTCTGCACACAGCTCACAACTCAGTATTTGGTTCATTCTGTACACAGCAAACTTTTGAACAAATAGCCCCAATCTGATGAGGCGGATCACAAAACTGACATGGTTGCAGTCGAAACACACTCGGATGTCTCAAATCTTCCCTTTCTTTCTCTTGCATAGATCTGAAACGGCAGCATTACGAGCATAAGCGGTTAACCTTTTGGGAGGATTCTGGCAACCGGTGTCAAGTCTACGTTGAATCTGTGGAGGGACTCCAGTAAAGAAGATAAAGGGCACGCGACCTAAACACAACGAGACACACTCGGAGAAGACTCAAGGCTAAGTTGAGACCGACAAAACAGAAGACACGACATACAGACATGTTTTATAATAAAAGACCTCAGACTCGAGGAGCCAATTCCTCCGGGTAGGTTTCCCACCCTTTCTGATTTGTGTGATTCTCACATCACTCGGCCCTCAGGCTCGGTTTTTCTCACTAAACCCTTTTCTCACTTTTCTCTCAACTCACACCTCTCTATTCTTTAATCTCTCATTTTATATCCCTCCCCTGGGTGGTTGATAGATGGATAGAAAGCGGGGGATTCGTGCCCGATACAGCTAGCTCGCGGCTATTCCTTCTGGTAAATAGAGTGCCTTTCTGGCGAGTGCTTTGATGACAAAGAAGAGACAGAACACCTGACTCGACTGTGCCCTTAGTTCATTACTCTGACCATTCTTTGTTTTCTTTCTAAAACAGTTTTGATCAAAATGAACGCCAGATTAGCGTGTTTGGGCAATTTTTGATTTTCAAAATCATGCAAGTCAGGTTGCAAGCACTGAAAGTTTTTCCTTTTGGGTCCAGACATGGCCCAATTTTGAAAAATGGAATTGTTTTCGAGAAAATAGCCAACCTTAGTAAAAATTTTCAAAAACTATTTTCGCAAACGGTCAATGCTCAACAAGCACAGAACCTACCCTCGAGATACGCAACCTCGGATCGGAGGCAATTTGGGAAAATTCCCCCTTGCTTGAAGGGGCGCATGGCAATGGAAAGTTGCCCCTAGTTTAGGCGGCAACTCAGGGCAATCTTTATGGCAATGCGAGGCAACGGAAAGTTGCCCCTTGTTTGGACAGTGCCGCAGCATGCTCGTCAACGATTGTTCTCGACCAGGCTCTCGGGCACGGAGAGGATGAAGACGGCCACAAACAATATATTGACATAGTCACCTTGAGGGCGTTGGTGGCTGGGCTTTAGGAGGAAGTTGATCACGTAGTTCCAGTCGTTGCAACCGAGACATCAGATTCGGAAGAAGGCACAAGTGATCAAAACCATGACATGAACTGAGACGCTATGAAAGCGTTAAGAGCTGGACTTCAGGATGAAGTTGCCTACGTATCCCAAACATGGGAATCAAGCCTTACGTAGTTCGGGGTTAAGGTACACTCGGGTATTTAACCTCTCCTTTTTATGCTCTAATTTTTGCCAAGGCGCCTGTTGCAGGTTTTCAACCTTGCGAGCCTTCGTTTTTCTTTCTTTTCAATTCTTTTTCATTTTTTCATTTGTTTTCTTTTTCTTTTAGGCTCTAACTTTTGCCAAGGCGCCCGATGCGGGTTTTCGACCTTGCGAGCTTCTTTTTCTTTTTCTTTTTTCTCTCTTTTTTTTGTATATATTTTCTTCTTTTGTATGTATTTTTTGCTTGCTCTAACTTTTGCCTGGGTAGCCCTTCCGGGTTTTCGACCTAGCGAGCCTCTCAAAGGGTAAAAGTATAACAAATCCATGCCAAATGGTTTTGGGATTGACGCTTCCCCTTTTCCGGGAGAATGACGGTTGCAGTGCTCTGCAGGAGATTCCGTCATGGTTGCTTTGCAAACTTCTTTTGGTGAAGTCTAATCTTTTGCTCGGATTTCGGTGCCTCTTGATCGAGGGCTGCTTCGAGTCTGGCTTCACAGGCCTTGCATTAATAACTAAATTCTGGATGCCGGTCCGAGGTTTGGAAAATGAAGGGTCGAGCCTCGAGACTGAGAGCGATCCTAAGTTGCGCAATCTCAAGAGCGATTCCATTACGTGTCTTCGCAGATTGCATAAAACATTTTGTTTTTGAAAGTTTTTAGGAGGCGATTTAATCGCCGTGTCAAGACAAGTGGAACGATCTGGATTAAACCAGGTCCTTCTCAAGACTACGCCGACCAAAGATGATTTGAATCATTAAGGGCTTAGCATGCCTCTCTTTCTCTCAATCGATCAAATTTTTGCAAATCCAAAGGAATTCCTTCCTCTTCGTTTCACCGCAGTTGTTCAAAAGGTTTTGAAAAACTTAGGTCATTGCAATGATTTTAAGGCACAAAGAGTAGGTGGAATGCCTTTGTCACCCCATTCAATTCTCTGCACAACTAGCCCAACATGATCAATAAATATGAAAACGGTAGCTACGGTGCTTTAGCTCAGATTTCTCGGATGTAAATTGGCTCCAGCAGAGGCGGACCCAAAGAGAAAGCAAAAGAAGTAATTACAAAACAAAAGCGGTGCTTGAGGCAACAACCCGGCCACACGGTATTCTATATAAGAGGGACTGACTCATTACAATTAGACAGATCCTTAAACAAAAGGACTGACTCAAAACAATGAGACAGACTCAAGACAAATCAAAAGACTGACTCGACACCCAAGTCAGGTTTTACAAAACCGGCATCGGCGGGTGCTCAAAAATGCGCGCCAAACGCCATATCCAAAAATGTACCAGATATTGCCCGCAGGCGGTTGAATCCCAATTACATACTCGCAGTATCGGTGTCCTCGGTATCTGTGTCCTCGTACTCTAGGAACTCTGTAGTGATTGATTTGGCCGAGGTAGGCGGGAGGATGACCTTGTTATCAATCAAATCCTGTACTTCATGCCGAAGGCGGAAACAATTGTCGGTAGCATGGCCAGACTGTTGATGGTACGCACAGTACTGAGTGGCATCATGGCCTGCTGGAAGGGGTTTGGGGAGTGGCTTTGGATCGAGGGGTGTAAGATGCCCCTTTTTGGTCAAGATCAGGAGTGCCCTAGACAAAGGCATGTAAAGAGGATGGAAGGCCCTGCGCCTCGGCAGTACTTTGGAGCTGAACGCTCTTGCTAGATGCACTAGCGAACGTCACGGTGCGACCTTAGATTGATTCTTCCCCAATGCAAGGCCGGAGCGGAAGGATCAGATTGGCATGACGGGCTGTCGATTCTCTGATTGATCGAAGCCTCAGCGGAGTGGGGAAAACATCATCCACAATTTTGGTTACAATCGCGGATACTGTTGTTTGCTCATTTCGCTTTCAAAGCTCGGATCGCCCACGGTTGTTCCACGGGTCGACATCTACCTTCACTTTGTCTTTGCCTCGCCTCGGCTGGTGAGAGGTTTGGGTTGGTCTTGGTACATCATTGTTGTGGGTGGAGGTCATCTCCGTCGATTGAGCTCGATCACAATCCGCCCAAGAACGGGGCTCTGGGTTCGAAATTTCCAAAGATACGGTGCAACCGGTGGCGAGGTTGACATTCCGTAAGCGAGATCTGCCACGGACCTCTGGAGATCGCCTATCATCCCCATTAACTCGAATGTAGTGGGCCCGCGAGCCTGATAGAACTGAGGGGTCCAGATTGGGTGTGCAGCGGGCGACCTAGGCGGGTGCGGCATATCAACAGCAGCTTCATCTTGTGGGGTGGTTTCTTGACTCAGCGCGGCCGTCATGACCACAATCTCTTCTGAATTCTGCATCATGTTTAGTCTTGCCTCAGCAAAGAGAAGATACTAGCTATTCTGACTCACTCTCTGAACCTCTAAACTGAAACGGAAAACAAGCAGTATTTCAGCCCCAAACAGATCAAACACAGGTGTAGTCGAACAACTGCACTCTACTACTGAATCACTGTTCCCCGAGATCACTGTCCCAAGTCTGAATCTGATACCCGCAGATATAACTGATTCTCAGCAACAACATCTTGGTGCTCGCGGGCGGATGCGGACTGCAAATCGGTATATGCATTACCTGTAGAGATACACTCTAAAAGCACATAGCAAGTAAATGAGAGCCAATACACCCCTATGTTGGGGTAGGGTTTCCTGCCCTATTTTGTCGAGCTAGGGTTTCACTACGACGCAATGTTTCAAACAACCTATATCGGGTAAGCAACTTTGTCCTAGTTTGGAATGGTCACTATGGATCCGGATATGTGCTAGGTCGAATGGTCGAAGGGTGCCCCAGAAACCGGGTTTGTGTTCTATCGGCAGAGCCCGCAACCGTCGACCTTATGGACATGCCTTGACAAGACAAGCCTCCAAAGAAACCGCCAGAATAGCAGATGACCAACACGGTGTCCTAGGCGCACCAATGCACATGCAATGCAAAGAAACACATAAGTGTAATCAAAATAGGATATCACGAGTTCGAGTCAAGCTCTCTAAAATCCCTAGAGTCGCGATCCGAAGCACGTCCGTGAGGGGACCTACGCTTCTGATTCGGACTCCTTTTTGTGTCGCGGTTCTAAATCTGAACCAAAGAGTCCAAATCCGCAAATCGTTTGAGAAAGCAGATTTTTGAAAAGTAGTGCCAAACATGGATCGCTTTGCGATATCTGAGTCGCCACCTAAATATTTTTAATTGGGAAATTTAGGAAACCACGACTCGGTCAAGGCCACATGTCCGTCATCACCAAAGTGGTCTTGGCTCGGGAGCTTGGGTACGATCGGGGAAGGTCAGCTATGAGCACCCCCTTTCGCCCGGTCTGAAGACCGGCCTCTACTAACCGTGATATCTGATTTTGAAAAACATTACATGTTCTTATCCCAATTATTAACCTAGAATTACTATGTGATGCGCACAACACAAAAGTATAGACTAGATCGCCTAACTTGGAAATAAACATTGCATATCCGTTTTGTCTCGAAAAACGTGTTGTTTTCTTTTGCTACTCGCAAGTAGGCTAAAAATGCGGATTTCAACGAGTTATTCCGACTCAGGCAATCCAACCTCCACCCACAGGCATTCAAACAGTTTATCACATAAGCACTTAGCCGCATGGCAGGCATACTGTCATGTTAACATTCACACGTATGCGATATGCTAAAGCATAAAAACTTACATCGTACTCCGTGCCAAAACAGTAAACTAGTTAGCAAACATGCATGACCTAGTTCATGTTAAGTGGCTAATGCATCACATACAGGGGTGCAATCTAAAGTAGGCTCGGCTAACCCTAGACATGACATGTGAAATGCGCGAGTAGCATGTATTCAATTTTGGAATTGAAAATTGCGATGCAGTTTGTATGATGTACCGAGCCCGGTGCATGTAAACAAAATGCATGAATGCACGCATGCATTGCATAAGGTATGCTAATTAAATATGCCCTAATCTACCATAAGCAGGTAAATAAAAGGGGGAAAGAAATGGGGGTTGGAAGACATACACCCACTCACACACACTTATTACAAATTCGCCCTCGCTCGGAGGGACCGAAATAATAATACAGACCGAATAAATAATTAACTAAACTAGCTAATTAAATATTACAAATCAACTGAATTAATTAAATTAAATAATTAATCTAATTAAGCATTAAATGCCTCGGGGTGAGGGCTAACTGCAGCGCGCGCCCGGGACTCGCTCGGAATCGCACTACCATGCAAGTATGCCTCTGTTTATACTGCCATACTCCTCTGAAAATTTCCAAAGTCCCAGGATTGCCTCTCTGAGTGCTGTGGGACACCATCGGCTAAGGGGGATGGCCACCGGCCAAAGGATACGATCACCGGCTACATATCATGCTATCGGCCAGTCACTCTTTGCCGGTCGGCACTTAACAGTGCCGGTCGGCCAAAAATCGCTGCAGAACCTGCAATTTGACAGCAGCAGAGGACAAGCAGTGTATGGCATGGCAATTCAAAGCATGTGTGCACCAAACACATCCCACATCATGTTAATAGCTCAATGGGGCATGTGCCTCGATCCTTGGACCACCATCGCGCATTTCTATGCGTGATGGCCCAAAGGACCAAGAATGCAACTTCAATGTCAAATGCATGCAATGCAAACAAGCAAATAAAGGTGCCAAACCTCCATCATACTTCACTTCAAGAGGCCCAACATGCATGCCAATGCAACAAGGTCCTAAGCATGTTATCTACTATGCCATATGGACAATGCGAGACACTTATATAAGCATACAAGTAGGCGTACAAGGCAAGTATGCAAACTAAGCGATGAGGTGGGCTTACACATGAATTGGGCAGCTCTAACAAGGCTCAAAACAGTGGCCAAAGTGCCTAGAAAATGAGACTAAACACACGCACACACATGCACATGTTAAAGTCTAAACCCAAGGCATACAAAAGCAACTCTCATGCACACTCAAGAGACACAAACATGGGCTAATAGCATGCATGATAAGCTCTGAAATCCATGTTAAACATGATGCCAAAACATGTAATGAAGCAAGCCATGAAGGCTTAAACCAAGGCCTAGTCCACCAAGCCTCACAAGGCTAAGGGGCCTCAAAATAGGTCACAAGCAGACCTAAACAAAGCCTAAGGAGCACCTAGATGGCATCAAAGGGGCTCAAGTACAAAGGCATGCAACATGACCAAAACATGGAGCGTTCAACACATGCTTTTAAAGCATTAAAGAAACAACTAAAGCATGCATACAAGCACATCAAGAAGTCTGAAGTAACATGCTAGATGGTTCCAAACTACCAAAAATGAAGCAAGCATGGCATGCTATACACTCATACTCTCAAGGCCAACAAGCCAAATGCAAAGGAGCTACATGATGCATGATGGGATCGACCCAAATGGCTATGGACAGAGTTGAATCATGTCAAAATAAGCATACAAGCTTCACAAACACAAGCCTAAAACATGTTAGAAACTAAGGCTAACAAGCTAGTCATGTTAAGGCAATATTAAGGCATTACAAAGTAACTATGCAAATCATGCAAAGAGTACTAAAACCAACTTGAAATCATGTTATAACATGGCAATATAAGCATGGAAAACAAGCCAAACATGCTCAACACACACTCAAACATGAAGCTCCTTAAGGAAGCAAAATTTGTCCTTTTCAAGGACATCAAGGAGAGGGGGTGGCCCTCTCCTTCTTGAGACTTCAAGGCATGCTCTTCACCACTGAAATCACTCAAGATTTCAGTGGTGAAGAGATCCTCTCACCAAAATCTCGGATCTCAACCAAAATGGCACAAAAGGGACCCTTTTCAAGGCCTAAAGGGGGTCAAACTTCCCCAAACCACAAAACACTCTTAATATACAATAAAGAGGGTAAAAAATCAGAACTTTTTTGTGTTATGTGCTAAGCACAAAAACTGTTTTAAAGCAAGCAAAAATGGGTTGCAAGAATGGAGGAAAAAGGGGTAGTTTTGTTACCTTTGAAGACCACCTTCACAAAGGTTGGAGTGAATGGGTCCTTGAGCTCAAAACTAGTCAAGAACAATAAGAACAAACCTCTGGAACCTCAGAACCAAGAGGAAGGTGGAACACTAGGTGTTTTAGTGCAATAGTAAGGCACAAAACACCTAGATTTCAAAGAGAAAGAGAGAGATAGAGTGTATATCTATTCTAACCCTAAAAGAACCAGAGCTCTAACTCTCTAACAATGGCTGAAACCTCTCAAGAATTCCAACCCCTTGCCAAGAGGAGAAGCTCCTCTCTTATAGAACTTGTAAGACTTACAAGCTAAGCAAACAAGGGTTCATCCCTCCATACACGTGTATGGAGGGGAAGCCAATGGCACACAGCTGTGAGAAAATATCTCACAAAGCAAGTGCACAGTGGTCGGCAGGGCAAAATGGTCATTTCGCCCAAAACAGTGCCGACCGGCACAAAAGAGTGCCGACCGGCACAAAATAGTGCCGGTGGGAACTCCAGCCAGCCGGTGGCCTCTAGCCACAGCCGGTGGTGTGTAGGGATGCCTCACAAGGCATTCCCTGCCCCTCTAGGGCAAAACACAAGTGTTTGGTGCAAAACCAAACACAAAACGGTCGAGTTCGGAGGTCCTGAGGCAAGGCGCGCTGGCCGAGAACTCCGGGAACTCCAAACGAACACAAACATGGATAATCACCGAGTGTCCAAGCGGTGACGTCCAAGTCTTGGGGACGGTCAAAAATGGGATGTCTACAGATGTCTAGAAAAGACTTAGGCATCATGCATAGTATTCTGAATGCACATGAAAAGCTTGATGGCAACGTTAATTGTATATGTAATATTTGCTAACTCCAATGCCTATAATCCATGTTTATTGTATATTTCTTGTATATATTGTAATTGATTGTCATGTAGAATATGGTGAGAACAAGAATGGAAGACCCGGAAGATTGTACTTCTGCACGGTTGGACAGAATGGAAAGAATGATCATGGAAATGGTGGAGACCTTACAACAACAATAGTAATAGCCACAACCACAACTGCCACCGCCACCGCCATCGGTACCTCCGCCTGTGGTACAAGATTTCCATGCTGAGGATCGGACTATTACACTCACGAGGGAATTTAAGAAGATGAAGCCGCTATCATTCAAAGGAGGAATAGAACCAATGAAAGCTGATGCCTGGGTGTTGGGGATAGAAAAGCTGTTCAAAGTTTTTCCTTATACTGAGGCCCAAAAAGTGCAACTTGCTGCCTTCACGCTCGAAGATGAAGCACGGAGGTGGTGGATGCTTACGAGAACTGTACACCAAGGGTTAACATGGGACAGGTTCTTGGAACTGTTTTATGATAAGTACTTTCCCTAAAGTATGCGAGACAAGAAGGTGACAGAATTTGAAACTCTCAGACAAGGGAACAAGACTGTTGTAGAGTATGAGGCCCAATTTGCAGAAATAACCCGATTTGCACCTCATATGGTGGATACGGATTATAAGAAAGCATGGAAATTTGAAGGGGGATTACGGAATGCAATCCTTGATCGAGTCAACATGTTAAAGTTACCCACCTACGTTGATGTGTTGGAAAGGGCTGTTATAGCAAAAGGAAACATTGCTGCTCAGAACTGGATTTCCGAGTGGAAAGGAAAGAGGCAGAACATTCAATTGTCCAAGGGGTCAGTCACTCCACCAAATACGAAACAAAATTCAGGGATCTCCAGTACTACCACCCCTACTCAAGATTCAACTCCTGTTTGTTCAGAATGTGGAAAGAAGCACTGCGGGACTTGCTATCGGTTGTCCGGAACATGTTTTAGGTGTGCTAAAACGGGTCATCTGGTAAAGGATTGTCCTCAAAAGAATCAACAAAATGGAAATAGGGTTGCTACAAGTTCAGTAGGGTCTACACCAGTTCCCAACACCAAGCCAGCTGCCAAGCCTGTTAACAATAAAGACGTCGCGAGACAAGGGAGGGTGTTTGCATTGGTTCCGGGAGAAGTGCAAAATGCTGCATCAGTGGTGTCAGGTATATTTATCGTTCACGGTCATTCTGCTCATGTGTTGTTTGATTCTAGTTCTACCCATTCCTTTGTGTCAAAACTATTTGCTCAAAATTTAGATAGATCTGAGGAAGTATTATCTTATATGTTATGTGTGTCTTCACCTTTGGGAGACTCTATGATTTGTACTTCTATATATTTTTCTTGTGAACTCCTAATTGGGGATGTCTAGGTATATGCCAACTTGTTGCCTCTTGACATGACTCACTTCGATGTTATTCTGGGTATAGACTGGCTGAGTGAATATTGTGCGACTATTAACTATTTGACTAAGCAACTCAGTTTCCACTTTCCGGGACACCTTTCAGGACAAATAGAAATTACTTATCAGGGACATGGAGTGACTTCTCCACCCTATTTGATTTCTGCAATGAAGGCCTATAAATTAATTCAGAAAGGATGTTAGGGGTATTTATGCAGTGTTTTGGAAGGGCAAGTGATGAATGGGAGTACCAATATAATTTTAGTTGTCTGTGAATTTCCAGATGTGTTTCAGAAAGAGTTACCGGGGGAGTTAGTAGACCGTGAAATCGAGTTTACAATTGAAGTGGCACCGGGAACTCAACCCATTTCCAAAACTCCATATAGGATGTCACCAGTTGAAATGAAGGAATTAAAGATTCAGTTACAAGATTTGCTTGATAAGGGGTTCATTCGCCTGAGTGTTTTTCCTTGGGGTGCACCAGTTCTGTTTGTGAAAAAAAAAGATGGAACACTCCGATTATGTATAGATTACAAGGAACTTAATAAGGTGACGATCAAGAATAAGCACCCATTGCCTTGGATCGATGATTTATTTGACCAGCTACAAGGGGCACAGGTCTTTTCTAAAATTGATTTACAGTCTGGATATCATCAATTGAAGGTCAAAGCTACCGATGTTGAGAAGATAGCCTTCCAAACCTGATACGGTCATTATGAATTTCTGGTTATGCCCTTCGAAGTGACTAACACACCAGCAACATTTATGGATTTGATGAATCGTGTCTTCAAGCCCTATCTAGATGAGTTTGTAGTGGTATTTATCGATGACATCCTCATTTATTCGAAGAATGCAGAAGCTCATGAGAATCATCTTCGTTTAATTCTCCAAACACTTCGAGAAAGGAAACTGTATACAAAGCTGAAGAAATGTGAATTCTAGCTACATGAGGTAGCATTCTTGGGGCATGTGATAACAAAGGAAGAAGTTTCTGTTGACCCACACAAAATTGAGGCAATCATGAATTGGCCAACCCCTACCAATGTGACTAAGGTGCGTAGCTTCCTGGGGTTAGCCGGGTACTGCAGGAGGTTTGTTCATGATTTCTCCAAAATCGCTGTATTGCTTACTCAACTGACTCAAAAGGGAGTTGTATTTGAATGGCCAGAACAACGGGAATCTGCTTTTTGGGAATTAAAAATGAAGTTAACTACAGCTTCGGTTCTTGTTTTACCATCTGGTACTGGAGGATTTGTGATCTACAGTGATGCTTCTCATAAGGGATTAGGTTTTGTACTTATACAAAATGGAAAGGTTATCGCTTATGCTTCTCGACAGCTCAAACCCTATGAAAAGAATTATCCCACGCATAATCTTGAGTTAGCAACAGTGGTTTTTGCTTTGAAGATATGGCGACATTATCTGTATGGTACTACTTGTGAGGTCTATACTGATCATAAAAGTCTCAAGTACCTCTTTACCCAAAAGGAATTAAATATGCGACATCGATGGTGGTTGGAGCTTATTAAAGACTATGATTTGCAAATCCATTACCATGCTGGGAAAGCCAATATGGTTGCAGACGCGCTTAGTTGGAAAAGTATGGGAACTTTGGCAAATTTGTTTACGGGGCAAAAGGACTTATTGGTTGCATTGGAAAGAATGAATGTAGACCTTGTGACACATGAACAGGATGTTATGATAACAGCAATAACAGTCCAACCAACATTGATTGAAGAAATTAAACAGCGGCAAATGGAAGATGACTCCTTGAAGAAAATTAGGGATGAAATAGAAACAAGACCAAGACCTGGATTTGAGTTTACAAATTCAGTACTTAAATTTCAAGGCAGGTTGTGTGTTCCCAATGTAGCAGAAATTAAGAAGAACCTGATGAAAGAAGCACATGCCTCCAAATTTTCACTACATCCAGGAAGTACCAAGATGTATCGAGACTTAAAACAAAATTTCTGGTGGCCAAATATGAAGAGAGAAATTGCGGACTTTGTCTCAAAATGTTTACAATGTCAACAAGTGAAGGCAGAGCATCAGAGATCGGCAAGGTTACTGCAACCCCTTCCAATCCCAGAATGGAAGTGGGAACATCTGACCATGGATTTTGTTGTAGGGTTACCATGGACTCCTCGGGGTATGAATTATGTATGGGTCATTGTAGACCGGTTAACTAAGTCTGCCCATTTTCTACCTATGAAAATTCAGTACAACGCAGATAAGCTTGCTGTAATTTATGTGAACGAAATTGTGAGACTCCACGGTGTTCCAGTTTCAATAGTATCAGATAGAGATCTGAAGTTTGTATCTAGATTCTGGCAGAGTCTACAGGGAGTAATGGGTACAGAATTAAAGTTTAGCATAGCTTTCCACCCTCAGACAGACGGACAATCCAAGAAAATGATACAGACATTAGAGGATATGCTCCGAATGTGTGTTTTAGATTTTCAAGAAAGTTGGGAAACTCATCTACCATTGGCAGAATTCGCGTATAATAATAGTTACCATTCGAGTATTGGGATGGCACCCTATGAAGCTCTGTATGGAAGACCATATCGTTCCCCCGTGTGTTGGGCTGAAGTTGGAGATAGGTCATTGTTAGGGCCCGAAATTGTCCAACTGACAACTGAGAAGATTAAGGCTATTCGAGAAAAATTGAAAACTGCCCAAAGTAGACAAAAGAGTTATGTGGATAACCGAAGAAAATATTTGGAATTTGAGGGGTAAGTTAACACCTCGGTATGTTGGGCCATTCCAAATTCTGGAGAAAGTGGGTTCGGTGGCTTACCGAGTTGCTCTCCTGCCAAGTATGAGCCAAATACATAATGTATTTCATGTATCTATGCTTCGAAGTTACCTACCGAATCCGTCTCATGTCATTGATTACCACCAAATTGTTCTGGATGATAAACTGACTTATGAAGAAAAGCCAATTCGAATTCTGGATCGGCAAGTAAAATAACTACAGAATCGAGGGATTCCGATGGTGAAAATCTAATGGAAGGAACACTACGGAACCGAAGCTACTTGGGAAAAAGAAAAGGAAATGCAACACCGATATCCACATCTGTTCCTATCCTCAGGTAAAACAAGTTTGAGGGACCAAACTTATTTAAGGGGGGGAGAGTGTAATAACCCGACCCTCGTACATGTTTCTGGTATACTTTCAGTCCCCTATTCTGTGCATTTAAATGCTTACTATGAAATTTCATGTGAAATTAAGTTTAAGTGAGTGGATCTTATGATTAGAGACCCATATCTGTTTAATAAGGGAAATATCTGTTACAATTATGATGTTCAGATCAGAAATTAGAAGCCTTAGAAGCTTGATAACCTGAAATTGATTTTATATTTGAGTTCAGCATAATTTTTAGATCATAATATCATTTTCTATAAAAATCTGATTCGGAATGATTAAACTGATTGATTTTTGTTTTATTCATCTTTTATATATACTTAATTCCTTAAACATTTGACTTATGATCTTTTAACTCAAAATACCTCCTGGGAGAGAAAAGAGAGAGTGTAGAGAAGAAGAACTAGGAGAGAAGAAGTTCAACAAGGGAAGATTGGCAAATTAAGGAGAGTTGTGGGATTTAAGCTCAAGGTAGGCTCAATCCATCTTAATTAACCCTCACTTGGACTTGAGCAAGGATTTGTTTCATATTTACGCAAATTAGGGTTTGTAATTGAGGATTATGTGTGATTAATGCTTGACTGAAAAGTTGTTCTCATCATTTGGTTGTTTTGAGACTTAATTTAAGTGTTGTGAAGGAATTACACTTTATTCTTTGGTTTTCATGCCAAACTCATATAATTATACATATGTATTGTGCATATATCAAATATAACCATAAACATTAAGAAATTGGATTTTGTAGGTGAAATTAGGAAGGGCTGTGACCTAATTAAGCTTCTAATCATGTCTATTTTGTGATATCATAATTGTGATTCATGTTATGAAAATGTTGAGTTAACCTACTGAATTAATTATCCTTATTTTGTACATAAAACGTGTTGGTTTTGCTGAATTTTGGGTTGAATTGACCGCCAAAACAAAGGTCCCGACTTCGCATCACGAAGGTCATGGCATACGCGTCTTGGAAGCACCACTGCACGTGTGGGGCTCACGGCCACACGTGCGGAAAATAGGGGAAATTGGGAAATTACATTCTGAAATTACCGCATGTGCGGGGAAGAATTACCGCACGTGTGGCCCATCTTTCCGCACGTGCGGCCCATATCGAAAAATTTTGTCCGCTCCGTTTTTCTTGTTTAACCCTCTGATATTATTAAAATAATTATTTGATGCTTTTAAGATGGTTGTAAATTCATTCGAAGCAAAACGAATCCGATATTGTTTAAAAAGGAAAACGAACTAATTCTTGTACTGCATGTGTATATAGGGCACATACCAGAAGGAACTGCCGTGCCACCACAACACTGTGAGTAATAGTACTGTACTAGTATATTTGTTTATCGTTAACAATCATTATTAACGCTCTGTTATCTGCAAGTTAGTTACGCCAACCTATTTGAATGAATGGAAAATCTGCGTACATCTGTATAACTCTGGAAGTATCCTGCTTTGTTAATATCTGGGCCAGAGGCCAATATGTAAAGTTTGTTGGGCCTAAGGCCGATCTGTAAAATCTATTGGGCCTAAGGCTGATCTATAAAATCTGTTAGGCCTAAGGCCGTTCTGTATGTCACTGGGCTTGAAGCCGCTCTGAATAAGGATTGGGCCTAGGGCTGTTCTGAAAATGTATACAGAATAAGCTCACTCTTACGACCTCTACACTTGTACACATTATAATTCAAGTTTAATCATTACATTGTTTGAGAATTATTATTCACTGAGCCTCGCTCACTTTGTGTTATGTCTGTTTCCGTACGCAATCAACCTGGAGGTCGGTCTTAGTTCAACCTGGGTCACTCCTTTTTGGACAAGCAATGTAAAGAAGCTTAAGCATTTTGTGGGGTTCCCTTAATGACCCCTAGCCTGGTTCTTAATCTTTTGTCTAATGTAATTAGTCATGTATAATCTTCTTCACCAATATTTTTGCTGTATGCCTACGTGTGGGGCTAGTTCTATACATATGCCCATATATGTTATTGTGTGAATGCAAATATCTGCTTCTGGTATATCTATCTATCATATGAGGAACTGTTTAATGGCACATTGAGATCCTGGCATATAGGTGTGAGCTCGATGTATGTTAATTTATATTATTTTACGTTATTAAATGCTTCTGTTCAGGCCCCATATGTTGTATATATCGAATTAAGTGTCCGTTTCTGAAGTGATCGTGCCCAAACTTTTAGGGGCGGGTTTAGGGCGTGACAAAACTAGCTTTACTATGTGATGCGCACAAGCAAGTATAAACTAGTTTGCTTAAGTTGGAACTAGCATTTAAGCATATAGCCTCATGGCAAACATGCTAATCATGGCAACATTCACATTCATGCAAGTCTGCTAAAGTGTAAAACTTACCTAGTATTCCAAGCTAGGAAAATATGAGTTAGTAAATAATGCATGATTCCTAACTATACAAAGATGCCTAATGCGACACATGCAATAATGCAATTAATAGGCTCGACTACTAATATGGCATATGGATTGATTTGAACAACATGCGATTAAACACGTATTCAAAGAAGATATTGAAATGACAATGTAGTTTAAATGATGGGCCGACCCTCGGTGCATGCAAGACAAGATGAATGAATGCAAGCATGCCATATGTTAATTGAAGTATGTCCCTAATCTAACCATCAAAAGCGATTAAATAAAAAGGGAGAGAGACTTGGGGTTGGAAGACATACACACACGCACGCACGCACACTTATTACAACATTACACCATCACGAAAGAGAGTCCGAATGAATAAGCTAACCAACTAGCTACGCTAAACTAATTAAGCTAACTAATTATTACAAAGCTCGAATTAATTAGCTATTCTAGTTAACTAATTACAAAACGAAATCGAATAACTAGTTAAACAAACTAATTATTTACAACTCCACATTAGCTACAACTAATTAATTACAACATGTATTTAAGCTAGATAATTAAATGTTAAATAAGCTTGAAATGCAAGGGAGGCCCATGCACGTGCTCGGTTTCCACCCGAAAGGTCACTGTTTTGCTATTGAATGCCTCTGTTTGCACATAAGCACTTCCACTTTCTCCTTTTCCAGATCAACTCTATTTCGTCTCAGGAGCACACTGTTGAATTTGCATTGGTGGCTGACAGGGGGGCTGGTCGGCCACTGTTGAAGGTCGGTCAGCCAACAATTGTGGCCAGTCGGCCAACAATGGTGGCTGGTCGGCTACTGGTGGTGGCCGTCAGCCACCACTGACTTGGACTTCCTTGCTGGAACAGAGGGCAAACAGAGCAAAATAGTGTACTTTTTGAAGGTTTGTTTGTAATGTATCCTCCTTATCATCAAACAAGTTCAAATGAGTGATACTCTTGGCTCCCGAGCCATCAACCAAGCAATTTCATTGCATGATGGCCAAAGAACCAAGTTTGTACAAGTTTAATGAATGTAAAACAAGACTCAAATGACCATTACCCTATCATGCATGATCAAAGGCAATGGAGACCTAGCAAAATGACACATTTCATCACTTTTGAGTATGAAATGTTCCATTTTCCTTGTGTTCAAACTAACATCCGATTTGAACACAAGTAATGTAACACAAAGAATGTTTATCTTGCCTTTTTTACTTGCCGATTTTGTTTTCACATTTTAATTACCAAACCATTCATTGATCAATTAGTCCATTGGTGAGTGTCCTCTAATGGAAGGAGGACTCAAACCACAAGTTGCTTTGGGCATGAAAGAGGCATTGGACTGTTGGTAATGAACCCTGTAAGGGATTAAACCATTGGGTGTAGCACCTCCATTTCACACTTACGAAAACAAGTGGTTTGAAACCACTTTCAAAGAAAAACGAAAGAGTGAAGAATTGAGGGGGATTGTGGAGATTGTAGTGCTGAAATTAGGTGAGAAAAAGCACTAAAACATGCAATCAACTCAAACCAATGATGGTTAAAGCCTAAAAACACCAAGTTTGTGAAAGGATTTACACTACCACTATGCAAAACAAGACTCAAATGAACTAATCAGCCCAAAATAGAGCTAAAACAGGTTATTTCAGAGACTAAAACATGCTGGAATTGAGCTAAGTTAAGTTAGAAAAACATGCTAACGTGTGAAGCTAACTAAGCATGCAAACATGGCACAAGAAAGGAAGGCTAACCCCTTTAAATTTTGACTTCAAAATAAGTTTTTTGCCATTGAAAAACCTCTAAAATTCAATGGTTAAACGGCCCAAAAAAGTTGGCTTGAAAGTGATGAACAAAGGTACAAAAGCTTTACAAACTAAGAAGCAAGAAGGACGAACCACCCCTTAATTGACAATGGCCTCAAACCAGCACTTTTAAGCGATAAAAATAGAGCTTTTTACAGTTCAAAATCAGCCTCAAAACAATTGAAAAAGATGGCAAAGCAAGGACACAAAACAAGTATAAAGAGAGAGTGTTATACCTCTTGAAGCCAAGACACAATTTGGCCAACAATCCAAGCTAAAACCACTTTCAAGAGCTCAAAACAAGTCCCAAGGAACCTCAGCTCAAAGGTGAGAGGATTTGGTTTAGGATGTGTATGCAAAAGTGTAGAGAAACTAGGCAAGTATGCACAAAATTGCAAGAGAGAGAGAGAGAGAGAGAAATCTAGAGAGAGATTTTTTGTTCCAAAATTTCTAACCCTCGAAAATGGGGGACGAACCCCCCTATATATAGAAAAATAAGCCTTGAGCTTAGAAACATCCCACCATACACATGTAGGGAGATGCAGCTCAATGTGCTAACAGCTGTCACAGCTGTCAACAAATATCTGGAAAAAGACACTAATGGCCGACCAGCCACACCAATGGCCGACAACCATGAGCCATGGCCGACAGCCTATGGTGGTGGCCAACTGGTCACCAAGAGGTCCAGACACCAAGTTAGGTCCAAAACAAGGCATAGAAAAGACAAGGTTTAAAGGCTCAAACACAGGGCGTTCCACTGACGACTTCGAGCACTCAAAATGAATACATGCAATCATAATCATCATATGCACAAGTGATGATGTCCAAGTCTTAACGATGGTGAAAAATGAGATGTCTACAGTTGCCTCTCTTTGACAGAACTCGAAAGTCATGAAGTGATGGGAGTGAATGTCAAAGCCAAGAGACAACTCATTTTGACAAGGCCGAAGACTTGGACAAACAAACAAGCAAGACAAAAATGGTTGTGCCTGTAGGCTGCCTACAGATCCCTTTATAAGGAATCAAACCGACGTAGTTCTAGGGCAAAATGCAAGTGATATGCATGATGCAGGAACATAACTTATGATCATGCAATGAGGCTGTAATGAAACATTTAGATGCAAATGCTATGCAATGAAAATGCCACATTCAAACAAACCGAAACATGGTATAGCAACCTCAACACAAAAGTAAGTAAACATGCCACATATGGGAATTACGAACCAAACCACATTTCATACAGAAAAGATGTAAGAAAATTATGCAAGCTTAACTACGTGATGCGGAGGAAAGGCGAAGAGCGACGGTCGGGCACACCCGAGGTCTCAACCGAGATCCTAATGTGTTGCACACATGAGAAGGAAAAGGGTGGTGTGAACACCGGGATACACCCAAATGTTTTTCACCGAAGGATTGGTGTGAACACCGGGATGCACCCGAATTTTTTTAACCGAAGGATTGGTGTGAACACCAGGGCAAACCCAAATGTTTTTAACCGAAGGAGTGGTGTGAACACTGGAATGCACCCAAATGTTTTTAACCAAAAGGAGTGGTGTGAGCACTGGGATGTACCCAAATGTTTTTAACCAAAAGGAATGGTGTGAACATCGGGACGCACCCAAATGTTTTTAACCAAAAGGAGTAATCCTAACGCGTCTCAGGCACGAGGAGAGGGAGTAAAAGGATGTGATTCGAAGGGCACGAATGATTTCACCCGGAACTCCTCTGAATGAACCGTACATACAATATCGTTTGACTGTGTTGGCTCCATTGAATGAACCATACATATAATATTGTACCTGCGTAAGAAAAAAACTTAACAAGTACAACATAGTAAGGGTGCATGTTCTATGCACAATTGCAATAATGTTAAGGCATGTTCTATGCAAGATAAATTGGAAGCATGTTCTATGCATGAAGGGAGAAGTGCATATTCTATGCAAGACCATATGTGTAAAATGTACATTCTATGCATGCACACAATGTATATTCTATGCAAGGATGAAAGTGCATTCTCAACACAATAAATTGAGTAGCAACTTCCGATTTACCTCTCGGAAGAGTTGCAACATGTTTTAAAAGGATACGCCTTGTTCATCTTAACTAGCAATGAACATCATGCACTGAAGACATAGTTTGGAGCTTCCATAGAGGCAATCTGAACTTAAAGGCGAAGTTTCCATGCATTTCCTGAGAAATAAGGATACAAAACAGCATCAAAACTCAATGGAGGAGCACTGGGCATTGGACGGCCGTAAGGGGAGGGTGTCAGCAATATGTCGGTCGCCCCTGAGCATTGTCGGCCACCAATGTGGCTTGTTGGCCACCAATGGTAGATCGAGGCCAATCTAGTCTTTT
The DNA here is from genome assembly GCA_025200525.1 of Camellia lanceoleosa. Classification (NCBI taxonomy): domain Eukaryota; kingdom Viridiplantae; phylum Streptophyta; class Magnoliopsida; order Ericales; family Theaceae; genus Camellia; species Camellia lanceoleosa. Next base: position 70,254,167 of record CM045765.1, read on the forward strand.
CACCACAGTTTTTTATATACACTCACCCATACTTCATTTCCTTACTCCTTCAAAGCCGAAAATCCTCCTTCTCTCTTCCTAGACACTTTCCCTCTCTAGATCCGAGCTTTATATGCATTTTCCAATGCCCCACGCACATTTTCTTCACTAAACCCTCTTAGTTTACTCCGTTTTGAACCGATTGAAATTTGATTTCAGTGTTTTTTCTTGGAGTTTCACCACTTGAGGCTTGTTTCCCTCGAGTTATTCTTGGGTTTAGTGCCTTTTTCCGAGCTTTGACTTTTTCTTCCCTTTTCTCTCTCTTAGGGTGGACTTTTGGCATTTTCCACCTATTTTCCTCATTTTCCTTCACTTCTCGCAGATTTTCCGTCTTCTTTCCACATGGTGGATGATCTACCCCATGACGGAGATTCTCCGGAGATCCCACCCCAGTTGTCTCCAGAGATGGAGGCAGAGCCTGAGCTAGTGCTCCTACCACCCAGGATTTGACCTTTTGATCCGACAACATATCATCCCCGAACGCATGTGCTACCAGCTGAGAGCATCCGGCATTTCAGAGGGTTTTTGCTAGGTGCACTAGAGAACCTCTTTCTACGAGAGTCGGACTCCCATTTGTCATACGGCACTACCGAGGTATGTATTGTATTCTCATGTTTTCTTCAATATACATTGCATTTCTTGCTTTAACTATGTTCCTTGCTTCAACTGTATTATTTACACTACATTTCTTGCCCTAATCACACTTTTGCACTGTATTTCTTACACTACCTTTTCATCTGCTTGTTCTTATACCACTATACATCACTGTACTAATCATAGGAGGATTCTCGCACTATCAAGGGCTATGAAGCCACGTCCGCGAGGGACTGGTACATGGAGCTTCCTGCTGGTGTCCACCATATTATTGACGAGGCCGGCTTTGGTTTATTCTACTTAGGGTTGTTGCGCCTTATTGCGAGTCGGCCCTTACTTGGAGCATTGGTAGAGAGGTGGTGGGATACCACCAACTCTTTCCACTTCTTTACCACCGAGAAGATGACAATGACTCCCTATGACTTCTCCATGCTCACCAGCATATGAGTAGGGGGTCACTCGATTCCTTATGATATGGACATGGATGAGTGAGAGGCCGTCTGGATCTACCGATTAGGGACACGCTCGCCTCATTTCCGACCAGGGATGGTACAATACAGTTGGTTCATGGAGCAGTTCCGGGGGACCGAGCCAGAGACCCCAGAAGAGACCGAGCATTATGTCCGAGGCTTCTTGATGTTCCTTTTTGGCACCATCTTGTTCGCGAACATGGCAAACACTGTAGGATTGTATCTTCTGAGTGCCTTGGTAGATTTATCTCAGGTCGGACTTTATGATTAGGGCGGTGTTGGCCTAGCCACCTTATACGACTATATGAGCTCGACATCCCGCGGGAGTAGAGACAGAGTGGGGGACTACTAGCGAGCTTGGGAGGTACGCTTTACATTTCTATTTTACATTTTATTCTTTCTGTTTCTATGCTTTCTATTTTGCACTTTTTGTACACTGCATACTACATTGTTTACACCCATATACTACGCTTTCTGCACCGTACACTTTGTATTCTCTGTATCTGTACTCTCTATACACTGTACACACCTTCTACACATATTATGCTTTCTACATCTGCGCTTGTACTTTCCATACACTATACATTGTATACTCACTATTACCCCTTCCCTTATAGCTTTGGGTGTATGCATATTTCTTGACTCTTGCTCCGAAGCCGGAGGTGGAGATGCCCCCGGTTGTGCCGTACTCTCATCGGTACAACGGTAGATGCTTGTGGAGGACCAGGGAAACCTTTTCGTTCTTCCATCGATACTTCGACACAGTGACTGCTGCAGAGGTAACTCAAAATTCACAGTTATTTTCATTCTACTTGGGCTCTGATTCATGCTTTGATATCTGATGACCACTAATAATCTTTGCGTTTTTTATTTACAGATCACTTGGCAGCCCTGGGTGATGATGCCGGCCGGAGTTAGGGACCAGTTCACTGGATCTTGGGAAGCCCCCCATTTTTAGCTTTTGTTCGAGGGCCTGGTTTGTCGGGCCTGGTTTCTAGGCTAGCGATTCTTGCGCCAGACCATGGGCTTGCCTGAACCGATAGTTCCCATGGCACCTCTGCCATCTATAAGAGCCACAGAGAGACTCACCTTCCAAGAGATGATTCAGTTCATTGCGGGCTTGGAGGTCGACTACTTTCACGGGAAGGGGGACTATTCGACATTCATCAGCATACACCTCATGCCTCTTTTGACCAGTATTCATAGAGGTGAGGGGGCGGGGGCTCCGACTACAAGAAAGAGAGCTAGAGTGCCTTGGGTGGCTAGGGCGACTAAGGCGTACGGTAAATGAGCTACCCATGCAGGGCAGAGGATCGGCTGGCTGAAGCTGTCTACTGCACTCACATGTTGGAGGTATACTAGGGAGGCAAACCAGATCCCAATTGAGCTTGTTGCAGCGGGGCACAAATATGTCAGAGCTCGTGATGCACTCCCAGTATGTACCATATTTTTTAGTTTTTCCATCTCTTTCTGATATTTGTTCCTTCTGGACACTAATCATTCCCAATGCATTTGTAGGCACCCCCAAGACACACTGAGGATCTGCTGGAGCTATTAGCTTCATTTGAGGGTATGGTATTGAGGAGAGAGGCACTGCTCGGCTTCGACGATATTCAGGTCATTTCTTTAGTTTTCTTACATTCCAGTCATCAAATTTCCACTGACACACTGAAACTGACATTTCCACTGAAAACTTCCCTACACTGCACTGATATACTGCATCTAAAATACTCCACTTCCATACTGTATTCATACATTGTACCTAACTTCTGCATATACTCATTCTGCATACCATATTTGTATCTAATACGCATACTGTGGCTGAAATAGGACAACTGTCTTTTCAGGTCCCATCCATATCGACAGCACCGGCGGTAGCTGCAGCACTTGCACAAACGATACCTCCTCCAGCAGTAGGGAGAAGAAAACGACAGGCTCCAACACGCAGTCGAGGCAGAGCTAGAGGTACCCGAGATGAGAGTGGTCCTTCAGAGCCCATTCTGAGCGATGATGATGCTGAGACGAGCAACTCTAAGGAGGTAGCAAGTCCACAGTCATAGTTATCTGAGAGTGGAGGTGATGACATTGGCTCGGGTTCCGAGAGTGGGGTGCTAATGCCAACGCAGGTTCAAAGACAGAGAGTGGAGATGGTGTCGGCTCAGACTCTGGTTCGAATTTAGACAGCGGTGCCAACGGAGACAGTGCCCCAAAGTCCCTTCCTCCGAGGAAGAGGACGAAGAGGACATCACGAGCCTAAGGCGACCGGCGCTGATTTTCTTGTAGTTTTTTCTTAGATTCTTTGTTAGTAGTGTTAGCACATTATACAGTTTCAGACAGGTTTTTTGTTTGCTTTCAAAACTTGTACAACACTTTTGTAAAAGAAAACAACCATGATCGGAATGAAAACCAATTTTCATTTGAAAAAGTGTTGTATTTTGCATCATGAACACCGCATTGCAAGAAAACGAGATTAAATTTGATAATGAAAACTGAATATGGTATTGGCACAACTCTCTTAATCAGGTAATGAACCGACCAACACTTGAAATTCTAAACACAACATACAACTCAACAATCAAAATAGCGACAATTCGATAAACAAAACAAGACAACTCGATAAACAACAAAACAACTCGATAAACAACACAAAACAACTCAAATACAACTCAACAAACTTGCTAAAACTAAAAGAACTCAAAACAAGACCATAAAATGCATAAAGAACAAAACCAAAACACATGTTTTCAGCATTCTCAACATACAGGTGGACGGCAAGCTTGTCAAAAGGGTTGTCAGCCATGAATGGAGGCTGTCGGCCACCAGTGGTGGCCGGTCAGCTACCAAAGTGGCCTGTTGGCTATCACTAATGGCCAATCGACCATCAATGTGAGGAACCTCCAGATTGTTGCCACCTGGCTTCCGCTCACTGCCTTATCTTCTATAAAAGGTTGAGCTTCATAGTTTTTTCATTTTAGCTGCAAATTCTTCACAAAATGGAGCCATTCTTTGCTGAAAAACTTTCAAATTGGATTGCAACTTTAGATGGCTTGAAAAAGCTGAATTTCTGGGGTTTCGGCATAAATGCACTATTCTCGCTGAGTCGTTCTCTGCTTTGTTTTCTGTTCCTGCATGTCGTAGCTAGATGTTGGAACCCGATTACAGACGTCTTTAGCTTTGGGGGACAAGGGCTATGCCCGACAATTGAAGAATTTCAACTGCTAATGGAGTCCTGGAGGGATGAGGAAATCTTACCTCAGCCCTATTTTTGTCGTATCCAAGCTTTGGGACGGATGTGCGGGCTTACTCTACACGAGGCCCGTTCCTTGGTTCATAACGGAGAGCTGGACATTCCCAGTTTGATCCATCGATTTTCTGATGCCGGCAACCGCGATGACCTTCTTTGGCGGGGTTTTCAACAACACGCCCTTTGTTTGTGCATGCTAGCACATTTCCTCCTTGCCCCTAGTTTCGACAGGTCCAGCACTCGATTAATCGAAGTAGCCCAAGGTTCGAAAGAGGGCAAGAGTTGCATTGGTTTGGCGTTGGCCGAGACTTTGATGGGCTTAGACGCCTTTCATCGGCGAGAGATAACCAAATTCGTGGGAAGTCCACTACTTCTTCAGGTAATGTTTCCTATCCTTTCTAATATGTGTTTCTCACATCTCTCGGCACTTATGCTCTGTTTTTCTCTCAAAGCCCTTTTCTCACTTTTCTCTTAACAGACATCTCTCTATTCTTTAATCCCTCTTTTCTTTCATCCCTCCCCAGATATGGCTTATGGACAAGCTAAAGGTAGTGGACTCTTGTACCGCATACTCAGCCCGAGCATATTTTTTCTGCCAATAGCTAATTGATTTTCCAAATGGAGGATGGTGGTGCCACTGGATGTACATCAGGTCTATACCTGACATCGCTTGGTGTTGCCCTTAACTTAATCTAACCGAAATGTGCTACAGCATGGCTCGACAACCTGGCATTGAGTTTATCAGCCTAACTCATTGTGTATTCTACTTTCCGTTCCTGGTCAGGTGCCAATTTGGAGGGGGTAGAATACCCGATTTCATTTCCCGTCCGAGGCTCACATTTGGCTAGGTACCTTACTGCTTGGAGGACGAGAGAGCTTCTAGCTCCTGCCCCTAGTTTCAGCTGCGCCCTTTCTAGTGAGTGCTTGACCTGGCTTGAAGATGAGGTACAATCCGGGCCCACTTTAGCATCAAAAGCTTCCACATGCACAAATGGGGGACATAGGAGCACCTAACTCATCTATGCCCCTAGTTTATTGCTTTGATCTTACTTTTCAAGTTTTATGAATGTAATAAAAGCAACTTTGATTTGTATCAAGAATTGGAGAACTTTGTATTGAAATCAATAAAATTGAAGTTATGAGCATTGAAAATTTTCCTTTTCGTCCAAAAATGGTCTAAGTTGTAAAAGGTAAAATTTAAGCAAAAATCAACTTTTATCAAAACTTTTCAAAACCATTTTCGATAAGGATCACAACTTGACACACATGGAATCTATCCTCGAGATGTACAACCCCGAATTCGAAGATCACAAATTGCCCCTTAACTAAATAGAACTGATTAGCACTGTAACCAACTCTTCTCTTAGAGTAAGGATCACAACCGAACATCTAGATAAAGAACAGACAAGGATAACCTGATCATCACATTGATAGGACAGTTGAGTTGGAGGTGTTTACGGACGAACTTTAAAATTAAGTTGCCTACGTATCCTAACGATGGGAATCAGGCCTTACGTAGTTCGGTTCGGGTTCACTCGAGTATTGACACTCTCCTTTTGCGCTCTAACTTTTGCCAAGGCTGCCCTTCTAGGTTTTCAGCCAAGCAAGCCTCTCAGGGATAGTATTTCTTCAACTTGTCCATGTTGATCTGTTAGGAAAATTCTAGGCCATCCAGGCCTATGAGAATAACAATTCCACTCGACCAGATAGTTTTGATAATATAAGGACCAGTCCAATTGGGTCTGAACTTGCCTCTAGGGTCATGGATGGGAGCTCGATTGTCTTTCAGCACCAAATCCCCTTCTTTGAGATTCTGGGACTTAACCTTCTTGTTAAAAGCCCTGGCAATCCTGCGTTGATAACCCTAAACATGGTACAGTGCTTTCAGCCTTCTCTAGTCAAACAGCATCAGTTCTTCGAACCTGCTCTACTGCTAATCCACCTCTGCTATTTGATACTCAACCATAACTCGCAGCGACGAAACTTCTATTTCGATCGGCAGAACAACTTCCATCCCATAAACAAGAGAGTAAGGAGTTGCCCCAGTAGGCGTCCGAATTGAAGTCCTATAACCCCAGAGTGCAAATGGAAATTTATCTGGCCAGTCCATTTAGGTCTCAACCATCTTTAGTAGAATATGCTTGATGTTCTTGTTGGTGGGCTCAACAGCTCCATTGGTTCACGGTTGGTATAGGGATGACTTATGAAAAGCCATGTCGTATTTCTCCAACAAGTTAATCACGTCTTTCTTGAAATGGGAGCCATTATCTGAAATAATCTTGTTTGGGACTCCATAACGGCAAATGATGTTGTTTTAGATGAACTTAGCCACATGCACTGCTTTCAACACTGCATAAGACTGAGCTTCCACCCATTTTGTAAAGTAATCAATTGCCACCAGAATGTATTCATGCCCATTTGACCCTTTCGGTGTAACTGCACCGACGACGTTGATTCCCTAGACTAAGAAAGGCCATGGTGAAGTCATATTGTACAGCTTCGACGGGGGAATATTCATGTGATTAGCATGAATTTGGCATTTGTGGCATCGCCGAACAAAACCAATACAATCCTCCTCCATAGTAGACCAAAGTAACCTTGCCTAAGAATCTTTCGGGCTAACATTATTCCGTTCATGTGCGTTCCACACTCTCTCCCATGGATGGCTTCCATTAGGCGCTTTGACTCCTCTACGTCGACACACAACTTGTGCATTCCCAGATGACCCCTCTTGTACTGTTCACCTCCGTAGATAATAAATTGAACGGCCATCCGCCGTATTGGTCTCTTATCTTTGGCATTTGCCCCTGGTGGATAAACCTCATTTTCCAAGAAGTTCCAGATATCATAAAACCAAGGGTTTTGATCTTATACTTCATCTATTGCGGCGATAGACTCATAGGCCGGCATATATCTCTGCTTAATAATGATTGGACGCATCCAGACTTCAAATGGGATGTCTATCATGGAAGATAGAGTTGATAAAGCGTCAACGAACCTGTTATTCTCTCTTAGTAGATGCTTGAAGGTCAGCTTTTCAAGCCTAGGAATCAGAACATCTAGGGTCTGGTGATAGATCTTCATCTTTTCTTCTTTGACCTTCCAATCTCCTTTTACTTGAGACACAACTAGGTTCGAGTCCCCAATGACATCCAACCTTTTTGCTCCTAGTTCCAGGGCGGCTTCCAAACCAGCGATACACACCTCGTATTCTGCTTCGTTGTTGGATACCTTGAACCGGAGTTTGAAGGCTAAGGGTATATGGGAATTGTCGGGTGCTATCAGCGACACCCCTATCCTACAACCGTATTGATTAGATGCTCCATCAAAATACATTGTCTAGATCTCTTCCTCGACTTGCAGAATAGCTTCATCTGGGAACAGGTATTCTACCGCTTCATCCTTTTCCACTGGGTGATTTGCCAGGAACTTAGCTACCGGTCTTCCTTTGACAGACTTGTGAGTAACATACTTCAGATCAAATTCAGAGAGAATGAGCAACCAACGAGCTAGCCTACCTATAAATGCTGGTTTCTCAAAGAGATATTTGATGGGATCTAATCTCGAAACCAAAATTACGAAGTGAGCTAACAGGTAGTGCATCAACTTCCTGGTAGCCAATACCAAGGCTAGGCAAGCTTTCTCTAACGGAGTATAGCGGGTCTCATAATCCAGCATTTTCTTGTTCAAATAATAGATGGCTTTCTCCACCCTATCCTTAAATTCCTAAGCAAGCATGCATTCCATCGTTGTGTCTGTTACTGACAAATACAGAATCAAGGGTTTCTCTAGCTCTAGTGGTGACAACACAAGCAAATTTTGAAAGTACTGCTTGATCTGCTCGAAAGTGAATTGACATCGGTCATCCCATCGAACTTTCTTTCCTTTCCTCAAGAGACCAAATAGTGGTTCACAAGTCAAGGTTAATTTAGAAATAAACCGTCTTATGAATTGCACTTTACCTAGAAAGCCTCGCACCTCCTTTTTAGTCCCTGGCGGTGGCATTTCTAAGATGGCCTTGATTTTGGAAGGATCTACCTCGATGCCCCTTTGTGTGACCAAGAAACCTAGCATTTTCCCTACTATTACACCGAAGGTACACTTCTATGGATTCAACCTCAACCGGTATTCTCTGATCCATTGAAAGAATTTCTTCAATGCGGTGCAATGGCCCTCTCTTTCCTTAGACTTGACAATCACATCGTCCACGTACGCCTTGACCTCTTTATGGATCATATCATATAGAATTATGGTTGCAGCCCGTTGATAGGCAGCCCCGGCATTCTTCAGTCCAAGCGGCATCACCCTATAGCAGTAGGTTCGCCACGGCATAGTGAAAGCAATTTTCTCTTTGTCCTCAAGTGCCGTCAGAATCTGGTTATACTCGAAAAATCCATCCATGAAAAAGAGCAACGCATGGCCTGCGGTGAAGTCCACCAATTCATCGATGTACGGAAGAGGAAAGTCATCCTTCAGACTAGCTCTATTGAGATCTCTAAAATCCACACACACCTGAATTCTACCATCTTTCTTTGGCACTAGAACAATGTTGGCCAACCAAGTTGGATACTCAGATACTAGCAAGAACCCTGCGTCTATCTGCTTGGTGACCACTTTCTTAATCTTCAAAGCCCAATCCGAGCGTATTCTCCGCAACTTCTGTTTGATGGGTTGGGCCTTGAGGTCAAGAGGGATTCAATGTTGTACAATCTTAGGATCGATTCCAGGCATGTCTTCATAGGACCACACGAAAACATATTTGAAATCTTTTAATAAAGCAACTAAGCGCTCGCACTACTCTAAAGACAACGTGGACCCGATCTAGACCAGCCACGGATCCTTCTCAGTACCCACATTAATAGCAATGATTTCATCAGCGAGGGGTTTTGTAAACCTCTCCTCCTCTCAATTAATCAAATTTTTTAAAACCAGAAGAATTCCTTCCTCATCGTTTTCATCAATATTTTGAAAATCATGATCAATGCAATAAACAAGAGGCACAAAGAAATACTCAGAATCTACAGTGGCATTCACATTCAAAAGGTCCAGTTCATCCAAATCCTCGATTACAACCGACTCAAAAGAAAAGGAAAAAGACGACCTGGACAAAACCTTGGTATCCGGGTTATCAACCCTAGGAATACCGGACCCAGACTCAGAAGAACTGAAATCTGATTTCGACTCCACAGACTCTATGGAATCAGATTCTAGTTCACTACCTGACTCAGAACTGCTAGACAGGTAACCCTCTTCTAGCTGCCAAGTGAAGGATGGTGCATCAGATGCATCCAAGATACCACTAGAAGGCTTTGCACCCGGTTGGTCTCCGATCATGGAAACGGTTAGGTTATCCCCCAAGCTCTCTAAGTTGATTTGAGGATTCGAAAGGAGACATGCCAGTGCTACTCTTCTTTCAAGTTCATTGCTGTCAAAATCACTTCCTGTACACTTTGTAGCCCCAGCGATTAGTTCAGTCTGTTCCTCTGTATCACTCTCTTGTAGTTATAAGTCAAAGAAAATCTCAAAGCCGGCAACCCACTGCCTCTCAAAGTTGAACCAGGGCTCGGGTAAACCACAGAATGGGAAGTCTTCACCCTCCTGAACAAAATAACCATTCAGGGTTCCCCGAATTGGTCAGTGCACAAGCTCGTAGCGCCTCCCTGCTTAGCTATCGCTCTTCCGGCCATCTTTTCCATTCCTCACCCAGTCCTCTTTGGTGGGCGTATAGCCTAGACCAAAGGCATTTGGGTTATGTGGCACATCGGCCAATGCAGTTATGCCTTTCTAGCTACTTCTTCCTAATCCCATTCCGGGCATGTGCTGTAGCTTGTTCATGAGGTATACAGATTGGGCGCTGACATACAAGCCTTCATCGATGGCCAATATATTTTGCACTACCCGGGCCTCAGCCAAGGTAAACCCTAAAAGGAAAACATCCTCTTCACCATGCACGATCTCCAGCACAGGTGTAGTGACCTCTGGCAGAGGATGTATAGATGAATTCCTGAAGACTATGGCCACCCCTTTCCCATGGAGGTACTTCAGCATTTGGTGGAGCATAGAAGAGACAACTTTCACTTGATGCAGCCAGGGTCACCCAAGTAGTAAGTTGAAAGTGGCCGAGACATCCAGGACATGGAACTCGATGTCTTGCTGAGTTAGGCCAACATGTACTCTAATCTGCACTGTCCCCATTACCTCTATGCTTGTACTGTCATACGCCCAAATCACCTGGGCTCTAGGCACAAAAATGGCCAGTTTTAGACCAATAGCATAAGTCGTACGACAAGGACAGACGTTGATTGCCGACCTGGTGTCGACCAATACCAATGTTATCCACTTTTCTCGACATTCTATGGATATGTATAAAGGCTTGTTGTGTACAGAGCCTGCGGGCGGTAATTCCTTGTCTAAAAAGGTCAAAGTTGGCGCAGCGCCTCCCAGGAAAACTAATCCCACCAGTTGTTCCGGGTTGGTGTTGATAGACAACTTAGCTTTATCCATCGCCATCAGTATAGTTTTTCTATGCACTTGTGAAGCTATAAGCAGACCCCAGATAGATATGTTAGCTTGAATCTTCTTCAACTGTTTCAACATAACCTCTTTCTCTAACTTCTTTTCCTTCTATTTCTCAACTTCTTTATCTTTCCTGGATGCCTCTGGTTGGTCCAGATGCGGTGGTTTGAAATATTGGCCACTTCTTGTCATGTGGTCAACTTCTTCCACATACCAGGTATTGTCAAGAAGGCCTTCACCCCAATCTTCATCGGTATGGGCCAAGTGTAGGTCATCGTCATCCCACTAAATCCCTTCGGCAGCCGACAAGCATTCGTCTGGCTATGTTTAGATCATTCTATTATCACAAACATTCCCCGTAGGGTGTTGAGTTTTTCCCACTTTTAGATCGTTTTCACTCATTTCTTGCCCAAACCGCTCCAGCGTGGCTTTTTGTTCTATATGCACAATACTAACAATGCCTAGTTCCTGAGCCAATTGTTATTCACTGGTGTTTTTCGGCAGTTTACCCTTTCCATCGGCCATTCTAGCCATTGCAGCGGTTCCCGCTTTCTATTCTTCCAGCTTTGATTGTGTTCCCTCATCTCTATCAGGTTCGTCACTTAGCCATCCAGAATTGTCTATCAACTTATTTAGATCAGACCAATCAATATGCACGTCCCCTTGATCTTGTTCATCAAAGAACTGTAAATTGTCTATATCCTCCTCCAGGCCGGCTAGATCATCTAATCCTTGACTGGGTCCATCTTCTCAAACTACACTGACCTCCATCCCAGTCGGCAACACAACTTCCAACTTTGCTTGATTGATTGGCACAATATAATAGCTCAGGTTATACGTCCCTTCAAATAAGTCCTTAAAGCCCTCGGGCAATGGACTGACATTCTTCACCAGGGCTAACCTCTCTTTATCTTCTACTGTCACCGCCACTGGTTCAGGATGGAGTGTAGATGTGTTCATCATACACAAGTCAGTGCTCTTAGGGATGAGCACAGCCGGTTTGGGTAGGTGGGATAGGGTGATGTATATACTGGGGATGGGGTGATTTATATACTGGGGTCATAATGGACAGCCAGTGTATGGATGAGGTTTTTATGCTGAGGTGGAGGGACTTGGTTATGTGGTGGGAGAGGATTTGTAGTAACGTTGGCTTTTTGAGGAGATGCTATCACCTTATTGTCAATGAGGTCTTGAATCTCATGACGCAGTCTGTAGCATTGATTAGTATCATGACCATGTTGCTGATAAAAAGCATAGTATTTGGCTGGGTTGTGTTTCGGAGGGGGAAGATCGGGTAATGGGCGTTGTTCTAACGATTTAAGATACCCCTTTTTTATTAGGACCCCTAAGGCTTTAGACAAAGGCATGTAGAACGGGGTGAAGACCCTTTGGTTTCGGGCTTGATGGCTTGAGGTTTGTGAAGTTGTATTAGATGTACCAGCAAAAGGGGTGGCAATTTTGGGTGTGGTGGTGACCATGCTCATATCCAAAGGCCGTGCAGAGGTGCCGCCAGTCATGGCTGCATTGGAGCTGCATGTAAAGGGCCATTTAGGCTGTTCCTTCTCATGGTCTATTAGCCTCTGCGTCATCGCATCCTCAATTTGAACCCCTATTTCATGGAGCTCAGCAAATGTAAACAAAGGCAGGACTATCATCTTCTGTAATAATCTCCCCTGCAAGTTACGAATGACCATTTTGATTTGGTCCTTTACAGATAGTCTGATAGTCATCATAGAGGCCTTAACCCTCCATCGGGTTACAAAGTCCGAGAAGCCCTCCTTCGACTCCTGACAAGTCGCTTCAAGATCACGGGTAGTGACCTCGATCTGGGTATTGTAAGAGTACTGCGTGATGAAGGCCTCAGCCATTTCCTCCCAGTTTCGTTTCACGGAGTCTTCCAATTTTGCGTACCAGATGGTCGCTATACTCGATAGGGTCTGACCAAAAAGTGACAACTTCTGCAGTCTAGTGAGACCCATTGGTCGTGGGGTATTAAAGAATAACCGTAGATGGACCATAGGATCCCCGGAGCCATCGAACCAATCTATGTGTGGCATCTTGAATCCGTCCGGCAGAGTCACTACCGAGTAATTGTATCCATCCTTAATATCAGGGATTGAATTTATGCTATGCGCCTAGTTGAAGAGCTTTTCTATCTTGTTGACCTTCAATACATTGGGGTCAACCTCGAATTCAAATGGCGCCTTCATTTGGTAAACCGATGCCTTGGTGATCTGAGGTGGGATTGGATCTGCCGGAATGCCCATATTCTCTTGGACATTGACTGTGACCCCGGGTGCCAGAATTCCTGCTGGAGGTGCATGGGATGCAAAGGCTATTGCCAGTTGTGGTTGCTGTTGCTGAAGCCTATCTATCACTTCTATCTGGCGGGCCCCGACCTCAGCTTGGCGGGTTATAACCTCAGCTTGGCGGGCAACATCTAGCTGCATAGTCTCAATGGTCTACTGGAGCAGACGAAGCATATCTTCCATGTTGATTGGGGATGTTGAGCTATCAGAATTGGCAAATACTCTCTTTCTGAAGTAGGAGACTGGGCCTGACTGGGCGCAAGCGAAGCAAAAACTGACTGCTGGATCGGTGAATTCTGCCTGATCCTCCTCCGTCTACTAACCGGTGGGAGTGAAACAAACATTGGCTGTCTCCTAACAAGATCCCCATACCTACAAATCCTTCTCACTTGGGTCTAGAGTGCTTGGGGGTAACAGAATCGTCTGAAGCAATGCTGAAAAAACTACCTTGCAAAAAGAAATAAAGCAAAAGAAAGCAAAAATCAGAAACCGCACAGCACCTCGGCTCAGACACAAACAACACGCAATTGCAATCATAAGCTGGAGAACTGTACTCAACACTGATTTCTGCCCCAAAAATTGTTACCCAGACTTGCAACTGATACATACATTCCTGTAGAGTTTCACTCTAAAAGCACATAACAGTCAAGTGAGAGCCAAAACACCCCTATGATGGGGTAGGGTTACCCTGTCCTAGTTTCATTAGGAACTTAGGGTTCACTACTCAAGCAAAGTGTTTCACGCAATCCTGAATTTGGGTAAGCAACATATTCTAGTTTGGAACAATCTCTATGGTTTTCGATATGCAACTAGGCCGATTGGTCAAAAAGGGTACCTCAGTAAGACTACCTAATATACCTCTCACCCGTAACACCAAGAAGTGAAAGGAGGATCAAACAGTATAGCAGTAGTCCAAATCCAAGGGTTGTGTTCCCATCTAGGCAGAGCCCGCAACCGGTCAACCTTTTGGCAAGCTTTTCCAAGCAAGCCTCTGACAAATCGTTCAGGAATAGCAGATGGCAAACACTGTGACTTAGGAGCACCAATGCAAATGCAAATGCAAAGAAATACATAAGTGTAGATAAAAAGTCATATCATGAGTTTGAGTCAAGTTCTCTAAGTCCCCAGCAGAGTCACCAGAAACTGTAGCCCGCCTTTTTCGCACCCCCTATCAGAAGGTTTGAAAAGAAAGCCCTACAATTCGGACTCTCTTGATTCTAAATCTAATCTCATAAGTGCAATGTGAAACTAATAAACACCAAAGTCCAAATCTGGAAAATCATTTTGGAAAATTGATTTTGAATCGAAAAGTGCCAAAATTGGACTGTTTTGCCAGATACAGAGTCGCCACCTAAAAATTTTATGTTTTAGGGAAATTTAAGAAACCCATGACTCGTACCAAAGGCCACGTATCCGTCATCACCAAAGTTGCCTCGGCTTTGGAACTTAGGTACGAGAGGGGAAGGTCATGAATTGAGGACCCATGCTCGTCCAATAAAAGATCGGCATTTACTAATCATGATATGATTTTTTTATAAACAATATGTGTTCCTGTTCCGGTTATTAAACTAGCCTTACTATGTGATGCGCACAAGCAAGTATAGACTAGTTTGCTTAAGTTGGAACAATTCAACACATGTTTGTTTTTGCAAAAATGGCTTGAATTTGCCACCTCAAGTGGGCTTAAAAGTTTGCGGATTTGCCACCCAACATAGAGGGCTTAAAACATGATTTGCCACTCAACAAAGTGCGCTTAAAACTTACATTCGTTGAATCATTCCAATTCAAACAACAAGCCATCATCCACAAGCATTCAAGTAGTTTAGAATTTAAGCACATAGCATCATGGCAACATTCACATTCATGCAAGTATGGTAAAGCGTAAAACTCACTTAGTACTCCAAGCTAGGAAAATATGAGTTAGTAAATAATGCATGATTCCTAACTATACAAAAATGCCTAATGCAACACATGCAATAATGCAATTAATAGGCTCGGCTAGTAATATGGCATATGGATTGATTTGAACAACATGCGATTAAACACGTATTCAAAGAAGATATTGAAATGGCAATGCAGTTTGAATGATACGCCGAGCCTCGGTGCATGCAAGACAAGATGAATGAATGCAAGCATGCGATATGCTAATTGAAGTATGTCTCTAATCTAACCATCAAAACTGATTAAATAAAAGGGAGAAAAACGTGGGGTTGGAAGATATACACAAACGCACACGCACACTTATTACAACATTATGCCCTCGCGAATGAGGGTCCGAATGAATAAGCAAACCAACTAGCTGCGCTAAACTAATTAAGCTAACTAATTATTACAAAACTCAAATTAATTAACTATTCTAATTAACTAATTACAAAACGAAATCGAATAACTAGTTAAACAAACTAATTATTTACAATCTTAATTAGCTACAACTAATTAATTATAACATGTATTTAAGCTAGATATTTAAACGTTAAATAAGCTTGAAATGCAAGGGAGGCTCATGCACATGCTCGGTTTCCACCCGAAAGGTCACTGTTTTTCTATTGAATGTCTCTGTTTGCACATAAGTACTTACACTTTCTCATTTTCCAGATCAACTCTATTTCGACTCAGGAGCACATTGTTGAATTTGCAATGGTGGCTGACAGAAGGGTCGATCGGCCACTGCTGATTGCCGGTCGGCCAACAATGGTAGCCGATCGGCTACTGATGTTGGCGGGTCGACTACTGGTGGTGGCTGTCGACTACCACTGACTTGGACTTCCTTGCTACAATAGAGAGCAAATAGAGCAAAACAGTGTACTTTTTGAAGGTTTGTTTGTAATGTTATCCTCCTTATCATCAAACAAGTTCAAAGGAGTGATACTCTTGGCTCCCAAACCATTAACAAAGCAATTTCATTGCATGATGGTCAAAGAACCAAGTTTGCACAAGTTTAATGAATGCAAAACAAGACTCAAATGACCATCACCCTATCATGAATGATCAAGGGCAATGGAAACCTAGGAAAATGGCACATTTCATCACTTTTGAGTATGAAATGTTCCATTTTCCTTGTGTTCAAACTAACGTCCAATTTGAACACAAGCAATGCAACACAAAGAATGCTTATCTTGCCTTTTTCACTTGTCGATTTTGTTTTCACATTTTAATTACCAAACCATTCATTAATCAATTAGTCCATTGTTGAGTGTCCTCTAATGGAAGGAGGGCTCAAACCACAAGTTGCTTTGGGCATGAAAGAGGCATTGGACTGTTGGTAATGAACCCTGTAAGGGATTAAACCATTGGGTGTAACACCTCCATTTCACACTTAGGAAAACAAGTGGTTTGAAACCACTTTGAAAGAAAAACGAAAGAGTGAAGAATTGAGGGGGATTGCAGAGATTGTAGTGCTGAAATTAGGTGAGAAAAAGCACTAAAACATGCAATCAACTCAAACCAATGATGGTTAAAGCCTAAAAACACCAAGTTTGTGAAAGGATTTACACTACAACTATGCAAAACAAGACTCAAATGAACTAATCAGCCCAAAATAGAGCTAAAACAAGTTATTTTAGAGACTAAAACTTGCTGGAATTGAGCTAAGTTAAGTTAGAAAAACATGCTAACATATGAAGCTAACTAAGCATGCAAACATGGCACAAGAAGGGGAGGCTAACCCCTTTAAATTTGGACTTCAAAATAAGTTTTTTGCCATTGAAAAACCTCTGAAATTCAATGGTTAAAAGGCCCAAAAAAGTTGGCTTGAAAGTGATGAACAAAGGTACAAAAGCTTTACAAACTAAGAAGTAAGAAGAATGAACCACCCCTTAATTGAAAATGGCCTCAAACCAACACTTTTAAGCCATAAAAACAAAGCTTTTTATAGTTCAAAATCAACCTCAAAACAATTGAAAAAGATGGCAAAGCAAGGATACAAAACAAGTATAAAGAGAGAGTGTTATACCTCTTGAAGCCAAGACACAATTTGGCCAAAAATCCAAGCTAAAACCACCTTCAAGAGCTCAAAACAAATCCCGAGGAACCTCAGCTCAAAGTTGAGAGGATTTGGTTTTGGATGTGTATGCAAAAGTGTAGAGATACTAGGCAAGTATGCACAAAATTGCAAGAGAGAGAGAGAAATCTAGAGAGCGAGAGAGATTTTTTGTTCCAAAATTTCTAACCCTCAAAAATGGAGGAGGAACCCCCCTATATATAGAAAAACAAGCCTTGAGCTTAGAAACATCACACCATACATGTGTAGGGAGATGCAGCTCAATGTGCTAACAGTTGTCACAGTTGTCAACAAATATCTGGAAAAAGACACTGGTGGCCAACCGACCACCATTGGTGGTTAACCGACCACACCAATGGCCGACAACCATGAGCCATGGCCGACAACCTATGGTGGTGGCCAACAGGTCACCAAGAGGTCCAAACACCAAGTTTTGGTCCAAAACAAGGCACAGAAAAGACAAAGTTTAAAGGCTCAAAGACAGGGCGTTCCGCCGAGGACTTTGGGCACTCAAATTGAACACATGCAATCACAATCATCATATGCACAAGTGATGACGTCCAAGTCTTGAGGACGGTCAAAAATGGGGTGTCTATAATAGTACACATACCTCAATTTAAGAAAAATTCGAGTTTCACATTCACAACAAAAACTTTAAGTTGAATTCGACATTCCAAGTTCGCCACAAATAAAATTGAAACGTTCCTCGCTTAGGGGTTTTGTGAAAATATCTGCCAATTGATTGTCGGTGTTTACAAATTCAAGAACAATATCCCTTGTTTGAACATGATCTCTTAAAAAGTGGTGTCGAATTTCAATATGTTTTGTTCGTGAGTGTTCAACCGGATTTTTGCTTAAGTTGATGGCACTAGTATTATCTCATTTAATAGGGATATGATCATAATGCAAATCATAGTCCTCCAATTATTGTTTCATTCAAAGTACTTGGGCACAACAACTTCCGGAATCTATATATTTAGTTTCGGCCGTTGATAAAGCAACATAATTTTTCTTTTTGCTAAATCAAGATACTAATGAGTTACGAAGGAAGTAACAAGTACCGCTAGTGTTTTTTCTATCAAGTTTGCAACTGACACAGTCGGCATCCAAGTAACTAATCAAATCACATGCTACACCTCTAGGATAAAACAATCCCAAATTTTGAGTGCCAACAAGATATCGAAAAATTCTTTTAATAGCACTAAGGTGTGATGCTTTAGGATTTGATTGATATCGAGCACACATGCAAACACTAAACAAAATATCGGGTCTACTTGCTGTTAAATAGAGAAGTGATCCGATCATACCTTGATATTTTGTTTGATCAATAGACTTACCATTTTCATCCTTGTCTAGCTTAATTGATATGTTCATAGGTGTTCTAGTTACTTTGGAGTCACTCATACCAAACTTTTTGAATAGTTCCTTTATGTACTTAGCTTGGTTGATATAAATTTCTTCCTTACATTGTTTGATTTGAAGCCTAAGGAAATATTTTAGCTCCCCCCATCATGCTCATCTCAAACTCACCTTGCATACACTTAGTAAATTCCTTACATAAAGCTTCATTTGTAGCACCAAATATAATGTCATTCACATATATTTGTACAACAAGTATATCATCATTTTTGGTTTTAACAAAAAGTGTTGTGTCAATCTTTCTTCTAGTAAAACTATTTTCAATCAAAAATTTGCTTAAACCACAAGATGCTTGTTTCAAACCATATAAAGCTTTTGAGAGCTTAAACACATGATTTGGAAAAGCATGATTTTCAAAACCAGTAGGTTGTTTGACATAAACCTCTTCATTTATTAAACCATTTAAAAATTCACTTTTTACATCCATTGGATAAAGTTTGAAATCTCTAAAACATGCAAATGCAAGTAACATGTGGATTGCTTCTAATCTAGCTACCAGAGCAAAGATTTCATCGAAATCAATACCTTCTTCATGATTGTACTCTTGTTCTACAAGTCTAGCTTTGTTTCTAACAATAGTGTCGTATTCATCAAGCTTCTTTCTAAAGATTCATTTTGTGCCAATAATGGAATGATCTTTAGGTCTTGGCACTAGATCCCAAACTTTGTTTCTCTCAAATTGATTGAGCTCTTCAAGCATAACCATCATCTAATGTTTATCGTATTCGGCTTCTTGAAAATTCTTTGGCTCAATCTATGAGAGAAAAGCCAAGTTACCACAAATATTTCAAAAGGAAGAGTGAGTGGCGATACCTTTGGTTGGATCACCTAGGATTAAATCCTTAGGGTGATTATGAACAAACTTTCATTCTCGTGGAAAATCATCGTTGTTTCCACCTTCTTCTTGAGGAGGGAGAATAGGTTGCTCCTCCTCTTTGTTCACTTCACACGGTTGATCCTCTTCTTTCTAGATGCTTGAATCTTCTACATTTATTTCTAATTCTACAAAATCGTCACTAACAACTTGCTTTGGAGAAGAGATGTTAGTTTCACCAAATGCCACATGTATAGATTCTTCAATAACAAGAGTTTTTTTATTAAAATCACAATAAGCTTTACTATTAAAGAATAGCCAAGAAAAATTGCTTTATTAGATTTTGAATCCAATTTACCCAAGTTGTCCTTACCATTATTTTGTACATAACATTTATAACCAAATACATACAAGTGACTAATGTTGGGCTTTCTACCATTCCAAAGTTCATAAGGGGTCTTTTTAAGAATAGGTCTAATCAAGGCACGATTTAAAATATAGCTAGCGATTTGAACGGCCTTGGCCCAAAAATATTTAGGAAGATTGTTTTCGCAAAGCATTGTTCTACTCATTTCTTCTAATGTTCTAGTCTTCATTTCTACTACACCATTTTGTTGAGGAGTTCTAGATGCTAAAAAATTATGTCCAATTCCACACTCATCACAAAACAATTCAAACTTTTCATTTTCAAGTTCTCTACCATGGTCGGTTCGAATATTAGTGATAAGAAAACCTTCTTCATTTTGAATTTTGTGACAAAGTTTTGTGAAAGAAAAGAAGGTTTCATCTTTGTGTGTTAAAAACATAACCCATGTAAATCTTGAAAAATCATCAACAACAATAAGACAATAATGTTTACCACCAAGATCTAGATGTCCTCGAGGGACCAAATAAATCCATATGCAATAATTGTGAAGGTCTAGAGATGAAAATAAGATATTTTGATTTAAAAAATGTTTTAGTTTGTTTTCCTTGTTAACAAGCACCGCAAAGTCGATCTTTTTCAAATTTTATTTTTGGAAGTCCAACGACCAAATCCTTTCTCAAAAGTTTAGCAATTAAATCCATATGAGCATGACCAAGTCTTCTATGCCATAACCAACTACTATCATTACTAGCATATAAACATTTAACATCACTAGCATACAGATCATTGAAATGAAAAACATAAACATTGTCAAGTCAATTACCAACAAATAGTGCTTTGTGATCATTTGTGCTTTCAATGTTGTAATGTGATTTATCAAAAATAACTTGATTACCCTTATCACATAATTAGCTAATACTAAGTAAATTATGCTTAGGTCCATTCACAAGAAGAACATTTTCAATAGAAGGGTTAGAAGAAATACCGATGCTACCAATACCAATAATTTTTCCTTTCGTGTTGTCTCCGAAAGTGATAAATCCTTCATCCTTCGATGATAGAGTTGTAACACCCCAACCCTTCACATGTCATCGATATTGTCTACTTTGGGCCACGCTCGCATGGATTTATTCTTCCCAGTGGGTCATCCATCCTAGAACTACTTCAGCTTAAGCACACTTAACTGGGGAGTTCTGCTAGGGATTTCACCACCCAAGAAAAGGCCTCGATGCTATATAAGGGTCTAGGTTTTTACTTTTATAGCCCAGGAACTCTCCCTACATTCCTGATGTGGGACACTAGGACATTACAATCTACTCTCTTAAGGCTGCACATCCTCGTGCAGTAGCCCGCCAGCTCACAAGCCTGGCTACATGCACCGAGAGATTCCAGGGCCCCATACTCGATACTCCAAAGAGTCGGCTGTGATACCATTTGTAACACCCCAACCCTTTACATGTCATCAATATTGTCTGCTTTGGGCCACGCCCGTACGGATTTGTTTTTCCCAGTGGGTCACCTATCCCAAAACTACTCCAGCCTAAGCACACTTAACTGGGGAGTTATGCTAGGGATTTCACCACCCTCGAAAAGGCCTCAATGCTATATAAGGGTCTAGGTTTTTAATTTTATAG
The DNA here is from genome assembly GCA_025200525.1 of Camellia lanceoleosa. Lineage (NCBI taxonomy): Eukaryota > Viridiplantae > Streptophyta > Magnoliopsida > Ericales > Theaceae > Camellia > Camellia lanceoleosa. The sequence goes on from CM045765.1 coordinate 70,275,573, forward strand.
CCCAGGAACTCCCCATCCATTCCTGATGTGGGACATCGGGACCTTACCAGAGTAATGAAGAAAGATTTGTCTCCGATCATGTGTCTAAAGCATCCACTATCAAGATACCACCTTCCTTTTTTAGCTTTGGAATTAAGGCATACCTACAATAAGACATCATATGCTGGATTTTGGTATCTGTGATTTCTTGGATCCTTCTTGGTTAGTATGATTAGTACCTTTACACAATCCAAATCTTTTTAACCCCCATGTTCATATTCTTTTTGAATGGACAACTATATATATAATGACCTTTCTTCCTACAATAATGACAAGTAATATGAGGGTGTGTCATGGAAGATCCTTTTTCAAAAATTCTGTTGAGTTACTTTTGTTTCTTAATAGGGTCATATCCAATGCTCGCTTTATCAAAAACACACTTTGACTACCAAGAAGCTTGTTGAGATTATCTCCTCTTTTTACAAAATTTTCAAGAGTTTTATTGAAATCATCAACACTATTTTTCAAAATAATTTTCTCACTAGGAATGGTATTAGGGCCATTCCTGAAAGCAAGGTTCTCTTTCTTCAATTCATCCGCATTGTTAGATAAAGATGCAACTAATTTCTTTAATACATTATTTTTTGCACATACTTTTCTAAACTCATCATGTAATTCATTGAAAGAACTCTCAAGTTCTTCATAATTGAAAGTTACCTCATCTTGAGTGGTTTCTTCATCTCCAAGTGCCATTAGGCAAAGGTTGGCTACTTCATCATTTGAACTATCATCATCTTCTCCCTAAGATGCTATCATGGCCTTCTTGTTCCTTTTGTAGTCTTTTCCAAGTTTCTTCAATTTTGGACAATCCATTTTGATGTGTCCCAGATTTTTGCACTCATAGAAAATGATAGGTTCTTTCTTTTGGATGTCATCTTTCTTGTACTCTTTCTTAAAACGTCTTATTCCTCCATGATTGCTCTTCTTGTAGTACTCTTTGAGATGTTTACCAAACATGGAATATCCTTCATCTTCACTAGTGTCCTCATTTATTCTTTATGTGATGATGCATTGAATACAATTCCACTCTTCTTTTTGTCCTCATCATTCTCAAGTTCTTTTATAGTGATATCATGAGTCATTAGAGAACCCATGAGCTTATCTAATCCAAGAGTTAAGAGGTTCTTTGCTTCAATAATGACTGTGATTTTAGCCTCCCAATTCTTTGGTAAACACCTAAGAATTTTTCTCACCAACTCATTGTTAGTATAGGTTTTTCCAAGAGATTTCAAAGAATTTACAATTTCAATAAATCTAGTAAACATGGTTGAAATAGATTCATCAGATTTCATTTTAAACAACTCGTAACTATGAACAAGCATATCTATACAAGATTCTTTAACTTGGTTAGTGCCTTCATAAGTTACTTCAAGTTTGCCCCAAATTTCTTTAACTGAGTCACAACTAGATATTCTATTATACTCCTTAGGGTCTAAACCACTTACAAGGGTGAGTTTGGCTTTGGCATTGGCTTGTAACAATCTATGATCCCTCTCATCACATTCATCTTCAATTTTAGGTACACTAATGTTGTTTACTAATTTGGTAGGGATTTTCGAACCTTTGGTGACTATAATCCACATAGCATAATTTGTGGCTTGAAGATATAGGGTTATCTTATCTTTCCAATGGCTATGGTTATTTCCATCAAACAAGGGTGGCCTATTGGTGGCTTGGCCTTCAACAGTGCTAGTATTAGCTATGGTTGCCATGGATTGAAAACTCTCGGATGGTTAAATCTAAGCAAGAGTCTAAGCTCTGATACCAATTGTTGCCCAAAAAGCAACTTAAGGGGGGGTGAACTAGGTTTCTACAAATTAAAATTAATATTACCCCAATAAAAATTACAACTAGTAGTAGATTGCTGAATAATGAAAAATAGATAACTTGATTAAGCACAACGAGAAAGTATCAGTGAAGTAGCTAACCAAAAATGCAGTGAATGATTTTTTACTTAACACAAAATATCAGATAATTTGAGGCTTGAGACAAAATAAATAACAGATTATGATTTTGATAGATTAGCAAAGGATTTAGCTATCAAAGTAACTATAAGCTCATAACAGATGGCTATAGCAATTAAGGGAAGAGAATAGATGTTTAGCACAATAATAGTAAATGGTATATCAAATATAGCTATAGCAGTGAAGAACATAAAATAGATTAGGGAAAATGAGGCAAACATATTTATAGTGGTATAGTCTCAACCAAGCCCGCATCCACTCCTCAAGCTTCACTTGAGATTTTTCACTATTCTCTAGCTTTATAGGGGTGCTAGTAACCTCTTCACAAATGGAGCAATCCTCCACAAATTTTACACAAACTTTCAAAGTATGAAACGTTGCACTCCTTAGGTGATTCTTAATCACACTCAGAGAGTCAAGAGACCTGAGTGTACTAAACTCTTACAAGATTAAAATGATGGTGTTTTTTCTTTCAAAGAAAGCTACAAGAATAATTTCTCAAAGATACATATACAATATTGAAGCTTAGAATTTTTCTATAAATCCTCTCACAGGAATATATGTTTAAGGCTTAAGCTCACTGTAATTTCTAAAGGGAAAATGAAAACCAGATGAAGAACACTTCAGAGAATAGAGAAAAATGAGAGCGATGAAAGATTGAAAATGTGAATAGCACATTGCTTTGTTGCTCTGTCTCTATGCTTGCTCTTGTTCACAAAGATTTGAATATAACAGAGGTAGTGCTCTGTTATGTTTGATAGAGCCCATCCTCTTCTTCCCATTGAAGATGTAATAGTTGATTTTGGGTGACCGCTTGAGCAGTCAAGTGTCATCTTGTCACTCGAGCGGAGTTTTGCAACTTTCAGTATCTCGCAGGTTTGTAGGCAAGATTGCTCGAGTGAAGGAAAAGTCGTTCGAGCGTAAAATGAGAGCTCCCAGTATTTTCCTATAGCTCTACAAAACTTCTGAGACCTTGCATTTGCCTCTCGAGCATTGGAAAGTTAACTCAAGCGGTTCCTTTGTATTTTGGCACTTCACTTGAGCGATGGAAAGTTAGCTCGAGCAGTCTGGTCGGGACATCAGAGTTACATTGCAATCCAAACACTTTTCTGACTTATTTCTCTCACACCTCTTCTCTCTCAACCCTCCTTCCAAAACCCTATCTAGAAAACCTTAGATTTCATCTAGTAAGAGCAAGAATTGATCTTTGGGTCTTCATTAAAGTTATTATCCTCGTCAAGAGCTATGTTTTGAACCTATTAGATTATGGTATTTTGAAAGTTTATCATGTGGACCTTCATCTCTCTTCTTGCAATCATTGAGGTAGGAATGCCATTACCCTTGTATATCTATACTTTGGTTTAATGTTTGTGAATCTTAAGATGTATGGACTTATTGAGATGGATGATGTACATATATATATAGGTTTTGTGTTGATGAAGTGGTTGTGTGAGATTAACAATGGGTTGTGTAATCAATTATGAAATAGTGAGTAAATACACATGAATTAAGGAAAACGAGTACTTGGAAAGGAAAGCCCCAAATTTTCATGGGTAACCCTAAGGGTTGTTCTTGATTTTGACTTAATGGAAAGTTGATAAGTAAAATTTGGGGAACTCTTGTGATTACTTTTGTTGTGCTTAAAATGTTATGTTTTGGAATGTGTTTGAGGTGCCCACTGGCCCGGTTTGAGGGAGGACGACGAATGTGGGAATATGTTTGAGGTGCCCACTTGCCCGGTTCGCATGAGGGAAACGAATGTGGAGATGTTGTGAGGTGTCCACTAGATGGTTCGTTTGAAAATGATGAAAGTGGATGGTTTGAGGTGTTCACTGGCCATCTGTGTAAGGACGGAAAAATATGGAAATTAAGTGCTAAATTGTGTGTTGTGTGATAGCTTTTAAACCAATGGAAATTCATGGGCATCAATAAAGGTTATGCATATTTAAACCAAATGTTTATATACTTGGTTAAAGTTATTCTTTATTGGGCAATTGCTCAGTCCTATTTACTAACATTTCAGGAAGTGAAGAGCTCCAAAACCGTCAATGAAGAAGAAGAAGAAAAAGACTACCTCTTTTCAAAATCTAAACTTTTGTGAACTTGAAGTTGTAATGTAATTATGGAACTCCTTTTCTACCTTTATTTTGAGTTTTGTGTTTTTGGATTAAGTGTCACAATGTAATTAGTAAACTCAGAGGGCTATGTAATTGTTTTGTAATCTTCTCTAGCTCATTGAATCGAGATCTGTATTTTGTAATTTTGTAAACAAAATATGCAATTCAATGAGAAAGAGAAATATATGAATGGAATTGTGATTAAGTGTTGATGTGGAGAATGTTCTTTTAATTGTTCAATAGGAATTATATGTATAGGGTGTTACAGAAGAGATGGGTTGGTGATGGTTGAGGATGATATTAGATTGATGCTTTAGATATTCCCCAACATTTTGCCTGTTGAATGATGGGTCACTGATGCAAAAACAATTCTTTTCTCTTCACACCAATAGTTCTAATATAAGCTACTTTGCATAGAGAGACGTCTGCTAGATGTCCAAAGCAAAGCTTTGTGTCTGCGAGTCATTGAGCATATTGTTGGTTTGACGTCTGGACCAAAACAGAAATGATTTGATTTGAAACTAGGTCAAAATGCCTTGGCCGGTCATCCCCCCGAACATCCTCCCAGATGTTTGCTCGATTGTCCCTGCCTGCCTAAAGCTGCAGAAGGAAATTGCCAAAAAATGGCATGACCGGTCGAGAGGCCGGTCGTCCGATGCCTTATGGGCTCGACCTCCTGTGTTCTACTACTTTAGTCCATTGGTTTGGTACCTATTTAAGCCTCATTTTGAACTCAAGAATGACATGATTAGGACATAAACATGGATGAAAATATCATGGAGTAAATTATAAGAATTCAATCTATTTTTTTCTTTCAAATAAATAAAAACATAATTAAAACAAAATAGAAACAATCATCAAAATCAAATATGTCTAACACATATTGTTTCAAAACAATATTTAAGAACATATCTTTACAAAATTATTAATCACAGTGGGTCGATCTTGCGATGTCCCCTCGTGCAAATGACCTACATATCACAATCATACGAATTCGATAAAACAGAACATTCATTTACTTATTCACATTAATTCCAATGGGTTTCTAAATGTCTTTTCATTTCCCAGAGGGTCAAAACGAGTTTAGAAACATGTTTAGAAGGTCAAAAGGATCAAAAGAAAATAAATCACAATTTCTCTGTTTTCCGCACGTACTTAAGGTACCGCACGTGCAAGCTACACATGCAATTAAAGTAGTAGTTGATCCCCTATTTTGGTCTGTCTTCCGCACATGCAGGGCTCACAAACGCACATGCGGTTCTGGGTAATTTTGAGCAATCCAAAAATTCAATAAGTGTAAGCCTTTAAAACTCAATTTGATGTCCAAAACTTGTACAAAAACCTCAACAAACATGAAAAATATACATGAATCAAGTTCAATTTCAACTCAATTGAATCAAAACTTCTTTTAATTTCAAAATCAAACTCTGCATTTCTATGAATTCAAAAGTTCCATTACTTAAGCTTCAAACTCAATTATATACCCCCTTGCATGGTTGAATCCTTCACATAATCTTGTTGCAGGTAAGTTATATAGCTCAATTCTTGTATAATTCTCCAAATTGAACTCAAATTCTGCAAATTCAAAGAATTAAACTCATGTTCTTGAACCTCACTTAAGTAATTATACAAAACCCAACTCCTAGCAAATTAAGTGTTTAATCTTCAAATTATTCCTTGATTTCACTAAAGATTTGAGTTATCTACAAGATTTTAAGTTGAATTACATACCTTAAGCTTGAATTCTTGAATTAACTTAGAGGTTTCCTCAATTTTCCCCCCTTCTTCTCCCTTGAGCACTCTTTCCTTTCTTTTCTCTAGCACAAGTTTGAATTCTAGCTAACTCTAGACTTAGCTTCAACATATATATCTACTATCTAATTATCTAGTTAATTAACTTAGGTTAGATTAATTTCTAATTAGGCTTAATTAATCAACTAGTTTAACTTTTAATTAAGTATGACATAAATTAATTGATCTTTTCTTAATTGACTCAAAGTTTTATGATCATGACTTAATCCAATTATTTAATCTATTGTTAATTTAAGCTTAATTAATTATTTTTAATTTACATCATTCTAAATCAAATTTCTATAAACTCCAATAATGCTTTAAATATTCAACTATTCAATCTAGTTGATTAAGCTCGTCAATTAAAGTTTTCTAAGTCATATAGACATTCAAATTCTGATTAAACCATAATACCTCACAGATATTTTCACACATACAAATCTCAATAGATAATAATATCAAAATCATAATTTCCTACAATTAAATAGATGCAAACATGATATGCATGGTTGTGTTATTATACAAAATGACCTCGATTCCCATAGTTATAACACTTGACTTTGGTCTTGTTTTTATTTCCAACGCACTTGCCTTGACGGCGCTTCTCTACGTTATCTCTCTTAGGACCAAGGTTACCAGCTGCACTATCATGTTTTCCTTGTCTGTTGCGCTTAGGCCTAAATGCCTGACACTGTTCTTGTGATGCCCCAAAAATCGCAAACTTCAAAGAATATATTATCAATTAAATACAGGGTTTATCTAAGGTTAGGAGTCTAGGAAACGACACTAATGAGTCCTATGGCCAATAACCGAGTAAGATCCCAGATTGCCGGAGGAGTCAAGTTAGCCTCCCTTCTAACTCCAACTTTCTTAGGTAGCATACCACCCTTTTGACAGATCTTAAAAGGCATTGACGCAAGGTCTCATAAGCAACGCAGAGATAGGCATAGGATTACAAAGTAAATAATAATTACAACGTCTCAAATTTTTAATTTACAAAACGAGTTCCATTATTATTACAATCCAAAAAGAATAAATAAAAGCACAATTAAACTAATGAGCGAAATGGTTCCAAACTTTCTCTAAGGAAAACTTAAGTCTCCAAATGTCTTTGACTCTTCGTTGGCTTCGTACGTTTCTTTGATACCTAGCATGAAACGCCATGAGCTTTGAATGCCCAGTAAACACACACACACCCCATCTCTTTTTCCCAATCCAATACACCATCACAATTATAACAAGCAAGTAATGAAGCATGATAATCATTCAATAATAAAGAATTACAAGGTTAGATGTTAGAAATCTAGAAATCCCCAAAGAGACTTCGTCCTCCCAACCACAAGAATCGGACGCGGATTATTCGGTATGCCCCCTCTTTTGCTGCTTTGTTGCAAAGCTAACCCCAGATGCCTACCAACAGTTATATACCACGTAGCGCCAACTGCAGGGCCTCAAAAGAGACGATAATAATTAGCCTTGCCCAAATTCCTCCTTACACCAAATACCTAGGGTCCGAATACAACCGCTCCGTTCAAGGGTTCCGAAAACCACTTGCGCAAGATTTTAACTTCCAAATAGGGAACACATCCCATCAACCAATCAATATCCTAGTAATCTTGTCCAAAAATTCACAACCCATTACCACCCGTTAAGTTTCCCGTTTGAGTTAGATAATTTAAGTCAGAGTTAGGACATGCTCTTGAAACAACATCTATTGCACAAGTTTGATCAACTAAATAGTACAAATAGAAGGAAATAAGGTTGCAACACATGAGATTCACATATGAAGATAGGCACAAGTAGCTCTAGGCATATTCAAGTAGTTAAGGGAATAAATTTGCACATGAATATAATTTCTAGATTTACATAAGTGTGAGCACCATCGAAGGATTAAAATAAAATACATAAACTTATGACATGTGAAATATCATATCGAGACATGATCATAAATTAATAAGCATATTCATGAACACAAGAGCATAAAACACTAATGAAAATAGAATTTCCAGATTCAGTACTACCTAAAGACTATACTCAAAAGGGCTATTTCAGATTTGTAGTTATTTCAGAAATATTCCAGCTCTGTCCAAATTCGTCGACTGTTACGAAAATCAAATTTTCTCACAAACCGCTCACTCATTTTCAATGAAACCAATTTTCCTTGAAAGATAACTCCTTAAGAAAGATTTTGACATAAAATGGAGGTCTAAAATAGCTGAAAGTGCATCTTCGGTGACCAAATCCGACTTTGGTCGGCAAAAGTTAAGTTTTTTAGCGACTAAAAAATAATTAGTAGCCAAAAGTGATCTTTTTCTATTTTTCTACTAAATAGTTTATTTTACATAAATTATGTTCATTAAAATAATTATGTTTATACATATACTTTTTTATTAATATGGATGCATATACTATATAAATAATATATGTCATATATATAATCATGTGGTGCTATAGAGGCGTAGTGGGATGAGTGTGGTGCGTAAGGTTTATGGTGTGGGAGGTTGGTGGTTTGAGTCTCCGCAAGAGTGGATCAAATTATTGTACAACGAATTTTTTTTTTTTTTTTCACGTTTGAAGCTTTTGGCGACTAAAGGTGTTGGTCGGCAATTGGTTGCTTTTGGCGACTAAAGGTGTTGGTCGGCGATTCCTTGATTATTGGCGACTAAAACATTGGTCGGTAAATGTATAATTTTAAAGAAATATAATTGACTATTGGCAACCAAAATTTTGGTAGCTAAAGACTTGCTTTTTGCCAACCAAATGTTTTTTGGTCGGCAAAACCCTCCAAGACCTTTCCCGACAAGGTTTTGGCGACAAACGTAGCGACCAAATTTTTTGGTCGCAGAATGTCATTGGCGACCAAAAAACAGACAATTGGCGACCAATATTTTAGCCGCTAAAAGTGACTTTTTTTGTAGTGACAGTTCTTGAAAATAGAAAGTTTGTGAGAAAAGAGGTCAGCTAGGGGAAATTTTCCACTTATCTTGTGATGAAAACATGCTAAATAATATGTATTAAACTCAGAAATTTAAGGTGAAGGTGTGCCTTTTAAAATTTTGAGAGATTGATAGGGGAAAATGTAGTCTTATACCGATTAAGAGAAATAGAAGAAAGGTAGAATCAAGTCTCAACTCCTTTCATTTTTAACACAAGAATACCATTATAACACATCTGAAAATACCATTTTAAAATTCTAATAACATGTATTTGAAAAAGGAAAATGGAAGAGAGAGTTGTGTTGTGGCTTACTTGAGGGTTGTTGGAATTGCTAGCAAACTTTTTCTTCCTCTCCTCTCTTCTACCAAGCTCACCCTCCTTCCTTTCTTCTCTCTCAGTTGAATATAGTGTGTATAAGTGTTGTTCTTGTATGTAAAATGCTAGGGGAGGGGTTGTTTATATAATGAATTTGGTACAAAAGGTCCTAAATGCCCCTTGATTGGAATTGGAATGGATAGTTTGGATTTAGTTTGAATTCAATGGAATAGTAGAGGATTAAAAGTCTTAATTAGCTTCCTAAATATGATCTAGTTAGGGTTTTCCTCCTAATCAAACCAACCTAGTTGCTTATACACATGTATATAAAAGTTTGTACCAAGTCAAAGATTTTTCTTCCTTAAATCATGGAAAATTGTCTTATAATACATTTATTACACCGACAATGGTGATGGCTAGCCATGTGATGGTGAATTGATGGACTTGTTTTATATTTTATTTTTATTTTTTATTTATTTACTCTCTTTTTTTTTTTTTTTTTTTGTACAATTGTTGGAATTTGTAAAATAAAATGTTTTAAGATATAAGTGTATATATAAATATATAATGATACTTGTTTGAGGTCAATTTGTGATTTAATAAAAATGTGAGGGCTTGGGCTCAATTAAAGTATCTATTTCAAATGTAGAGTTAATAAATTCGTGTTAGGAAAAATAATTCGGTTTGTATTATCTTGCATTGAATTTAAAGGCAAATAACCGAACGAAAATTGTGAAAACCGAAAGTTAAGGTTTGGAGTGATTAATCTAAAATTTGAGAGTTAAATAATTAATATTAGAGTATTAGAAATGATTTCTAAACTTCCAGGGTCGATTAGGGTTTGTATGGCTTCGTCCGTGATGCGTTTTCAGTTCTAGGGTTTAATTTGCGAACAATCAACGAATTAAGGGCTTTATTATAATAACTCAAAATTTAGGGACCTAATAAGGTTTACAAAAGTTAGGGGTCTCACAGCTCTTCTTGGGCAACAAGGATAGTGTCGCAGTGTGACCCGAGGTGCTCCGCTTTAAACTCAATTTTGTCAAATTTTAAAATAAGAGCATGCATCTCAGTTGCAAGTTGGTCCCATAGGTAATATTCAATTGATTCCACATGTCATAAGCAATGGGGTTTGTCTCAAACTCCCCCGTGAGATCATTGTGCATGTTGCTAAGCATAATATAGTGCTTGCATCAATCTCCCTTGACTCAATTCTGATGGGTTTCTGAGTCACAACGATGTTAGGCAGTGGTCCTTTCTTCAAATCAGATCTTAAGGGTGGTCAATTTTTTTATGACTTCTTGTTCATTAAGAAAATATTGAATTTCATCTTTGGTGAAGTCAGTAACAACATTTTTAAAGGCCATTTTACTACATTGATTGCACAGGGTTTGACATTAGCACACTTAAAAAAAATATATTCACAAAAACACAATTGGCATACAATATTTTCACTTACATAGAGAGATCGAAAATTTTGCTAAGCTCATAATCATCTCCCCCTATGTGAGCTAAAATATGGCACCCAATTAATTTTGAATAAACTTATGTAAGAGGTAAAATCATCTCTTATTTCCACAACATTAAATCATGCATAATATATATATGAGTCCAAAAATGTGTCATAGAATTTTGCGAGTGGGCTCCACTTGAAACCCAGTTGGTTATATGGTGTGACATATTAAGGCAACCTTGAAATGTATTGGTGATAGTGAAACACATCCCCTTACATTGCTGTGAAAAAAAATACATCAAAAAAATAATTAATTACAACCCAAAAGAATCCCAATACATTGATTCTTAAAAAAATAAAAATTATTATAAAAAATATAAATAAATAAAAAGAGAAAATAACTTGGCGATGCCACTTCAATAATACATTTGTGGGGTTGTAGACGTGCCCGAACGTCCTGGCTCCGTGCGAGAACGGCGCGAAATCCGTTTTGTTCATTAGGCTGCTACAGTTCGGACTCAATGTCACGGTTCTGAATCTAATCATACAAAGTGCAATGCAAGATTGATAAATTACCAAAGAGTCCAAATCTGGAAAATTATTTTGGAAAACTGATTTTTATAAAGAAGTGCCAAACATGGATTGCTTTGCCAGATACAGAGTCGCCACCTAAATATTTTATTTTGGGGGAATTTAGGAAACCCTGACTCGTGCCTAAGGCCACATGTCCGTCATCACTAAAGTTGCCTCGGCTCGGGAACTTGGATACGAGAGGGGAAGGTCATGCAATGAGCACCCCCGCTAGCTCGATCAAAGATCGGCCTTTACTAACATGATATTTTGTTTTTGAAAACACATGCGCTCTTATTCCGGTTTATTAGCTAATCTTTATTACGTGATGCGCACAACACACAAGTATAGACTAGATCGCCTAAATTGGAACAAAACATCTCATGTTTGTTTGTTTGAAAATGGTTTGAAGGTGCTACTCGCAAGTAGGCTAAGACTTGGATTTACCACCCTCAAGTGGGCTTAAGAAAACATGATTTTGCCACTCTCAAGTGGGCTTAAAACTCGCATTTCAATGAATTGTTCCAATTCAAGTAATCCAACATTCACCCACAGGCATTCATGCAATTAAACACTTAAGCAATTAGCCTCATGGCAAGCATGCTATCATGGCAACACTCACACTCATGCAAGATGCTAAAGCGTAAAAGCTTACCTAGTACTCCGAGCCAAAACAATAGCTAGTTAGTAATCAATGCATGATCCTAGCTATGTCAAGATGGCTAATACAACACATGCAAAATGCAACTAAAAATAGGCTCGGCTATTCTAAGATGGCATGTGAAATGCAACTTGATAACCATACATTCAAGTAGGAGTCGAAATACAATGCAGTTAGCATGATGCGTCGAGCTCGGTGCATGCAATACAGATGAATGGATGCAAACATACGAGCATAGGAATGCTAATTGAAACATGACCTAGAACTAACCATCGTAAGCGGTTAAGTAAAAAGGAGAAAGACGTAGGATTGGAAGACATTCACATACTCACGCACACTTATTACAAAATTTGCCCTCTCGACGGAGGGTCCGAATAATAAGCTAAGCTAATCTAAGCTAAGCTAAGTAATTAATCTAACTAAACTAATTAGACTAATTATTACACAATCAAAACTAATTAACTAACAAGCTAGTTAATTATTACAATCCAAATTGAAACAAATAGCTACACTAAGCTAAATGAATATTACAAAACCAATTAGATGATTAAATTACACAAACTAATAATGAATACTGAAATGGCCTCGCAGGTGATGAAGAGATGCATGCCCGGTCACGTCCTCCTGAAAATCCGTTGCCATGCCTCACGTTGCCTCTATTTGCACTGTTCTTGACTTCTGAAAACTGTGAAAATCTCTGTGATGCTTCTAAATCACCTCATGGATATGCTGAGAGACCATTGGCCAAAAGGTAAGGCCATCAGCCAAAGGATGAGGGTCATCGACCAGTTTTGAGTCCATCGGCCAAAAATTGTTAGCCGATCGGCACTCCAGATAGTCGATCGGCCATCTCTTCCTGCAGATTGCTCCTTTTGTTGCAGCAGAGGACAAACAAGGGCATGGCAATACATTTGCAAGAAAATGTTGTACAACTACACCCCTTACCATGTTTGGAACTCAAAGGAGTATAGTGCTCGACTCTCGAGCCATCAATTACGCATTTCGATGCATGATGGCCAAAGAGGCTAAATTGCACAAATCAATATAGAATGAATGAACAAAAACACATGAATGCCTCACACTCTATCATGTTGGATCAAGAGTGTCGGCGACCGAGAATTGAGGCACGTTTCATCACTTTAAGTATGAAACGTCTCTCGTTCCTCGTGTTTGGTTTAACACCCAAACCAAACACAATGCAATGGATGCAACATGGAGATGTTATGCAATGCAACATAAGCATGCCAAATGTAATGTAACAAGCATGCAAAATGCAATGCAACCTAGACATGCAAACATGCAATGTACCAAGCATGCAAAATGCAAACATGCAAGCATGCAACAACATGCAAGATGGATAAGCATGCAACAACATGCAATGTGACAAGCATGCAACAACATTCAAAGATGGACTAGCATGCAACAAGATGCAAACTAGCAAGCATGCAATAACATGCAATGTGACAAGCATGCAACAACATGCAAAAATGGACTTAAACCAAAATGGGCAGACCTCAGCCATGCCCAAATCAGTGGCCAAAGTGATGAATTGATGACATGAAATGCAAGGCAAGCATGCATGCCAATTGGCCCAAGAATTAAGACATGAAGACACCAACTCTTAAGAGCACTTAAAGAGTGAAAAGTGTGGACAAGTGACAATACTAAATGCTCTGAAATGATGTTAGGAATGATGCCAAATCACACATATAACACAAACAAAGCATGCATGAGGCTCAAAGCTTAAGGCTAGCCAAGGAGCTTATACCAAGGCCACATGAATCAAATCCCAAAGGGCCAAGGGCAAGCAAAATAGTCCCAAGGCAGGTCAATACAAGACCAAAAGCATGCTCGAACCTAGCCAACACAAGCTATACCAAAAGATCAAAAGCATGGAGCATGCAAGAATACAAAAGGGTGTTACACTACACCTATTAAAACCAAACATGGCATGACTTAACCAATAAAAATCAGAGCTATGGCATCCTAAAGGCCTAAGCATAGAGGCATGCACAATGGTCCACTCTTAAGGCATAAAACACCAACTCTTCAAAGCGTTGAAAGGATGACAAATGCAAGTGTATGGCTACACTACATGGACTAAAATCACATATGAAATGATGCTAAATCATGAAAATGGTCTAAGCAACGCATGCTAATGACTTGGACACTCAAAGCTAACAAACTAGATTGAACCATGGCTATACAAAACAGTGCATGCATGACTGAAACAACATGAAACAGAGCTCAAGCATGGTAAAACATGACTAAAAGCTTCTTTGAGTTGAGCCAAAACATGCAAGAATGATGATCCAAATGCAAGATGCATGTTAAGGCAATAGAGAGGATTACACTACAAGTGAATGATGCATGTAAGAGGCTATCAAACCAACTTTCGACAGAGCTATAGCATGCTAAGATAACACCAAAAAGTTGCTGAAATTGGTCCAAAACATGCCAAGCAAACATGCTACTATTATGAGCCATTTATGCTAGCAAATGAGACACAAGGAGAGGGGGGTGTCCCTCTCCTATTCAAGACTCCAAAACCACCTTTCCATCACTGAAAATCCTCTGGATTTCAGTGGTAGAAAATTCATGCAAAGGTTAGAACAAGGGCTAAAAGGGATGGCTCAAAACAAGGCCAAACAAGGCCTAAGAGGGGGTGGACCACCCCCAACCAAAAAGTGACCTTAAACAAACATCACAAGCATGAAAAATCAGAAATTTTTGTAGTTTAGAGTTACACTTAAAACAATATGCAAGTAGGTCTAAAAGCTTAAGCCAAAATAGGGGATTAAAAGGTTAGTTTCTCACCCTTGAAGAACACTTTCAAGAACACAACTCCAGCACCTTTTCTAAGCTTAAACCACTCCAAGAACTCTAAAACCAACTCCTAAGGACCTCATCTACCAAAGGATGGTGTTCTAGTAGGTGTTTGTGTGCAATAGTGTGAAGAATTTACACTTTTGGGCACAAACAAGAGCAAAAGGAGAGAGAGAGAGAGAGAGAGAGAGAGAGAGGGGTAAAATATAGAGAGAGATATATATATATAGAACTTGTATATCAAATTTTCAGAACCTCTGGAAAGGGAGGGGAGGCTCCCTTCTTATAGAATTTCAATTCTCGAGCTTGTTGAACAAGCTTGAGTCTTGAATGCAATCCCTCCATACACGTGTATGGAGGATGAGAATTGTGTCCACCAGCTGTCACAGCTAGTAAAAAATATCTGCAAAAAGCAGATGGAAAGGTCTCGGCTCAAAAATATGGCCGATCGACCAAAAAGAGTGCCGATCGGCCAACACTTATGGCCAATGGCAAGCAAACATGGCCGATGGGTTGCAGGGATGGCCAACAAGCCAACCTCTTCCCTCATAAGCAAAAACACAAGTGCTTGGTCCACAACCAAGTACAAAACAGACAAGTTAAGAGATCCTAAGGCAAGGCGTGCAGCCGAGACCTTCAGGAACTCAAAACGAACACGAGTATGGATGATCACCGAGTGTTCAAACGATGACGTCCAAGTCTTGAAAACGGTCAAAAATGGGGTGTCTACAGGGGTTTACCTTTAACAATACAAAATAAATAAATAAACATGTGCACAAAAAATTACAAACATTACCTCTATCCAAACATACATCAACAATAAATAAATAACTGGTCAAAGGATGGAGGTCAAACTACAATTCCTACCAAAGAATATTGTATAGTCATGAAAATCTAGGACTCAAAAATACATAGTAGTTCTAAACTAATATATATTAAGCAATTAATAAATTAATTTCACGTTTTAATAGCACAAAACTAAATACTAAATCAACCAAAAGGAATTAACAAATTATGCATGATTATTGATAAAATTGAAAAAATAATTTCTAGAATTTCTTTAAATTTTTCTGCAATTTTCAGAATTGTATTTTTCATTTTTTATAATTTTCAGAATAAAAATATATATAAACATGTGAGACTATCCAAAGAAAATTCAAAATAAATTAATTCTGATAACAGTGGCCAAACCAAATTACACAGAAAAATAGAATAGGTAGTCAGCTACACCCATGCACCGCGTGTGTACTACATGCGCCTCGGGAACCATGATTATGTGTGATCATGCATTGTTGATGTAGGTTTGTGCGCATAACAGGCACACACACATCCACGGCGCCACATGGCACACGTGCCTTGTGTACTGTTGTCGTTAGTTGCAAGCAATAGGAGCCGCACCGAGCCATGTCGTACTGGTCGTGCTGCGCTACTTCAGTTGCCGTGTTCTGCTGGCATTAGCTTTCGACTTTCCAAAATCTTTATTTTTCCCAAAATTTCTCAAAAACAACAATTTTGATCCAAAAGTCTTTGAAAAGCCATAACTTTTTCAATATAACTCCAATTAAAGCCCATTTTATATAGATGAAAAGCTTAAAAAGAGTACTTTCATAATATATGAATTTAAGTCATAGAAAATGAAATTTTTTACACTATTGTTTTAGATCAAAAAATTTGCTCTAATGGAGTTTTCAAAAATTAGGATTTTCCCAAAAACCTTTTCAACATGCCATGATATTCAACAATATTGAAACAAATAATATTCAATTAAACATGAATAAATCTAATCTATGGCAAGCAAATCATATGAGGCGAAAACAAACAATACAACTCTAATACCAATGAAGGAAAATAACACAGGTAATCATGTTACCTCATGTGGAAACGGTTTTGATTGAATGCTTGAATTACGAGTCTCATTTGAAAAATCATCCGCCAATTGAGAAGGTACTAGAGTTTCTCGACGTTATATCCACACTCCAAATTCCTAGGTTCTACAATTGTGACCTAAAAGGGAAGAATAGAGAGACAAATATTTTGTAGAGGTTTTTCGGGTAAACTCCTACACCAATACATATTATCATTTTCTCTATATCAGAGAATCTCTGCTGATAGAGATGGAGTTGTAATCTCTCACAACAACTCAAACACCTCTTTAGATAATTCTCTTAAATATCTTATATTATAAATCATGTGAATTATCTACAACCCATGTAGATACTCCATGAGTTATGGGTTGGGCCAAATTCGACCCAATTTCCAACATACATAATGAGGACTTTTACATAATTTTATCTATTTAATCTCAACAAACTAATATTGTTATACTACTATACAAATAAATACATTTTAACTTACATCTCCAACTTAATACTACCTCACTGGCAATTCCCTCTTTCAATCTCACTATCCTAATAATCATATACAACATAGTCCGATAAACACACAGGGCCTTAAAATCTTGCCTCTCCTCATTTAATCCAACTATAGTAATAATCATAACCAATCTAATCTGATAAACAAACGTGGGAGATTTGGTAACCAAAGTCAATCGTAGAACTCTGTATAGTTTTTTTTTTTTTTTTCGTGGCTATTTATTTAATTATATATAGTTATGTTATAACGTTAATGTTTAATCAAGTTCCTGTAAGTTTAAGTTATTAGGTGCACCATTGTCAAATAAATTATATATAGTTAATTTATTTCACTCTTTAGATGTATTTAGATTCACAAATAAATTACTGTGATCATATAAAGGTATACAATTCCTATTCAATGGACTAGGTCCATAAGATCAAGTAGGAGTTTATAATAATTAATAAAGAATAATATAACCCACTTAAGCATAACCCTCAAATAAATACTACATCTTAGAGATCATCATTTCTTCCTAAAGTACTAATCTAATTAATGGGTAAGCATGAGTTGTGTGGAAACCGTTATAGCTTACAAAAATTGACTTAGATCAACTACTTTTGAAGTATTTAGAGCATTTTGATTACAAAAATGATAAAATGGTAAATACGTATTCAAACTAAAATTATCCATTGACTTTGCAGTGACTAGCGGTGAAATTTGGGGAAATTTCTCGATTTACGCACTATTTGGACAAGTTTACTATTTTTTTTTTTAATTATTATACTTCTGTTAAAAAAAAATTTCAATGGATTTCACAAATGTTTCGAGTTTCTAGTACACAAGTTTTGTTTCGTTTAAATTTTCAAAAATTATTTTTAAGCAGATTTTTATTTGTCTTTATTAATTTTTTTTTTCATATTTTAGTTAAAAGTTTTTGCTATGCATCTAAAAAAACTAAAAGAAAATTAACTAAACATGAAAAAAATCACTACAAAACAAACGAAAACCTGAACAATAATGCACACATATTTTCAGTCAAATTTTTATTTATTTTTTGAGAATTTTTTTAATATCATATTCAATTTATTTTACTTTTTAGATATATTTAGATTCACAAATAAACTATTTTTATCGTATTGAGGTTTACTGTTCCTAGTCACTGGACCACGTCATAAGACCAAGAAAGAGTTTATAATAATTAATAAAGTATAATATAATCCACTTAAGTATAACCCTCAAATAAATACTACATCTTAGTGATCATTTCTTCATAAAGTACTAACCTCATTAATAGGTAAGCATGAGTTGTGTAGAACCCTCATAGCTTACAAAAATTGACCTAAGTAGGAAAAAAAAGTTATTTTATTGATTTTTTTTTAAAACTTTTTTTTAAAAAAGATACAAAAAGTTAGAAAAATAAGGTGATCTAAGTAAGTCAATAAATTAATAAATTATTTTTTTTCTAATTGTCAAAATAAGCTTTTGATCAACGACTTCTGAAGTATTTGGAGCACTTTGATCACAAAAATGACAAAATGGTAAATACGTGTTCAAACCAAAATTATCCATTGACTTTGCAGTGAGTAACGATGAAATTTGGAAGAATTTCTCGATTTAGGTGCCATTGCAGGGCTTCTGTCCAGTCTTTAATCGGACTAGATCGTACTGTTGCGCCCGTGGTGGCTCATCACGAGTCCCGTTTTGATAATCTGAACCGTTCAATGTGTAAAACTCATTGAGTGCTATATGCTTGTTAAAATCACGTTAATCGGATATCGATAACTATGTGATCAAATCGGTTTTATATAATAAAAAAAATAGACGGTGAATAAATTAACAGTTGACAAAAATCTGTTTTGATCACATAGCTATTGATATCCGATCAACGTGTTTTTTTACAGGCATATAACACTCGACAAGTTCTAGACATTAAACAGTTCAGATTATTAAAACGGGACGCGTAGTGGGCCTCTACAAGCTCAACAACACGGTCCAGTCCGATTGAGGACTAGACAGAACCCATTCCCTTTTTTAAAACAAGTAAATTTTCTAATTTCAATGCATTTTGCAAATGTTTGAAGTTTCTAGTACATAGGCTTTGCTTGGATTAAATTTTTAGAAATTATTTTTAAATGAGTTTTTATTTGTCTTTATTGAATTTTTTTTTTTTTTTTTTTTTGCATATTTTAGTCAAAAGTTTTTGCTTTATAAATATTTTAAAATTAGATGTATCTAAAAAACTAAAAAAAAAAAATTTAACTAAATATGAAAAAAAATTACTAAAAAATAAATGAAAATCTGAACAAAAAAGCACAGATTTTTAGTCAAATTTTTATTTATTTTCTGGGAAGTTTTTTAATATTATAATCAATTTATTTTACTCTTTAAATGTATTTAGATTCACAATTAAATTACTGTGATCATACAAATTCCTATTCAATGGACTAGGTCCATAAGACCAAGAAGGAGTTTATTATAATTAATAAAGAATAATATAACTCACTTAATAGTATAACACTCAAATAAATACTACATTTTAGAGATCATTTCTTCATAAAGTACTAATGGATAAGCATGAGTTGTGTGGAACCCGTCATCGCTTACAAAAATTGACTTTAGTAGGACAAAAGTTAATTTATTGATTTTCTAAATTAATTTTAAAAAAATATGTAAAAAAAATAGAGAAGTAGTGTAACCTAAATAAAACAACAAATTAATAAACTTATTTTTTTTATAATTGCCAAAATATGCCTTAGATCAAGTGGTTCTGAAGTATTTCAAGCACTTTGATCACAAAAATGACAAAATGATAAATACATGTTTAAACCAAAATTATCGATTGACTATGCAGTGAGTAACAGATTAAATTTGGGAAAAATTCCTCAATTTAGGCGCCATTTGAACAAGTTTACTATTTTTTTTTTATTTTTTTTTTTAAAATTATACTTCTGTTCAAAATTTTCCAATTTCAATGCATTTTGCAAATGTTTCAAGTTTCTAGTACATAGGTTTCAATTGGTTTAAAATTTCAAAAATTATTTTTAAATGAGTTCTTATTTGTCTTCATTGAATTTTTTTTTTTCTTCATATTTTAGTCAAAAATTTTTGCTTTATAAATATTAAATATATCAAGATTAGATGCATCTAAAAAACTATAAAAAAAAAAATAATAATAAAATAAACTAAATAAGAAAAAAAAATCACTAAAAAATAAATGAAAATCTGAACAAAAAAGAATAGATTTTTATTTGAATTTTCATTTATTTTTTGGAAATTTTTTTAATATTATAATTAATTTATTTTACTCTTTAAATATATTTAGATTCACAAATAAATTACTTTATCATATAGAGGTTTACAGTTCCTATTCAATAGAATTTATTTTTTTTTTTTTTCATATTTTAGTCAAACAATTTTTCTTTATAAATATATCAAGATTTGATGTATCGAAAAAACTTTTAAAAAAAATTTTAAAAAAATTAACTAATTATGAAAAAAAAAAATCATTAAGAAAGAAACAAAAATTTGAACAAAAATGCACATAGATTTTTATTTGAATTTTCCTTTATTTTTTGGGAAATTTTTTATATTGTAGTAAATTTTTTTACTTTTTAGAAGCATCTAGATTAGGTGTAACCAAAAAGTACTAAAAAAATTGATTAAAATATGAAAAAAAAATATTCACTAAACAGAAATGACAATTCATTTAAAAATAATTTTTAAAAAATCAAAGCAATTGTTTAGAAAAAATTTGACTTTCTTTGTTCGTGTCGAGCTAGATACTAATTGAACTTCTCTTTTATTATTGAGTTCGGGTTTGTTAAATTCACGGTGAAATTAACCCATTCTCAACATCTTTGTTTTTTCAATTTTTACTCTTTTAGTACTACACTTACACTTTGTTGGAGTACATTAAAGTAATCTCCATACTTTCAAAATTCTACCTTCGAAGTTGTTTTTATTCAAGGTAACATTTGTAATTGTGTTATTCAGTTATTCAATTACATATTTTTTGTCTAGTTTCTTTCTCCCATTTTGTTTCGAAGTTCAAATTAAATGATATTAGTTCTTACTAAAAATGCACTAAATAAAATCCTTTTCATTGAGACTAAAACAACTTATTTACAATCGTCTAATAAGTAATTGGGCTTATAAAATTCTGTAAGGACTTTAGTTTTTTGTTGGCATGCAACAAATTACATTTTATACCTCAAAGTGCTAAGAAAGCCAATAAAAATGCAGGTAAAATGTAAATATATTTCCTTCATATATTATTTACCTTTTTTTTTTTTTGTCTTTTCAAATCTCTCACTAAATTCATAAATCAAATATAACATCAAAATACCAATGCAATGGCATAGCATGCGCATTCCACGAATCCAATAACCTTACTTAGGGTTGGTTTGGTAAATATGTTTTCAGTGGATTTCTTTTCCTTAGATAAAAGTTGTTGCTAAAAAACTAAATGATTTTTTTATTATTATTATTATTTTTTGGGGGCATTGGGAAGTTTGATATGGGGTTTGAAATTTATTTTGCCGTTAGTGAAATTTTTGTTTTTTTTTTTTTTTTTTTTGGGTTATTTTAAGGTTAATTTCCTTTTCAAGTGAAAGTGAAAAACAAAATTAATATTCATTAAAGAAAGAAGTTTGGAAAATAAATCTTTTTATGTCAAACGAGATGGGTTCGTTAAAAAATGTGATTTTTTATTAAAATTTTTTTAGTGGAACCCAAACAACTAATTTGAAACAATTTCAATCGTATTCTCTATTTTTTACTAGTTAAAATATATAAAAAGTATTTTTTTTATTTTGTCTAATTCCTTTTCCATTTATGTGCTTCAACATTACTCTTTATTCAGTGCCGTGTTTGGGTACAAGCCGCACAAGCGGCCACTTTGGATGCTTAAAAATTGGTTGAGAAAAAGACCCCCAAAAAATTTGAAAAAATATCAAGTCTTATTTATTTATTTATTTATTTTATTATACTTGCTCAAAAGGGTTCCTAAGAAACAAAAACTTATTGATATGATGAATTATTTAAAATTAATTGACGATTGTTTTCTAAATGTATGAATTGTATATAGAATATTATTGATTATAGTTATTATTTACAATTGTTTAAAAGAAAAAGAAACGTTTCAAAGATTGAATCATACATTCAGTGAGGTAATTGAATAAGTTCGGTTGACAAGTTGGTTAAAATAAACTTGATTATTAAATTTACAATTAAAAATGCAAAAGTTTGAAAATTTTAAATAAAATTTGAATTATCAACTAGTTTGATTCTGGCAAAACATATTCAAAAATTGGTTCATATGAAGCTTCATATTAGGAGCATGCTTTGGGCTCTCAAAAAGACACAGTCGGCTCTGCTTTTATTTTACCTATGTATAGAGGCAAATTGTTTAAAAAACCTCTTAGGACTCTTAAAATGTATCGTCTTGACATTTTTTTGTTAAAATTACTATTGGTTAAAATATGATAATACTAATTATAATAACTACATCCTTGTTTAGAGGGTCTTGGAGGTGCTATTATATTTCGCTAAAATAGTGTCACACACACACACACACACAAAAAAAAAAAAAATGTTTTTTATGTTTCACCAAACAGAGCCTAACTTTCGTGGCTAATGTCATCTAAATTGACATGCTATCCTACGACCTGTGTTTAGACAATATCATCCAATCTCAGCTGCCATTGGGTGTACGTCAGCGTTTATAGTAAAGAACCAGTAAAATTTTAACTTGGTCAGTGAGAGGAATCACCATTGATCTGGCTTAGTATTATTTTTCAAATAATAAATTATAAAAATATTACAATTTCTAAATTATTTGCCAAAAAGATCACACCTTTTAAATCGCAACTTAAAAGTCATGATTTCACTTAAAATTACATCTTCAAGTCATATATATAGTGTGATCAAAGAGGTTGGATTTGTTAAAGTTGAAAATCTCAATTCTATTGTGAACTTAAATTATTATAAGATTAACTTTGATTTATTTTAGTGATTTAAATTGTTCATTTCATACAATCAATTAAAAAATTATTCATACAAAAAATTAAGTTAATTGAATATCAATTGTGATACCATCAAGTTATTTTTATCCATAATATCTATATATATATATATGTTTTTAAGAATAGATCGTTCATTTGTAATGTATGGCTTATATTCTATTGTATATGTGAGCAGGGACGGAACCAGAATTTCATCACCAGAGGGGCCAAAAATAAATAAAAATTTTCACCTTATACACGAGCACACATGTATGTATAATATGATATATAAATTATATCTATACACATAAAAAAAAATTCAAATACCATAGAAGTAATTTCTAATAGGATAAAAAGTTTTTTTGGTCCAAAATAAAAAGAGTATATGGGATAAGAATGAGATATATATATTATATATTTTTTATACTAGAGCCATTTTATGTATAAAATGGGATATATATATATATATATTTATTTAAAATGCCATGACAAATCATATTTTTCACAAAAACAGGGGGGCCATGACCCCCCATAGTCTTCTCCTAGTTCTGTCCCTGTATGTGAGCATTTAAATTGGTTTCTTGAAGTTTTGTTTCTTTTTATGCCAAGTGTTCAGTTATTAAAATAAAATAAAAATAAAAAAAGGCCAAGACTTGAACTCAAAACTATAAATTTGATAGGAAAAACTCTTATCATTTGAGATTACAACCAATATATTTTAGATATTTTATTTTATTTTTATTTATTTAACTTACACACGTATTGCGTGTGCCAAACTCTAGTTTCACTAAGAAAAAAGGCAAATTTCCAATGAACCAAACCAGTGTCAAAAAACTCAACCAAACCAAACGTGTCACTCCGATCCCTGGAGAAACTCATGAGGTGAAGAGAAGTCTAGAGAGTAAAAATGCAAAGTTGGAGAATGCGGTGTAATGTTACACAACCGTTATAATTCCACGACTCATAGAGGTCGAAAATAGAAAGGTTCAAGTTCAGAAGGCTCATGAAAAGTTATTGAAAAAAGTTAAGCACAAAAAATCGATGAAGCCTACTCAGAACAACATGTAATCTAGAAATAGTTTCTCCTTCTTAAATAAAATTGCAAACATTTTTCTTTTATTTTTTTTTTAATAAAAAGGATTTTTGGTGCAGATAAGGAGAGAAAAAAAATTAGAGTAATTTCATAATATATCTTTAGAAAAACTCCCCCTGAGATTATGCATATGATCAAAAATTAATTTTAAGAAAACTTTTCTTGAGGTTATGACGCTTCATTTTTCTATGGTGATTTTGTGCAAATATAGCAATCATAGAACAATCACATGAAACATATGCTGTATAAAATGTAATCATATCAAGTTAAGTACATAATAAATCTTATTATATTTCATTCTCTTTTTTATCATTAATAAAAATGGATAAACTCAAAAGATGAGAAGATTTCAATAGGTGCTGTAACACCCCAAAGAACTTAACCTAAATAGACTCATTATCTTTCAACAACATAATCTTATTCTCCAAAATTAATAGCTTCCATTACTTAAAGTATACAGAACATAAAGCCTCAGCGTTAACATCATCACCAATCTCTAACATTTTCATTAAACTCTAGAGATTTACAAAAAATATTCCACATTCGATTATACATTCAATATTCATGGAATATGAATCTATGACATGTTGCACAATAAGTCAAGTACAAATTAATGCCCTCAAGGGCTGCAAATTTCAAGGCTTATGCCTAGTTGCACAAAAATAGTTTTCAAACACATACATATAAAGCCCTTGGCTTGTCAAAAATAATTACAACCAAAGAAAAGAGCCTTGTGCTCTCAAGATACATTCCACGCCTTTAACTCAGCGAAATCACCACATCCTTTCCTACACAAAATCCCATAGGGTGACCACAAAGTCCAATAAGAAGATCTTAACAAAGTATATATATTTTATACAACCTCCTAAGATGAATGCATATGTCATTTCATACTCAAAACATATATCTCTATCTTTTGAAAATCTTATGCTCAATGCAATTTGAAAACACAACAATTCCATAATTTCAATGTAGTTCAAGGAGTGGTAAATACGACTCAAGTAATCCCTAAGTTGGTGTCAACAAGTAGGCATATCAAGCACTACTAATCACCACTTTATCAGTTGCTAACCGGAAGGCACGTGGTACCTCCTCTACACGTGTTTTCGATCTTTCACTATGGATACCCAGGCTAACTTAACCAACACCAAACTACACCCCTTATTCGGACTTACCAACGTATTTACCCAAAACAAATAAAAAATATCTTGTTTCACAAAATAATTCCTTTCTCAAAGCAATAATTTTCTAATGCAAGATTCAAAATCAATTGCAACAGTGATTAAATGGAAAGGCAATGCAAAATGTAACACTGCATTAACATAATTCCATTTTCAATTCCACCACACAATCCTCCATTGTGATCAAATTTCCACATCTCTTATCAGTGTAACATCATAATACATTTTTGTTTCCAAGAGATAATATAACCATGCCATCATTCATGCATTCTCCACGTGTAAATCATCATTCTTAAAATTTGGTCTTTCCAAGACAAACAACAATAAACTATTCCTCAAGCTTCCCAACTCAACAATTCTCATTTTCTTATGAAATTTTCTTATTTGATACAACTATAGAAATTTCCTCCATCATTCATTCTTATCAAGCATAAATTTCACAATATCTCAACTTTTTCTCAAAATCTCCAAATTTTAGGGTTGTCACCAAAACTAGGTTTTTGTTCCATTTTTAAAAAGATTTTTTCAAAATAACACCCATACTTTAGAACACATCTAATACTCTCAAAAGCTTCGGGATAAATAGAGAAAATTCCACTTCTAATATCATCTAGGGTTCATTAACCCAAAACCATGATCCAAACATGAAGAAATACTCCGAACAAGTATAGATTTGCAAAACATATATATAACTATAAGAATATCCATACCTTAAGTTTGGAAAATGAAAGGGATGAAAACCCTAAAACTCAACGTTGATGAAAACTCGATTCAATCGGTGTAAACGTAGCTCTCATCGATTTAGTGTAAAAAGCCCCCTCAAATTCTTGAAGATTTTTGGTAAATATTAGAAACAAGTTTGATTTGGGTGTGTTTGTAGAAAGAAAGAGAAAAAATGAGTATAGAGAGATAGAGAGAATTGAAAAAGTGCGCAAAACACGTTTTTGGCATCAGTTTTGAGGCTCAAATTTTGAGACAGACACGTCGAAATTCGTACAAGCGGTTTCAATTTCGCATGAGCTGAATCCCAATTCCGTATGAGAATTATGTGCCTCCACGAGCGGTTTGCTCTAGAGAAAACCTAGATTTTTCACAGAAAATCCACTCGAGTGGAACCCAAATCCGCACAAGCGGTTTTACCCAAAAAAAATCAGGAGACTCTGTATGATTCCGCTCTAGCGGTTGCCAAATCCGCACGAGCAGTTTTGCCCAGAAAACCAAGAATTTGATTTCGCATCCCAAAACAGGTTCCAATGCCCAAAAGTCAAAAAATTTAACCCAGAAATGTTAAGGGGAATTTAGTAAGCGCATAAAAGAATTATCAGCAACCCAATATGATAAACAAACGCCGAAAGTAATGCACGCTATCAAACTACACAATACTAGCCAAGTCCAATACTCGGGACATCACAATCTTCTCCCCTTAGGAAATTTCGGCCCCGAAATTTGGTCATGCCTCTCACCAACCACCTCCAAAGAACAAGGACAATACAACAATAAAAAGCTTTGAGTGGTAACAACCACAATAACGACAATAATGAATCCATAATAACAACAAATCAATTATAGCATGGAGATCTCAATCTCAACAACATTTCACTATCATCATCAAAATTTTCTATTGACCAAGGCCACAATCCAACAACCACTAATACGATAATCATAAGCATAAGTTCAACAACAATTGTGACAACTCTACAACAGTCTTCATGCTTAAAAAATAAATAAATAAATAAAAACAAAACAACCATCATCACAACAAGTGGTTACAATTTCAACGATCTATTCTCAAACGCAAGAGAAAATTACAATTTAGAACAAACTAAGCGTTTGCAAATAAATTCGAATACTTGGAGCGGACTTTTGCCTCCCGTTCCCAAGTTGCTTCCTCAACCCCACGGTGTCTCAATAACACCTTTACTAATGGTATAGTCTTGCCTTTCAATACTTGTTCTCGGGCATCTAAAATTTGGACCAATCACTCTTCGTATAAGGCATCCTTATCTATCTTTAAATCAACCCAATCCAGTGCATGTGAAGGGTCGGGTTCGTACTTTCTAAACATAGATACATGGAACACATTGTGAACCCCAGAAAGTTGTGGTGGTAGGGCCAAACAGTATGCCACTTCTCCAATCCGCTTTAAAATGTCAAAAGGTCCAATAACCTTTGGAGACAACTTCCTATTCTTACCAAATCTCATCAAACCCCGTCTCGGCGAGATCTTAAGAAATACATGGTCACCAATCTCAAAAGATAGAGGTCGCCTTCTCTTATCTACATAACTCTTCTATTGGCTTTGAGCCGTAGCTAACAATCTTCGAGCCCAATATTGGTGCATCACCCACTTCAGCCCAACAAATTGGTGATCTACAAGGTCGGCCATACAAGGCCTCGAACGGTGCCATCTCGATAATTTCCTGATAACTATTGTTATAAACAAACTCAATCAATGGTAGGTGTCTCTCCCAAGACCCCTTGAAATCAAGAACTTAAGCTCTAAGCATGTCCTCCAAAATCTGAATAGTATGCTCTGACTGCCTAGCAATTTGGGAATGATGAACGATGCTAAGGGTCAACTTAGTTCCCAATGCCTCTTGAAGGCTCTGCCAAAACCAAGCAATGAAACGAGAGTCTCTATTCGAGACAATGGTCACAAGAACCCGATGAAGTAGAATTATCTCTCTAATGTACAACTCTGCCAAATAATCAACTAAGTTGTCAGTGCGCATCGGAATGAACTGCATAGACTTAATCAATCTATCAACAATCACTCAAACGGCATCATTACCCGTTGTGTTCTAGGAAGCCCACCTACAAAATCTATGGTAACATGCTCACATTTCCGCTTGGCTATAGGTAAGGGTTGTAGCAAACCCACTGGCATTTGGTGCTCAGCCTTTACTTGTTGACAAGTATGGCATTTCGAAACAAATAAGGCGATATCTCATTTCATACCCCTCCACCAAAACTGACGACTAAGATCATGATACATTTATGTGCCTCCTGGATGCACCGCAAGGCGTGAGTGATGAAATTCTCAAAGTACCTCTTCTCTACAAGATTCTAGTACAAACAAATGGTCTAGATATCTCACACTCAAATCCGAGTGGATGTTTAAACCCTTTTCTTTCTTCTCGTCGGAGATCCTATCACGGATTGTCTTAACCTCAAGGTCACCCTGTTGTGCCTCTATGACTCTGCTAATCAAGGTTGGTTGAGCAATTAAAGTAAATAAGGTAACACCCCCGCTAGACTCACCCAAATGCAAATCAAATTCGCCAATATCACCTAGCATATCCCATTCCCGAATGGCCACACTTGCTACACTACTCACTGATTTCTAACTCAACGCATCGGCCACTACATTGGCCTTCCCTAGATGATAGTGTAACTCAAAGTCATAATCCTCCATAAATTCCATCCATCTCCATTGGTGTAAATTCAAATCCTTTTAGGAAAATAATATTTTAGACTCTTATGATCGGAGAAAACATCAAACTTCTCGCCATACAAATAATGCCTCCAAATCTTCAAAGCAAAAATTACCGCCGCTAACTCTAAATCATGGGTGGGGTAGTTCTTCTCATGAGTTTTCAATTGCCATGAATCATAAGCCACAACTTTCCCTTCTTGCATCAACACACAACCAAGTCCATCTCGGGATGCATTACAATAAATGGTATAACCTAAGCCCCTTTCTAAAATTATCAAAACCGGTGCGGTGGTCAACCTAGTCTTAAGTTCTTGGAATGACTTCTCACAAGTCTCGTTCCATACAAATTTGACACCCTTGCTTGTCAACCTGGTCAGAGGTGCGGCTAGTCTAGAGAAGTCCCTTATGAAACGACGATAATATCCAGCTAACCCTAGGAAACTCTAGATCTCAAAAACATTCTTTGGTTATTCTCAATCTTGCACTCCATCTATCTTAGAAGAATCTACAGTTACTCCTTCTCTCGACACAACATGCCCCAAAAATTTTACTTCAGTCAACCAAAACTCGTATTTCTTAAATTTAGCATACAATTGGTGCACCCTAAGAGAGTCAAACACTATTCACAAATGTTCCTCATGTTCTTCAAATAAATCAAGATATCGTCTACAAAGACGACCACGAAATGGTCTAAAAATTCACGAAAGACTCGATTCATCAAGTCCATAAAGGAAGCAGGAGCATTAGTTAAATTGAAAGGCATTACTAGGAATTCATAGTGGCCATAACGCGTGTGAAAAGTCATTTTCTGGATATCCTCCTCTCTAACCCTCAACTGATGGTACCTCGATCTCAAGTCTATCTTCAAAAAGCAACGAGACCCTGTAATTTGGTCAAATAAGTCATCTGTTCTGGGTAAAGGATACTTGTTCTTAACAATAACTTGATTCAATTTGCAGTAATCAACACATAACCTCAATAACCCATCCTTCTTCTCTGCAAAGAGAGTCAGCGCTTCCCAAGGTGATATACTAGGGCGAATAAAACCCTTGTCTAAAAGTTCTTGGAGTTGGATCTTCAACTCATGTACTCAGCGGTTGCAAATCTATATGGCGCAATGGAAATTGGCGTTGTGCTAAGTACTAAGTCAATAGAGAATTCTATCTCCCGATGAGGTGGAAACCCAAGAAGATCTTCAGGAAAAACATCAGGGTATTCACAAACTACCCTTGGTAAATCACTCTGACCCATGCTACCATCATTGGCTAAGGCAAAGGTAAAGAGAAAACTAAGTCCTCCCTGACTCTTAAAGTCAAACAACGATGGAAACGATCTATCACCCTGATCACACAGAAAATAGAAAAAATTCCCAGTCGGTGTACATACAAACACTCCGTGATGCTGACAATCTATAGTAGCCCAGAAGTGTGTCAACCAATACATACCCAAAATAGTGTCAAAAGAGTGCATGTCTAAGATAATGAAGTCAAAAGAGAGTTGGCGATCTATGACCTCAACCTCGTAAGAGCGGCACACTCCAATGCCACTTTACCCCCAATTGGTGACTCAACCCACAAAGGAGACTCCAACTGATCAATCTCTAACCATAATGCAGAAGCAAAAGTAGAAGATATAAATGAATGTAACACAGCCATATCAATCAACACACTAGCCAAAGAATTGAACACAACAAAATTACCTCTCACAACAAAGGATCCTAGCAACTATTCTGGCATTGTAACAACATACACACCCCTGTGGCCTCTGATCAACTTGCTCATCTCTCGAAGCATAGGTCTACTGCACTAATTGAGCCGAGGTGGCTCCCTGATTTGCTCATGAGGTCAGAACTGAATAAGCCTGCTAACGGCTCTGAGTTTGCCTCGACCTTGATGCATTAGATGCGCCTCCTAACTGGGGGCAAGTGTAGACACCCCATTTTTGACCGTCCTCAAGACTTGGACATCACCGTTTGAACACCCGGTGATTATCCATGTTTGTGTTCGTTTGGAGTTCCCGGAGGTCTCGGCTACGCGCCTTGCCTCAAGATCTCCGAACTCGACTGTTTAGTGTCTGGTTTTGCCCCAAACAGTTGTGTTTTGCCTTGAAGGGGCAGGGGATGCCTTGTAAGGTCTCCCCACACTCCATCGGCCGTGGCTTGAGGCCACCGGCTGCTGTTTGTGCCCATCGGCCATATATTTGGCCGACCGGCACTCTTTTTGGCCGACTGGCCATCAATTTTGTCAAAATGGCAATTTTGTCAAAATGGCAATTTTGAGCAGCCGACTACTATTCATCTGCTTTTGCAGATATTTTAGGACAGCTGTGTGGCATTTTGTTCCCTTCCATACACGTGTATGGAGGGATGCTCCTCTTGTAAGCTTATTGAACAAGCTTTACAAGATTGTTTGCCTATAAGAGGAGGGCTCTTCTCTTGGCTTGAGGGTTAGAGAAATTTTGGTTAGAAAAGTGTGGGAGAAACTCTGGTTTTAGTGTTTGAGTTCCATACATAACCTATCTCTATATCTCTCTTGTGTGTGTTCTAGGTGTAGTTGTCCTTACTATTGCACACAAACACATAGTCTTTCACCTTCTCTTGGCTCTTGAGGGACCTGAGGCTTGTTCTTGCTGTTCTTGGCTAGATTGAAGCTCAAGGAGGCAACAAGATCATCTTTTGTGAAGAGGTCTACAAGGGTGAGACACTAGTCCCTTTTATTCCCATTTTTGCATAGCTTGTTAGCCTATCTTAGAACTATTTTTGTGCTTAGTGTATAATACAAAAAAGTTTTGTTTTTAAGCCCTCTTAATAGTTTATTTAGAGTGTTTTGTGATTTGGAGGTGTTAGACCCCTCCTAAGCCTTGAGAGGCCTCATTTTGTGCCATTTTTGGTGAGCTCCGAGACTTTGGTGCTTGGGCCTCCTCACCACTGAAATCTTGAGGGATTTCAGTGGTAAGGATGGTGCCTTAAAGTCTCAAGAAGGAGAGGGCCACCCCCTCTCCTTGTTGTCCTTGAAAAGGGCACTTTTTGGCCTCTTGAGGGAGCATCATGTTTGAGTGTTTGTTGATCATGCCATAGCTGTTTTTTATGCTTATTATGCCATGATATAACATTGTTGTGTGTTGGTTTTGGTACACCATGTTAGCTTAACATACATGACATGTAATGCCTTGTTGTTGCCTTAATATGCCTTAGGTTGTAAGCCCTTGTTTTAGCATGTTTTAGGCTTGACTTTGTGAAGCTTCAATGCATGTTTTTGTATGCTTTAGCTCTTTTTTAAGTTGCTTTAGTCATACTTGTCATGTATTGCATAGCCCCTTTGTATTTTGGCTTGTTGGCCTTAAGTATGTAAGTGTGTAGCATGCATCCTCGCTTCATTTCAGTGGGTTGGGACCACTTTCCATGTAATTTCAGTCCCTAAGACATGCTTGTATGCTTGCCTTAAATACCTCTTTGATGCCTTATGAGCTTGTGTTGTATGCTCCTTGGAAGTGTATTTGTGCATGCCTTCATATTTGAGCCACTTAGATGCCATCTAAGTAGTCCTTTGGCCTTGTTTTAACATGCTAAAAATCTATTTTTAGTTGTTTAATGCATGCCATGTTGGTCTTGCTAAGAGTGGTCCAATACCCCTTTAGCTTGCCTTGATACTTGGACCATTTGCATGCTAATGTTTGCTTTATTTGAGTTGGTTCGGCACCATATTCTAACATGATTTTCAGAGCTTATGTTGCATGCCTAGTGTCCATGTTGCCTCTTTTAAGTGTGCTTGAGAGTGGCCCCTTTTGATGCTTAAGTGTTGGACCATAACATGTGCATGCATGTATGTGTGTTTGGCCTCACTTCCTTAGCATTATGGCTACTGTTTTGGGCCTAATTAGAGCTGCCTAATTCATGTTTAAGTCCACCCTCTATTTGGTTTGCATGCTTACTTTGCATGTTTGCTTGCATGCTTGCATAAGTGTCTTGTATTGCCATGTTGCATCCTTAGCTTGTATGCCTAGGTTGCATTGCATCTTGCATGCATGTCTTGTCCCTTGATTTAGTGATAGGGATTGCGCCTTTGATTGTTTGTGTGCATTGCATTACATTTGAAATCAAAGTTACACACTTGATTCTTTGGGCCATCACGCATGAAAATGCGTGATTGGTGGTCCGAGAATCGAGGTACATCCTCCTTTGAGTCCTTAACATGATAAGGGGCTTGTTTGGTGCATATATTGCTTGAATTACATTGCCATGCAAGTTCTGTCTCTCTTTGTGTAAGTTGCGTGTTCTGCGGCGATTTTGGCGACCGGCATAATATAGTGCCGACCGGCCATCCATTGATAGCCGATGGATGCATCTTGTGCCGATGGCCATATCTAGCAGCCGGTGGTAATTCTACTCAGCCGGTGGTATTCCCCAGTATCCAGGGAATCAATTCAGAGACTTTGTGATCTTGAGAGGCGAGCAGGAAAAAGCAGGCGATCTATGCATGGCAGTGCACTTCCG
Source organism: Camellia lanceoleosa (assembly GCA_025200525.1). NCBI lineage: Eukaryota > Viridiplantae > Streptophyta > Magnoliopsida > Ericales > Theaceae > Camellia > Camellia lanceoleosa. Next base: position 70,308,805 of record CM045765.1, read on the forward strand.
AGCAAGACCGAGCATGCATTGCATTGGACCCGCTTCCCGAGACGGTTTACTGTTTTTCCTAGCTTAGTTAGTTTGTTAACTACTTAGGCAATTTGTAATATTTAATTAGCTCGTAGTTAATTAATTTGTATTATTCTTTTGGTCCCTCCAAGCGACGGCGAATTTGTAATAAGTGTGGGTGTGTGAGTGTGCATGTCTTCCAATCCCCACTTCTTTCTTCCCTTTTATTTACCCGCTTATGATGGTAGATTAGGGCATGTTTAAATTAGCATACCTTATGCTATGCATGTGTGCATCCATACATGTGTCTTGCATGCACCGGACTCGGCGCATCACGCTAACTGCATTCGTACTTCAACTCCAAATTGAATACGTGCATCAATTAATTGCATTTCACATGTCATGTTTAGGTTAGCCGATCCTGCTCTAATTGCATCCTGTATGTGTTGCATTAGTCAAATTGACATGAACTAGGACCATGTATGTTTGCTAACTAGTTTATTGTTTTGGCACGGAGTACGATGTAAGTGTTTTCATGCTTTAGCATATCGCATGTGTATGAATACTATCATGACAGCATGCTTACTATGTGGCTAATTGCTTATGTGAGATAAACTGTTTGAATGCCTGTGGGTGAAGGCTGGCTTGCCTGAGTTGGAAAAAATCGTTGAAATCCGTATTTTAGCCTACTTGCGAGTAGCAAATTCCAAAGTATTTTTCAAGACAAACGGATATGCAATGTTGTTCCAAATTAGGCGATCTAGTCTATACTTGTTTGCTGTGCGTATAACATAGTAATTCTAGGCTAATAACTGGAATAAGAACACATAACGTTTTCAAAAACGGATATCACGGTTAGTAGAGGCCGGTCTTCGGACCGAGCGAGAGGGGGTGCTCATAGCTGACCTTCCCCAATCGTACCCAAGCTCCCGAGCCGAGGCAACTTTGGTGATGACGGACACGTGGTCTTTGGCACCGAGTCAGGGTTTCCTAAATTTCCCAAAATAAAATATTTAGGTGGCGACTCTGTATCTGGCAAAGCAGTCCATGTTTGGCACTTCTTTCAAAATCTGTTTTTTTTTTTGCTCAAAACGATTTGCCGGATTTGGACTCTTTGGTTCAGATTTAGAACCGTGACACAAAATCGAGTCCGAACTGTAGCGGGGTCCCTCGCGGGCGTTGTTACAGCAAGCTCTCCTTGTAACATCCCAAAATATTTACAATAAAACCATCCATTACATTAATAAATAATCATACCATTCTTGATACAATGTCCTTTCCATTTCATATAATCTCATTGTACAAAAGATAACACATACAATTATACATTCACAAGTCCTCACCCTTAATCTATGGCATGTGCTACAAGTTAAAGACATGAAATAAGAGTTAGAACAATTAAGAAATGCCCTAAGGCTTACAACTTTCCAAGACAATGCTTGGTTACACAAAAGTGAGTTTTAAACTCAATACTGGTAAAGACCTAGGCTTGTACAAAAATAATTACAACAAGTAAACAAAATGAAGCTCTCACTCCAAGTCCTCCCAAGCTATTACCTTGGTAAAGGCATGTCATAGCACCTAAAAATAGTTTTCCACATAGGGTAAACCAAAGCCTAGTAGAGATATTACAGCACAGCTTATGAATCTTGACAAAGATATAAGGTGGATACATATGCAATGCTCATGCCAAAACATTTTCATTTTCTTTTTTCAAAACCGTGCAATGCCAAGTTTATACCTCAATACATGATATCATTTCCTTTACAATAGAAAAGAAGGCTGTGGAGAAGTGGTTTGGAAATACTCTTCTAATCCTGGGGGATGTTAATGATCCTCAGCTAGTCACCTGAAAAAGAATTAACACTCTGGTCGGGGATGCCGGAATTAGCACTCCGACGGTCAAGTTAGTCTCTACACTCTGAATTACTTGTCTTTTAAGTTAAGTGTAATAGTTCTCACATACCTTTCTTAGACTGTTGTTCCTTTATTTATACTCGTTTCCAGGGCCTCGGGGCCTGGTCCACTTTTTGCTCACTATCCGTTTATTTATTCGGCCCCATAGTTCAATAGTTACTCGGCCTATTTATTGTATTCGACCTCCTCATCGTGCAGGTCAGAGCCGAGTAATGTCTATCTTCTAAAGCGTACGCTTCTGATTCTGCTAATTATTCGGCTCCTACAATTGCCCCCCAAACTCCCCATTGACGGCAGTTAATTGGTGTGTTTGGTTTCGAATTTGAAAAGTCAAGAAAAACATAAATTAGGCGGCTTCACCTATCCCAATGTGAATGTCAAAACACACACACCTTTCGGTCATCATTATATGTTCCCGCCTCATTCGTGCATCTTTTGCATTTATTATGATTTGAAACTCCAGTTTCTTCAAATGCACACTTTTTGAATATTCGAGCCTCCTGGCTTGCCAGTCAGAATCCCTCCTCTGTCTCGCGTCTTCTGCAACTTCTTCCCGTCTCTCCTTGTCTCCCTTGCCTCTCGTAAGTTTTCTTCTCTTCTCTTTGTAATCCTATTTTCCGTGTTCATTTTTGATTTGGAATACCAATCCTTACTAGAATGGCTAACATTTGAAAGACCTCCTTTCCGAGGGTCGTATTTCTGGGTTCTGGTGACATTTTTCTATCCCTGATGATGTCCATATATCTCTAGTGACGGACAATACTCTTGATATGGAGAGGGACAACCAAAATACCATCGTCTTTCCTCTCCTATCCATTGCGGAGGGCGAGGTTCGCTTTCCCCTACACCCATTTCTTAGGGCCGTCCTCCGCCATTGGGGTCTTATTCTTTCCCAACCCAATGTGAATTTCTTTCAAATCATAATGGGAATCGTAGAATTGAACCGGCGCCTTAGGATCAACCTTGGCATTCCGGCGATTCGGCACTACTACGCTTTAGCCAAATCCTCCGGTCGGCTCGGGCGCTACTTTCTCAAGGCCAAGTACACCGACCATCACTTGGTAACCATGCTTGCCAGTTCTGGCAAACAAGTTGACGATGTAATGGTCAATGTCCGAGGCAACTAGGAGTTCGGCGAGGGTGAAGATCGCCTAGACCCTGTTCCCAAAAAAAGGGGTGAACCAGGTTGCCGTGTAACTCCTTGTGTTTATTGATCTTTCTTTTGTTCGGCTTTTTCTTCAAGTCTAATCCTTTGTTTTTGCAGGCAATAAGTTGAAGAAGATTCTGACATCGGCTGACGATGCAATCCTTGTGGAAATTAAGACCGCACTCAAGTATTTTGGCCGTCCAAACGTACAGAAGCAAGGGAGAGCCGCCCATATACTCTTGCGGTACGAGCCTACTTATACTACGTTCTCGACCGCAGACGACATTCTGATCCCATCCGGCAAAAATCACCTTACAGCCCTTATCTTCCCCAGCTTTAAGACCCTTAGGCAAATTGGTCTCGAAGCTTTTGATTTAGAACAAGACGTAGAGCCGGTGGTTGAGGTAATTTCCGAACCAACGAAAAAGTTTGTTGCGGAGGCCAAAGAGGTCGACGAGGCTCTAAAGTTAGCGTTTGAGGCAGCTGGTTTTAACCAGCCTAACTCACTGTCCACTTCGGGTCGGGCGAAATTTTCCTTCGAAGATATTTTTACAAATTTGGGAGACCTACCCGGCTCTTATTCTGAGGGTATAGCTGGGGAAAGTCTCACGTAGATGGCGCGAAAGAAAAATGCCAAACGCATGGCCGCCCGACAGAAAGCCGAGGCCACCCGTTCTGGACCTGCCCCGACCAAATCTCCCGCACCCATTATTGTCGAGGAAACGGCTCAAGTTCATGAGGCCAAGGTGGAAAAGGTTGCCGAGCGGCCGATTACAGAGGAGTAGTCGATTTCGGAAAATCGGGGAGAAAAGCGTTCAGCCGAAAGCGAAGCCGTCTCTGAGGAGGGCCCCGTCGATAAAAGACCACGCTTAGAGAAGTTGGGTGTGGTCGTTCATTTTGTTGTTGAACCAAAAATAAAGAACATGCCGATCTCCTCTAAAGCGTCGACTTTGAAAGATCCAGCCGTATATCGTTGCCGGCTGACAAGGCAGCCTTTCGCGCCAAGCCGAATTTGGTGGTCGTAGCATTAGCTGCCCAGTCGGCCCTTCTGGTAGGTGACTTCATCCTAACTCCTTGTTTTGATTTTGTTTGCATACGGTATTTCTTGGTATCTGACGATCCCAACTTGTTTTGCAGACGATCGGAAGGATCGCCGAATTAGGCTGCCGCCAGCATGATGCTGTGGAAAGGATTGGCCGTTTGCAATCATAAGTGGACAGTCAAAGGAGCAGGGCTGAGTTTGAGGCGATGAGAGCCACAATGGAGAGTGCGCGAGCCAAAGCTGAGAAGGAAAGGGCGCGGACTACTGACTAGCTCAGATCGGACGCCGAGGAGAAGGCAAACGCGAGTGAGGAATTGCTCAAGTTAGCTAAGGAGGCGCTTACTAAGCTGGAGACCGAATTTGCAGAGTTGAAGGCAGCGAAGGAAAAAGCCGACTCTGAGGCTTCCGAAGCATTCGAGGCTGGGCAGAGCGCTGCTCTAAAAAATTATGTAGAAGAGGTCCCCAAGTTCGAGAATCGAGGATTCAAACATGGCTGGCTCAAAGCCCTTGCTGCCGCTGGACTGACATTAGACATGTCGATTCCATGGGAGCAAGTGGACGTTGAGCCGCTAGAGTTTGATCCTGAGGATTGATTTTGGGGATCAAATTATTTTTGTTATGTATTTTTAATTTCAATGTATGTTTTTTGTTAGTTGATTTTCATTTTTTTTGGATTTTCATATGTAAAATGTCTGCTGCTAGTGCCCAATTTATGAATGAAAATTTTCTATGCTCTCAAGTTATTTCTTGTATTGTTTGCTGTGTGAGTACATAATTAGGAGAATCAGTAGTTAGAACAAAATGTCATGATTACATGAGACGGCAAACTTAATAGCCGATTAAATTAATGGATTTGATTTAATCATAGAAATGAATTCTTGAGGTGCCAAATAAAACAAACTTATGAATATAGTATTAATGAATGGATTCGCGGAAAGGCTAAGGCACTCAAGCTGACTAGATTGATGAATCTGCCCTTGCCTCAACTGGTTCATGATCGTATAATGCCGAATAACACGTTACTGATAAATATTGTGCTGATGCATGGATTTGTGGAATGGCTGGGGCACTCAAGCCGACTAGATTGATGAATCTGCCCTTGCCCGTTCATGATCGTATAACGCCGAATAATATGTTACTGATAATATTGTGCTGATGAATCGATTCATGGAGAGGCTGGGGCACTCAGGCCGACTAGATTGACGAATCTGCCCTTGCCCCAGCTGGTTCATGATCGTATAACGCCGAAAAACATGTTACTGATGAATATTGTGCAGATGAATCGATTCATGGAGCGGCTGGGGCCCTCAAGCCGACTAGATTGATGAATCTGCCCTTGCCCCAGCTGGTTCATGATCGTATAATGCCGAATAACACGTTACTGATGAATATTGTGCTGATGCATGGATTCGTGGAACGGCTGGGGCACTCAAGCCGACTAGATTGATGAAGAATGCCGACTAGCAGAGGTTGATGGGGCGATTGGGTCACATGACTCAATCGGCACCGGGCTGTTGAGGTTTCGATATTAATGAGATCGCCTCGTAGGTGCTGCCCTTGTAAGGAATAAATGGGCGTGTATGTTGTGAACGAAGGTCCTATTTAGATGCTCCGACAGCAACTTAGTCCAGTTCTTAGAGGAAAACTCAACAAGTGCGAATGTCAAATAGATTTTTCTTCAACAGCAGAGGAAAAGTGAAGACGCTAGCTGAGCTGGGAGGAGACATGAGTCAAAGTGGTGAACCTTCACGCATGGGCAGTAGGACTTCGAGGGATCGAGAGAGACACCAATCTCCTCATCATCAAAGTAGGTCGCCCAGGAGAGACAAGCAGCCACAACGTAAGTCCCCTCAACCCCGTCCTGGAAGGGAGTCCGACGCGACTCTTCACCCACTGAGTTTTGCGGTCTTCGTGGGTAATAGACCAATGACAGAGGCGGATTCGATCGTTCGAGATCCAAATGTGGTAGTCGAGTTCGCTCGACAGATTTTTTCACCCGAAGTTCAGCAATCGATGGTAGGTCGGCAGGACTTCGAAGTGTTTCGTGAAGGCGTTCACGGGGCGGTGAAGAGACTGTACATCGCTTATGAGATCGACATGCGTCTCCACGCCACTCGCCGCGATATAGAACAGAGAGATGAATGCATTCGGAAGTTAGAAGCTCGCGCCGAGAAGGCCAAGCGTGAGCTAAGGAAAATCAAGTCTGCCGAGCCTCAATCAGCCAGCCACCCCAACCCGGTTGTGGAAGAGAGGGTTACTCAAAAGCTGATTAGTGATGCGATCACCGATCGGAACATGGCTAGCATGTTCACGATTGAGACTGCGAGGGCCGCGGCCAATGAAAAAGGCTTCCATGATGGCCGACTGGTCAGAATTTAGAAGACCAAGGAGAAACTCGCTGAAGAAGTTTGTCGATGTGAAAACCGTGGATTTAAGAACGGCTGGATCAAGGCACTTCAACAAGCTGAGGCTCTCCATGCAGCAGGGTTGGATCCTGCGTTGCCGTTGTACCAACAAAATGATTTCCCCTTCTCCGTTTTCGAAATTGAGAAGACTGATGATGAAGGAGCCGCCGAACAGAAGAAGACCTTGTGATACTTATGTAGATTGAAAGTGAAATTATGTATTTATTGGATAATTTTAATAAAACGCTTAGTTTTCAATTTGTAGCATACTTGTTATTTATTTTAGTACAACTTTTATTCTGAATGTTTGCACGTTTTAGATTATGTTTATGCGGCTTGAACAATCTCATTTTGAATATTAGCATTTTTCGGCCTTTGTTTATACAGTCTATACGAATGCCATACTTTAATCAGCCCAAAGGGGTCATGCGACAACAGGGCTCTGAACTTGGAGTCTTAATCGACCCCAAGACGTTATGCGCCAATGGGGCCCCGAATCCGGAGACTGGCCAATCGTGATATCCATGAAGGACGCTCCGAATCCAGAGGCTTAAGCTGCTCAAAGGCATTCTGCCCAAAAGGGTCATGCGCCGATGGGGCTCTGAATCCGGAGACTGGCCAATCGTGATATCCACGAACGGGGCTCCGAATTCGAAGGCTTAACCGGCTCAAAGGCATTTGGCCCAAAGGGGTCATGCGCCGATGGGGCTCCGAATCTAGAGACTAGCCAATCGTGATATCCACGAAGGGCGCTCCGAATTCGAAGGCTTAATCGGCTCAAAGGCATTCGGTCCAAAGGGGTCATGCACCGAAGGGGCTCCGAATCCGGAGACTTTAATTGGCCAATCGTGATATCCACGAAAGGCGCTCTGAATCCGAAGACTTTAATCAGCCAATCATAATATCTACGAAGGGCACTCTGAATCCAGAGACTTTAATCGGCCAATCGTGATATCCATAAAGGGCGCTCCGAATCCAGAAACTTTAATTGGCCAATCGTGACATCCATGAAGGGCGCTCCGAATCCGGAGGCTTTTATCGGAACACTTCTGAACTAGTTTGCACAGTAAGTAAACAGGAATCTTTGCATAACAAAAATAGAGTGTGTACATGGTGAGCCATTCAAGACTAATATCATTCCCCACAGGTCGGGTTTAATGATAGAATTTGCGCAACTGCGTTGAATTCCAAGGCCGTGGCAGACTCCTTCCTGACATGTCTTTGAACCGATATGCCCCTACTCCTGCAATCGAATCAATCTGATAGGGGCTGTCCTAGTTTGGACCCAATTTTCCATCCGCCGACTTCTTGGTAGCTGGAAGTACCTTCTTCAGGACCAACTCTCTTGGCGTGTAGCGGCGCAGCTAAACATGTTTATTATATGACTTGGCAAGCTGCTGCTGGTACCGCGCCATGGACGTAAGAGCACAGTCTCTTCGTTCTTCGATCAGAATCAAATCCAAAGCCAGCATCATGTCATTTCGGCCCATATCAAAAACTTGCGATTTCAATGTTGGGTGGCCGATTTCCAAGGGTATGATAGCCTAGGTTCCAAAGCATAGAGCAAACAACGTTTCTCCAGTGGATCGCCTCGACGTAGTTCGATGAGCCCACAATTCACTCGGCAATTATTCGACCCATTTGCCTTTAGCTTTCTCCAGCCTTTTCTTGATGCCATCCAAGATGGATTTGTTAGAGGCTTTGGCTTGACCATTACTTTGTGGGTAAGCCGGCATAGAAAAGTAAGGCCAGATACCATACTTGCTGCATAGCTCTCGATAAACACCCCAATCAAATTGGGTGCCGTTGTCTGAAATTAGAGCTCTTGGAATGCCGAATCATGTTATGATATTTCTCCATACAAAGCCCTTAACATCAGCATCTCGAATGTGAGTTAATGCCTCCGCTTCGACCCATTTTGTGAAATAATCTGTCACGACGATCAAGTATTGCTTGTTCCCTGGGACCCTTGGCAATGGTCCTATGATATCAAGTCCCCACTGGGCGAACGGCTAGGGACTAGTAATGGAGCTTAACTCTTCAGCAGGCAGATGAGTTAACGGGGAGAACTTCTAACACTGTTCACATTTCTTCACATAACATTCGGCATCAGATCTCATTGTTGGCCAGTAATACCGTTGCGTTATAGCTCGATGGGCCAAAGAGCGCCCGCCAGAATGGGCACCACAACTGCCTTCATGTATTTCAGTCAGAAGCTCTTCGACTTTGTCCGGGTGTACACATTCCAGGTATGGACCAGAAAGGGATTTTTTATAAAGCCTTCCTTGTGGATCTAAGTAGTATCGCGGGGCTTTGTTTTGCAACTTGTGCGCTTCTTTTTTGTCCGTTGGGAGCTGTTCGGAAGACAGGAATGCAGCAATGGGGTCCATCCAACTCGGTCCTGACTCTATGACATTGAACTGGATTTCCTCCGAAGGGCTCCGAGATGAAACCTACTTCGATGGTCCGTTTGATCTCTGCGTTGATGGTGGAGGCTAGGCAAGCTAGGGCATCTGCATGTGTGTTCTGATTATGTGTTATCTGATTCAATTTATGATGGTCAAATTTGGCCGGCAAAGCACTAGCCGATTTCATATAAGCCGCCATACGGTCATTTTTGGCTGCGTACTCCCCCTTTAGCTGATTGATCACCAATTTTGAATCGCAAAATACCAGCAAATGCCGAGCACCCAGAAGGTGTGCATTCCATAAACTGGCCAGAAGGGCTTCGTATTTGGCCGTGTTATTTGATGCTTCGAAACCGAGTTTGACGGCCTACTCAATTATTGCGCCGTTGGGAGCCATGATTACTACTCCGGCACCGTTGCCCCATTGATTGGATGACCCATCACAGTACAATTGCCAAATGTCCCCAATATAGATTCTCTAGTTCAGCTTAGGTCGAATTTCATCAGACTTGAAATCGGCAAGACCCCCGGTAAATTCAGCTACAAAGTCGGCAAGCACCTGCCCCTTGATTGAGGTTCTAAGTAGAAATTAAATGTCATACTGGCCGAGTTCAAGAGCCTACTTTGAAACGCGTCCTGATGCTTCCGCACTATGTAGTATTGATTGGAGGGGGTAATCTGTTAGCACCCCGATGCTGTGCCCCTGGAAGTAATGCATCAGTTTTCTTGCCGCCATGACTAAGGCTAGGATGAGTTTCTCCGGCGGCAGGTAGCGTGTTTCGGTGTCGACCATTGCCTTCGACATAATACATCGGCCGCTTCCCCGACTCTTCCCTAATCAAGACGGGCGGCTGTCGGCTGCCGCCAGATACAAGATGAGCGGGTCGCCTGCCGAGGGTGTTGTCAAAAGGGGAACTGATCGAAGGTAGGTTTTGAGACCGTTGAAAGCGGCTTCGCACTCGGCGGACCATTCAAAAGACTTTCCCTATCGTAGTATATGGAAGAAGTGTCGACAACGATCTGTAGACCAACTGATGAACCTGTTGAGTGCGGCAGCCATCCCCATCAACTTTTGAACCTCTTTTACCGAACGAGAGGAGCCGAGTTCCAAGAATGCTGTGATTTGCCTCGGGTTGGCTTCAATTCCTCGGTGGTTGACAATGTAACCCAAGAACTTGCCAGAGCCGATCCCAAACGCACATTTGGAAGCATTCAGCTTCATTTTGTATTTGCGTAGAATGCCGAATGTCTCCTCCAGATCGGCTATATGATTCTGCTCTTCCTTGGATTTGACCACCATGTCATCAATGTATACTTCCATAGTGTGGCTGAGTTGCTCTTTGAACATGGTGGTGACTAGTCTCTGGTAAGTTACCCCTGTATTCTTCAGCCCAAAAGGCATAACCTTGTAGCAGTAGGATCCTTTTGGGATGAGGAATGCAGTCTTGTCTTGATCCTCTGGATGCAAGGCAATTTGATGGTAGCCACTGTAGGCATCAAGGAAGCTCATGCGCTGATGACGTGCTGTAGTATCTACCAGTTGGTCTATCCTTGGGAGAGGAAAACAATCTTTGGGGCAGGCTTTGTTTAGGTCTGTGAAATCAACGCAGACTCGCCAGGTCCTATTCTTCTTCTTCACAACCACAGTATTAGAGAGCCATGTAGGGTAGGTCACTTCCCTGATTGCCTCGGAGTCAAGCAACCGGTCAACCTCTTCAACAACTGCGACAGTGTGCTCTGCGGCTGATCGCCGGCTTTTCTGAATGATCGGCTTGCATTTAGGGTCGACATTTAAATAGTACTGCGAAACGGATGGATCTACACCCGGCATCTCATATGGGGTCCACGCAAATATATCAAGGTTGCCGAGCAGGAAGGAATTTAGCTCCCGTCGATCAGCTTGATTAAGAGAAGCGCCGACCATGAAGAACCTGTCTGGGTTGCTGTTGATTTCAACTCGATCTAGGTCTTCCGTGGCCTTTTCATTTGGGAGCCGCCCAACGTCATCGAGGCTCTCGCAGTCTGTTACCTCAATAGAGTTCACTTGCAACTCCTTTGGCATCTTTTGAGCAAGGAGATAACATGTTTGTGCCGATTTCTGAGAGCCATGGATTTGCCCAATGCCGCATTCTGTGGAGAAACGTAGTAGCTGATGATAGGTGCTTGGCACGGCCTGCATAACATGCAACCAGGATCGCCCCATGATGAGATTATATGACGATGGCAGCCTGACGACCAAGAATTCCACATCCACCGTTCGGGAGCCCGCTCGGACTTGTAGTGTGATTTTTCCCAATGGGTATTCTGGATTGGCGTTGAAGTCGAATAATGGATAAGGAGCCAGAGAGAGATTTGATTCTGAGAAGCCAAGTTTGGTGAATGTCTTGTAATACATAACCTCTAATGTGCTCCCCGGATCAATGAGTACGCGCTCAACGGTGAATCGGTTTACGCGTAACTCAATTACCAAGGGATCGATGTGAGGAAGTGTCACTCCGGCCAGATCTGAATCACCAAAAAAAATGCTTGCAGCTTCATGGGGCCGTTTAGCCAGAGTGAGTTGATTTTGAGGGTCGGGATTCAATTGAATCGTATGCACCGCAGATGAAATTGGCAGGCTGTATATCATGTGGATCACGCCGAGTGGAGGGGAATCCTGTCTCAAGATTATTGCTTTGGTTAAGTTGTCATTTCGGACGTACTGTTGCAGCCGACCATCCTGTACCAATTCCTCCAGGTGATCCTTCAATGCATAACAACTCTCAGTTTCATGGCCATGATCCTTGTGATACTCGCAACGCTTATCCCATCTTCGAGTGTCGAGAGGTCCCACCATCTTTGACGACCACTTGAAGAATGAAAGATGTTGGATTTTGAACATGACCGTGCTGATCGGTTCTGACAACTCAGTATATTTCTTGTCGGCACGCCTTGTACGCCTGCTGTCGATTTGCAGTTGTTCATTCGCTCGGTGGAAACATTGGTCACTTGATTGGCGAGAATCTCGTCTCTTATCTCGTTTCGCCCGATGCCGTGGTTCAGGGCTCTGAGGAGCTACAGAATTTAACGGTTGAGCAATTTCAGCAGGAGCCGTCTTGTTGGTCACATTTCTGACTTTAACCCTTAAGGCATCATCTTCCACTTTACAGTATTCTTCAACTTTCTTCATCAACGACCAAACTATTTTGGAGGGCCGTCTGGTCAAAGAGCTACGAAGGGCACTGTCGGGATGCAACCCCATCTTAAAGGCGGTGATGGCCATGGAGTCATTGCAAGCATCATCTACCAGATTGAAACATTCCCAATACACCGCCGAGTAGGCACGAAGGGTTTTCCCTAGTTGAATCTGCATTGCTCAAAGGGAATCTGCTTGCTTTGGCTAGACCTCATTAGTGATAAATCTTGCCCTTAAGGATTTTTGGAGTTAGTGGAAGCTTTTAATCGAAGCCGGCTCTAGTTTATAATACCACCTGACAGTTGGTGGTCCCAAACTGCTCGGATATATTCTACACATCAAAGCCTCGTCATCTGCATGCAGCGTCATGGCTTGCTTGTAATGGCGGATATGATCGATGGGATCTGATTTACAGTCGTACAAGGTGAATGACGGTGTTTTGAATTTCTTGGGTAGCACTGCCTTTGCAATCCGTCATACAAAGGGATCGTGTTGATCTTCGTCCGAACTGTTTCTTCTTCGCTTATGCCTTATACAGGGACTCTCTTCAGAAGAACTGGTAGTTTCAGGTCGCCCCTTCTTCTTGGGCTCCGGAGATAATGAGTCGGAGTCGCTATCAGTGTCGTTTTATCGGGCTCGAGGTCGTCGACCACCTGCCTTCGGAGGTTGTTCCGGATTTAGGTGTACAGCTTGTTTTGACTTCGCCACTTCCAAGGCCAAATCTTGACGGAGACGTTCGTTCATAGCGATCATGTTTTCCAACCTCTGTTCGTTTTGCTTTGCTTGTTCCATGATCGCCTGCATTGTCTCATGCTACGAAGTTGAGGGTGAGGTGAAGTTCAAGGCACGTCTTGCGGCAATAGTCTCTGGGCCAAGCATGTTTGTTGGAGTGAGGTTGTCTCTTTGTGCGGTTTTGTCAGTGACTATCGGAGGGTCTTCTGTTACGCCCGCCATGGATGTATTTGAGTATACCCACAAACGGCGGTGTGGAAATACTCTTCTAATCCTGGGGACGTTAATGATCCTTAGCTAGTCACCTGAAAAAGAATTAACACTCCGGTCGAGGATGCCGGAATTAGCACTCCGACGGTCAAGTCAGTCTCTACACTCTGAATTACTTGTCTTTTAAGTTAAGTGTAATAGTTCTCACATACCTTTCTTAGACTGTTGTTCCTTTATTTATACTTGTTTCTAGGGCCTCGGGGCCTGGTCCACTTTTCACTCACTATCTGCTTATTTATTCGGCCCCACAGTTCAATAGTTAATCGGCCTATTTATTGTATTCGGCCTCCTCATCGTGCAGGTCAGAGCCGAGTAATGTCTATCTTCTAGAGCGTACGCTTCTGATTCTGCTAATTATTCGGCTCCCACAAAGGCAATAAATACAACACTGTGAATATCTAGGACATGTTTGCAAGTAGACTATACAAGTACTACCAACTTGTCAATGTTACCAGTATTAACCGGAAGGCTCGACACCTATCTACCCGGGTTTCTGGTCTCTCACCAAGTATACACAAGCCAACATAATATGACAACTACACTTCTACCCAGATTCACCAAAGTATTCATACATTTTTTTTTTCTCAAAACAACAATATTTCCAAATGTGTTAAATATGCAACAATGCTTAATGCAATGGATGAGAAAATAGTTTCAATTCCCCTAATTCTTATGCAATTTCTACAACAATCATAGCTATTCTTCACCGATAGCCCAAAACAAATATCTCCAAACAGATAATTAATTTTCATAAAGATAAACTTTTCAAATTCCAAGATGTGAGTGGTAATGCATATCCAACTCCACCATCTTCATCAAAACAATCCAATTTCACATTTCCAACACCAATTCCACAATTGATATAAAATCAACATTTCATATAATTAGGGCAAAACCCCCTTATTTTCCAAAATCAATTCTACATATCAAAACCAAACATTTTATCACAACTCAACCTCATTTCCAATTCCACAACCATTTTCTAGAAACCATTAGAAAACCTCTCTTTTGACTTTTAACCAAAAATCCTAGATTTGTTCAAAAATCCCCTAAATCACAATATTGTTTCAAAGCACAAATAGCTAATTTAAAAATTATAAGAAAGTGTGGAACTCAAGGCTAGAAGACTAAGAAGAGAGAGAGAGAAGAAACCACAATGAAGCCAAAATACAACTTTGCTCCGATTAGAACGAAGCTCTCGCCGTGCTCTACCTTTTTATCAAAGGGACATGGGTGAAGAACTTAACAGATCTAGGTGTATTTGTAGAGAGAATGTGAGTTTTAGAGAAAGGGAGTCTCAACCTAGGGTTTTGAAATGTTTGGAGAGAGAGAGAGAGAGAGAGAGAGAGAGAGAGATGAAAAAGCAATGTAAAAAGTGACTTTTATGGACTGATATAAATACAGACCGCTCGAGCACAAAAAGTGTTGCTGGAGCGTACCGGCACAAAATCTAAGACCACTCAAACACAAGAATTACCACTCGAGCGAAGAATACAAACTCCTAGAAGTTTTACAGACAAAGGACCATCGCCCGAGCTCAACAAAGGCCGCTCGAGCCAACACTGCTCAAGTGCAAGAATGACCGCTCGAGCGTAGAATGCCAACTTTCAGTACTTTTACAGGCCTGCAAAAGTACTAAAAGTTCTCAAATACCGCTCGAGCAAAGAAGAAAAAATCTGGGTAGGAACCAATTCGAAAAACTAACTCCTAACCTGTTCCAAACACAACCAAGACACTCCAATACCTAAACTCAATAAGGAATAAGGAGAAATAAGACATGAACAATTTATAAGATAATAAAACTCGGATCCAGAATATCAAACGGGTGGGGTCCAAACCAGAATCGCTATACTCTTCAAATGCCTCAACTGACCACATTGAAAGTGTCACACCCCAAACCCGCCCCTAAAGGTTTCGGGCATGACCTATTCAGAAACGGACAAGTAGTCTAATATACATAACATACAGGGCCTTGGCGGAAGTATTAAAATTTAAACACAATAACAAACTCCATTGAGCTACCTCTAATATGCCAGGATCACATGCATCACATACATCATAATAACCAGTCACAGGCCAAAATTATACAGTGAGCCTCAATCATATAGATATACATATACAGTCCCAACTCTAAGATTGGGCATCTAAAAAAAAACATTTAAATCTTGTACGTTTAACCTTAAATGAGACTCAAAATACAAGATAACATCTTAATAAAGCTTCACAGAGCTGAGTGGTCTTGCCTAGTGTCTGGACTCTTAAAGGTGGACAGAAAGGAATGGACGTCTTGGGTTATGACTGACCTTCTGATTGGTACCTACAGAAACAACATATAGAGGGTGAGCCAAGCTCAGTGAATAGCAATACGTGAATAAAGCAATTTTAACTTAAAATATTGTAATAATAGAAATACTCATGCTTGAACCTGTAATATACTTAACATGCATAGACTTGTATTATACTTGTAATCTTATCTTAACATGCATAGACTTGTAATATACTTGAACATCAACTATGCGTATACTTATAACATGCTTGAACTTGTAATGGACATGACCTTGTAACATGCGTATACTTGAAGACTTGTAGACTTGAAACATACATGAACTTGTATATACTTAGAACCATACTTGAAACATGTTTGAAATATACTTGAACCCATACTTGAACTATCCTTGAAAATACACATGGATTCGTAGCTTCTCTGTACTTATTAAACCATATAAATAAGTGAGGAAAGACATATGAACTAGATGTAACTTTTCAAAGTTTCCTGAAAATAGGTCCCCGCTCGAGCGCCACTTTGGCCGCTCGAGCGGACTGTACAATGTAATAAAATTGCTGGGAGGTCAATTTTCCCGCTCGAGCGGGAATTCCTCCGCTCGAGCGGACCATGCAATTTCCGAAACTTTTCAATTCCATTTAAAGCTCCAACCTGGTATCCAAAGCTTCAAAATGTATACTTATAAATTTCAGAACACATATTTATAAAACTTCAAAACATATACTTACCAAACTTCAAATAACTTCAAGACATATACTTTAGCATACAATGCGAAGTCCACATAGTTAGTGTGAGTTTGTGTTACCTTGTGATGATCTTAGGCTCTATCTTGAAACAGATTAACTTGAACGTCTTACAACATATCAGCTTCAACATCTTGACACATATCAGCTTGAACATCTTCAAACATATAACTTAAACATCTTGAAACATATTAGTTTGAACGTTTTAAAACATATAACTTACACATCTTGAAACATATTAGCTTGAGCATCTTACTTTGGCTTAAAGCCCTTATACATTGTAGCACGAGGCCCTTGAATAATTTGGCATTAAGCCCTTGAGAGTTGGCATAAAGCCCTTGAAAGTTGGCATTAAAGATGCCCTTGTAAGTTCTTGAAACATTTGGCGCGAGGCCCTTGTAACATACTTAAAACATTTGGCACGAGGCCCTTGTAACATACTTGAAACATTTACATATTTGCATAACATTCTTTCCATACTTTAAACATGGACATAATTGCATAACATTTTCATGGTTACTTTACATTTCTCGACACATACCGTAATTATATAACATTCAACCCATTACTTCCTTACATGGTATTTCCTTCGTTTCATTATTTCTTTACATAAGTAACTTCATTCATGTAGAAACATAAAATCAAACATTAAAGCTAAGCGGCCTTAGGCCCGAGTCTTACAAAATGGAAGGATTTCATCTTCCCCCTTTCTTATTTCCATATGGTAGTACATGAACATCACTACATATTATCCATGTACAAAATGATAGTAACAATTATTAACTGCATATGAAACATTCCATTACCTCTTTACTTACTGAAGGTATTTCATTCATTCCATCGTTCCGTTACGTAATTAACTTCTTTCACTTAGTGACATAGAAATCATGTGTTCATAAGCTGCTAATGACAATCTTTAGCTAGATGTAAAACATATCACTACTCACAGTGCTATAACGAAGTGCTTGTCTTTGTCGGGTTATGTCCTGTACATGTACACAACTTATACATTAAGGCATCAAACACAATTCAATATAGGCAACATGATTCAACTCAACATTATTAAATATAAACCAACATATTTTAAAAGGAATTCCATTTCAACATTCCATAACCGAATTTACATCATTCACATCATCAACAACTCTTTTCCCCCAATTTCCCTTTTATTAAAACATAATTTACAATGCATTTAACAAGGTTCAATCGCAAATTTTAAACATAACTTTCAAACATAACCAAATTCCAATTAAACTTGAACACATTTAATTCAACCTACCACTTTCATGATTCAACTGTCAATTTGGGCTAAATCATTGATTATCATCAAAATCCACTTAGGGTTTCCAAGAAATCTACAAATTTCCAATAAAATTTAAATCTTCTTAACCCATCACTTTTATTTCAAATCTTCTCATTTATTAGGCACCCTAGGTATAATCTATAAACCATAATCTAATCCCATAATAGAATCCCAACATACCTCCAAAATCAAACAAGGAGTGAAGCTTTGAGACGAATCCCTCAAATTCCGAAATTTCAATCGGTTGAAAATGTTTACCCTCTTGCCTTCTTCATATCTTGGTGAAAGATCTTGCTCAAACCTAAGGGAAATGGAAGTATTTGGGGATCAAAACCCTAGGGTTTTCGAACCTAGGGAGAGGAGAGAAGAAGGGAAAAGGAAAATGGAAGAAATGATCCAAAAATTCGTGTTTAAAGCTGCTGTCCCGTAATCCCGCCCCGAGCGCCCTTTTCCCGCTCGAGCGGACCTGCACTCAGCACAGTTTTCGAAACTTTGAACAGGTATAACTCTTCCATCCGGACTCCGTTTTAGGTCGTTCTTGTGTCCAAATTGAAGCCCCGGAAATAAGCTTTCCAATGGTTCTAACCTCACATCCAAACTCAAAGTGTGGAAAGAGAAAAGGGCAAATGAGTGACGGTTGGTTAGAAATTCAAACTCAAATTTGGAACTTTTTATCTAATCTTATCTATATATCTTCTTAAGGCTTCAATCAAGGTTCCAAACATTATCCAAGGGTCCTCAATCATACCATTTAAAGTTCACTTGCCAACCCATCAATATCAAGAGTCCAACAACCATTCAAGGTTTAAGGTGACAGGCACCACTATACATCAATCCGATGTGAATTTAAAATTCGGGTCATTACAGAAAGCTTGTAGGTCATTGCCCCATACTCTGGGACTGACTTTGAGATCTTAGGTGGTGGTGGTGGTAACATCTACTACCCGCCTCTCTTCTGTGAGCAGGCACTAGCCTTGTGACCCTGTTGGCCACACTTGAAACAAGTAAAGCTACCCTGAGCATTCCTCCCTGGGCCAACACTCGACAATGGGAATGTAGATCTAGTTTGCTGTGATTGGGGCTAGGATAAAGAAATGCCCCTATGCTTCTTACTAAGTCTGAAGTCCCCCTACAACTCTTGACCCCTAGACCTCAAACCCCGAAGTCTATCTTCCTCGGCCTGCACTGTAATCTCTACATGTGCCGCCACCTCTACAAGACAGTCATAGTTCCAAATCATGTTTCCGGCAATCTTGAACAAGATTTTGGTTCTCAATCCTTTCTCGAATTCTATGCAACGACGCTCCCCCATTGCCACCAACTTTGATGCAAACTGGGACAAACTAGTAATGATCGCTCAAACTTGACCACTGACAAGTTTAGTTGTTTGAGGTTTTGAAATTCTTGCCTCAATCTCTCCCTAGCTATGGAAGGTAGGTATTCGTCTTGGAAAGCTATGGCAAAAGCTTCCCATGTCGGCTCCACTCTGTCTTTGGCGTACTTCCACCATTAGCCCACATCCCCTTTAAGGTAGTAACTTGCCAGAGTCGCCTTTAGTTCACTATGATCAATGTAAAGCATCTCAAATGTCTTCACTGTTTGCTCGAGCCACTCATCTACTTTGGGCTTCGGGCCACCGTGAAACTCATCAAGCTTGGCCTGCATAAATTCTCTAGTAAGAAAACTTACCCTTGTCTCGACGGTGTTCTCTCAGGCTTGGTTCTTTGCCCTCAAGATGTTCATCGACTCTCTCATAGGCCCCACTATCTCTCAAGCTAGGGCATCTATTACGGCTTGACCCATTTGCTCTAGGACTCCCGCTCGCCCTATTTGCTTAGCCACACTAGCTTGGCCTGCTTGTTCGGCCGCATTAGCTTGGCTGAACCCTTTCTCTTGCACTGGAACCTCATGGCCCAGTACTTCATGAACACTTGGGCAAGGCCTAACATGCCTTCCGCATCTACCACCACGTGCCTGACTTTTTCCAAACATCCTAATTAAGGATAAGACTAAACAATTTAGTACACAATTGCATATGTGCTCGCAACTTATCTCACACGTCCCATCACAACAATTTTATACATTCTCATTTCATGTAAACACTTAGTTTCACTCCAGATAAGCACTTAATCACGTAAACACATGCGGATTACTCTTTTACTATTAAATTTGACCCACGAAATACTGAGAATTCTTATTAGAATGAGCATTGATCAGGTGCCCTTCTAATAAGGCCTCAAGGAATTTAATAAGCACAAAGAACATCCCAAAAGTTCAATCTCATACCCATCTAGTCATATAAACATGTTATCACATAACACCTAAAACATGGAACATCTCCTAGTTAAGCGAAATGAACCTGTTGTGAAAAATGACCATTTCCAGCGAGCTCTAAATATTCAAACCTGATAGCTCTGATACCAAGTTGTAACGCCTCAAAGAAATTAACCCAAATAGACTCATTATCTTCCAACAACATAATCTTATTCTCCAAAATTAATAACTTACATTGCTTAAAGTATACATAATATAAAGCCTCAACATTAACATCATCACTAATCTCTAGCATTTGTGATCTTTAAACTCTAGAGATTTACAAAAAGTGCTCCACATGCGATTATACATTCAACATTGCTAGAATATAAATTTATAGCATGTGGCACAATAAGTCAAGTACAAATTAATGTCCTCAAGGGCTACAAATTCCAACGCTTATGCCCGGTTACATAAAAATAGTTTTCGAACCCATACATATAAAGCCCTTAGCTTGTCAAAAATAATTACAACAAAAGAAAAGAGCATTATGCTCTCAAAATACATTCCATGCCTTTAACTCAGTGGGATCACCACATCCTTTCTTGCACAAAATCCCATAGGGTGAGTACAAAGTCCAGTAGGAAGATCTTAACAAAGTATATACATTTTATATGGTCTCCTAAGATGAATGCATATGCCATGTCATGCTAAAAACATATATCTCTATCTTTTGAAAACCTTATACTCAATACAATTTGAAAACACAACAATTCAATAACTTCAATGTAGTTCAAGGGGTGGTAAATACGACTCAGGTAATCTCTAGGTTGGTGTCTGTAAGTAGGCATATCAAGCACTACCAATCACCACTTTACTGATTGCTAACTGGAAGCACATAGTACCTCCTTCGCGTGTGTTTTTAGTACCATGGACACTCAAGCCAACTCAACAAATACCAAACTACATCCCCTATTTGGACTTATCAACGTATTTATCCCAAAACAAATCAAAATGATCTTGTTTCACAAAACAATTCCTTTCTCAAAGCAATAATTTTCCAATGTAGAATTCAAAACCAATTGCAACAATGATTAAATGGAAAGGCAATGCAAAATGAAACAATGTATTAATATAGTTCCATTTTCAATTCTACCATACAATCCTCCATTATGATCAAATTTCCACACCTCTTATCAATGTAAAACCATAATACATTTTTTCCAGTAGATAATATAACCATACCATCATTCATGCATTCTCCACATATTAATCATCATTTTAAAAATTTGGTCTTTCCAAGACAAACAACAATAATGTATTCCTCAAGCTTCCCAACTCAACAATTCTCATTTTCTCATGGAATTTCCTCATGTGATACAACTATAGAAATTTCCTCCATCATTCATTCACATAACAACTTATCAAGCATAAATTTCACAATATCTCAACTTTTTTTCGCACGAGCTGAATCCTAAATCTGCAAGAGCGAATTATGTGCCTTCACGAGAGATTTGCTCCAAAGAAAACCCAATTTTTTCACAGAAAACTTGCTCAAGCGAAACCAATCTGCATGAGCGGTTTTGCCCATAAATTTTCAAAAGGCTCTGTGTGATTTCGCTTGAGCGGTTGCCAAATCCACACAAGCGATTTTGCCTAGAAAACCTAGAATTTGATTTCGCATCCCAAAACAGGTTCCAACGCCCAAAACTCAAAAATTTTAACCTGAAAATGTTAAGGTGAATTTAGTAAGAGCATAAAAGAATTTTCAACGACCTAATACGATAAACAAACACCGAAAGTAAATAACACTATCAAACTACACAATACTAGCTAAGTTCAACATGCGAGACATCACAGGTGCCATGATCAATTAAGAGTTTAGAATGCTATTTTCAAAATTTTCAAAATATATCACATAGAACAAATATTAGCTCACATGAAAAATATCAATATACTACATCATCAAAATCATCTTAATAATAATGTGGCTTGATCAAAATAATTAAAGTTGAAATTAGATCACAAATTTTTAAACAATAAAACAATGTTATTAGTCAAAACATTAAAATTTTTAAACAATATAACAATGTTATTAGTCAAAACAATATAACAATGTCATGGTCAAAATATAATGCGTGTATGGCATGGTATGGCATGTCATGACAATCATGTATGTATTAAAATAAGATATTCATATATGCAAGAGAGAATAAATTTTATCATCAAATAAAATATTTTCAGATTTGGAAACCAACTTTTACTAAAACTGCTTATACCAATTATTTATTGTTGATTCTGAATATTGCATGATTATTGTTCATCTGAGAAAATGTGGTGAATATGTCCGGTCATATATTTTGAACATACACTGTCCAAATACAATTTTCTTCTACCAGATTTCACCTTAAAGCACACCTACAGAAAAAATCAAGTTTTCGATTTTGGTACCAAAACTTTTTTGGGTCCGTGAATGTTAGTTTTAGAATTACTTGATTTTGGAACCCATATCATTTTTGTTCCATGTAATCCCTTTTTAAATTGACATGATAAAATTGAGTGACCATTTCTATTACAATAATAACATACAATATTAGGATAACTAAATGATGATTCTTTATCAAAAAAAATTTTATAAAACATTTGTTTCTTGTGGGGTTTGTACCCAATACTGGCCTTGTCAAAAATACATCTTTGATTTCTAAGTAATTTATTTAAATTTTCTTTTCCTTGAGTGAACTTGAAAATTGTTTTATTTAAATCTTCAATTTTTTCTTTTAAAGAATTATTTTCAATTTTCAAATCACTTGAAGAATTCTTGAAATCATTTTCCTTTTTACACATTCATTTTTATTATTTTAAGTTTCATTTTCATTTTTAGAGACTTCATTTTTATTTTTCAATAATTCAGTTTCATTTTTCAAAACATCATTTTCAAATTTCAAATCATTTAGTTCATTGTTCAAACTAGGAGATTCTTTTAATTTCAAAATATCATTTTCTTCTTTTATCTCTAAAAAATCCTTTTGTAACATTTCAATTTTATCAGATAAATATTCATTTTCGTTTGTTGAACTTGAAAGAAATTTTTTAATAGCAATATTTTTAATGCCAAGCTTTCAAAATTCATTATGCAATTCTTCAAATGCAGATTGTAATTCATCAAAAGAATAAGATTCGTTATTAGAATCATATATCTCATCATTTTCATTTGCCATTAAGCATAGATGAGGTGCTTCATTGTTGTTGCTTTCCTCATCGGTGCAACATTCATCATCATCTCCCCAAGCAGCTTTAATTTTCTTTTTGTTTCCATTCATCATTATAAGTTCATGGGTCATGAGAGACCCCAAAAGATCTTTCATTTTCAATCTTGTTAAATCTTTTGCTTCTTGAATAGCAGTCACTTTTGACTCCTAATTTTTTGACAAGGATTTGAGAATTTTTCTTATCAACTCAACATTAATATAAGATTTACCAAGAGGTTTTAGAATATTAATAATGTTAGTAAATCTAGAAAACATTTCAGAAATAGATTCATAAGATTCCCTATTAAAAAGCTCATAACCATGAATCAACATACTAATTTTAGATTCTTTAACATGGTTGGTCCCTTCATGTGTGGTCTCTAATTTATTCCAAATTTCTTTTGGCCGATTCATATGTATAGATTTTATTAAACTCATTAGATTTAAAGCACAAAATAAAATATTCATAGCTTGTAATTCAATTGAATGCTTCTCAAATCATTACTGTCTCATTCGTGTTCTTCCTTGGGCAAGATTCACCCTTGGATGGTTTTGGAGGGCATCTTGTGACCATTGATTATAATTCTCCATATCTCATAGTTTAAAACTCGAAAGAAAATTTTTATTCTTGCTTTCCAGGAAGTATAATTTGAACCAAAAAACAATGGTGGTCTAAAGGGCAATTGACCTTCGGCAAAATAAATATCAAAATTGGTTGTTATGATGTACTCTTAGATGGCTAAGTCAAAAAATAAATAAGAGCCCTTACTTTGATGTCAATTGTTGTCCTAGGTAGGCAACCCAAGAGGGAGTGAATTGAACTTTTAAATAAATTGTCAAATTAAAAATTAACCCCAATAATAAATAAATAAATATGCTCAACAATATAAAATAAAGTAATGAAATGAAAAAAGCAAAGGGAAGAGAAATCAAATACAGCGATTTATAGTGGTTCGGTACGTCGGTCCTACATCTACTCCCCAAGTATCCTCCTCGGGAATTTTTCCACTATTTTTCAAATAGTAATTATACAACTAGCTTCACGGATGTTAGTGAATCTTTACAACAACTAACCGATCCCGATCACTGCGATTAGTTTAGAATCCGGTGTCTAGTCACACATAATTCAAGTGATTTTATCCTAAAAAAATCACTCACAGAAACTCTTTCTTTTTACAAGAATAATATGAATAATGGATAGAAAACCCTTTTACAATTTTGCTCAAACTCTTAATAAATTTTCTCACTAAAAATATAACTCAATGAAACACAATATAATATTTGAGAATATTTCAATATCACAGATTTTTCTCTTACAAAAACACTTCTATATATACACAAAATTATATCCGTTGAGGCTGACGCTCCTCGTCTTAACTTTATAGTATGCAGAGTAACGTTTTGTTTGAAAATATTTGCCAGGTCACCTTCAATGAATAGTGATCTGCTGATTTTCTTTCAAATTTTACAATTTTCAAATGTTGCACAGTAACTAGCATATCAAATGAAAAATAGTGACCAACCGTATTTTTCAAAACGTGAATAGTAAATGTTATAAAATATTTTTTAAAATCAGATCTTGTACAGTAATTTTGATTTAAATAATATTTATAATAAATATATCATACAACATATATTTTAAACAGATAATATTTTGTGTTAAAGAATGTAAAATATGTATATTAAAAAAATTACAACCTATCAAATAATATTTTAGATATTATCAAAATTAAATCACATAATTAACACTTATTCTTCTCCTTCTCCATCTATATATATGTTATTATTTATATGGGTTAGCTTTTTGAGTATGAGCTAACTCACTAAATTTTCAATTTTGCCCATGTACACTTCCCGTGCGAATTCTTTGTAAAAAATTGTGACAATCATTTTTTTATTAGATCAAATTGATACAAAATCTCAAATTTAAGGTAAAATTGAGCCAATTAAAATTGCACCCTATTGGAATTACTCTCCTATCAGTTGAAAAAGAAATAAAGAAAATAAAGAAAAAGAAAGAAAGAAGAAGAAGAAGAGAAAAAAAAAAAAAAGTTATCAAGATGACATATGACCAATTCATCGCAACTTGATGAAATTGTGATTTTAATATGCGATTTCAAAAGGTCTGATTTTTTTATTTTTTTATTTTTTTGTTTTTGCACATGGTTTGGAACTGTGGTACATTATGTGGTCAAAAAAATTTTAAAAATAAAGTTCAAAATTGAACCAAAAATCTTGGCAAAACACTTCACATAGCCGAAACCAAAAGAATATCAAATAAGTCATCCTCTTCAAAAAAATTCAATGAAAAATAGAATGGAAGACAAGGTCAAGTTCATTTCTCCACATATAAAAATTCAACTTTATGCTGAGAATGTTGATTCATATATTAAAATACAATTCAGCGAAAATTTTTTAGATAAAGCAGAACTTATTCAAACTTTTCCCAAATAAATACTCCTTTCTTGTTTTGTTTTTTTCGGTCAAGCATGACTCCTTCTAATTTGAAGAGTTGTATCTATTACATATTCATCTGACGCATGCAGTTTCTTTCATAACCATTTTCTATTAAATTAAATATAATGATAAATAGAATGGAAGACAAGGTCAAGTTCATTTCTCCACATATAAATGCTACACTAATATCAAATGTACACCAACAAACTTTGGAAGCAAGCAATCTTAAAAATCAATCTAAGAAAAATGAAGAACCAATCTTCCAATATATTTTGGCTTCTCCTCCTCATTCTTCATCTCTCAGCCTCTTCATCATCATCTGCACAACACCATGAGCAGCCTCAACCACGCCAGGTTTTGCCTCAACTTCTTCATTTATCCTTTATCTACTCTCTATTCCATGATTTTTACCATGAATTACCATGATAAATATGTATTTGACAGGTCTATATTGTGTACTTTGGAGAACACAGTGGAGAGAAAACGACTCATGAAATTGAAGACGATCATCACTCATATCTGTTCTCTGTAAAGGGTTCCAAAGAAGAAGCTAAGGCCTCTCTTATTTATAGCTACAAGAATGTCGTCAATGGCTTCTCGGCATTACTCACACAGGATGAAGCTTCCAAATTATCAGGTAAATGTTTTAGCATTAAAAAATTAAAATTTACAAACATAATGTACATCAATAGCTTATAATGTAAATTGAATGCAACTTCTCTCTTGTCAAATATCATATTGATTCGATAATAATAACTGCACGTGTCTTCAAAAAATATGATCTATTTTTAGAATTATAATTTTACATTTTTTTAAATAAATATAATAAAATCGCTTGGTTACAATTATTGGATCAAAATGAATTATTTTTTAAATGAATGATTTACACACTATAAACTAAAATATTAACAATTCTCATCAATAAAATAAGACTCATGGTGGACCCACGAGCCTTGACCGGACTAGTCCAGTCCACTAAACATGGCCAAACCTATAAATATTGATTGATAGCAGGGTGAAACCAAAAATTATGTCTGAAGGGTCATTGTGATAGCGTAAAGAATAATAATTTGGTACATTGCTAATAGAAAGTAGTTTCTTATATTAGGTCTGTGAAAATTTTACTTTATGAGAAAAAAAAATAAATACATTTAACATTTTCTTTTCAATTCTGTTCTAAAGCTATGAACTATTAATGAACCATTTTGTTGGTTGACAAAATCTAGTAAATAAAAGTATGTGTCTTTGATATTTTTAAAATAAAAAATAAAAAGAAGTGACATACACCTATTGTATAAATAAAATTGAATACATCATATTGATGCTATTTAAGTAGTATATGAAATAGGTAGAGATCATCTCATTATACATTGTGAAAAATTAATGAAATATAGAGCTAGTAAAATGATTTTTAAAAAGTTAAGAGACAATGCTATGATATATTTTACAAATACATATGAATATAGGTTCGTTTGTTTCAGAGGTAGAATTGAGGAGACTGATAGTGAAGAAATTAAATAAAATTGTATTTATTTTGATGATAATTAGTAGTGTGGGAATCGTTATATTATTTTTATATAAAATAATAAAATAAATAAAAACCATGCTTTTTACTTAACAAAAAACACAATTTGTTAAATAACATTATTTCAAAATATGCTGCTCAACATGTGAAAAAAAAATAAAAATAAAAAATTGCACTTAACCGGTTGACTAGTCAAATGTCCGGTCGGACATTGAATAGCACTCTAAATCAAATGGACTATTTTCTAATATCATCTCCTCATTCAGACTCGTAATCCGCTTGCCCAAGGCCCTTCATAGTCCGAAGGGATTACAAATCCGAATCTCCATAAACAAAACAACATTATATTCATTTACTGTTCATCGCTGATATATATTCGTCTTTTGACCTTTTAATATAGATGGACCTTAAAATATTAGTAAGAATGAAAATTACTTATATATAAGTTCCCGATAATTCAAAATCAATTGGTTTGTTGTTATAAAATTGTTTTATTTATTTTTTCTAATGATTTAAAAAAATTTACCATCACCCAATACATACCCACTTATACTGTGGATACCCTACACTATGTTCGATACCCATTTGTCTTCCTGTAACCATTACACACACAAATTTGGTTCATTTCCTAACGTTGAAAGCTGTGGTCCTTAACAGAGATGAAGGGAGTGGTTTCAGTGTTTCGCAGCCACCCGAAAAAGCACAGGCTTCATACCACAAGATCATGGGATTTTATAAGCTTGCTTGAGGGAGGTAATGGAGAGGCCAACCATCCATATCCATATGAAGAACTATTGCATAAAGCCAGTTATGGAAAAGATGTCATCGTTGGAATGATCGATAGTGGTAAGTTAGATATATACACTACAAAATATTAACGTTTTAGAAACCAAAATTTAGGAATAAAATTATTTTTTAGGGACTAAATATTTTTGTTACAAAAAGTGTCATTATATTTTTAACGAAAATTGGACATTAGTGATGAATTATTATCTTTTTGTGACCAAATTTTGTCTCAAAAAATAAACTATTTTGAGACCAAATTATTTTGTCTCTAAAAGTGTATTTATTATTGACATTTTCAAAATTTTGTTGCTAAAAGCTTTATTTTTGACTTTTCGGGACGATCTTTTAGCAACTATCCTCACGAGGATAGAAATTTGTCCCTAAATGTCTTTTGCAACAAAATTTTCACTTTTAGAGACCAAAAAATTTGATCTCTAAAACTCTTATATGTTTTAGTAATAAACTATAGGCTTATTCAATGAGTTCAATTAGTATGCAACAAAAATAATCACGAACAAACAGAAAGATGATAGCTTTGTAAAAAAATTAGTATTACTCACCAAAATTTAATCACCCTAACGTTTACAAATAAATTTGCTGAATGCTTAAACCAAATAATTTATCCAAAATCTATAGTAGGCCATCTACTAATGTCGGCTCAAACACTTAATCATTTTGTTATTCTTTGATCCAAATGCTCCTAAGTGAGTCAATCTACATGAATTACCCATGAATTACTTTTATGTTTTTCTATTTTGTCCCCTTCTTTGTTCTCTTTCTTTGTTTTTACTATACTAATTTTTAAGAAGGTAATAATATTTACAACATAAGTGTATATCTAGAGAATGGAACTCGAAATCCAAACTTTGTGTCGTAAAGGATGTTTTTACCACTTGGAATACCCCTGTCGTTTGCGCAATGCTAACAGAAAATTGATTTGTATTGACGGATTGATCTTCCAGGGCTATACTTACTGCCTTTGTACTATTTAATTTTATATAATTTTTTGTAATGGTGTAGGTATATGGCCGGAGTCACAAAGTTTCAGTGACGAAGGGATGGAACCAATTCCAAAGTCATGGAAAGGAAAATGTCAAACTGGTGTTGCTTTCAACAAATCCCATTGTAATAGGTAATTTCACTTTATGTAATTATTTCTACCACCATATTTTAAACATGCAAACATGAATTTGAATATTGTTGTTGTGTCTCAAATTTATTCCTGTTGCAATGGAATCATACCAAGAACGAATTTGAACAACACTCACTTGTGTTTTTTTTTTTTTTTTTTTTTTTTAAATTTATTTTTTAATACACACCACTTTTGGATTATATATTTATTTATTTATTTATAATGAGAGTATAAGAACAATATGTCAAATTTGATATAAATTTGTACAAATCTGATGGCAGGCAAACACGCACACATGGATATTAGTTAGGAAACTTGTAAATTGTAATTTGCGCATTGTCCCTCGGCTACAAAGGTTTTGTGCAAGTACAAGAAGATATAATATTCTTTTTTTTTTCTACAAAAACTTCAAGAACGAAGTTTAGTAGCATTGTATAAATCTTGGATGCAGCCAACACCCCTACCGGGTAATTATTCCTCAATTATTTATTTATTTATTTATTTTGAGTTTATTAAAATGTGCTTTTACGTTGTAGGAAACTAATTGGGGCTCGATACTACATAAAGAGTTATGAGGCAACATTTGGTCGTCTCAATAATGCAGAGGACTACCGGTCACCTAGAGACAAGGACGGCCATGGCACCCACACAACATCGATTGTAGGAGGCCGTAGAGTTATGAATGCTTCTGCCATTGGTGGCTTTGCCTATGGTACTGCCTCTGGTGGGGCCCCACTTGTCCGACTAGCTATATACAAAGCATGTTGGCCAATTCCAGGCCAGCCCAAATCTGACGGAAACACATGCCAAGAAGATGACATGCTTGCTGCCATTGATGATGCAATTGCCGATGGTGTTCAAGTTCTTAGCATCTCCATTGGAACTAATCAAAGCAATCCATACACACAAGATGGGATTGCAATTGGAGCATTGCATGCTGCAAAGCGAAACATTGTAGTGGCGTGTAGTGCTGGCAACTCAGGTCCTACTCCTTCAACTGTCACTAATGTGGCTCCATGGATCATCACTGTTGCTGCAAGTAGCATTGATAGAGTTTTTCCTTCACCCCTTGTGCTAGGAAATCAAATGAAAATTCAGGTAAAACTCTAATTTTACACACAATATATATATATATATATATATGACATTAGATCCTCTGTTCCTGAATCATTACATCGCCTTATCTCAAAGCACTCTCAACCATTATATCTATATGTGAATCTCAAGATTATGTAATCCCCAAGGCATAATCAAATGATTGGGATTGCACTGGGA
This sequence comes from Camellia lanceoleosa, assembly GCA_025200525.1. Taxonomy (NCBI): domain Eukaryota; kingdom Viridiplantae; phylum Streptophyta; class Magnoliopsida; order Ericales; family Theaceae; genus Camellia; species Camellia lanceoleosa. The sequence continues at coordinate 70,338,907 of CM045765.1, forward strand.
AAGGAAAATGAGATTTGGGAATCCTCTAATTTTGTGTTTGGTTGGAGATTTGGAAAGGGAAAGGGAAAAGATAAACAAAATGTGAATAAAATATACCTACTTTCACACACATTTTCCTTTTTCATTTTCAATCCCCCAACCAAATACAGCTTAAGAGAAAAGATCTTGGACTATATATTAGGCCATACATATATACAAACACACAGATACATATGGCACTATTATTTTTGGCCAAGGCCAAGCCTTCATTTACTAAATGACAAATTAAACCAATAACCTTGAAAAAAAAAAACGTGTTTTGTTGCTTTAGTCTGCAATCTTTTAATTTAGTCAAATTGATCCCCAAAATTTACAATAATTTTACCTGCAAATTTTCATTTTTCATTTTGGCTACTTTCTTAATAAACAGGGACAGACAATCACTCCGCTTAAACTAAGAAGGATGCACCAACTAGTTTATGCACAAGATGCAGAACTCCCAGGAACAGCCCCGAATATAACTGGGTACTAAACTTTACGAATCATTCACATTTCTATATTCAACTTTTTGTTTTGTTTTTTGTTTTAATATCTCATGACTTGATCTTAAATATTTGATTGGATCTTCTAGACGGTGTCTACTTGGTACCTTTCATGAAAGCAATTGAAAGGAAACAATATTGTTTTGTTTTCTAAAAGAATAGAGTTTCCTAAAAACTCGCAGGGAGGATATAATTTGCAGAGTTTTAGTAAATACCAAGAAAAAGAAAACACTAAAAAATAATTATCGATGATTGTCTGACATCCTTCACCAAAATGATATTATTTTGTTGCCAAATTTGTGAAGCTTTTCTTCTTGTTTAAGAAAACACTGAGAATTATAGTACAAATTACAGAGTTTGTTAAAAACGCTAGGAATAATAATTTATTGCCAAATTTCTAAAAATGTTGAAGAAAAAAACTTTAGAAATAATCTCTCTTTATTGGAGTGACCATTCTCATTTTTGTGTTCACTTTCTGGGTTTTTTTTTTTTTTGTTTTGTTTTGGGGGTATACATACTACTGGCTTGATATCAAATATTTGATTGAATTTTTCAGAAATTGCCTCCCCGGTACCCTTTCACCAAAGCTTGTAAAAGGAAAGATTGTTGTCTGTTTGGGATTCAATGTCCAGAGTGCTATGGAGGTGAAAAGAGTAGGAGGTGTAGGTATCGTCCTAGTAAACCCCTACGGAAGTGACAGTGGTATGCCCCTTGGAGCTCAATTACTTACAGGAACAACAGTAGGACTGAATGACATAGCTGCAATTGTCAATTACACAAGGACTAACGTGAATCCAACGACAACATTAATCCCAGGAACTACTATTTTGGGTAGTAAACCAGCACCATTCATGGCTCCCTTTACCTCATTGGGTCCAAATGGCCTTGAACCTAATATTATTAAGGTACGTAAGCTGTTATATTTGATTATTAATTTAATGTCACAAAGTCAAGCCTAACCTCCATAATTTGCCTCTTCTACCTGTGGGTGCTATGTATTTGTTGAGTCTAAGGCCTATTTCCCATACAAACATTGGACTAACTTGCTTAAACAACAAAGAGTCGTCACTTAATTTTTAAAGAGGCATTAAGAAACCTTTAAAGATAAAAACTAAGTTAAGGATCAGTCCGTCATAACCAAAAAATGTCTAGGCTCAAGAACTTAAGTACAAAAAGAGAAAGTCATTAAATGAAAACATCCTTTTTGCCCAATTTAAAGATTGGCCTCTACTCTTTATTTTATGATTTTAGTAGTAAATATTTCATACAAATTCATTTTAAGTCCAAAACTTTTAACTAACCTAAAACTGGATGATTGAATAAAAGAAATATCATATCCTTTTAGATTCAATGAATAAAGCCATATTTCCATAAAATAATGATTTTTTCCACAAAAGAAATTTTTACATATTTCGTGGCCATAAACAAGACCTAAAATGAACAATATTTATTAAAAACATCTACAACAATCAATTTTGCATAGGGAGCATTTAACTTGGATTATTGAAAAGGACAATGCAAATAGCACATATATGCCAAGAGGGATGGAGAAAAACTTTCCCAAATGCCCATTTACGCATCTTACATGCAGCACAAGAAATAAACATTTCCTAATATGCAACTATTCATACAAAATATGAACCTAAGCCCGGTTTGAGACTACTACATAAAGAATATGCACAAAGAGGCAAATAGAAAATAAAAGCAAAAATATAAACTACCTATATGATGATTCAAACCGGGTCATCCATGCTTATTACATGATTAAAATAAACCTAAAACATCCTGTTCTAATGAAATGAAGGAAACATGTGAGATAAAGTGAAAAAGCAAGAAGAATAGGCAAACTACATGAGGAGACAATGGATGAATGCCTAAGCCATGACTAACTACTCAGATAAAGCAAAATGGTTACTAAAAATAAGAAAAGAAGAGTGTCTTACCTTTTGGTTTTCAAGAACCAAAGAGTACGCGAAGAACAAAGCGAGAAAGCTATGTTTTTCTTGCTTGTGGGCCTCCCTCAAGCTTAGGTGCTGAGTTTTGTTCAATTCTCCAAGCACTTAGAAGGTTTTAGTTGTTGTCTAGTTACTGTTTTAGCTTGGAAATTTCAGAATAATGGTGAGAGGGGGGAGGGGATGGAAGGTTTCTCTCTTATAAGCTCTCAAAATGCTCTCAAAAGTTCAATTTTTGTCTCCCTTTGAAGGAGAGAGGGCGGAATAATGGGGAGAGAGGGGGGGGGGCCCTTTTATAGGCATCCCTAGCTTGGGGAGGAAGCCAAGGGTGGCTGCTAGGGTTAGCCATTCGCTTTCTCCCTAGCGTCTCTCTTCAATTCTGCATTGCCATCCTTGCAAAGTTTCCATTTTTGTCTGTCGGGGAAGGTGCGGCCACACAATCTAGTTGTGGCCACACCATGCACGTGTAAGGGACCTAGGTATCAACTTTGCAGGTTAGGTGCGGGTTTGCATGGCTAGGTGTGGACTTTTGGCCCAAGCTAGCTCAAATTGCCCTTTAGATCAATGTTTTGATAAAATCAGTAAGTAATTTTAGAAAATATCATCAATCCAAGTGCAATCATGCTTCCCTTATCTCTTGGGGTCAAAAAAATTGATTTTTGGCTGAAAAAAAGAGTTTAGGGGTATTTTGGTCATTTTTGCAAAAGTCGGTTTTTTTGCTGAAATAGGGTATAACAGTAACTTTAAGCAAAGTACAATATTCTAAGGATGGAAGTATTATCATTTCCTGGGAGGCCTATAAGTGCCCAAAATTTTAGAGTCCGTCAAAATAGGCCTATAAGCAAAGTACACTACCAGCTTTAGTTTCATTCAATTTCAATTCCATTAATTGACCTTTATTTTTTCACATTATGCCAATTAGTCCAATTAATAACATTAGTGAAGAAATTGAATAAAATTCAAGGGCCAAATGGTTCATTCGAAAAGGAATGAAACATTTGAAATTAAATGCCAATCCCTCAATCAAGAATTCATTTTACTTCATGAAGTTACAAGGATCACATGCATCCTACATTTAATCACTATATGGCATGAGTATAAAACAAGTGAAACATGTCATTAAGTACACATCTCTTTGTTCAATTAAAATTCCCTACGAACTTACGCACAAGATGGGCATAGCCCTATCCACAACAAAGGCTTTCAGTCAAACACCAAAATAAGGCCCTAGTCCATACATAATAAAAATAAAAATAGAAAGAGCTTCTTGCTCTTACATCTCCATGACCATCATCATGGTGGTAGCACACCATCAACACCTAAAAAGTTTATACAACAAAGGAATGAACACTAGGTCTAGTAGAAAAATTTTTAGTTCTAGAAATATGCAGCAACAATGGATATGATCATGGATGCAATATGTGTTATGTAAGAAAATTTTCATTTGCATGTACCGAAAATCCAATGCAAGGTTTCAAGAAATAAATTTCCAACATTTCCACAACAATTACAATTAGTCTAAAATGTGGTAAATCCCAAGTTAAGTATCTGCCAATAGTCTATAAAGAGCTACCAAAACACTCCCACTTTACCAGTTACTACCTACCTGGAAGGAATTTGATATCTACTTCACACTGGTTTTTGGTCTTTCACTAAGAACCTCAACCCAACTTAATCACATTTTAAAAATAATATACACTATCCAGATTCACCAATAATTATTCCATGATTTCCAAAATCAACAATTCAATTCAAAATACATGATTCTCATGATGAAATGTGAATGCTCAATGCGCAATGCTAAAATAGTATCCATTTTCCCTAAGTTATCAATATATCACTACAACAATTGTAATCATCCACTGATTGCCACCAACATAAATTTCTAAACATGCTCATCTATATTTTAATTAAAGAATTTCCTAAATTTTTATTCCAAGGCACAAGGCTATCTCCAACAAAATCCATACGTTCTCACATTGACAAATTGAGTTCCTTGCAATAAAAGAAAATTAGGACTTTTTATAATTTCATATAACATTTCAATTATCATTCAAGAATTATATTTTGTGGTAAGAAATTATTAGTACGAAGTTAGTATTTACATAAGCCCTAGTTTTGCATAATATGTATATATAAAATCTCTACATTTTTTTCCAAAATCTATAATTAAGAAAATACCACATATACACTTCAATCTATATTTACAAGAGAAAGAAAATACCTTACACTAAAAGAGAAGAAATTCCCAAATCCCGACAGTGTGTGAATCGAAAATTGACTCCAATGAAGTCAAAGCCATCGAGGTACTCTACGATGCTTGTTCTCAAGATTTTGGCAAACTCAAACCCTAGGTAGCTTAGATCGAAGCTTTTATGGTATTACAAACTATTTTATAGACAAAGTACAGAGAGAAGAGAGAAAATCTGAGAAAGAGAGAAGAAATTGAGGAAAAAGAATAAGAAAAACGGACTTAAGTCATTCTCGCCACGGCAATCAACCGCACTACAAAAGTGATTGATCGTAACACACGCAATGATTGCTATGCACTGCCCGAAGAATTTAAATTTGGTTCTCAATGAAGCAAATCAATCACTAGTTACTATTCGAAAGCTCTAAAATTTTAGTGTGAAGCAACCTCTTTGCAGTCTATCTCTTTACGGTTGATCACTTTGCAATTGCTAGTTACAGCTAAAAACTCAGGTAAGAACTCAGATGAAGCGATTGATCACCCTGAGCTGTGATTGACAGGCAACTTAGAAATTTTCCAAATTCTCACAAGTTACACCTAAACCACTCCAATTCTTTCTAAAGTTAGGAATGATAAATTAGGATGACAATAGGATAATACTAAACTATAGTCTTACAGATCAAATTATCATAAGTGGTAAAAGCGTATACAGGTCAGGCTTAGACCCGGACTGTTACAACAATAATCCCTGATAGCTTAACTGTTAAATCATGTCACTGTGGAAGAGTTATAAATTTTGATACATGGCTCTATTGGCAGCCTGATATTACTGCTCCGGGACTAAATATTCTAGCGGCTTGGAGTGAAGCAATTTCTCCTACACAACTAGATGTTGATCATCGAGTTGTCAATTATAATTTACAATCTGGAACTTCCATGGCCTGCCCTCATGTGGCAGCAGTATCTGCACTTCTAAAAGCCATACATCCTAATTGGAGTAGCGCCGCTATAAGATCTGCATTGATGACTACTGGTACGTACTCTTCAATATCAATGTACGAATGCAAAATGCACATTCAAGACTTTTAGGGTTTAACATTTCTATTGCTCGTTTGTTTTTTACTTTTTGGCAGCGACACTAAATAATAACATGGGTACACCAATAACTGACACTGCTGGAAATCTGGCAACCCCATTCCACTATGGATCAGGCCATTTCCAACCAGCTAATGCAGCAGATCCTGGCCTTGTCTACGATGCCACTTACACAGACTACCTTCTCTTCCTTTGCAGCACCGGTTATCATCTCGATCCATCATTTAAATGTCCAAAACATCCACCTTCACCAAGTAATCTTAATTACCCATCTCTTGCAATTGCTAAACTCAAGAGGACCATCACTGTGAAGAGGACTGTCACAAATGTTGGTGCAAGCAAGAGTGTATACTCGTTGACCTTCAAACCTCCTATAGGTTTTTCTGTTGAGATCTCTCCAACAATCTTGTCTTTTAGTGAAGTAGGGGAGAAGAGAAACTTCTTCATAACAGTCAAAGAGGAGAGTAGGCAAAAAACAAAGCCTAAGGCAGGCCAGTATGCATTTGGTTGGTACATGTGGAGTGATGGAATTCATATAGTAAGGAGTCCCATTGCAGTTTCATCTGCATAAGTTTCATAGAGAAAAAAAAAATAATTTTAGCCCAATTCCCTTCTTATATTATTTTTTTTGTGGAGTCAATTTATGCTATATGTTAGGGTTTTCTTTGATGGAATAAATAGATTATTATCTTGACGAGTTTGTATGTTTTCAACCTAGTTAGGATATACTTATCTTGTAGTGATGCAATTGCTCTCTTGTTTTCAATTTAATAACATAATGGATGTAATTTTATATTTATGTAAATAAAGTCCAGTTTTTTAATTTTCATTAGTGAATATGCAATTCTAATTCTTGTGATACACTTTAAAATTGTGTTAGAATTTTTTATTCATTCACTCATGAATTTTGAATATACAAAATGAACCCAAATTTAGGAATGAATTAGGACCAAATACGCCAATCCCAACCCTAAGCTCATAAGTCCGTATTTTTAAGTCCATAGGTACGGGCGCCGTGCCTTTTTCAAATCTAAAACATTACTTCCCACACTGACTTCTTTTGACCAATAAAGAGTCGCCACTTAATTTTTAAAGGGGAACTAAGAAACCTTTAACAATGAAAACTAAGTCAAGGCCCAGGCCGTCACAACCAAGAAAATTCCGAGTTTGGGAGCTTAGGTAGAAAAGGTGAAGAACATTTTCATGGAGGCACCCCCTTTTGCCCAATTCAAAAATTGGCCTCTACTCACTTTCTATTTTATGATTTTAGTTGTTAATTATTTCATACAATCCATTTTAAACCCTAAAACCCTTAACCTAAAAACTATGTGATTTGAGTAAAAATGAATATCATCTATTTTAGATAGATTGAATGAATAAAGGCATATATATTTCATAAAAAGAAATTCTTTATTAAAAGTGGATTTTTGATAATCTATGGCCTTAAACATAAACTAAAATACACAATATTCATGAAAACATACAAAACACACAATTTTGTACATAAAGAGCATATAGACTTGCATTATTCAAAAGACAACGCAAATAGTACACACATGCTAAGAAGGTGAAGAAAACTCACCCGGATGCCCACTTATGCTTCGTTCATGCAATACATAAATTAAACATGACCCTATATAGATACAACTAAACATACAAGAATGATCTGAGGCCTGGTTTGAGGCTACCAACATGATGATTATGCATAAAATACAACTACCAAATAAAAAGCAAAAATACTAGAAAATTACATGATGATCAAACCGGACTATGCATGATTATTATGTGATAAAATGAAGCCTAAAATATGTTGTTCTAATAAAATAAAGAAAACATGCAAAAGGAGGCAAAAAAGTGAATAAAATGAATAAACTACATGATGAGAGGATGAATTAATATCCTATCATGTTTTGAATACTGAAATAAGAGACTAAAAGGTAATGAAATATAAGAAATAGAAGAGTTTTACTTACTGGTTTATAGAAACCGAAGGCACGTAAAGAAAATAGCAAGAAAGTAAAGGTTTTCTTACTTACAAGCCTCCCTCAAGCTTTGGTTATGACTTAGTTCAGGTTCTTCAGCCCTTAGGATGACTTGTAGAGGCTTAGAGTTGCTGTAGGTAAGGGAATTTCATGGCTAAGGCAAAGAGGAGAAGAAAAAGTGGTGTTTGGCTCTCAAGTGCTCTCAAAATGCCTCAAGTCCTTAACCCCTTGAAAGAGAGGGCAAGGGGCTCTTTTTATAGGGAGAGGAGAAGGTTGTGGAGCCTCTTCTAGGGTTCCATTGCTTTGTCCCTCCGCCTCTCACAAAAAAAAATGCACCAAGATTGAGTTTTCAAAAATAACTCTATCATGCTTGGATGTGTGTATACACATATAAGGTGCACAAACACCCTTTTCCATGGTACAGATGTCATCCCCGCATGCATTCCATGTTCTTAGCTTGCTTGTGGCCAAAGTAAGTCCGAATTGTCTTCTAATCAATGTTTTTGATAAAACCGGTTACTGATTTTGGAAAATACATTTGATCAAAGCACAATCAGGCTTATCTCTCTTTCTCGGGATTCAAAAGTTTATTTTTTGGCCAAAAACAGGTTCAGAGATAAAATGGTCATTTTCGCAAGAAGTCAAATTTTGGCCAAAACAAGTGTACACATTAATTCCAAACATCCTTCAACATTCTAAGGATGAAGTAATTTATCATTTCATCATCGAGAGGCTTGCAAGCTCCCGAAGTCTTTGGGTCAATCAAAATGGGGTGTCTACAATTGCCCTTCTTTGATAGAGTTCAAACAATCATGAAGTGATGGAAAGCAAATATCAAAGATTCGATACCATCCCGATTGACATAACCCTAAGGCTTAAGGCAATGCCATACATTCATGCAAGTGATCCAACTCGCAAGTTGACAACATATCCTTGATGCAAGGAGTCATTTTAGTGTAGTTCGGGGGCAGTTTTGCAACAATTTATACCTGAGTGAGTGTGTGCAACAAGCACTTAAGCAATCATCCCAGCATGCATTCTAAGAATAGGAGAGCGAGCGATACTTGCCATATTTGCCGTACCTATGCCAATTTCTTTTCTTTTCTTTTCCAAGTTGTGCCAATCCTAGAAATTTTTCCAAGGAGAGCTTCTCCAAATAACACGCTGCAGTGTGGTTCAAGTGATGCCAATGATGCCAATCCATGCCATTCCATGCTCGTATCAATGAGTCATGGGTTTATTAAAGGCCAAGTGGTGGGTCATGGAGGTATTAAATGCCAAATGGTTCTACCACATGCTCATATCGACGAGCCATGGGCTTTAATAAATGCCAAGTGGTGTCATCCCATACTCATATCGACGAGTCATGGGGTTTTAATAGATGACATGTGATGCCATTCCGTGCTCTTATCAATGAGTCATGGAGATTTAAATGCCAAGTGGTGTTATCCTATGCTTGTATCGACGAGTCATAGGGTTTAATAAATGCCAAGTGGTGCCATCCCATGCCCTTATCGATGAGTCATGGGGTTTAATAAATGCCAATCGTGCCTTTCCATCTCGTATTGACAAGACATGGAGATTTATTAGGTGTCATTCCACGCTTGCATCGGCAAGACGTGAGGTTTACTGGGTGCCAAGTGTTATCCCATGCCCGTATCGATGAGTCATAGGGCTTATTAGGTGCCATTCCACGCTCGCATCAACAAGACCTGGGGTTTACTATGTGCCAAGTGGTGCCTTTCCATGCTCGTATGGATGAGACATGGGGGTTTATTAGGTGCCATTCCACAATTGCATCGGCAAGACGTGGGGTTTATTGGGTGCCAAGTGGTGCTTTTCCATGCTCGTATCGACAAGACATTAGGGTTTATTGGGTAAAAACCTCCAAAGTATCCATATGAAACAATTTAAACCAATTTTCTATGGTTTAAACCTGAGTATCCAAACAAACTTCACATATTTAGAATTAAGTATCCGGATAAATATATTTTGTTCAGCACTGAGTATCCATATGAAACAACTGGAATTAATTTTCTTGTGTTCAGTACTGAATATGGAGCTCCAAAATTTATGCCAAAGATAAAGTAAGATATAAGAACCTTAGATTAAAAAATATCAAGGGAAAGATGAGCATAACATGTCAGTTTAACATGCAAAGATGAGTAGAAAATTGTAAGTAAGATTATCCCGAGGGAAAAACAAAAATTTTCTAAAGCTAGTACAGTCAAACTATTATAACGATGTAAACAGAACATACCTTTGCAGAAGATATTCTTTGTACTAACTTGTCACTTTCATATATATATAGGCGAGTCACGGACTCTGGTGTATAACATTTCCCAATCAGCAATCTAAAGAAAAGACTTGAGTCTATGGATTGAAATTTAAAAAATAACAAAATAGTAATAATTATAAAATTGAAGTGAGTTTATGGGTTGAAACAAACTGAGAGAGAGAGAGAGAGAGAGAAAGAGGAAGGTGAGGGCTTACGGGTTACAGGCTAGGGGTGTTTCCCTCTGGTCTTCGTGTTGCGATGGCGGTCATGATGGCAAAGGAGGAAAAAGGTAGAGCTCTGGTGGCAGTCAAGATGGCGGACGTGAAACAAGGTGAACACAAGCGATGGAACGGTGGGGGTTGCGGTTGTAGCGGCCACAATGAGGGCCGAACAGAGAGAGAGAGCAACCTCAGAAAGAGAGAGTGAGAGAGAGAGAGAGGCGGAGCTGTGACACCGAGAGTGAAAGAGAGAACAGATAGGGCAAAATCATGAGTCTCATTTGAGAATTTCCAAAAAGCCATGGTTCTGTAGAAACTTATTTGCGACAATAACGATACTGTTGACAGTAAGATATTTCCGTCACAAATAATATAAAAATAAACATATTATTTGCAACAGTACGATATTGCCGTCACAAATAAAAATATTATTTGAGACGGGAATGTTGCCATCTCAAAAAGTACATCTTTACCACATCATTTACACCATCACAAAAAAGTCCATAGCAAAAGATGCATTTTCTAGTAGTGTACCCACCCACATCCCAACACTTAACATAGAATTGTAACCCTTTTTGATTGATCATGTGCCTTTTCAAATGCACAAACATACATAAAATAGGAAGGGTCAGCCTATATTTTGTTAATGCAAAACAGGACAATAAAGAAACAAAAAAGAAAGAACAGTCTACATGGTAAAATTTTGGTAGTACCTATCAAATATAAGGTGATCCAAATCCACACCAAGAGCCAAAGAGCACAAGATCCTGCCTACATAGTGCCTGTTTGGTAGAGCTTAATTACAGCTTATTTCAGCTTTCAGCTTAATTTAAGCAATTTTGATATGTTTGGTTTAGCTTATAGCTTATAGCTTATAGCTTTTTGGAAGTCAGAAATCAGCTTATTCTTTGAGTGGGGCAGGAGATGCTTTAAGAATAAGCTGGAAATCAGCTTAAGCTAAAAGTTATAAGCTATAAGCTGTTTAGGCATAAGCTATAAGCACTTTCCCACAGCTCTACCAAACAGGGCCATAGACATATTGATGTGCTTGTAATGAATTGATACCAACATGCTTGTAGTAACATAGCAATAAACAAGCTAGCTGTTTGTAGACCTTTCACTGCGCATCACAACAGGCCCATACCTGCTGTCTGTCCCTCTAGCTCCAGAGCATCACTGAGGCACTCCTCTGTGAACCTAGATATTGCACGCTTCTCCTCTAGTGTCTTTATCTTCTTATGAAGTTCTGCAATCTCTTTATGTACTTTGGTGCTAGGGAGCTGCATAGAAGCTATCCTCTCCCGGAGCTTATCAATCTCCCTATCTTGTTCGGAAGCAATGATCTCTTTAGAATCTAACAGTGCACGTTGCTCTCCAATCTCTTCATTCAATTTGGTAACGGTGAGGTCTCAGAGAAACATCGGCTTGGAGACCAAAGTGAGAACGCACCACTCTCGTCAAACGACCAAAGGCAAATTGAATTTCAAAGCCAGCAAAGTGGCCAAGCATGAAGCAGTGAAACCAACTCAATAGTACATTTGTAGTAATGTTCTTGACCTTGGTACTCAACATGCTGTTTACAGCATCACATACTGTCATTATGTATAACATCTTTGCCTTTGGACTCAAATTGGACATGCCACTGAAGTCCCCATATTTCCCAAACAAGGTTCCTAAGATGGGTGCCAAGTTCTCAAGGATCATATAGTCATCGACCTTGATAAGCTTCAATGTGGAATTCCAATTTTCCCAAGGCATTGTGACTTGATTTTTTGAAACAAGTATTTTCATAATCTCAGTAGAGGCCTCGTCTAAATACAAGGAATCTTTTGGATTGTCACTACAATCACCTTGGCTGTCCCTCCTATAGGCATCAAAAACACCTTTTACTTCCTTGTTCTCATCCCCATTGAATGAATCTAAAAATTGTTTTAATGTCAGTGAAGTTGGCTCCTGAAAAGTAACAAAGCACAAAATCAAGACAATAACTTTTTGAAGCAATTAAGCTTTGCTAGAAGCTTAGGTTAAAGAATTCATAATGGAATTAAATCTAAAAAAATAGCTCCTGTACACAATGTACTTTCACCAGAACACTAAGGCAGATTTTACCTCAACTTGCTCTGCACCTTTGCTCTCTTGCTCTGACCACTCTTCCTCTAGAATATGAATGATCTAACAGGCAACAATAACTCAAGTTAGAACAACTGATCACCGTATAAGTTCAGTAAAGAAAGGATAAATAATAAAATATGGGATCAGATCACTAAAACTGATTACTTTTCTACATTTCCATAATTGATTCTTTTCTAGATGTCCCAGTTTTTACTTCATTGAAAAGGCACTAGAAAGTGTCAAAAACATTTTATTTAATGTAAAAGTTTCCATAGGAATTCCGGTGTATTTTTATAGATCTAGAAACGTAAAGAACAAAAAGAAAAAAAATAAATAAAAAATAATCTTTGTAATCTAAACTAGGAAGTATTTTGTGCTATAGAGATAATTTTGTCGTCAATTATTAGTTTGGGTTTGGGCAAAACAGATTTTTCCTCTAAAATCCCAAAAAATGTCTCAAAACATTATAAATGGAAAGTTCATTCACTACTATCTTGTTTAACCACCCTAGTTTAATGTACTTGCACCATTCTAAAACATGGCTGATGTAGGACAGCTCTGCGACGACTTTAAAGCTGAATTTCCAAATATTGCAGCTTCTTTGAATTTACTCTTCCTTGTGCTTCTTCTACTCTGCATCATTGGCTAGACGGCATTTTAACAACTTTTTACATTAATTGTAAATGCAAATATACACCCTCAGACTGAGAGATCTCCCGTCACATTTCCATACATCATTGTTGTGGCAATCAATAATGACAGATCTCCTATTACATTTCCATAGTGGAAGTCAAAAATGCGCACTATGGAACCTTAGCAACCAGACATGACTGCATCAAGACAACAGCAGCAAAACCACACCCTCAATTAACTAAATTAATGAGCTAAATCGTAACTTGACTATAAACCCAACGAATTAAGTCTCTAATGTCAAGACTTTTCTAAAACTTAAGTGCCATAGGCCAGTTGTCATCATTACCCCTAAAAACATATATTAAGAACCCAAGGTAAATATACAATTCTATAAACTACGTAAATAAAATGATTCACAATCTATAAAATTAGTCAAGAATTTTACTAAATAAAGCATGCTTTTAAATGATAAGCATATTTTTGGTGTGCTATTATCATCAACCAAAGTGTAAATATTTTGGAGTGGTACTAAATCTACATCATATGCAGCTGTACCCATAACCTTTCCCACTTACATAGACAAGCCCCACTATGTCGGAGGGTTATGAATATGGCCGTTCAAGCAATGGATATAGCCACTCCACACTCTGATAAAATTTTAATCTGTTTTAGAAAACTAATCACTATTCCAATTTTAGTAGAGTAAGGTAAAAGGAGAAAGCAATTTGCATTGGCATTATCCATTAATTAAGAGAGTTTAAAGCTGCATGTAATTGAAGTTGAAATGCAACAAGGATTATCCACAAATTCATGAGCCAAATCCGAAGTAAAATTTAAAAGAAACTCTTGAAATCAACTGAATCATTTGGGTTTGAATTAAAATGATGTGAAAAAATGTGACAACTGTTCTTTCTTGAGATAGTTTTAAAACAAAAAGAAGTTCGATTTCAAAATAAAATATTTCTTTTGATTTTAAAAGTTCCTTTCAATTTATGCTTTTTCTTTTTTATTTTTTATAGGCCTTTCAATTTGTGCTTTCGAATAATCACACCATGATTAGTTGACTGACATGTACTTTCAGATAATTATAAACCATGACTTCATTTTTCAGATAAAGCAGATATAATAAAACTGCTAGGGTCTATATCCACAGCCTTGTTTGCTGTATACACAACCCTCTCCCCTATGGTTGGATCATTCCGTTTAAGAAGAAAGACTGCGAATACAACCATTTAAGCTATGTATAAAAACGCTCCCGATAGAATTTTCTTCTACAGTTGAATTAACATAAAGTAAGAAAAATTAAAAATAATTTGTGAACAAGTGATCATTTGATGAATTCAACTTTGTATTGAAACGAAAGGTAAAACTTAGAATCCCAGCGAAATACTTTAGAAGATTTTACCAAGAAGTCCCGGGAACAAATATTTTACACCAATCAGTCTAACATAAAAAAAAATAATAAAAATATTAGTAGAGCAATAAGTCCCTCATGTTCAAAGCGGACAGTGATGCCCTGCAGAGCAACACACGCTCAACAAAACTGTCAGGGCTCTCTAATTTTGTTTACAAACACTTAAAACTAAAACAAATTTTGCTATTCAAATCCGTTTTCTTTAAAATTTACATTTTTTGAATCTACTCATCGAGATCTATTAAACAAGTTCCATATTGATTATGAAAAATTGTCCCAGAAAAAATTGTAGTGTGTGAATTTAGAGACCAAGAAACTATGACAAATATCAGATTATGTGGAACTTTTTCTAATAGAGTTGAAAAATGTCTTGAGTTATTTTCTTAGTTTTGCAAACAAGAAAATGCAACTTCTCACTTTTGAACTTGAAAAACTGAAGCATGTCTCAATTTTGAACTGAAAAAACTGAGACATATTTGACTTTCTTTTTCACAAAATTGATTTAGTAGCCTTAGATGTTCAAAGTTGCTGAATAAAATAATTATTAATCGAAAAGTTTATTGATCATAGTTATTAGGTTTGGTTATGGCTGGCAACTATTATTGTTTTTTGCTTGAAAGTACAGGTTAACTTTTCTTTGATCTTACTATCATCTGTAGTTTTGCCCTTGCCTGTTCCCTTGGCTTTCTTTTATGATTATGCTAGTTCTTTCTAATCCTCTTTTTCCCCAAAACTTAGATTCTTTCGGTCACAGATGCATATGTCCACATAAACATAATATTAGCATAAATTCACGTGCATATGTAATAGTATTACTTGTTCATGTTTTTTTAATTGTTTATATTAGTCCTTCATGCATTGATTAATAAATACATGGTTTATTTTCTTTCAAGCTTTTTTTTGTTAAACTGTTGTTAGACCATGGATTTGAAAAACATATTTTGAATGAATTTTTGTTGGTTTTGGCAGTATATTTGATAATCTTGTGGTCTTGGATCCTTCAAGTGATGAACATTTTTTGTGAGTCATAATGTTTAGCCCGAATCATCTTCTATTTACCCCTCCACCCAACCTAATGCTCCTCCTCCTAGACCACCCCTAGCCAAAACTAGTAGTAGTGGGAGAACAACATCAAAGGCTTGGGATCATTTTGAAAAGATTAATGGCATTGATGGAAAAGATAGGGCTATGTGCAAGTATTGTAAGAAAGAATATATGGCAGGCTCTAAGAGTCATAGAACAAGTAATTTGTTAAATCATTTGAAAAATTGTACAAAATATCCATATAGGAATACTCATGGGCAACAATCATTGGGATTTAAACCTAGAGAAGTTGGTGGGGAGGGAGTTGTTGATGTTGTGGCTACGTCATTTTCTGTAGAAGTTGCTAGAAGGTATCTTGCGGAGATGATAGTAATTGATGAAGTGCCCTTTAGATTTGTGGACGGGGTTGGTTTTAAGAGGTTTTGTAATGTCATGCAACCCAAGTTCAAGATCCCATCTTGATATACCGTTGCTAGGGACATTCTAGACATATACACCAATGAAAGGGAGAGGTTGAAGAAAATTGTGAAGGGGCGTAGAATTTGTTTTATCACAAACACATGGACTTCCATACAAAATTTGTGTTATATGTGTCTAACTGCACATTTCATTGATGATGATTGGAAGTTACAAAAGAGGATCATAAATTTTTGTCGAGTTGAAGACCACAAAGGAGAAACTCTTGATAAAAAAATTGAGACGCTCTTAAAAAAGTAGGACATTGATGGCCTTTTTACCTTAACTGTTGATAATGCGAATTCCAATAATCTAACCATTAGATTCTTGAAACGAACCACAAAACTATGAAAGGGAACTGTCTTGGGCCACGAATTTTTACACATGCATTGTTGTGCACATATTCTAAATCTCATTGTTAGTGATAGATTGAAGGATCTTGAGTCTTGTATAGCGAATGTGAGGCATACAGTGAGGTATGTGAGGTCTTCTCCAAATCGCCTTGACACTTTTAAGAAGTATGTGGAAAGTTTGAAAATTGGGAGTAAGAGTCTTTCGTGCCTAGATGTACCAACACAGTGAAATTCCACATATCTTATGTTGGAGGCGATAGAAAAATTTGAGAGTATTTTTCAAAGAATGGGTGAAGAGGACTACAATTACAAATACTACTTTTTGGATAATGAAGGGGGTGAGAGGAGAGAGATGCCTATAGCCGAGGATTGGGATAATTGTAAAGTGTTTTTGAAATTTCTTAGAATGTTCTACAATGCCACAAAGAGATTTTCTGGGTCTTTATTTGTTACTTCAAACACATTCTACATTGAAATTTTTGTCATTGAAAAAATGATTGGACAATTAATCAAAGACAATGATCCTATTTTGTCTTCAATGGCAAAGAAAATGAAAGAGAAGTTTGACAAGTATTGGGGAAATGGGGATAAAATCAATCTACTTTTGTATATTGTGGTTGTACTTGATCCTCGAAGAAAAATGACATACTTGCAATTATGTTTTTCAACAATTTTTGGCGGAGATGTGATAAAAGTGAAAGAAATGTTAGACAAGGCGAAAAATTGTTTGAGTCAATTGTATGATCATTATGCCTCACTTGAGTCAACAAATGTGCATGCCTCCAAGAGTAGATATGGTGATAGATGAAAATGACCCACATTCTATTGTGAACTCTCAATTTAACTCATTTTTGGAGGGGCAATTTTCTAGTAGTGGGAGTATGTCGGAATTGGACAAGTACTTGGGTGATATTGAGAAAGGTGGGAATAATGCTCAATTTGATATCTTGGAGTGGTGGAAGGTTAATGCGACAAAGTATAGAGTATTATCACTTATACCACGAGATGTGTTGGCAATGCTTATTTCCACGTTGCTTCTGAGTCGGTTTTTAGTACAGAAGGTCGTATACTTGATCCATTCCGTAGTTCACTTGCTCTCAAGATGGTGGAGGTTCTTGTTTGTACACAAAATTGGCTTCAAAGTAACATTCCAATACGCCTTCGACAAGCAATGGAGGATGTTGAACAATTTGAACAACAATATGATTCGGGTAATATATACAATGATTTATTTATTTTTTATCCATTTCATTTATTTTGAATTATTCAAAATTTATTATCTTCACTTTACGTATTTTTGTTGTGTTATGTTTTTCGTGTAGTTGTTTCGGAATCAAGTTCATGCTCAAGCCCAAGTCTGAAGAGTAATTTTATTGAAGTTTAATATCATTGGTAAAATACTTCCCCTTGGTTAAATGTTGTTATCATATGTTTACTTGTTTTAAGTTTAAGACTTTTTAGTATTTTCTTTATTAAATAACTTCATTTTTTTGTTATGCAAGTTTACATGGCTCATGGTTTGGTGAAAGGAAATGAATGGGTTTTTTGCTTCTTTTTGGATGACTAACTTCTTCTTCTTCTTCTTTTTTTTTTTTTTTTTTTTTTTTTTTTTTTTTTTTATGCACAATGTTTGTTGGATGACTGTAATTTTTTCATTTTTGGAACTCTTGGATGACTGTCACTTAGATGCACAATGTTTTTCTTATGTTTATGTAAGTTAGATGATTTATGCACATTGGATGCACAATGTTTTGGATGATATTGAATTATGCCCATTGGAACCAATATTGAATT
This sequence comes from Camellia lanceoleosa, assembly GCA_025200525.1. Lineage (NCBI taxonomy): Eukaryota > Viridiplantae > Streptophyta > Magnoliopsida > Ericales > Theaceae > Camellia > Camellia lanceoleosa. The sequence goes on from CM045765.1 coordinate 70,356,950, forward strand.
AAGCCCATTGCAATCCAAGTTGCACTGCCCAGGTTGTTTCATAGTGAATAAATAAATATTTTGAATTATGCCCATTAGAATGAATTTTGCATGGCTCAGGTTGCATTGTCCAGGTTGTTTTATAAATGTGAATGAATAAATATGCATTGCCTAGGATTGTATTTTTTTTGTTTTTTTTTTTTTTTTTTTTTGTATGTTGAAAATTTGTAAAATTTCAAACCACCAAACCGATTCGTATCCATCCGCCAAATCTGCATCCACCAGATTGGCGGACAAATGCGGATGGGCGGATGCGGATTAATTTTTTCCAATCCGCCAATCCAGCGGACAGATAGCGGATTGGAGGTTTCGTGGCGGCAACCGATTCGCGCCTACCCCTACCTACCATGTACATGTCTCCATTTTTTGGAAATTGCCGTGTCCCGTATCCGTATCCGTATCCGTATCCATATCCATGTCCATGTCCATGTCCGTGCTTCATAGGACATTATATATGGGTATTATTATATTTAAAATAGTCTTTGTGGTCAAAAGGGTCAATTTTTTTCTATTTTGAATTCATTATCACAGTGTAAATGTGATTACAAGTTATAGTAATATTGGGGTAAAATATTTGTAGTTACCAAATATTTTTAATTTCTAAATTGGAGTCATAATCCTTTAAAAGTAGAAGAGTCTTATAGCCTATAATCACATGCTACGTTACACGGACTCGGGTGTGAGTATCGGGTGCAGGTGCATATGTGGGGGTCGGACACTTCAAAACTAAAAATTGAGGATATGAGGATATGGATCCAAATTTGAATGCGAGTACGGGGATATGTTAAATAATTATTTTTAAAATATATTTATTATATGAAGATAAGTTAAAAAAAAGTTAAGGAATAACAAATTTATTAAAAAAATAACAAATAAAAATTATTTTAGACATAAAATAGTCATATTATTTATGATATATTATACAATATTTTTTTTAGTTGAATGATATATATATTATTATATTAATATAATTTATATTATATAATAAAAATCTAATATAAAAGGAAGCAGAGAACAAAGAGAAGAAGACGAAAAGGAGGGGGAGAGAGAGAGAGAGAGAAGAATGCAGATTGAGATCGAGAAAGAGAACAGAGAGAAGATAGAAGAGAAAGAGACCAAAGGGGAATTGAAGCCCTAGGATCATTTTCTGGGTGGAATCGACTTCGCGATGATCTCCTTCAATTCAATCAAGCTCACGTCTAGGGTTAGCATTTCGATCTTGCTTCGCCACTCGACTTGCTTCGCAAATGTGAGTTTCAACCCGCCCTCTCTCTCTCTCTCCATCTCTGAGTTTCAGCCATATCCCGGCCGTATTCCACACCCGTACCCGTGTCGTGTCGACACGGGTACCTCTCACAAAACAAAGAGTCTGTGTAACGTAGATTACGTGTAATCTCATTGATTCAACAAAGTTGATATTTTACCGTTGCAAGGGCAATGTGTTCTTCTTCTTTGCATACATACTCAGGTTACTATTCCCAGTTACTGTTCACAGCCATACCACAGCCCCCTTTTCAGCCCCTAAACCTTAGCCAACCAAGTTAAAATAGTCCCCAGCTCCACTCCCAACCCTTTCGCCATTTAATGCATGCTTGAACCTTTGATTCCAAAGCTGAACAGAGAAGTCTAACCTAGTTGTTTGCAGAGAATTTCACCTTCTTCCTTCTTGCAAACACTTGAATTCTTCTTCTACTTCATGTAACCCTAAATTCTAGAATCCAATCCAACCCTAAACTCACCATAACAGCAAGTTTCCTAAAGTTGTCCTTCATCATAGAACCACGACAATTATAAATAGTAAGTGAAATTGTACATAACTCAGCAGATGTACTCAAAGATATAGAACAAAAAAATGCCAAAAAATATATACATATATATGTCCTGGTTGCAGAAGAAATTATATCAGTCGTAAGCACTAATAGTAATATGATACAGTGAAAGGCCAGTAAAAAAGTATTATTGAAATTTTGGAGTCCACACAGCTAAATGTAAGGAATTTTTTTTTTTTTTTTTTTTTTGGTTTGGTTAACTTAAAATTTTATTCCACAAGGAAACACAAACAAAAGTAACAAGGGCATACCCCTGCACTCTTGAAAAATGTTAGGGATTTGATTGTGGGAACTTCATTATGTCAGGATAATAGTATTGCAAAAGCTGCCTAGGTCACTGAAACAGAGATAGAGATATCTCCCAACTTTCAGATGGAAAGAAATGGGAAGAGAAAGTTCAAAAAAAGGGGAAAGGCCAAGGGGAAATGAGAAACCCTGCAAAGGGATTGTAACCAAAGAACCCCAGATGCACAAATTATCAAAGTTGCTGCTTAGAATATTAGGGGTTTAACTGACCCTGTAAACCAAACATCAAGTCAAGAATCTTCTCAAACCCAATCAAACAGAGAAAAGATTAAGCAAGATAATCTGGAAAGCACATCTAATAATTGTTTTACAAATTGCAAGGTCAAAATATTGATAAAGAGAATATTGAATCGATATGGATATGCTCGGATGATAAGTAAGAGGACCATGTAAACACTTAAACGCCGCCATGTTACATGATACATGGGCACAATGGTAAGAAGGAAAGAAAAGCTTTACAAAATCATCTAACCCGATGAAATAAAACCACAAATGATGATCACTCGATTCTCATGGGATATTTTAATGTAGTCGGCGGAGCTCATGAAGAAAAGGAAGGCATTGGTATTACTATAGTGCAACTGAAACGTTGAATAAATACCTGAGGGAACTTGGGATGTTTGAGATGAATGCTAGAGGATTTTGGCTGACTTAGAATGATAAAATGGAGGGATTGGACACCATTTAAAGCCAATTGGACAAGGTACTCATTAATGACAAAAGGAAACAATTTTTTTTCGGAACCAAACCTAAATTTTTGCCACCAAATGTTCAGAACACTGTCCAGTAGCCCTAACTATCAAGTTGGATTATAAGAATACAAGGGAATTGTCTAAGCAAATCAAGGTGTCAAGATTCTGATGGCAATTATATGATCAAATAAGGATGACATAGATGATTAAAACAAGATTTGAAGCATTACACCTTCAACGAAGTAGAAGCAGCATATTACAAAGAGAGGAAAAAAAAAGAAAAAAAATTGTGGGAACAGAGCCAAGAAAAAATATCTTAGACCAAAGAGAGAATACTTTTGAAGAAAATAAAGCAATAAAGAAAAAACCAATTGGTTACTTCCAAAACCTACTAGGAAGTAGGAACAAATAATCCTTAAGCTGTAATTCCAAACAAAGACCTGGAGATGTGATGAAGCAGAAACTTCAAGGGAGCAGAAAGAAGATTTACAAAAGCATGTTACTCCAGGAGAGATTTAGAAAATAAATAAATAAATGACAACAATATTTTCAATCAAAAGGGACAAAACACCTATTATAGTTTCAACAGAAAGAATTGGGAGCTTGTAGTTGATGAAGTTACAAAAACAGTATTAATTTTCTTCAAAACAGGAAGAATATTAAAGGAATGGAATTCTACAGCAGTAGTGCTGATCCACAAAGTCAAAAATCCAAGTTCAATGAAAATTTTCAAACCTATGTCTTGCTGCAACACCATCTACAAAACAATAGCCAAGATCATTGCAGACATAATGAAGTCAACACTTCACATCACTGGTGTCCAGCAATCTACTTTCAAAAAGGGACAAAATTTACGGAAAACATTTTCTCATAAGGAAATTAGATAAAAATTACCACAAGGAATCTCCACCAGACAACAATGGAGTGAAGGTAGGTATAGTGAAACCAAAACTTCTCCTTGATCTTAAGTGCTGGAGTTCCCACAAAATGTTTGCTTGGCAGTAAAGAGTGAATTTTCAGAGTAAGATATTCCATTGTTTAAAATGGTGCAATACAATGGTATTTTTAAGGGAGAACGGGGATCAAACAAGATAACACTGTGTCCCTTTACCTCTTCTTACTGGTTATGAAAGCATTTACAGATTTTCTAGATTAGCATATTTAACATAAAGAATGAATTAGAGTTCAACTTTCATCATAAATGCCAAGAGACGGATTTCACCTAGTTTCACATACCTTTTCCCCTTCCCTTTCCCTTTCTCTTCCAAATCCCTTTCCAAATCATTCAGCCCACCAAATTATATGCATCATCCATTCCATGTGATGTGCATGAAGTAAAGAAAAATGAAGATAAACAGATAAATCAAACAATATGATTTATAAATTTTAATTTGATGTGTAAAACTGAATGCAGAAGTACCTCAGATACGGTGCAATGACAATGAGCAACATAATGGCAATCTTTACAATAATAAGTTGGGTGGGCCAGCACTCTTCTTTCTTCGCAAGCGTCACAGTAAAACTCTGCATCATCATCTTCATCAGGATAGTCTTTAATTGGAGAACGGTTGAGAGTGAGGGTATGGACATGATTGAAGTACTTGAGTGTGGGTGGTAATATTGAAATACAATAGATATGGAGATCAAAATGGCACAGCACACAACGGAAGAAAGGGGTAACGCAGAACTGGCGACAAGTAGTGCATAGTATATTATAATTTGGCTTGTTAAACAAAGTAAGAGGGTGTGGGTGAATTTTAGACATCATGGTTTTGGGCTTTGACAAAGCACATCTAACATCCATGTACCATTGACACTGGGAACATTCGTAGAAACAACCAGATGAATGACGTAAACAAGCCTCGCATTTACCATACCGATGGTAGCGGAGGGTGAGAGCGTGCATTGGGTGAAACATGTGCTTCATTTCGTGGGGCAAACCAGCACATGATTCGTGCAATAAAACCTTGCATTCGACGCAGAAACAAATCGAATCCCCCAAAGGAATCTCACACGCATAGCAACAAATTTCAAATTTCTGTTTGTTATCACATAAAATCAATGGATGGGAATGGCTAAATCGGCGAATCTGACCGAATTCATTGTTTTCAGCAGGGTTAGGGCTGAGAGAAGCACAAGCTATGTCAAGGTAAAATTCACAGTCGGAACAATGATAGATAAAGCTGTCTTTATACTGGCTACAAGCCCCGCAAGTGTATCCGAAAAAGCGAGGTTTCTGAGGGAGGAGGAAGAGAGGATGAGAGGGGTGAAAAGGATGATCGATCTTTCTCGGCAATTGAGCACATGTTTTGTGCAGTAAACCCTTGCACTCGAGGCATACATAGACCACAGAACGATCATCATCAAAAGGTTGAGAGCAACAACTGCAAGAATATGTATACTTGCAGTTGTTGTTGTTGAGATCACATGAAATTAGGGGATGGGGGTGAGTGGGTTGGAGCTGAATCTGAGATTGGATGGTTTTGGTGGTGGGGGTTAGAGAAGCGCAGACAACGTGAAGGGTAAAGGAACAGTCGAAACATGTGTATGCAGACATGTTAACAGAGTGGGAGCCACAGGCATTGCAAAGAGAGTGGGGATGAATGTCGTCGGAGAGGAAGAGAGAGTGATGAGGGTGGAAGGGGTGGTGGTGAAGAGATTGTTGGATTGTTGAAGAGCATGATTTGTGGATGGCAAAGAGGCAGCCTATTGTTTGATCCTCAACTACTGACTTCCAACAGGGCTGTCCTGGTTGCACATTCGACAGTCACGCTCCCAACTACTGACTTCCAACATATGCTTGTGGCTGAAATGTTTGATCCTCTTCTCCTCTATTGCCATCTCTCTCTCTCTCTCTCTCTCTCTGGGCGTAAGAATTACAGAGGTAGTTTGTCACCAACACGAGAGGAGTAATTCTATTTTCACTATACAATTTTCCTTTTTCTTTTTCAAGAATATCCTTATTAGCCTATCAGCCGTGCTATATACGGAATAATTATAAATATTTATATTTATTTTAAATTTTTTTTAATATATAAATTATGTTTTTTCAAATTTTTTTATAAAAATAATTTAACAATCTTATTATTAACCATAATATATGGAAGAAGTTGAAAATGATACTGCAGTAACTATACACTACACGGGACAATTATGGATATTTATATTTGTTTTAATATATAAATTATATTTTTTTAAATTTTTTATAAAAATAATTTAACAATCTTATCACTAACCATAGTGTACATGAGAAATTAAAAAGGCTACTACAGTAACTATGCACGGGCTGTATCTATAATTATTTGTATGGGAGAATTTTAAATGCTAATCAGGTATTTTAACCAAATCAATAAATGCATGTATGTGGATTGAAAAAAGTTAATAAATGCTGATTAGGGGATATTGACCAAATCAATAAATGCTGACTTTTTTTTTTAAATCAAAAATTTTAAAAGTTAAAATTGAGATATTGGCACGTCCACAAGGCTTGGGATTTAGAAACCCCCTTTTCCTTAATATATTTACAATTATCTATATATGTGAATTGCAATTTTTAATGTCTTTTTTTTTTAAATGTCTTCTTTTTTTTTCCTTTTTTATATTATATTAAAGTTTAATATTTTGATAATAATCATATGTGTTGAATTTTTTAAGGAATTAAATGTCTTCTTTTTTTTATTATATTATATTAAAATTTAATATTTTGATAATAATCATATGTGTTAGACTTTTCAAGAAATTTTTTTTTTTTTATGTTTGTTCTTAATGTATTAAAGTGTTATTATGAGGGAAGATAATCATATGTGTTGAGACTTTTCAAGGAATTCATATGTGTTGGATTTTAAGAATTTTTTTCATGCTTGTACTTAATGCATTAAGTATTATTATGATTGTAAGACTTGGGAATTGAGAAAAGTTAATAAATACTAAGGTTTTTTTTTTTTTAAATCAAAAAATCAGGAAATTTAGATTGGGAAATTGGAGTTTCCACAAGGATTGGGGTTAAAAACCCTATTTTGCTTAATATATAATATAGATTTAAGTTTAATATTTTGATGATAATCATATGTGTTGGGATTTTTCAAAGAATTTATATGTGTTGGATTTTAAAAAAAAAAAATTTATGCTTGTTGTTAATGCATTAAAGTGTTATTATGATGGTAAGACTTGGAGGTTGGGAGAAGTTAATAAATGCTAAGATTTTTTTTTTAAATCAAAAAATCAAAAAAATTAGATTGGGAGATTGGAGCTCCCACAAGGCTTGGGGTTAAAAATCTCATTTTGCTTAATATATAGTATAGATATGAATTGCGATTTTTAAATGTCTTCTTTTTTTTTCTTTTTTTATATTATATTAAAGTTTAATATTTTGATAATAATCATATGTGTTGGACTTTTCAAGGAATTAAATGTCTCCTTTTTTTTATTATATTATATTAAAGTTTAATATTTTGATAGTAATCATATGTGTTGGGCTTTTCAAGAATTTTTTTTTTTTTTATATTTGTTCTTAATGTATTAAAGTGTTATTATGAGGGATAATAATCATATGTGTTTGGACTTTTCAAGGAATTTATATGTATTGAATTTTAAAGAATTTTTTTCATGCTTATACTTAATGCATTAAAGTATTATTATGATGGTAAGACTTGGGGATTGAAAAAAGTTAATAAATGCTAAGGGTTTTTTTTTTTTTAAATCAAAAAATCAGGAAATTTAGATTGGGAGATTAGAGCTCCCACAAAGCTTGGGGTTAAAAACCCCCTTTTGCTTAATATATAGTATAGATATAGATACTGGTAGGACATCTTTGATTCACAGGACGAGCTATTAATAATGTTATCAAATTAGTGTGGTTTTTACTATCTAATTAGATTAATAATATAAATTATCTGGATTAATAATCTTACTCCTATTCCATTATTAATAATCTTACAAACTTGTTGGATTAATAATCTTAAACCAAAATGTTAAAACAAACCTAGGATAATTGGGTCCACGGATTAATAATTTCAATCTTATGCTCTAATCCATCCAATCAAACATGGCCTTAGCCTTTCATCGCCATCATGATTGTCACTCCAAACTCACCTTTTATCCTAAATCTCCATAGTTAACATTGAAAGTAAGCGGCTCATGATGGGAGACTTATGGAACTATAGTTCATGGTGGAAGGTTGTCGCAAGCAAATAGGGAAAGCGGTGACGAAAGGAGATGGCAGAGGAGAGAGGTAACGTTGGTGATGAGGATAGTTGTGGTGTTTTAGAGTAAAAGTTTGGTAGAAGAAGATAAGGGTCCTATTGTATTTCTATTTTAGGATAAAATTGCATTAAGGAAAAATTTCATTAAGTGTATAAACTAATGAGAATTAGTATGTGAAAATAGAATAAGCCAAAGGAAGGGAAGAAACAGTTGCTTTTGTTCCTATTTGCACACCATTATTTCCTTTGTCAAACACTATTATTGAGTTCAGACCATAAAAACAATTTTGATTTTTACTTGGAACTCTTTTTTTTTTTTTTTTTCTAAACTTAAAAACATGCAATCTATTAAAAGAAAGTAACAAAGTACAAAAACAACAAAGAAAAAAACTACAGTAATAATACAAACTATAAAGAAGCCACAAAAAACAATTGTGATTTAAGAATTCTAGAACTACTCGCAGACATGGTTTGGGGTTCCAACCTAAAGATGAAAGGTCTGCCTCAAGCATACAACCACTGTTGTCGTCGTCACCGATGACGTCGTCCACCGCCGTTGCTGCTCAAACTCCACCACTGTCGCCGCTACACTAGAAGGCTGAAGCTCAATAACCCCACAATAGTAAAGAACCATTGGAGATAATACCAAAAATCTATGTATGAATTGAAGGGGATATCGCAAAACCCTTATTCTTTACATAAAAAGTCCATACTTACACCCTAGGAGGGTAGATCTACACTTAACATAGTCGAAAATCTCCTTAGTAGAGTAGTTTTTTTTTTTTTTTTTAATGCTTAAAAAAGGACGTTCTGTGAGAACATCATAGCATCTGTGTGCCCTAGTCTTGGAGTAACTAGTTGCCGGCCAAATTTGACCAAACTTATAAGAAGGGACCCACTGCAAAAGCACACAATGGACCTCACCCACATGCTACAACAAGAGGCAAAGTTATTTGCGCCCCTCCAGAATTCGAGCCTTGCCTTTTGTGTGGAAGGTAAGTGCATTATCCACTTTACCACCACCCCTAGTGGTTACTTGGTAAAGTTGATTGGTAATAATTTAAGACAAATTTCACTTTACCAATTTGTAGTTTGGATTATTCCTCTTTCATTTGGAAACAATCACAGTATTATGTGATTTGTGGATTGAAATGTACCATCAAGCTTATTAATGATTTAATCAAAAAGACTAAAATATCCATATTATCTCAACTTGAGAGAGCATTTAAGTTTGGTAAGCTCATTTTGGAATCAATTTTGATAATCCAAACCATTCACTTTTTAGGACTCGTTGAGTAGAATATTCATACAAAAAATCAAAAATGATTGGACATCAGTAGTTATATGTTTAAATCATATTTGTTTTAAAAAAAAATAGATGACAAATATAATTTCAAGAATAGCCATCCATTTTTTATAATACAAATTTGACACACTTATGGTATATGGTGTGTAAATTGAAGCTCCCTTTTTAATACATTTATCCTCTCAAATGAAATTACTACAATTGCCAAGAATGAATCATTATTGACGTGTTTAAAAAAAATAATAATAATAATAAAAATTGTACATGCCTTTATCCACACAAGTGCCATTTTATTCGCACAGTTAAAAAAATGTTTGAAAATAACATTTCATTTTAATGGTTGTTCTATTGGAGTAGGTCATGAAGCAAAATTGGAAAAAAAAAAAAAAAAAAAAAATGCAGCATTGCTTTCTTTGTATATAAAAAAAGTCCAAGTATCTGTTTTGCTATTGGAGCCATTTGTGAGTAATAACTTTGTAAAGCTATGTTCACGTTTAAGTATTTTTTTATATGATATGACAAGAAATGATCTATTTTTTGAAATGCTATATTCTGTATCAATGAATGATTGTCCAAGTATTGCAAAAGTATTCGTGGCATCCTTAGCACATGGCCTTTGCTCGGGGATAACAACACCGTGGTCTCGTGGCCCTTGCCCGGGGGTAATAATACCGTGGTCTCATGACTCTCACCCGAGGGTAACAATACCGTGGCTTAAGTATGTTATCTGTTCCCGGTACAAGAGGTTCTTTTATGGAACTGGTCAAGTATGACCCTTAATGCTCTGTATCTGAACTGTTAGCGCTAATGGGTGTACCACGTATGATCATCTGTGAAATTGAATAAGTATATGCTTCTGAACTCTGAATAAGAATATGAATATATTTATGGGATATCATTCATTATATCCTTTACTCTATTATTATTCATAGGGCTTTCGCTTACTATTTATATTACATATGTAGGTGGTCAGGAGCATGACCAAGCTCAGTGATGGCTGCCTAGAAGTTTGTTGTCAGCCAACCTTTGCACTTCCTAGGGAGGTCCCCGTCTGGAGAAGCCAAACTCTGTTGTTATTCACTGTTCTTTCGCTCACTATTTATATTATGTATGTAGGTGATTAGGAGCGTGACCAGGCTCAATGATGGCTGCTTGGAAGTTTGTTGTGAGCCAACCTTTGCACCTCCTAGGGAGGTTCCCGTTTGAAGAAGTCAAGTTTTTATGGATCATGTTAAGGATTTATTTTTGTTTTTGTTTATCCGTACACTGGGCTAAGTCCCTTTTGATAATATCTGTATGGTGATGCATGACTTATATAATTTTGACGTCATATGTATATATTTAAGTTTTAAATTCCTATCCTATGTATGTCAACATAGCTCAATAGATGATAAATGTTTTATATTTGCTTCTGCAACCCTTATTTTATGATGATCCGTTCAAAGGCCTTTGGTAATCCTAGGATTACTGGCTGGTCACGACGCTAAACCTATAAGGGCATGTTTGGGTAGTGTCTTGACATAATCAGTCCATGCTTAGGATAACATCGAAACCCAACATGTCTAACAACACAAATGCAAAAAAAAAAGTCGACGCCTAACAACCTCTATCTCACAACCACGACATCTCCGGTCCAAGTCAACCTTACCTCCAACTGAAGACTCTACCCTGAGTGGAAATGCTAACTGAGCCACCTTTAATCCCAAAACTGATGTAAATGTAGACGAAATGATGGAGTGAGATGTACCAGCATCAATCAACACATTAACAATCAAATTGAACAACAGAAAATTACCTCTCATAATAGAGGGCGCTGGCAACTGATTTGGCATGGTAACAGCATACACACGCCCTATAGGTCTCTACTTCACCTACTTATTCTTTGGAGCATAAGACTGGTACACTGATTGAGCCCCTGTGTGGCCCTCGAGGCCTGAGCTGACTGGGTAGGCTGATGACTCTATGTCTGCCTCGAACCAGATGCACCAGGTATGCCACCTACCTGAGGACAAAACCTCCTCAAGTGCCCTGACTGCCCACATTGATAACAGGTAGGCGGCTGCCCCCTTTCCTGATTCTAGCTTTGTGAACGAGCTATTAACGGTACAAACTGTTACCTTCCTCCTCTCTGTGGGAAAATTGAAGACTTATGGCCCAGCTGGCCATACTTAAAGCAAGTGATCCCATCCTGACTTCCTCTCCCTGAACCATATTTTGATACTGGAAAAGTGGATCTGGATTGTGCTTCTTGGGACTATTGTGGGGTGGAATCCCTCTGCCTCTTGTTGTCCCGCGTCTCCTGCTAAACCTTTTGACTCCTCTGCTTGGAGCTCCTCATCATTTCCTCCTTTACCTGAATCACGATATCTAAATGAGCCGTTGCCTCCACAAGATGACCATAATCTCTAATTATAGACCCGACTACCTTGAAAAGGACACAATGACATTCCTCCATCGCCACAAGCTCCGGTGCAACTTTAGAGAGGCTAGTAAAAGCTACCTCAAACTCTGCTACAGGCGTGTTCAGTTGCTTGAGCTTCAAGAACTGATCCCTCAACTTTTTCCTAGTAGTGAGAGGCAAGAACTTATCTTGGAAGGTGTTGACAAAGGCCTCCCAAGTCACCCCAATGTGACCACGCGCATACTTTCATCATTGACCCGTACCTCCCTTCAGTTGGAAGGATGCGAAGTTCACCGTCAAACCATCATCCTCGATACCAAGCATTTTGAACATCTTCAACATCTGCTCAAGCCACTCATTTACCAAAAACTCATCCTAATTAGACCGAAAGAACTCCCTCTTCAGAAAGAACGACCTTGTCTCGACAACATGGGCCTGGACTTGATTCTCAGCCTTGAGAATGTCCATAGACTCCTGCAAAGCACTAGCCATTTCTCGGGCCAAAGTGCCCATGGCTTGCTAACCTGCTAGCTCGGCCACGTTAGCCTGACCAACTCTTTCCTCTTGCGCCAGAATGTCACCCGGTAACGGCACCTCCTGCCGCCTAGGCCTACTACGCCTACCACCACCACGTCCACGTCTTCGTCCTAACATCCTAATAAAGTTAACACAACAGATTAGCACATTCACAAATGTGTTGAAGCTAATTCACTCACGTCCTAATGCGGTGTACAACAAATAACTCACTCCACTTAAGCACTTAATCAAAATAAACACAAACGAATTTCCTTTCTAGATAACGACCGTCCCGCGACATTGCCAGAGTTCTAGTTAAAAATAGCAGTGATCAAATGCTCTTCTAGCAGGATTTCTAGAAACTCATAGACCCAATCAATATTTAAGAAATGAAATCCCATACCCATGTAGTCACATAAGCATGTTATTACATAGCATACCAAGTCTATTTCTACTATCATCAAGCAAAAGAACTCATTGTGGTAAAAACCACATCCCACGATTCCAAAGTATTCTAATCTGGTAGCTTTGATACCAAGTTGTAATGCTCCAAAATAATTAGCATTAACCCATCTCATAACAGTGCTACAATTGATCAACAATCTTATAATTTCTATTCATTATATATTTGATCATTACAAAAGATGACATATACAATATATATTCACAAATCCTAGATTTTGAATCTATAGCATATGGCATGAATACAAGACTAAAAAAAAAATAAATAAATAAAAAAGTAAAACCAAGTAATGAAATGCCCTAATGACTACAACTTTTCAAGACAATGTTTGGTTACTACAAAATGAGTTTAAACTCAATACAAGTAAAGCCTGGGCCTTAAGCAAAAATAATTACATCAACGAACAAAAATGAAGCCTTTAGCTTTAAGTCCTCACAAACTATATCCTTGGTGGAGGCATATCATCAGTACCTGAAAGTTATTTTTCCACATAGGGTGAGCCATAACTCAGTAGAGGTACTCTAACATAATATATGAATATTAGCAAAATTATAGGGTGAATACATATGTATGCTATTTGTCAAACATTCCTCATTTTCCATCTCCAAAACAATGCAATGTCACATTATAAAACAGTTCATGAAAATAATCCTTTTATAATAGAAAATAGGGCAGTGGATACAACACATTAGGAATCTCTAAGTACGTGTCTGCTAGTAGGTTATACAAGCACTACCAAAGCCATTTTACCAATACTAACTCGAAGGATCGGCACCTAACCGCACAAGTTTCTGGATTTTCACCAAGGACACACAAGCCAACATTATAACCACAACCACACCCCCTAACTAGATTCACCAAGGTATTCACTCATTTTTCTCAAAATCATTACATTTACAATGTTCAATATGAAATGACGCTCAATGCACAATGTATGAGAAACTAGTTTCAATTTAACCTAATCCTCATGCAATGTCTATAACAATTAAGATTATCCTCTACCGATAGTTCAAAACAGTTATTTCTATACACAAATAGTTTCGAATCAAAATATACAATTCCATCCTTTTACAATGGGAGTGTTATTACATATCTAACTTCACCATCATCATCATTTTCATCCTCATCCTCATCGTTCCAATCTTACAAAAACTCACAACATTTTTTATTTCCTTACATAATTCCAAATATCCGAAATTTAGGGCAAAACCCCGTTTTCTTACAAATTAATTTTACGAAGAAATGTCCATCATTTTAACATATCTCAACAAAAAACACATTTCCACAACCATTTTCAAGAACCCATTTGAAAAACCCCTCTTTTGATTTCAAACCCAAACCCTAGGTTTTTTTTTCCAAAATCTCCAAATCATTAACCCTTTTCAAAAAGAAAATACTTGAGCTAAAAATCATATAAAGAGCTAAAAAAATTCCTACCTCAAAGTAGAAGACAAGAGGGAAACAAGGAATAGAACTTGTTGGAGCTGAAAACAATAACTTCACTAATTAAAACGTAACCCTCGATGTGATCAACGCTTTTCTCCAAAGGACTAGGGTGAAGAGATCAAAGGATAAAAACTATTTTCAGCTAGAAGTAAGAGCTAAAGAGAGAGAAAGAGTAAAGGTTCTTAGGGTTTTGAAATGTTTAGAGAAAGAAGAGATGAAAATGTGACTCAAAATAGCCCTCTCTCGGACTGATATACGCACAGACTGCTCGAGCGACCAAAACACCGCTCGAGCGAACAGATACGAAAAGTTGACACTGCTTGAGTGACCAAACCACTGCTCGAGCGCACAATGACCCATTCTCAGCAGTTTTGCAGGCTGCAGAAGGCCGCTCGAGTACAAGAAGTGTCTCTTGAGTGCAAATATCACACTTCTAGTAGTTTTGCAGACTATAAAAGATTGCTCGAGCTCAAAAAAGACCGTTCGAGCGAACATGCAAAAATCTGGGTAATAACTTATTGAAAACTTGACTTCCCAACCATTTCCAAACCCAACCAAAACTCCTAAAAGTCAAACTCAACAAGCAATAATATGGAAATGAGATGAACAATAGTTAAGTACATGAATTCTTGGATTCAAATTCAAGAAAATGGGTTGAGTCTAAAGTGGAATTGTTATAATTAGGTTATTTCTCCTATAAAAAAAAATGTGTATATTTATAAACAATTGAAGTGAGAATGAAATCACAAGCACATTGTCCATGTCTAGTGAAATAACCAATTTGATAATGTCTATTGGGCTCGTTTTAACTATTTTAGTTTATTTTTTGGATTTTTTTATTTTGTTTAAAAAGTTATGTTTTTGATGATAATTGATTTTTTTTTTCTTTTTTTTTTTTTATAGTTGATTTGATAGTTGTAACAGAAAAAATAAAATAATTATAATTTAAATGTAACATTTCATCTTATTAACTATTTTAACTTATTTTATTCTTACTAACTATTTTATTTCAAACCACACTTTCCAAATAGGATTGTCTCTTGGATTAATGAAATTTGTTTGGAGAATTATATACAGTTAGGAGTTGGGAAAAAAAATTTATAAACACATGAGGAATGCAGTGTGTTTGTAATAGGATACAAATAAAAAATTGTGACTATACCCCTCCATATATTGATAATTTTTTTTCCTAACTCCCACCACCGTATTGTTCACCCAATTTGTTTTGGATTTGGTCCAGTTTGACCCAGATACGTTCCCAAGTTCTCGTATGGTCACCACTATCAAATATACAAGGCCCCGTAACCGGTCAGCCTTATGGACATGCCTTGACAAGACAAACCTCCGGCAAACCGCTCAGGAATAGCAGATGGCAAACACGGTGTCCTAGGCGCACCAATGCAAATGCAATGCAAAGAAACACACAAGTGTAGTCAAAACCAGATATCACGAGTTCGAGTCAAGTTCTCTAAATCCCACAAAATGCGAAGTAGGCGCCGAACGCATCCGGGGAAAGGAGTGCGAGTCCTCCCGCTCGGTTCGATATTGGGTCACTACTGATTCGAAGGACTCAAATGTCACGGTTCTTAATCTTGAACCAAAGAGTCCAAATCCGCAAATCGCTTTTGAAAGCAGATTTTTTGAAAAAAGTGCCAAATATGGATCTTGCGGATCTGAGAGTCGCCACCTAAATGTTTTTTAAATGGGAAATTTAGGAAACCCTAACTCGGTGCCAAAGGCCACGTGTCCGTCATCACCAAAGTTGCTTCGGCTCGGGAACTTGGGTACGATTGGGGAAGGTCACCGTGAGCATTCTCGCTGGTCAAAGACCGGCCTCTACTAACCATGATATTTGATTTTGAAAGCATTGTGAGTTCTTATTCCGGTTATTAGCCTACGTTCACTATGTGATGCGCACAGCATACAAGTATAGACTGAATCGCCTGAATTGGAACAAAACATTTCATGTTTGTTTGTTTGAAAATGGTTTGCTACCCGCAGGTAGGCTTAGAATGCAGATTTTGCCACCCTCAGGTGGGCTTAGAAGAACAATGGTTCTGCCACTGTCTAGTGGGCTTAAAAAACAAGTATTTGATGAATTGTCCCAATTCAAGTAACTCAACCTCCACCCACAGGCATTCAAGGCAGTTATATCATATAAGCACATAGCCTCATGGTAAGCATGCTATTCATGGCAACACTCACACACATGCAAGGATGCTAAAGCATAAAACTCACCGAGTACTCCAAGCCAAAATAGAAGCTCGTTAGAAATCCATGCATGACCCTAGATACACAGAATTGCCTAATGCAACACATGCAAAGATGCAAATTATATCAGGCTCGGCTATTCTAAACATGGCATATGAAATGCTACAATTAACACGTATTCAATTTGGAATTGAAATACAAATGCAGTTTGTTTGATGCGCCGAGCCCGGTGCGTACAAAACAGATGAATGATGCAAACATGCTGTCATACTGTTATGCTAATTGAAATATGCCCTATATCTAACCATCGTAAGCAGGTAAATAAAAGGGAAGAAAGACGTGGGGTTGGAAGACATACATCACACTCACCCACACTTATTACAATTTTGCCCTCGCACAGAGGGTCCGAATAAATAATAAAGTCCGAATAATACAATCCGAATATTACAGATTTCTAATTAATTAACAAATTAACTAAGAAAAACTGTAAACTGGCATGCAAGCCAGGAACTACCTTGACTCCGCTCTGGATAATGAAATTATGCGTGTTTGGGCTGCTTTGCGCGGAAATCCACTGGGATGCCCCGATTAGCCTCTGTTTGCAAGGTTCCTCGAAATGCGTGCCAGACTCTGAAAAGTTGCTGATTTTTTATTTTTGCTACAATAGAGAGCAGGAAAGGGGCATAGCAATGTATTTCACAAATATATGCATGCCTCGATCCTCGTGCCACCAATCACGCATATCGATGCATGATGGCTGGGGGGCCAAATTTGCACAACTCAATATAGGATGAATGCATGTGAATGCTACAACAAAACCTAACTCCATCATGGATAATCCGGAATGTCGGTGACTTGGGAATGGAGACCCGTTCCGTTACTCGGAGGACGAAACGTGCCTCGTTTCCCGTGCCCGGGCTAACTCCTATCCCGAACACAATGCAATATGCATGACATGCATGAATGCAACTAACATGCAACCCTAACATGCACAATGCTATGAAAATGAGATGCCTCGAAATGCGTGCACACGTGCACGCAAACCGAGGAAATGATCCTAAGGTGTGAAATGGCATACGCAATGCAAATTAGACTTATACTAACACGAGTGGACCTCGGCCACACTTACATAAGAGGCCGTGAGATGAAAACAAGATACCTCGAAGTGCGTGCACACGGGCACGCAAACTGAGAAAATGGCATACGCAATGCAATGAGGCTATAATGGCATATACAATGCAATATGGACTTACACCAACATGAGAGAGCCTCAGCCACACTCACATGGGAGGCCATCAGATGAAAAACAAGATACCTCGAAGTGCGTGTCCGCGGGCACGCAAACCGAGAACGGAACCTCGGGCACCGAAATGCCACTCTAATGAGACATGGCAAAGACGTGGAATATGATATGCAAACATGCAAAAATCAGTGACAAAATGAGGGGCAAAACAGCCCCGAAACGAGGCGAAATAATACCCGATGTATGAAATGATCCCGAAACACGGATTTCAATGCATAAAATGACCTACAGCTATACCATACATGCATAATTGGTACATGACATGAAAAGGAAGAAGCAAGGCAGCCCCAAAACTCACATTTTTACAGTACAAAACATGGCCAAATAGCAATCACAAGTAGGGATAAAATGGCATACAAAAATGGCTCTGCAAGAGAGGCAATGAAGCAAGTGATAGATGAAAAGCCAAAATGGAAAAATACCATTCTAAAACACTGAAGAGGGACTAAAAATATGAACATTTACAGTATATTACAAACCTCAAATCAGGCTAAAAATGCAATGCAAGATTAAGGATAACAAGAGGCTATAACATGAAGTACCCCAAAAATTCATCAAACAAGCAAGGACCCTTAATGAGACATTCCAAGAAGGTCAAAATATGGCCATTTTTAGTTCTGATCATGCCCGGAAACAGGAGCTAGATAAGCCTAAAAAAGCATGCAAAAATGAGGGGCAAAGAGGGGTATAATGGTAAGCACAACATGGAGGCCCCCAACAGTGGTTATCCCTTCTACAATGTTGTAGAGGGACTCAAAATAAGCCTACTCACAGTTCATGAAAGACTCCAAAACAATTTACATATAGGCCAAATAAATCATGCAAATTTACGGTAAATAGGAGGGATTATGAAGTAAGTGCAAGATAGGAGGCTCAAAAATGGTTGATCCCTTCTTCAATGTTGAAAAGGGGCTCAAAATAGGCCCACTTACAGTTTACATTATGCTCGAAAACAGATCACACATAGGCTAGAAATCTCATGCAAAAATGTGACATACCAAGGGGTATTGAAGCAAGTACCAAATGGAGGGCTCAAACAGGGTTGAGCCCTTGAACAAACATGAAGAATGGCTCAAGAGAGGCCTAGTTTCAGTTAGGGTCGGAGCCTAAAACAGTAAGAAAATAGGCCTAAGAGATGAGGCAAGAAAATGCTACAAAAGAGGGAAATGGCAACTTACCCTTGAAAACCACTTCTTTTCTACCTCTTGGCTTGAGGAATGTTGCTTCTAAGCCTCTGAAAAGCTTCCTTTGCTGCTGGAAATAGAGTGGTGGTGGAGGTGCTTGGTAGTGATGGAGAAATGGCACCAAAACTTGAGAGTTTGAGAGGAAAATGGATAGATATGTGTATGTATCCTCAAAGCAAGTGTTCCAAGCCTTCAAGGAGAGCCAAAGCTGTTGTATGGATGCAAGGAAGGAGGAGCAAGTGAGTGAAAGTGTGTAGAGGCTTGGGATTAAGTTCCCTTGTCCCTCAAAAGTCCCCCGAAATCAGATATTTTGGGGGATAAAGCTATACAGCTGTAAAACACACCTCCCAAGAAGCATGGCCGGCCATTTTTGTTGCCTCTATGGTGGCCCGGGCCAAGGGTCAAATCCTTTGTGAGGTCATGCTTACAGGCGGCCGGACGGATATTGGTGTCCTCAGTCTCCTCATCATAACCCTATGGTTCAAAATTGACAACTCTAAAAGAGAGAGAGATAAACTGTAATCGTTGCTGAGACAATTGCTGGCCTCCCACTCTTGATGACCTTCTGGTGATAAAACAGAGGTACCGCCAAAATGAACGAAAACCAATGCAAACGAATTTCATGCTCTGGGGCCAAAATCATGATCGGGGTCTGAAAATAGGTCATTAAGCAAAGTGGCATTCTGGCCTAAGTGGGTCTCTCAGACCCTAGTGTCCCTAAAAGGAGTAAATAAGATGTATGCCAAAACCGGAGGAATCGGAGATGGTTAGGTGGTCCCAACCGGCAAGCACACGACTGACGGCCCAAAACCGAACCAGTTCGAAATGGGCAAAATGGCTCTACGGCCACGAAATGTAGCCCACGGCCACCGAGAGAGATGGTCTCACGGACCTCTCTCCTTCAAGAAGAGAAACAGAGAAAACCGAGTCTGGTTCGCAAACCGAGGCAAGGCATAGAAGAGGGTTCGGAAGTCCGGAGGCAGGGCTCACGGCCGAGACTGTGAGACCTCTGAACGAGCACGATATGCAACATCACCAAGCGCTCAATTGGTGATGTCTGAGTCTTAAGGTCGGTCAAAAATGGGGTGTCTACAGCGAGCCAGTGGGCGGCGCCTGGGCTCGGGCTTTGGCCGGGCCTAAATAATTTTTAAAATTTTTAAAAATTTTTTCCACCAAAATTTTATTATTTTCCATTAAAAATAACATTGGGCCTTGGGCGCGGGCTTTTGGGCAGGCCTTGAGTGGGCCAACGGGCTTCAAAACGATGGCCCAGACTGTGCCCAAGGCATCGATTGGCTTGGGCTGCCTAAACAGCCGAGCCCACCTCGGGTCATGGTGGGCTTCGGGCCACTCGTGGGCCACGAGCCAAAATTACACCCCTATACTCCCTCTAAATCGTCTTCTTTTGATTGGTCCCACCTCATTTGTTGTCCACCGTTCGATTACTTGAGATTTAGGAAGTGTTTGGTATGTTGCACATTATTTTACCTCTGTCACAATTATCTTATTTGAATTACATTATTTCTTTATTATATCATTTCAAATTTAACTCATATTTTATATTTTTTATAAAAAAAATCAAAATTTATATTTATTTAAATAATCCAAAATAACATCTTAAATAAAATAAGAGTGTAAAAATGGCTGTGGCCGTGAGTCGGCTTGGTGAGTCTACCATTTAGGCCCGGGCCTAAGCCCAGCCCAAGGCCTTGGGCTTGGGCCATCGTTTTGAAGCTTGGCCCGTGGACCAGGTCCGCTTGGCTTGACCCATGGCCCGACTCATCCACCAGCTCAAGGCCCACCCAAAAGTTCGGCCCAAGGCCTGAGCCCAGCGGCCCGGACCGAGGTCCAGTCCACTGGCTCGCCCAAAGCTTGAATACCCCTGAGTCTGAGCCTAGTTTCTTGTCTAGTGAACCGGTCCGGCTCGGCCTGATTTTTGACGAGAGCTCGCAACACCTGACATGGGCCGGACTCGGCCCGGGTCAAAATTACACCCCTAAATAAATCATAAGGGAGTGGACCGGTAAGCAATTGATAGCTGAAACACGTGATTGTATCCAATCACACCGCACCTTCACCACACGGAAATTCTCACTAGCTTAATAAAAAAATAGGAAATTTTATTTATTTATTTATTTATTTTTTTAAGAGAAATTACTTATACAAGTTAAAAAAGTATCCAAACATGTTGCACCTCCAAAGTTTTTTACTTGCATTTTATCACAGTATTATTTTCAACTCTAACGTTTTGGTAATTTTCTTTCTGTCCCATTGTTAACTAATTATACCATTTTTTAAAAGTTTTTTATTTTTATTTTTTTATCACGGTAACAAAACAAATTTTTATTGATAAAAAAATTATTTTTAAAATTTTTTAATTACAAATTTTTATATTGTTTTCAATATGAATATTTGCTTATTTTTGTTAAATAAAAATAACAGAAAAATAATATTTTAATAATTAAATTGAACCAAAAAAATATTTTAGAAAATTTATTTTATGTACATTAATATTCAACAACTTACACTGTTGTATGTGGAGATAGAAGTGGTGTGCGGAACCACATTCATTCTAAAGCTTAGCAAAAATGGAAAAGAAAAAAAAAAAAGAAAAAATTCTGAAGGATTTCATTTCTATTTCATGTTCTTGAAATCTTGGCTATGCAGAAGACACTGCAATGGGACTTCTTACCATGTGAATTCCATCACTCCATATGTACCAACCAAATGAATACTCATCTCTCCTGCTCCCAATTTCTGATTTCACTGTTATGCTGAAGCTTTTCTTCTCCCCCAAATAACTAAAGTCCAATGTTGTTGGAGAGATCTCAACAGAATATCCAACTGGGGGTATGATCGTTGAATTGTACGAACTTCTGTTGCTACCAACATTTGTAAGAGTCCTATTCACTGTCATGATGCCTTCAAGTTTCGCAATAGCAAGAGATGGGTAGTTAAGGTTACTTGGTGATGGAACAAATTTATTGGTACTATTGTTGGGAAGGAAGAGAAAATAGTCATTGTAAGTGGTATCATAAACAAGACCAGGGTCTTCTGCTTTTAAAGGTTGGAAGTGGCCAGCACCATAATGGAAAGGGGTGGCAGGACTTCCATTAGCATCTGTAATTGGTTGACCCATGTTATTCTTTAGCCCGGCTGTGCCAAAAGAAGAAGAAAAACCTATAAAAATTAGGACATGAAAGATGTCTTGAAAGCTAGAAAATAAAGAACATGTAATGAGTTAAAACATGCAAGTGTACCAGTTGTTATGAGGGCAGATCTTATCATAGCACTGCTCCAATCAGGGTGTATGGCTTTGATGAGTGCAGCTATAGCAGCCACATGAGGGCAAGACATGGAAGTTCCAGAGTCAATGTTATATTTGACAACTCGATGATCATCAGGCAACTTTGTGGGAGAGGATGCCTCACTCCATGCTGCTAAGATATTCAGTCCTGGAGCAGTAATGTCTGGCTGCCAAGATAGCCATTAACCTTAAGTTCATGAAACCATTCACAAGTATGAAGACATAAAAGCTACTAATAAATTGTCTTATTCTAAAATTGAAACTTCTTATATTCTTGTTGTTCATATATAATGATATTGCAATGGCATGTCCAATACTCGAGGACTTCTCAATAATGAACAAAGATATAAAACTTCCATTGAAAAGAATGATGCACATTGTCGTGGATGGAGTACACACTGCACTAAATATAGTATTGCCAACATTTTTTTTTAAATTTTTTTTTTTAAGATTGTTATTGTGATTTATAACTAGAAACAACATGTGTCACCTTTTGGGATTCATTATGGACATCTAAAAGTATAATTTTATACCAATGAGTATACTTCTTACCTTGAGAATATTGGGTTCAAGGCCATTTGGACCCATTGAAGAGAAGGATGCCATGAAAGGCGCTGGTTTACTATTCAAAATAGTTTCCGGTGGGACCAATGTTGCCATTGGATTCTTAGAAGTTCGTATGTAGTTGAGAATTGTGGTTGAATCATTGGAAAATATTGCTGTTCCTGGAAGTACATGAGCATCAACTGATATTCCAATGCCATTCACAGGGTTCTGTAGAATGAACCCAATTCCTTGGACTCTTTTGACCTCTAAACCTTTCTTAACATTATATGAATACCCACTTAGGCACAAAACGATTTTTCCTTTCACAAGCTCCGGTGACAGAGTACCATCAAGGCATTGTCTGGAAAAATTTAAAAACTCAAATTCAAATGGTGCAAAATATCAATTAAATATGTACATTTTTGAACAAAAAGAAATGAATAATTACCCAGTCGTACTATTCGTGGTTGTTCCAGGGACTTCAACATCCCCAGCATAAACTAGTTGATACATTTTGTCCAGCTTGAAGGGTGTCACTGTTTGTCCCTATGTATAGATTGAGGAGAAAACATTACAAATAAAATTAAATATAAGAAGAATATTGATATTCAGGCACAAAAATTAGACCCACTTTATAGACCAGTGATGTGTCAACTGACCATCTTCTTGATACATAATTGGGTTTAAAAAGTGTGTCTAAAAAGTAGACTTGTATATCATTTTCCATATAAGAAACATTTATTTTTTCTCTTGAAATAATGGATTAGCATTTTATGTGTGATATAGAGATTGATTATCTTAAAATGATAATTAATTACGAAAAATCCACATGATGAAAAAAACCTGTAAGAGTATTATATATATATATATACTTCTCTTTGTATTTTGATATTGATTTAAATTATTTAAAGTTTTACCTCAATTTTCATGCCATTTCCTAGCAGAACTGGTGAATTGAACACCCGGTCTATGCTACTTGCACCGACAGTGATGATCCAGGGTGCCACATTTCTCACAGTTGACAGACTAGGGCCTTCATTACCAGCACTGCATGCCACTACAATGTTTGCCTTCACTGCATGTAATGCACCGATTGCAATCCCATCTTGTTCATAGGGTTTAAGACTGCTTGGTACGATGGAGATGCTTAGCACATTAACCCCATCAGCAATGGCATCATCAAAGGCCGCCAGCATGTCTTCATCGAAGCATGTGTCTCCCTCTAGTTTCAGATGGTTCGGAATTGCCCAACATACTTTGTAGATGGCTAGACGCACTAGTGGGGCACCGCCAGTGGCTATGCCACTGGCCAAACCACCGAGGACTGAAATATTAGCAACTCTTCGGCCTCCGATAGTAGAGGCTGTGTGAGTTCCATGGCCATCTTTGTCACGGGGTGACCGATAATCCTCTGTGTCATTGAGTCGCCCATAGTATGCCTCATATCCCTTTAGGTAGTATCGAGCTCCAATTAATTTCCTAGAAAAATATTATATGTGAATTGAATTTACTATGTGTGAGTTACACCATACTAAATTTAAATCTATGCTATATATTAAAATTTTACGTACTTTTTAAAAGTAAAAATATGAGTACATAGCACTTGTTAAAAAAAAAAATTATAAATCATGTGCATTCATGAAACTTGAGTTTATGGTGTGTGACCGGTGGACATTACCTCAGTGTTAAATTTGTTCTATTGTAAACTATGCGTCATAAGATTTAATTCATGAAAATAATTTGTCCAAATCTAAGGATAAAACAACATAACCCACTATAATGAGATTGTCCTCTTTTAATTTGGACTTTGGTGGATTGAACATCCAAATTATCCATATTATTATTATTTTTTTTTTTGAAACAGCGAAGATCACTTTATTGATAATAACCAAGTAATACAATTATAAGAGTTATATCCAGAAAAGCAGCGGGTATACAGAGCGTCATTGCCAAACTATCTAATCCCAACAAGATTGGCACCAACCAATCAAGCTCAATCATTTGCTAGCACCACTCGTAGTTGGAGAGACAACAACCAGCAAAGCAACAAGAAAAAACAGAGAACAGAGATACACTCCCAAAAATTATATAAATAGAAGTTGGTTAAGTAAATTACCTATTACAATGAGATGGTTGGAAAGCAACCCCAGTTTGGCAGATTCCTTTCCATGAATTGGGAATTGGTTCCATCCCTTCATCACTAAAACTCTGTGACTCTGGCCATACCCCTGGGTTTAAAAGAAAAGCAACAGAAAATACTATATTGAAATTTTAATTCTTGAAAAAATCTATAGAGTAAAATTACAGTGAAATTTTAATTATTTTTCTTTTTTTTATTTTTTATTTTTTTGACATTTAGAACTTTTACCATAAAAATTATAATTTTTCTTACAACGTATACCTTTTTAGGGCTGCATGTTGTAGTAGTCCCCCTCAAAATTAACAATGTGGTAAACCCACAATGGAGGAGTAGAGAGAGAAAAATAAACCAAAGATAACACGTATAACATGACAACTACTGCATATTATCAGAATATTTTACCGAAACTTTTCACTTTGTACGTGACTTTTCATATGACATGGCACGTCTAATTATTATCTTTCAAATACCGTAGGTCTTGCATATAAAAATGGCATTTCTCCTTTACATTTTATACATGGAATGGAGATCGTTATTTCATAGTTAATTGTTGTGAAAGATACACATCAACAAATCTACTTAGAATGACATGAATGGAAGTTATAAACAGTTGAATGTGATGCAATCATATGAAATGAAAAAAAAAAAAATAAATAAATAAATTCTGTTTTATTTATGAAATAAATGGAAGTTATAAACAGTTGATTTTTTTTTTTTTTTTTTCTTAACATATTAGTTGGTTAAGGGTTTATTGTATTGTTCATAACAAGTAATTATTTGACACTTTGTGAACACTATGTGGTATTGTTTATGTAGTAATAAATCAATAGTGTAGCGAAAAATATTATAGATTGGATATAATAAACTCATTATTTTCAAGTAGTTGATATACCACTTAGTGTGATTTGTGATTTTCTATGCTTTGAGCATCACGTAAGTAACGTCATATGGTACTCTAAGACTGTTTAATAATTTTCATTAAAAACACGTCATTTATAAGCAATGTCATCTCTTTAATATTTTTCTGTCAAATAAAAATTAAATAAATTTTATAATAATTTGTGCTATAAATGATGTGTTTTTATTTTTTTAAATTAGGAATTTTGATCCATAATTTGTTGTGTTAAAATTACAAACTTACATCATCATCTCACACCGAGCTATTCCACACTATTGTAGAATTTTGATTTATTCTTATTAATAATTAATATGTAATTTTTTATGTTTAAATTTATCTTATAAAATTATTATTATCTTAATGTTGCTCATGATTTTTTTTTTAAAAACAAAAAATTATAATTTTGTGACTCCGCCAGTGCGCGCGCGCGGACACACATATATATATATATATATACATATATCATGTAATTTAGAATTGAAATTACCAGTATCCAAGACTCCAACAATGACATCTTTTCCATAGTTGGCTTTGCGCAATAGTTGTTGATTGTTTGTGTTGGTGAAACCATGTTGTCCTTGTTGTTCAAGCAAGTTCACAAAATCCCATGATCTTGTTGTTTGAAGACTGTATCTTCTGGGCTCGCTTTTGAAAACCGAAACCACTTCCTCCCTCTCTGTTAAAAAAAAATCCATTTCATGCTAGGTTTGTTGGAACTTCTATAGTAAAATTCACAAACGAATTAGAAATTACATATACCAATTGCAAACTAAACAAATAAAATAGCAAGCATAAAATTCAAGAACACAAAAAGTTGGCCTCTCAGAGTCTGGAGTTGCGTTAGTCTGAATGAGGAGATGATATTGGAAAATAGTCCGTTTGATTTAGAGTGTTACTGAGTGTCCGACTGGACATCCGACTAGTCAACCGGTTAAGTGCAATTTTTTATTTTTATTTTTATTTTTTTTTCACATGTTGAGCAGCATATTTTGAAATAATGTTATTTAACAAATTGTGTTTTTTGTTAAGTAAAAAGCATGGTTTTTATTTGTTTTATTATTTTATATAAAAATAATTTAACGATTCCCACACTACCAATTATCATCAAAATAAATATAATTTTACTTAATCTCTTCACTATCAGTTTCCTCAATTCTACCTCTGAAACAAACGGACACATATTCATATGTATTTGTAAAATATATCATAGAATTGTCTCTTAACTTTTTAAAAATCATTTTACTAGCTCTATATTTCATTAATTTTTCACAATGTATAATGAGATGATCTCTACCTATTTTATATACTACTTAAATAGCATCAATATGATGTATTCAATTTTATTTATACAATAGGTGTATGTCACTTCTTTTTATTTTTTATTTTAAAAATATCAAAGACACATACTTTTATTTACTAGATTTTGTCAACCAACAAAATGGTTCATTAATAGTTCATAGCTTTACAAAAGAATTGAAAAGAAAATGTTAATGCTGTGTTTGGTTGAGGGATTTGAGGAGGGATTTGGAAAAGGAAATGGAAAAGATAGGTGAAATGTGAAAAAAATATACCTACATTTCACATAGTTTCACATACCTTTTTCCTTTCCCTTTCCAAATCCCTCCCCAAATCCCCTAACCAAACACAGCATAAATGTATTTTTTTTTTTCTCATAAAGTAAAATTTTCACAGACCTAATGTAAGAAATTACTTTCTATTAGTAATGTACGAAATTATTATTCTTTACGCTATCACATTGATCCTTCAGACATAATTTTTGGTTTCACCCTGCTATCAACCAATATTTATAGGTTTGGCCATGTTTAGTGGACTGGACTAGTCCAGTCAAGGCTCATGGGTGCACCATGAGTCTTATTTTATTGATGAGAATTGTTAATATTTTAGTTTATAGTGTGTAAATCATTCATTATTATATTTATTTAAAAAAATATAAAATTATAATTCTGAAAATAGATCATATTTTTTGAAGACACGTGCAGTTATTATTATTGAATCAATATGGTATTTGACGAGAGAGAAGTTGCATTCAATTTACATTATAAGCTGTTGATGTACATTATGTTTGTAAATTCTAATTTTTTAATGCTAAAACATTTACCTGATAATTTGGAAGCTTCATCCTGTGTGAGTAATGCCGAGAAGCCATTGACGACATTCTTGTAGCTATAAATAAGAGAGGCCTTAGCTTCTTCTTTGGAACCCTTTACAGAGAACAGATACGAGTGATGATCGTCTTCAATTTCATGAGTCGTTTTCTCTCCACTGTGTTCTCCAAAGTATACAATATAGACCTGTCAAATACATATTTATCATGATAATTCATGGTAAAAATCATGGAATAGAGAGCAGATAAAGGATAAATGAAGAAGCTGAGGCAAAACCTGGCGTGGTTGAGGCTGCTCATGGTGTTGTGCAGATGATAATGAAGAGGCTGAGGGATGAAGAATGAGGAGGAGGAGAAGCCAAAATATATTGGAAGATTGGTTCTTCATTTTTCTTAGATTAATTTTTAAGATTGCTTGCTTCCACAGTTTGTTGGTGTACATTTGATATTAGTGTAGCATTTATATGTGGAGAAATGAACTTGACCTTGTCTTCCATTCTATTTATCATTATATTTAATTTAATAGAAAATGGTTATGAAAGAAACTGCATGCGTGAGATGAACTTGACCTTGTCTTCCATTCTATTTATCATTATATTCTTTCGGTTTCGGCTATGTAAAGTGTTTTGCCAAGATTTTTGGTTCAATTTTGAACTTTATTTTTTAATTTTTTTTGACCACGTAATGTACCACAGTTCCAAACCATGTGCAAAAACAAAAAAATAAAAAAATCAGACCTTTTGAAATCGCATATTAAAATCACAATTTCATCAAGTTGCGATGAATTGGTCATATGTCATCTTGATAACTTTTTTTTTTTTTTTCTCTTCTTCTTCTTCTTTCTTTTTTTTTCTTTATTTTCTTTATTTTCTTTTTCAACTGATAGGAGAGTAATTCCAATAGAGTGCAATTTTAATTGGCTCAATTTTACCTTAAATTTGAGATTTTATATCAATTTGATCTAATAAAAAAAATGATTGTCACAATTTTTTACAAAGAATTCGCACGGGAAGTGTACATGGGCAAAATTGAAAATTTATAAATCTATCAAACTCAGTGAGTTAGCTCATACTCAAAAAGCTAACCCATATAAATAATAACATATATATAGATGGAGAAGGAGAAGAATAAGTGTTAATTATGTGATTTAATTTTGATAATATCTAAAATATTATTTGATAAGTTGTAATTTTTTTAATATACATATTTTACATTCTTTAACACAAAATATTATCTGTTTAAAATATATGTTGTATGATGTATTTATTATAAATATTATTTAAATCGAAATTACTGTACAAGATCTGATTTTAAAAAATATTTTATAACATTTACTATTCACGTTTTGAAAAATACGGTTGGTCACTATTTATCATTTGATATGCTAGTTACTGTGCAACATTTGAAAATCGTAAAATTTGGAAAAAACTCAGCAGATCACTATTCATCGAAGGTGACCTAGCAAATATTTTCAAACGAAACGTTGCTCTGCATACTATAAAGTTAAGACGAGGAGCGTCAGCTTCAATGGATATAATTTTGTGTATATATAGAAGTGTTTTGGTAAGAGAAAAATCTGTGATATTGAAATATTCTCAAATATTATATTGTGCTTCATTGAGTTATATTTTCAGTGAGAAAATTTATTAAGAGTTTGAGCAAAATTGTAAAAGGATTTTCTATCCATTATTCATATTATTCTTGTAAAAAGAAAGAGTTTCTGTGAGTGATTTTTTTAGGATAAAATCACTTGAATTATGTGTGACTAGACACTTGATTCTAAACTAATCGCAGTGATCGGGATCGGTTAGTTGTTGTAAAGGTTCACTAACATCCGTGAAACTAGTTGTATAATTACTATTTGAAAAATAGTGGAAAAATTCCCGAGGAGGATACTTGGGGAGTAGATGTAGGACCGACGTACCGAACCACTATAAATCGCTGTATTTGATTTCTCTTTCCTTTGCTTTTTTCATTTCATTACTTTATTTTATATTGTTGAGCATATTTATTTATTTATTATTGGGGTTAATTTTTAATTTGGCAATTTATTTAAAAGTTCAATTCACCCCCTCTTGGGTTGCCTACCTAGGACAACAATTGATATCAAAGTAAGAGCTCTTATTTATTTTTTGACTTAACCATCTAAGAGTACATCATAACAACCAATTTTGATATTGATTTTGCCGAAGGTCAATTGCCCTTTAGACCACAATTGTTTTTTGGTTCAAATTATACTTCCTGGAAAGTAAGAATAAAAATTTTCTTTCAAGTTTTAAACTATGAGATATGGAGAATTATAATCATGGTCACAAGATGCCCTCCAAAACCATCCAAGGGTGAATCTTGCCCAAGTAAGAACACGAATGAGACATTAATGATTTGAGAAGCATTCAAATGAATTCCAAGCTATGAATCTTTTATTTTGTGCTTTAAATCTAATGAGTTTAATAAAATCTATACATGTGAATCCGCCAAAAAAAATTGGGAATAAATTAGAGACCACACATGAAGGGACGAACCATGTTAAAGAATCTAAAATTAGTATGTTGATTCATGGTTATGAGCTTTTTAATAGGGAATCCCATGAATCTATTTCTGAAATGTTTTCTAGATTTACTAACATTATTAATATTCTAAAATCTCTTGGTAAATCTTATATTAATATTGAGTTGATGAGAAAAATTCTCAGATCCTTGTCAAAAAATTGGGAGTCAAAAGTGACTGCTATTCAAGAAACAAAAGATTTAACAAGATTGAAAATGAAAGATCTTTTGGGGTCTCTCTTGACCTATGAACTTATAATGATGAATGGAAACAAAAAGAAAATTAAAGCTGCTTGGGGAGATGATGATGAATGTTGCACCGATGAAGAAAGCAAAAACAATGAAGCACCTCATCTATGCTTAATGGCAAATGAAGATGATGAGATATATGATTCTAATAATGAATCTTATTCTTTTGATGAATTACAATCCGCATTTGAAGAATTGCATAATGAATTTCGAAAACTTGGCATTAAAAATATTGCTATTAAAAAATTTCTTTCAAGTTCAACAAAAGAAAATGAATATTTATCTGATAAAATTGAAATGTTACAAAAGGATTTTTTAGAGATAAAAGAAGAAAATGACATTTTGAAATTAAAAGAATCTCCTATTTTGAAAAATGAACTAAATGATTTGAAATTTGAAAATGATGTTTTGAAAAATGAAACTGAATTATTGAAAAATAAAAATGAAGTCTTTAAAAATGAAAATGAAACTTAAAATAATAAAAATGAATGTGCAAAAAAGGAAAATGATTTCAAAAATTCTTCAAGTGATTTGAAAATTGAAAATAATTCTTTAAAAGAAAAAATTGAAGATTTAAATAAAACAATTTTCAAGTTCACTTAAGGAAAAGAAAATTTAAATAAATTACTTGGAAATCAAATATGCATTTTTGACAAGGCCAGTATTGGGTACAAACCCCACAAGAAACAAATGTTTTATAAATTTTTTTTTTGATAAAGAATCATCATTTAGTAATCCTAATATTGTATGTTATTATTGTAATAGAAATAGTCACTCAATTTTATCATGTCAATTTAAAAAGGGATTATATGGAACAAAAATGATATGGGTTCCAAAATCAAGTAATTCTAAAACTAACATTCACGGACCCAAAAAAGTTTTGGTACCAAAATCAAAAACTTGATTTTTTTCTGTAGGTGTGCTTTAAGGTAAAATCTGGTAGAAGAAAATTGTATTTGGACAGCGTATGTTCAAAATATATGACC
This sequence comes from Camellia lanceoleosa, assembly GCA_025200525.1. Classification (NCBI taxonomy): domain Eukaryota; kingdom Viridiplantae; phylum Streptophyta; class Magnoliopsida; order Ericales; family Theaceae; genus Camellia; species Camellia lanceoleosa. The sequence continues at coordinate 70,388,644 of CM045765.1, forward strand.
GGTCATATTCACTACATTTTCTCAGATGAACAATAATCATGCAATACTTAGAATCAACAATAAATAATTGGTATAAGCAATTTTAGTAAAAGTTGGTTTCCAAATCTGAAAATATTTTATTTGATGATAAAATTTATGCTCTCTTGCATATATCGAATATCTTCTTTTAATACATACATGATTGTCATGACATGCTATACCATGCCATACACGAATTATATTTTGACCATGACATTGTTATATTGTTTTGACTAATAACATTGTTATATTGTTTAAAAATTTTAATGTTTTGACTAATAACATTGTTTTATTGTTTAAAAATTTGTGATCTAATTTCAAATTTAATTATTTTGATCAAGCCACATTATTATTAAGATGATTTTGATGATGTAGTATATTGATATTTTTCATGTGAGCTAATATTTGTTCTATGTGATATATTTTGAAAAATCTGAAAATAGCATTCTAAACTCTTAATTGATCATGGCACCGGTGATGTCCACATGTTGGACTTAGCTAGTATTGTGTAGTTTGATAGTGTGCTTTACTTTCGGTGTTTGTTTATCGTATTAGGTCGTTGATAATTCTTTTATGCTCTTACTAAATTCACCTTAATATTTTTGGGTTAAGATTTTTGAGTTTTGGGTGTTGGAACCTATTTTGGGATGAGAAATCAAATTCTGGGTTTTCTAGGCAAAATCACTTGTGTGGATTTGGCAACCGCTCGAGCGAAATCACACAGAGTCTTTTGAAAATTTATGGGCAAAACCGCTCGTGCAGATTGGGTTTCGCTCGAGCAAATTTTATGTGAAAAAACTGGGTTTTCTTTGGAGCAAATCGCTCGTGAAGGCACATAATTTGCTCGTGCGGATTTAGGATTCAGCTCGTGCGAAAAAAAGTTGAGATATTGTGAAATTTATGCTTGATAAGTTGTTATGTGAATGAATGATGGAGGAAATTTCTATAGTTGTATCACATGAGGAAATTCCATGAGAAAATGAGAATTGTTGAGTTGAGAAGCTTGAGGAATAGCTTATTGTTGTTTGTTTTGGAAAGACTAAGTTTTAAAAATGATGATTAATATGTGAAGAATGCATGAATGATGGTATGGTTATATTATCTACTGGAAAAAATGTATTATGGTTTTACATTGATAAGAGGTGTGGAAATTTGATCACAACGGAGGATTGTGTGGTAGAATTGAAAATGGAACTATATTAATACATTGTTTCATTTTGCATTGCCTTTCCGTTTAATCATTGTTGCAATTGGTTTTGAATCCTACATTGGAAAATTATTGCTTTGAGAAAGGAATTGTTTTGTGAAACAATATCATTTTGATTTGTTTTAGGATAAATGCGTTGGTAAGTCCAAATAGGGGATGTAGTTTGGTATTTGTTAAGTTGGCCTGAGTGTCCATGGTACTAAAAACACACACGAAAGAGGTGCCATGTGCTTCCAGTTAGCAACCAGTAAAGTGGTGATTGGTCGTGCTTGATATGCCTACTTGCAGACACCAACCTAGGGATTACCTGAGTCGTATTTACCACCCCTTGAACTACATTGAAGTTATTGAATTGTTGTGTTTTCAAATTGTATTGAGCATAAGGTTTTCAAAAGATAGATATATATGTTTTTAGCATGACATGGCATATGCATTCATCTTAAGAGACCATATAAAATGTATATACTTTGTTAAGATCTTCCTACTGGACTTTGTACTCACCCTATGGGATTTTGTGCAAGAAAGGATGTGGTGATCCCACTGAGTTAAAGGCATGGAATGTATTTTGAGTGCATAATGCTCTTTTCTTTTGTTGTAATTATTTTTGACAAGCTAATGGCTTTATATGTATGGGTTCGAAAACTATTTTTATGTAACCGGGCATAAGCCTTGAAATTTGTAGCCCTTGAGGACATTAATTTGTACTTGACTTATTGTGCCACATGCTATAAATTTATATTCTAGCAATGTTGAATGTATAATCGCATGTGGAGCACTTTTTGTAAATCTCTAGAGTTTAAAGATCACAAATGTTAGAGATTAGTGATGATGTTAACGTTGAGGCTTTATATTTTGTATACTTTAAGTAATGTAAGCTATTAATTTTGGAGAATAAAATTATGTTGTTGGAAGATAATAAGTCTATTTGGGTTAATTTCTTTGAGGCGTTACAACTTGGTATCAGAGCTATCCAGTTTGAATACTTGGAGCTCACTGGAAATGGTCGTTTTTCACAACGGGTTCATTTCGCTTAACTAGGAAATGTTCCATGTTTTAGGTGTTATGTGATAACATGTTTATATGACTAAATAGGTATGAGATTAAACTTTTGGGATGTTCTTTGTGCTTATTAAATTCCTTGAGGCCTTATTAGAAGGACACTTGATCAATGCTCATTCTAATAAGAATTCTCGGTATTTCGTGAGTCAAATTTAATAGTAAAAGAGTAATCCTCATGTGTTTACGTGATTAAGTGCTTATCTAGAGTGAAACTAAGTGTTTACATGAAATGAGAATGTATAAAATTGTTGTGAAGGGACGTGTGAGATAAGTTGCAAGCACATATACAATTGTGTACTAAATTGTTTAGTCTTATCCTTAATTAGGATGTTAGGAAGAGGTTAGGCACGTGGTGGTAGAGGCGGGAGGCATGTTAGGCCTTGCCCAAGTGTTCATGAAGTACTGGCCCATGAGGTTCCAATGCAAGAGAAAAGGTTTGGCCAAGCTAATGCGGCCGAACAAGTAGGCCAAGCTAATGTGGCTAAGCAAATGGGGTGAGCAGGAGTCCTAGAGCAAGCGGGTCAAGCCGCAATAGATGCCCTAGCTCGAGAGATAGCAGGGGCTATAAGAGAGTCGACGAACATCTTGAGGGCAGAGAACCAAGCCTGAGAGAACACTGTCAAGACAAGGGTAGGTTTTCTTACTAGAGAATTTTTGCGAGCCAAGCCTGATGAGTTTCACGGTGGCCCGAAGCCCAAAGTAGATGAGTGGCTCGAGCAAACAGAGAAGACATTTGAGATGCTTCATATTGATGATAGTGAACTAAAGGTGACTCTAGCAAGTTACTACCTTAAAGGGGATGTGGGCTAATGGTGGAAGTACGCCAAAGGCAGAGTGGAGCCGACATGGGAAGCTTTTGTCATAACAAATACCTACCTCCCATAGCTAGGGAGAGCTTGAGGCAAGAATTTCAAAACCTCAAACAACTAAACTTGTCAGTGGTTGAGTTTGAAGCGATCTTTACTAGTTTGTCCCAGTTTGCACCGAAGTTGGTGGCAATGGGAGAGCGTCGTTGCATAAAATTCGAGAAAAGATTGAGAACCAAAATCTTGTTCAAGATTGCCGGAAACATGATTTGGAACTATGACTGTCTTATGGAGGTGGCGGCACATGTAGAGATTACAGTGCAGGTCGAGCAAGAGAGACTTTGGGGTTTGAGGTCTAGGGGTCAAGAGTTGTAGGGGGACTTCAGACTTAGTAAGAAGCATAGGGGCACTTCTTCATCCTAGCCCCAATCACAGCAAACTAGATCTACATTTCTATTGTCGAGTGTTGGCCCAGGAAGGAATGCTCAGGGTAGCTTTACTTGTTTCAAGTGTGGCCAACAGGGTCACAAGGCTAGTGCCTGCTCACAGAAGAGAGGCGGGTAGTAGATGTTACCACCGCCACCACCTAACCGATCTCAAAGTCAGTCCCAGAGTATAGGACAATGACCTACAAGCTTTCAGTGTGGTCAGTCGGGGCATTTAAGGAGTATAGCGATTCTGGTTTGGACCCCACCCGTTTGATATTCTGGATTCGAGTTTTATTATCTTATACGATTGTTCATGTCTTATTTCTCCTTATTCCTTATTGAGTTTGGGTATTAGAGCGTCTTGGTTGTGTTCGGAACAGGTCAGGAGTTAGTTTTTTGAATTGGTTTCTACCTAGATTTTTTGTTTTTCGCTTGAGCGGCACTTCTTGTGCTTGAGCGGTCTTTGAGAACTCTTAGTACTTTTTCAGGCCTGTAAAAGTACTGGAAGTTGGCATTCTACGCTCGAGCGGTCATTCTTGCACTTGAGCAGTGTTGGCTTGAGCGGCCTTTGTTGAGCTCGAGCTATGGTCCTTTGTCTGTAAACTTCTAGGAGTTAGTATTCTTCGCTCGAGTGGTAATTCCTGTGTTTGAGCGGTCTCAGATTTTGTGCCTGTACGCTCAAGCAACACTTTTTGTGCTCGAGTGGTCTGTATTTATATTAGTCCCATAAAAGTCACTTTTTATATCGCTTTTTCATCTCTCTTTCTCTCTCTCTCTCTCTCTCTCTCTCTCCAAACATTTCAAAACCCTAAGTTGAGACTCTCTCTCTCTCTAAAATTCACATTCTCTCTACAAATACACCTAGATCTGTTGAGTTCTTCACCCATGTCCCTTTGATAAAAAGGTAGAGCACGGCGAGAGCTTCGTTCTAATCGGAGCAAAGTTGTATTTTGGCTTCATTGTGGTTTCTTCTCTCTCTCTCTCTCTCTCTCTCTCTCTCTTCTTAGTCTTCTAGCCTTGAGTTCCACACTTTCTTATAATTTTTAACTTAGTTATTTGTGCTTTGAAACAATATTGTGATTTGGGGGATTTTTGAACAAATCTAGGATTTTTGGTTAAAACTCAAAAGAAAGGTTTTCTAATAGTTTCTGGAAAATGGTTGTGGAATTGGAAATGAGGTTGAGTTGTGATAAAATGTTTGGTTTTGATATATAGAATTGATTTTGGAAAATAAGGGGGTTTTGCCCTAATTATATCAAATGTTGATTTTATATCAATTGTGGAATTGGTGTTAGAAATGTGAAATTGGATTGTTTTGATGAGGATGGTGGAGTTGGATATGTATTACCACTCACATCTTGAAATTTGAAAAGTTTATGTTTATAAAAATTAATTATCTGTTTGGAGATATCTGTTTTGGGCTATCTGTAATAACTCGACCCTCGTACATGTTTTCTGGTATGCTTTCAGTCCCCTATTCTGTGCATTTGTATGCTTATTGTGAATATTTATGTGAAATTAAGTTTAATTAAGTGAATCTTATGAATATAGATTCATATCTGTTTAATAGGAGAAAAATCTGTTACAATTAAGATGATTAGAACGAAAATTGAAGACCTTAGAAGCTTAATAATCTGAAATTGATTTTACATTTGAGATCAGCATGAGTTTTTAAGTCATAATATGATTTTCTGTGAAATTTCAATTTGGAATGATTAAACTGATTGATTTTCGTCTTTATCCACATTTTAGATATATATCCATGTTCTTTACCTATTTGATCTAGAATCATTGTTCGAAATATGTCTTGAGAAAGAATTGGAAGAGGAGAGTTTTAGAGGAAGAGGAGAAGTTCAACAAAGAAGGGAATTGGGAAAAATTGAGAGGGTATCTAAAGATTGAAGCTCAATGTGAGTTTAACCCACCTAATTTAACCCCTTTTCTTGATTTGGAGTAGGAATTCCTTGATGTTGTGTGGCCTAGGGTTGTAAATGAGATCTTGTATGTGTATAGTGGATGTGTAGCAAGATAATCTTAACATTTAATTATTTTGACTCAACTTGAGCTATCTAGTGAGAAATTATATCTTATTTCTTCAATTAGCAAACTTGAACTCATCTATATGAACAAATGGCCATATGTATGTATATATGTGTGAGGAAGTTGGAAATTCCATGGAATTGGATTGTGTTTATGAGTTTTAAGGAATTAAAGTCTTGATTGAATGTATAATCCATATTAATGTGATGATTATACCATTATGTTGTCTTAATTCCTCCATTTTTGGGCCTTGAGATATTGTGATTTAGTTGGGTTGTGTTTTAATTTGATTTGCCAAAAGCAGGCAAATCATTTTGCGTCTTGAGGAGTTATGGCCGCGTCTTGGAGGTCATGGCCGCACATATGGAAAATGAAGGATTTTGGGTCTTTAGCTCTTTGGAAAAAAGCACGCGTCGCGGGACCAATCGCCGCATGCGCCCTTTTGTAAAATGTTATACGCTTTCTGTTTTACGTGCTTGACCCTCTAATATTATGGAAATCTGTATTTGATGCCTTTAAGTGTTTGTAAATTTGTTCGAAGTGAAACGACACAGAAAATGATTTAAAAAGGAAAAAAAGGAACTAATTTGTGAGTTGTGCATGAATGTAGGTCACAACTCGGGAGGAACTATCACTCCGCCACACCACAGTGAGTAATAGTACTGTAGATGAACATTTACTTACCGTTAATAATTATTGTTATTAGCGCTCTGTTTTTCATAAGTGATTACGTTAACATTTATATTGATTGGAAATTGATGTGAACTTATGTAAACGTTGAAAGAATTTGTGTATGTCTGTATCACTCTGGAGTTACTCTGCTCTGTTGATATCCAAAGTAGAGGCCAATCTGTAAAATACGCTTTACTTATTGCTAATAATTATCCTTAGCACTCTGTTAAACGCAAATTAACTATATTAACTCATGTGAGTGATTGAGAGAATCTGTGTGCCTCTGTATAACCCTGAGACTGGTCTGTTCTGATAATATCTAGGCCTATGGCCATTCTGTATAATCTGCTAGGTCAGAGGCCGCTCTGTATAAATCTGTTGGGCCTGAGGCCGCTCTGCTAAATCTGTTGGGCCGAAGGCCAATTTGTAAATTCTGCTGGCCTAAGGCCGATTTGTAAAATCTGTCAGGCTTAAGGTCGTTTTGTATATTACGGGGCTTAAAGCCACTCTGTTTAAAGACTGGGCCCAAGGTCGTTCTGAAAACAATTACAGGATAAGATTAACTATAAGTTCTCTGCACTTACATACATTGTATCAAGTTATTCATTGGACTGTTTACGTACTATTATTCACTAAGCTTCGCTCACTCTGTGCTATGTATGTTCTATAGGTACTCAAGAGGTCAGTCCTAGCCTAACCTGGACCACTTGTCTTTTGCCATTACACTACAACCAAGCCCTTAGACGAAGTTCATTCATTTTGTGGAGTCCTTGCAGAGCTTTTGGCTACATGTACTGAACCTTTTGTCGGATATTGTAAAACATGATTAACTTTCCCTAGCCCAGTTTTGTTACATCCCCAGTCTCAGGGATAGGTCTGTATATTTGTTTATATATATAGCTGTGCGTGTGTTTGTTATATGATGAATTACCTGACATAAAGCATATGATCCTGTCATGTTAGTATTAGCTCGATGGATGTTATTTTGTGTCATTTAATGCTTCCGTTTAAGCCCGATAAGTTATACATATCGGATTTTATGTTTGTTTCTGAAGTGGTCATGCCCAAACTTTTAGGGACGGGTTTAGGGGCGTGACACTATCGGTGAAGAATAGCTATGATTATTGTAGAAATTGCATGAGAATTAGGGGAATTGAAACTATTTTCTCATCCATTGCATTGAGCATTGTTGCATATTTAACACATTTGGAAATATTGTTGTTTTGAGAAAAAAAATGGATGAATACTTTGGTGAATCTGGGTAGGTGTGTAGTTGTGATATTAAGTTGGCCTGTGTGTCCTTGATGAAAGACCAGAAACCCGGGCGGATAGGTGTCGAGCCTTCCGGTTAATACCGGTAACAATGACAAGTTGGTAGTACTTGTATAGTCCACTTGCAAACATGTCCTAGAGATTCACAGTATTGTATTCATTGCCTTTTTTTCTATTGTAAAGGAAATGATATCATGTATTGAGATATAAACTTGGCATTGCACGGTTTTGAACAGAGAAAATGAAAATGTTTTGGCATGAGCATTGCATATGTATCCACATTATATCTTTGTTAAGATTCATAAGCTGTGTTATAATATCTCTATTGGGCTTTGGTTCACCCTATGTGGAAAACTATTTTCAGGTGCTATGACATGCCTCTACCAAGGTAATAGCTTGGGAGGACTTCGAGTGAGAGCTTCATTTTGTTTACTTGTTGTAATTATTTTTGTACAAGCCTAGGGCTTTACCAGTATTGAGTTTAAACCTCACTTTTGTGTAACCAAGCATTGTCTTGAAAAGTTGTAAGCCTTTAGGATATTTCTTAATTGTTCTAACTCTTATTTCATGTCTTTAACTTGTAGCACATGCCATAGATTAAGGGTGAGGACTTGTGAATGTATAATTGTACGTGTTATCTTTTATACAATGAGATCATATGAAATGGAAGGGACATTGTATCAAGAATGGTATGATTATTTATTAATGTAATGGATGGTTTTATTGTAATTATTTTGGGGTGTTACAAGGAGAGTTTGCCCGTAGTTGGGAGGCGCATCTAATGCATCAAGGTCGAGGCAGACTCAGAGCCATTAGTAGGCTCATTCAGTTCTGACCTCATGAGCAAATCAGGGAGCCACCTCGGCTCAATTAGTGCAGTAGGCCTATGCTTTGAGAGATGAGCTGGTTGATCAGAGGCCACAGGGGTGTGTATGTTGTTACAATGCCAGAATAGTTGCTAGGATCCTTTGTTGTGAGAGGTAATTTTGTTGTGTTCAATTCTTTGGCTAGTGTGTTGATTGATATGGCTGTGTTACATTCATTTATATCTTCTACTTTTGCTTCTACATTAGGGTTAGAGATTGATCAGTTGGAGTCTCCTTTGTGGGTTGAGTCACCAATTAGGGGTAAAGTGGCATTAGGGTGAGTGTGCCGCTCTTGCGAGGTTGAGGTCATAGATCGCCGACTCTCTTTTGACTTCATCATCTTAGACATGCACTCTTTGGACACTATTTTGGGTATGGATTGGTTGACACACTTCTGGGCTACTATAGATTGTCAGCATCACGGAGTGTTTGTATGTACACCGACTGGGGATTTTTTTAATTTTCTGTGTGATCAAGGTGATAGATCATTTCCATCGTTGTTTGACTTTAAGAGTCGGGGAGGACTTAGTTTTCTCTTTGCCTTTGCCTTAGCCAATGATGGTAGCATGGGTCAGAGTGATTTACCAAGGGTAGTTTGTAAATACCTTGATGTTTTCCCTGAAGATCTTGCTGGGTTTCCACCTCATCAGGAGATAGAATTCTCTATTGACTTAGTACTTAGCACAACGTCAATTTCCATTGCGCCATATAGATTTGTAACCGCTGAGTACATGAGTTGAAGATCCAACTCCAAGAACTTTTAGACAAGGGTTTTATTCGCCCTAGTACATCACCTTGGAGAGCACCGACTCTCTTTGCGGAGAAGAAGGATGGGTTATTGCGGTTATGTGTTGATTACTACAAATTGAATCGAGTTACTGTTAAGAACAAGTATCCTCTACCCAGAACAGATGACTTATTTGACCAAATTAGAGGGTCTCATTGCTTTTTGAAGATAGACTTGAGATCAAGGTACCATCAGTTGAGGGTTAGGGAGGAGGATATCCAGAAAATGACTTTTCACACGCGTTATGGCCACTATGAATTCCTAGTAATGCCTTTCAGTTTAACTAATGCTCCTGCTTCCTTTATGGATTTGATGAATCGAGTCTTCCGTGAATTTTTAGACCATTTCGTGGTCGTATTTGTGGACGATATCTTGATTTGTTTGACCTCCAAGGAAGAACATGAGGAACATTTGCGAATAGTGTTTGACTTTCTTAGGGTGCACCAATTGTATGCTAAATTTAAGAAATACGAGTTTTGGCCGACTGAAGTGAAATTTTTGGGGCATGTTGTGTCGAGAGAAGGAGTAACTATAGATTCTTCTAAGATAGATGGCGTGCAAGATTGAGAATAACCAAAGAATGTTTTTGAGATCTGGAGTTTCCTAGGGTTAGCTGGATATTATCGTTGTTTCATAAGGGACTTCTCTAGACTAGCTGCACCTCTGACCAGGTTGACAAGGAAGGGTGTCAAATTTATATGGAACGAGACTTGTGAGAAGTCATTCCAAGAACTTAAGACTAGGTTGACTACCGCACCGGTTTTGATAATTCTAGAAAGGGGCTTGGGTTATACCATTTATTGTGATGCGTCCTGAGATGGACTTGGTTGTGTGTTGATGCAAGAAGGGAAAGTTGTAGCTTATGATTCACGACAATTGAAAGCTCATGAGAAGAACTACCCTACCCATGATTTAGAGTTAGCGGCGGTAATTTTTGCTTTGAAGATTTGGAGGCATTATTTGTATGGCGAGAAGTTTGATGTTTTCTCTGATTATAAGAGTCTAAAATATTATTTCCCCAAAAGGATTTGAATTTATACCAATGGAGATGGATGGAATTTATGGAGGATTATGGCTTTGAGTTACACTATCATCTAGGAAAGGCCAATGTAGTGGCCGATGCGTTGAGTTAGAAATCAGTGAGTAGTGTAGCAAGTGTGGCCATTCGGGAATGGGATATGCTAGGTGATATTGGCGAATTTGATTTGCATTTGGGTGAGTCTAGCAGGGGTGCTACCTTATTTACTTTAATTGCTCAACCTACCTTGATTAGCAGAGTCATAGAGGCACAACATGGTGACCTTGAGGTTAAGACAATCCGTGATAGGATCTTCAACGGGAAGAAAGAAAAGGGTTTAAACATCCACTCGGATTTGAGTGTGAGATATCTAGACCGTTTGTTTGTACTAGAATCTTGTAGAGATGAGGTACTCTAAGAATTTCATTACTCACACCTTGCGGTGCATCCAGGAGGCACAGAAATGTATCATGATCTTAGTCGTCAGTTTTGGTGGAGGGGTATGAAACGAGATGTCGCCTTATTTGTTTCAAATTGCCATACTTGTCAACAAGTAAAGGCTGAGCACCAAACACCAGCGGGTTTGCTACAACCCTTACTTATAGCCAAGCGAAAATGTGAGCATGTTACCATGGATTTTGTAGGTGGGCTTCCTAGAACACAACGGGGTAATGATACCGTTTGAGTGATTGTTGATAGATTGATTAAGTCTATGCAATTTATTCCGATGCGCACCGACAACTTAGTTGATTATTTGGCAGAGTTGTACATTAGAGAGATAGTTCTACTTCATGGGGTTCTTGTGACCATTGTCTCGAATAGAGACTCTCGTTTCATTGCCTGGTTGTGGCAGAGCCTTCAAGAGGCATTGGGAATTAAGTTGACCCTTAGCATCGCTTATCATTCCCAAATTACTAGGCAGTCAGAGCATACTATTCAGATTTTGGAAGACATGCTTAGAGCTTGAGTTCTTGATTTCAAGGGGTCTTGGGAGAGACACCTACCATTGATTGAGCTTGTTTATAACAATAGTTATCAGGCAAGTATCGGGATGGCACCGTTCGAGGCCTTGTATGGCCAACCTTGTAGATCACCAATTTGTTGGGCTGAAGTGGGTGATGCACCAATATTGGGCTCAAAGATTGTTAGTTACGACTCAAAGCCAATAGAAGAGTTATGTAGATAAGAGAAGGCGACCTCTATCTTTTGAGATTGGTGACCATGTGTTTCTTAAGATCTCGCCGATACGGGGTTTGATGAGATTTGGTAAGAATGAGAAGTTGTCTCCAAAGTTTATTGGACCTTTTGACATTTTAAAACGGATTGGAGAAGTGGCATATTGTTTGGCCCTACCGCCATAGCTTTCTGGGGTTCACAATGTGTTCCATGTATCTATGTTTAGAAAGTACGAACCCGACCCTTCACATGCACTTGATTAGGTTGATTCAAAGATAGATAAGGATGCTTTATATGAAGAGTGATTGGTCCAAATTTTAGATGTCTGAGAACAAGTGTTGAGAGGCAAGACTATACAATTAGTAAAGGTGTTATTGAGAAATCATGGGGTTGATGAAGCAACTTGGGAACGGAAGGCAGAAGTCCGCTCCAAGTATTTGAATTTATTTGCAAATGCTTAGTTTGTTCTAAATTGTAATTTTCTCTTGTGTTTGAGAATAAATCGTTGAAATTGTAACCACTTGTTGTGATGATGGTTGTTTTGTTTTGTTTTTATTTATTTATTTATTTATTTTTTAAGCATGAAGACTGTTGTAGAGTTGTCACAATTGTTGTTGAACTTATGCTTATGATTATCGTATTAGTGGTTGTTGGATTGTGGCCTTGGTCGATAGAAAATTTTGATGATGATAGTGAAATATTGTTGAGATTGAGATCTCCATGCTATAATTGATTTGTTGTTATTATGGATTCGTTATTGTCGTTACTGTGGTTGTTACCACTCAGAGCGTTTTATTGTTGTATTGTCCTTGTTCTTTGGAGGTGGTTGGTGAGAGGCATGACCAAATTTCGGGGGCGAAATTTCCTAAGGGGAGAAGATTGTGATGTCCCGAGCATTGGACTTGGCTAGTATTGTGTAGTTTGATAGCGTGCATTACTTTCGGTGTTTGTTTATCATATTGGGTTGCTGATAATTCTTTTATGCTCTTACTAAATTCCCCTTAACATTTCTGGGTTAAATTTTTTGACTTTGGGCATTGGAACCTGTTTTGGGATGCGAAATCAAATTCTTGGTTTTCTGGGCAAAACTGTTCGTGCGAATTTGGCAACAGCTAGAGCGGAATCATACAGAGTCTTCTGATTTTTTTTGGGTAAAACCGCTTGTGCGGATTTGGGTTCCGCTCAAGTGGATTTTCTGTGAAAAATCTGGGTTTTCTCTAGAGCAAACCGCTCGTGGAGGCACATAATTCACTCATACGGAATTGGGATTCCGCTCATACGAAATTGAAACCGCTCGTACAAATTTTGACGTGTCTATCTCAAAATTTGAGCCTCAAAACTGATGCCAAAAACGTGTTTTGCGCACTTTTTCAATTCTTTCTATCTCTCTATACTCATTTTTTCTCTTTCTTTCTACAAACACACCCAAATCAAACTTCTTTCTAAGATTTAGCAAAAATCTTCAAGAATTTGAGGGGGCTTTTTACACTAAATCGATGAGAGCTACGTTTACACCAATTGAATCGAGTTTTCATCAACGTTGAGTTTTAGGGTTTTCATCCCTTTCATTTTCCAAGCTTAAGGTATGGATATTCTTCTAGTTATATATATGTTTTTGCAAGTCTATACTTGTTCGGAGTATTTCTTCAAGTTTGGATCATGGTTTTGGGTTAATGAACCCTAGATGATATTAGAAGTGGATTTTTCTCTATTTATCCCGAAGCTTTTGAGAGTATTAGATGTGTTCTAAAGTATGGGTGTTATATTGAAAAAATCTTTTTAAAAATGGAACAAAAACCTAGTTTTGGTGACAACCCTAAAATTTGGAGATTTTGAGAAAAAGTTGAGATATTGTGAAATTTATGCTTGATAAGTTGTTAGGTGAATGAATGATGGAGGAAATTTCTATAGTTGTATCAAATAAGAAAATTTCATAAGAAAATGAGAACTGTTGAGTTGAGAAGCTTGAGGAATAGTTTATTGTTGTTTGTCTTGGAAAGACCAAATTTTAAAAAAGATGATTTACACGTGGAGAATGCATGAATGATGGCATGGTTATATTATCTCTTGGAAAAAAAAAAATGTATTATGATGTTACACTGATAAGAGATGTGGAAATTTGATCACAATGGAGGATTGTGTGGTGGAATTGAAAATGGAATTATGTTAATGCAGTGTTACATTTTGCATTGCCTTTCCATTTAATCATTATTGCAATTGATTTTGAATATTGCATTGGAAAATTATTGCTTTGAGAAAGGAATTATTTTGTGAAACAGGATATTTTTTATTTGTTTTGGGTAAATACGTTGGTAAGTCCAAATAAGAGGTGTAGTTTGGTGTTGGTTAAGTTGGCCTGGGTATCCATGGCGAAAGATCGAAAACACACGTAGAGGAGGTACCACGTGCCTTTCGGTTAGCAACTGATAAAGTGGTTGATTAGTAGTGCTTGATATGCCTACTTGCTGACACCAACTTAGGGATTACTTGAGTCGTATTTACCACTTCTTGAACTACATTGAAATTATGGAATTATTGTGTTTTCAAATTGCATTGAGCATAAGATTTTCAAAAGATAGAGATATATGTTTTGAGCATGACATGATATATGCATTCATCTCAGGAGGTTGTATAAAATATATATACTTTGTTAAGATCTTCTTATTGGACTTTGTGCTCACCTTATGGGATTTTGTACAGGAAAGGATGTGGCGATCCCGCCGAGTTAAAGGCGTGGAATGTATCTTGAGAGCACAAGGCTCTTTTCTTTGGTTGTAATTATTTTTGACAAGATAAGGGCTTTATATATATGGGTTCGAAAACTATTTTTGTGCAACCAGGCATAAGCCTTGAAATTTGCAGCCCTTGAGGGCATTAATTTGTACTTGACTTATTGTGCAATATGTCATAGATTCATATTCCATGAATGTTGAATGTTTAATCGAATGTGGAATATTTTTTGTAAATCTCTAGAGTTTAATGAAAATGTTAGAGATTGGTGATGATGTTAACGCTGAGGCTTTATGTTCCGTATACTTTAAGTAATGGAAGCTATTAATTTTGGAGAATAAGATTATGTTGTTGAAAGATAATGAGTCTATTTAGGTTAAGTTCTTTGGGGTGTTACTGCACCTATTGAAATCTTTTCATCTTTTGAGTTTATCCATTTTTATTAATGATAAAAAGGAGAATGAAATATAATAATATTTATTATGTACTTACTTAACTTGATATGATTACATTTTATACATCATATGTTTCATGTGATTGTTCTATGATTGCTATATCTGCACAAAATCACCATAGAAAAATGAAGCGTCATAACCTCAAGAAGAGTTTTCTTAAAATTAATTTTTGATCATATGCATAATCTTAGGGGGAGTTTTTCTAAAGATATATTATGAAATTACTCTAATTTTTTTTCTCTCCTTATTTGCACCAAAAATACTTTTTATTACAAAAAAATAAAAAATAAAAGAGAAATGTTTGCAATTTTATTTCAGAAGGAGAAACTATTTCTAGATTACATGTTGTTTTGAGTAGGCTTCACCGATTTTTTGTGCTTAACTTTTCTCAATAACTTTTCATGAGCCTTCTGAACTTGAACCTTCCTATTTTCGACCTCTATGAGTCGTGGAATTATAATGGTTGCGTAATATTACACCGCATTCTCCAACTTTGCATTTTTACTCTCTAGACTTCTCTTCACCTCATGAGTTTCTCCAAGGATCGGAGTGACATGTTTGGTTTGGTTGAGTTTTTTGACACTAGTTTGGTTCATTGGAAATTTGCCTTTTTTCTTAGTGAAACTAGAGTTTGGCACACTCAATACGTGTGTAAGTTAAATAAATAAAAATAAAATAAAATAAAATATCTAACATATATTGGTTGTAATCTCAAATGATAAGAGTTTTTCCTATCAAATTTGTAGTTTTGAGTTCAAGTCTTGGCCTTTTTTTTATTTTTATTTTATTTTAAAACAAAACTTCAAGAAACCAATTTAAATGCTCACATATACAATAGAATATAAGCCATATATTACAAATGAACAATCTATTCTTAAAAACATATATATATATATATATAGATAAAAATAACTTGATGGTATCACAATTGATATTCAATTAACTTAATTTTTTGTATGAATAATTTTTCTAATTGATTGTATGATATGAACAATTTAAATCACTAAAATAAATCCAAATTAATCTTATAATAATTTAAGTTCACAATAAAATTGAGATTTACAACTTTAACAAATCCAACCTCTTTGATCACACTATATATATGACTTGAAGATGAAATCATGACTTTTAATTTGCGATTTAAAAGGTGTGATCTTTTTGGTAAATAATTTAGAAATTATAAGATTTTTATAATTTGTTATTTGAAAAATAATATTAAGCCAGATCAATGGTGATTCCTCTCATTGACCAAGTTAAAATTTTACTGGTTCTTTACTATAAAACGCTGACGTACACCCAATGGCAGCTGAGATTGGATGATATTGTCTAAACACAGGTCGTAGGATAGCATGTCAATTTAGATGACATTAGCCACGCAAGTTAGGCTCTGTTTGGTGAAGCATAAAAAACCTTTTTTTTTTTTTTTGTGTGTGTGTGACTATTTTAGCGAAATATAATAGCACCTCCAAGACCCTCTAAACGAGGCATGTAGTTATTATAATTAGTATCATCATATTTTAATCACCCTAACGAATTAGATATTACAATAGTAATTTTAACAAAAAAATTTCAAGACGACACATTTTAAGAGTCTTAAGAGGTTTTTTAAACAATTTGCCTCTATACACAGGTAAAATAAAAGCAGAGCCGACTCTTATACAAACATATATATAAATGTCCCAAAGTAGAATTTTAATATGAACCAATTTTTGAATATGTTTTGACAGAATCCAACTAGTTGATAATTCAAATTTTATTTAAAAATTTCAAACTTTTGCATTTTTAATTGTAAATTTAATAATCAAGTTTATTTTAACCAACTTGTCAACCAAACTTATTCAATTACCTCACTGAATGTATGATTCAATCTTTGAAACGTTTCTTTTTCTTTTAAACAATTGTAAATAATAACTATAATCAATAATATTCTATATACAATTCATATATTTAGAAAACAATCATCAATTAGTTTTAAATAATTCATCATATCAATAAATTTTTGTTTCTTAGGAACCCTTTTGAGCAAGTAAAATAAAATAAAAAAATAAATAGGACTTGATATTTTTTCAAATCTTTTGGGGGTCTTTTTCTCAACCAATTTTCAAGCGTCCAAAGCGGTCGCTTGTGCGGCTTATACCCAAACACGGCACTGAATAAAGAGTAACGTTGAAGCACATAAATGGAAAACGTTGAAGCACATAAATGGAAAAGGAATTAGACAAAATAAAAAAATACTTTTTATATATTTTAACTAATAAAAAATAGAGAATACGATTGAAATTGTTTCAAATTAGTTGTTTGGGTTCCACTAAAAAAATTTAAATAAAAAATCACATTTTTTTCCGAACCCTTCTTGTTTGACATAACAAGATTTATTTTCCAAACTTTTTTCTTTAATGAATATTAATTTTTTTTTCACTTTCACTTGAAAAGGAAATTAACCTTAAAATAACCAAAAATAAAATAAAAATAAAAATACAAAAAATTCACTAACGTCAAAACAAATTTCAAACCCCATATCAAACTTCCCAACGCCAAAAAAAAAAAAAAAAAAAAAAAAAAAAATCATTTAGTTTTTTAGCAACAACTTTTATCTAAGGAAAAGAAATCCACTGAAAACATATTTACCAAACCAACCCTAAGTAAGATTATTGGATTCGTGGAATGCGCATGCTATGCCATTGCATTGGTATTTTGAGGTTATATTTGATTTATGAATTTAGTGAGAGATTTGAAAAGACAAGGAGAAAAAGTAAATGGTATATGAATGAAATATATTTACATTTTACCTGCATTTCTATTGGCTTTCTTAACACTTTGAGGTATAAAATGTAATTTGTTGCATGCCAACAAAAAACTAAAGTCCTTACAGAATTTTATAAGCCCAATTACTTATCAGACAATTGTAAATAAGCTGTTTTAGTCTCAATGAAGAGGATTTTATTGAGTGCATTTTTAGTAAGAACTAATATCATTTAATTTGAACTTCGAAACAAAATGGGAGAGAGAAACTAGACAAAAAATATGTAATTGAATAACTGAATAACACAATTACAAATGTTACCTTGAATAAAGACAACTTCGAAGGTAGAATTTTGAAAGTATGGGAATTACTTTAATGTACTCCAACAAAGTGCAAGTGTAGTACTCAAAATGTAAAAATTAAAAAAACAAAGATGTTGAGAATAATTTCACCGTGAATTTAACAAACCCGAACTCAATAACAAAAGAAAAGTTCAATTAGTATCTAGCTCGACATGAACAAAGAAAGTCAAATTTTTTCTAAACAATTGCTTTGATTTTTTAAAAATTATTTTTAAATGAATTGTCATTTCTGTTTAGTGAATATTTTTTTTTCATATTTTAATCAAATTTTTAGTACTTTTTGGTCAATAAAGCTTGGGAGCTCGAGAAACCCCCCCCGAATCCCCCGAAATTCAGGAGGGAGAGAGAGAGAGGCAGTGTGAGCTTCGCCGTCGCCCGATGGTCGTCGCCGCCCGTCGCCTCGCAGCAGCTCGTCGTAGTGTCGCCGGCGTGGCCTCGCAGCAGCGTCACCCCGCAGCAGCTCCGCCTCGCCCCCTGCCCCCGCCTCCGCCCCGCCTCCCCCTCCCACCTGCCTCCCCCTCCAACCCCCCCCCCCCTCCAACCCTAGTTTGTTGGCCCCCTCCCTTCCTCCTCCTCTCCTTCTCCTTCCTCCTCCTTCTCCTTCTTCCTCCTTCCTTCTCTTTTCTGATTCTCTTCTTCTGAAATGGAAAGAAAAAAAAAAAAAAAAAAAATTCAAAAACGACGTCGTTTTTGAATTTCGGGGGATTCGGGGGAGAGGATTTCGAGCTACGAATCAAAACTCCTTTTTGGTTACATCTAATCTCACTACAAGAAAAAGCATTTTTGCCGACCACTTTTAGCTACTAAAACCAATTTAGTCGCCAAAAGTCATGGAATTGGCTACCAAAAAAAATTTTAGTCGGCAAAAGTCAACTTTTTAGCTACTAATTTTTTTTAGTAGGGGAATGTTGATTATTGGCTACTAAAAAATTTTTTGTAGCTAAAGATATTACAATTGGCGACTAAAAAATTTTTTAGTAGCTAAACATATCACAATTGGCGACTAAAAAAAAATTTAGTAGCCGTAGAGGTATCTTTAGCTACTAAATTGTTTAGTAGCCGAATGAAAATAAAAAAATTAATTTTTAATCTTTGCCGACCAAATTTTTAGTCGCCAAATGTCAAGTTTCGGCGACCAAATTTATTTTAGTCGCTATAGACCTACTTTCGGCTACTAAATGTTTGGTAGCCGAATGAAAATAAAAAAAATTAGTTTTTAATATTTCCCGACCAAAGTTTTGGTCGCCAAATGTCAAGTTTCGGCGACCAAATTTGTTTTAGTCGCTAAAAACCTACTTTCGGCTACTAAATCTTTGGTAGCCGAATGAAAATAAAAAAAATTAATTTTTAATCTTTCCCGACCAAAGTTTTGGTCGCCAAATGTCAAGTTTCGGCGACCAAATTTATTTTAGTCACTAAAAACCTACTTTCGGCTACTAAATCTTTGGTAGCCGAATGAAAATAAAAAAATTTAATTATTTATATTTATATTTATATTTATATTTATATTTTTATTTTTATTTTTATGAAGAGGTTGTACACCCACCATCCAAAAATGTTAATTTTTTTAAAAAATTAATTATTAAAATAATATGAATTTCTTATTTTGTCCTTTTTTTAAATCCATTAATAATAAAAAATTTACAATTATGACAATTGATATTTCTAAAAAAATATACTATCAAAAAGTAATTTTGATAAATTAATATTTTTAAAATGTAATAATTGTATTATAAAAAGAAATTAAATTCTGAAAATAGACTATTATTTTGAGATGAAAAGTACAATTAAACTATTTATATTTTTACATCATCATGTTTCAATAATACTAATAAATTAAGAATAAATCAAAATTCACAAATAAAAGACAAAATATCCTAATTATTTATCATTTCAATAAATTTTTCAATATTATTACCAGTACTAATAAAAGACAAAATATCCCAATTATTTGTAAGACTTATTGATATTATTTCAGATTTTAAATTTTTTCTTAATTTTTTAATAATTAATTTTTTCAACTTTTTAAAATTATTTTTACGTTATACACGGTTAATAATAATCAAACACTATTGTTAATTTAAATTTGGAGGGAGACATTTCTAATTTAAATTTGAGGGATTTATAAAAGTAATTGGCGACTAAAAAAACACGGGTTGAGCTGGCTCAGAATTAAAATTTTTTTTTTTTCCTTCTTTTATTTTTAATTTTCTTTCTTTCTTTTCTTTCTTATTTTATGTATATAATATAAGAATATAAGAATATAAGAATATGAAATTTTAAATATATTATTATATTTTTAAGTAAAAAAAATATTATGACAAATATTTAAGATAATTTAATATTTGTAATTTATAATTTTATTACTTATATTTTTATTTTATTTATATTATATTTTTACTTATATTTTCATTGGCTTCAGATTTCAGATTTTAGTTTTTCTGTCTCTCACTCTCTAGGGTTGTATTTTCTTTATTTTGTATATTAAGAGAGAGAGACAAAGAGACTGAAGATGGTAGTGGCGAGCAAAGCAGGGGGCTGGGCATTCAAGGCCTTCACTCATCTATCTGTTTGCCTATCTATCTATCTGTTTGTCTATCTGTCTGTTTGTCTGTCTCTCTCTGTGTCTCTCACACATCTATCTCTTCTCTCCTTTCTCTATCTCTCTTTGTCTCTTTTTGCTCTCTGTCTCTTTTTCTGTCTCTCACTCTCTATCTCACTCTCTATCTCTCTCTCTTTCTCTCTCTCTTTTTCTTTCTCTCTCTCATCTCTCTATCTCTTTCTATGTCTTTCTCTCGATCATCTCTTTTCGCTCTCTATCTCTCTCTTTGTCTATCTCTTACTCATATCTTGTTTCTCTCTGTCTTTGTCTCTGTCTCTATCTCTTTCTCTTTTCTACTCTGTCTCTGTCTTTATCTCTGTCTCTCTATTTCTAAATTTTGTAATTTTTTTTCATAAACTGAGTCATAAAACTCCAATAAAGTAAAAAGTATAAACAATAAAAAAATAAAAAAAATTAATTTAACAAGCCTGATCTATTTTTCACATCTCTTTTCCTTTCTGTCTCTCTGTCTGTCTGTCTCTCTATATCTCTTTCTCTCTTTATCTCTCTCTCACTTATCACTCTTCTCTCTTTCTTTCTCTCTCTGTGTCTGTTTGTCTGTCTCCCACTCTTCTCTCTCTCTCTCTCTCTTTCTTTCTATGTGTTTATCTATCTGTTTATCTCTCTCCTCCATTGTGTTCACATTGCTCATCTCTCTTCTCTTTATCTCTCTCGCTCATCTCTCTTCTCTCTATCTTTCTCTCTATCTCTCTCGTTCATCTCTCTTCTCTTTATGTCTCTTTTGCTCATCTCTCTTCTCTCTATCTCTCTCGCTCATTTCTCTTCTCGCTATCTCTCTCTGTCTCTCTTGTCCAGCTCTCTTCTCTCTATGTTTCTTTTCTGTCTATCACTCTCTCTCACCGCCCATCTCCTCTACCACCTTCACCACTACTGCAAACATCATTTCACCACCACTATTACTTCTACTGTCGCTACTTCACCTCTACGACTACCATTACTACTATTATCGCTACCACTCTACTACCACCACTACTACTACCACCACTATTACTTTTCTGTCTATTACTTCTACTGTCGCTACTATCGCTACCTCTCTTTCACCCCTGCCACTCCATTTACACTACCACTATCACAACTTCGCCACTAATCTCTTTCGCCATCACCATCACCACCACCACCACCATCATCTCTTATCCACCACCTTCATTGACTACAGAAAATTAACTTTTATTTTAGTGAAAAATATTTTTCATTAAAATATATATTACCCCTACTTCTACAAAATATTTTTTAGTATTAATTTTTTCCTTCTTTTTTTTTAAATTTTCTTTCTTTCTTTTCTTTCTTATTATATATATATATATATAATATAACAATATAAGAAAATAAGATTTTAAAATATATTATTATATTTTTTAGTAAAAAAAATATTACGACAAATATTTAAGATAATTTAATATTTTTAAATTTTTAAATTTATAATTTTATTACTTATATTTTTATTTAAATATAATTTTAATATATTTGTTACTTTTATTCCTTATATTTGTTACATATATATATTTTTTTCTTTCTTATTGTAGTGCCTATTTATATATATATTTTTTATTATTTTTACTTTTACCGACTAAATATTAGTCGCCGATTATAATTAAAAATTTTAAACATTATGCTTCAGACTTGGGAGGGAAACTTGGGAGGGAAATGTGTAAGTTTCATTTTTATGTCTCTCACTCTCTGACTCTCTCCCTCTTTCTCATTCTCTCACGCCTCTGCCCTCCTCCATCTCTCTCTCGCCTTTGTCTCCGTCGGCGTCGGGTACGGGAGCATCACCGCCATCACGCCTCTGCCCTCGTCTAGCTCTATCTCTCTTTCTGGTAGCAGCTCTGTTCTTGACATTGGTGAGTGTTTTTCCCCGATTTTTAGGGTTTTAAATTTAGGGATTTTGCCTCAATCGCAAGAATGCTCTCTGTCGTTGTTGTCGATTTGCAGTAGTGAGCATGGGAAACAAGGATGGACCTCTGTTTGTTTTTTTTAAACAAGGATGGACCTCGATTTGCAGTAGTGAGCAGTAGTGAGCATGTCCTACATTTGTTTTTTTTTAATTATTTTATTATTGAAATCCAGATGCTTTTTCTTGTTTCATTTATCTTCTGGAAAAAAGGTTTTGGGTGGGTAATACCTGTGTTGCCAATGCTGAAACTTCTAGATTGGTTTAATTTCCTATCTTATTGGCATTAATAGATGGTGGATCTTAGATGATCCTCTTTTATGCGTCTCTTGAAATTTTGATCCATTAACGTGCAATAATTTTTATCTTTCTATTTATGCTGTAATTTAAATAGTATTCCTTTAATGATTTGCAATTTTTTACTCTACTTTCCATTTTGGTGCAATTTACCCTTTAATTTTCAATTATCACCTAATTGAATTTCCACTTAAATTCAATTTGGTGTTAAATATGTGAACTTCTCAAGAAGTTCCTCATCTTTTTGTGTGTTTGTAAGTGGCAGGTTCATGGAGAGCTAGATACAAAAAATGGAGCTCCAAGTTATTTAAGTGCAATGATAAGGCACTTCTATCCAGATGTATGTACTCAATTTTTTTTAAAATTTTTTTATGGCTAAAGCAATTAATGTGAGCAAGTTGCCACTTGAATTTTTTAGATCCTTCTTCTGATCTTGACATTGTTATACTTTGGGGCATTCTCAAGTTGCCCTTTGTGAACTTGAATTTTGGGCTCTAATCATTACATTTACTCATGGTACTTGTACATTGTTATACTTTGACAGAGGAAATCAAGAGGAGCTGCTGAGTTTACTTGGGGCATTCTCAATTTCCAGAAAGACCAAGATATAAGGCTTAAAGTTGGGTATGAAGTCTTTGACAAGGTATATATGCTCTGATCAATATTGTTCAAAGAAATTATGCATAAAACCTTTCCTAAATTTATCAATACTGTTATTTGAAGTCTCATAGATGCGTAGCTCTTCTTCTAAATGTAATGAGAGTTTTTTCCCCCTTTGCATGTAAGTGACCTTCCACTTATACTATGTTTTCCATGAATCACTATGTTTTTCCTCAAGTTAGATTCATCTCTTACCTGTGGTGGATTCTGTTATTTTAAACCTTTGTTCTTGCTTTTTTATTTATCTTTAGTTATATCTTTTACTTGTTCTAAAAATATAAATAAATAATTAAAGAAGCATGTCCTAGACAATCTGTCCATAAATAACTAAAGAAGCATGTCCCAAACAGGTAATACTACCTTCTTGAATACCCTTTTGATAATGTAAACAGGTAATATATATAAATTTTGTGACATGTTAATCATAACACAATCATTAACTATTCAATAAGATGTAAATGTTTTAAATGCTTACCTGTTAATGTCCCTCATGTATTTGTGAATTGTTTCTCTCCTTATTTTAACTAAAATGTAGAGTTAATTTGTGGAACTGATATCTCAACATAGAAGTGTTATATGTAAGAATATCTATGTCATAGAAGTGCTTATTCAGTTATCACTGAGGGTGTAAGTAGTTTGAATAATGAACTCTTTCTATTACATATAGATTAATTGTTTACTTAGTAAGAATTAATAAGTTGTCTTTGTCATGCAGTTCAATTCGAGCCAAAGGGAAATGGCATCCACTTGATTCCCAGATCCCTTTTGAGTATTGCTATGATTTAAGGTCAGTTTCAACCAGGAGACTTAATAGTGACCTTTGTTCTTGTAAACTTTTTTTGAGCCCTCGAGGATTGACTCTTTTTCACATGCAGTGATAAAAAAATAATGAGCAAACCTTATAAAAAAATAATTTCTCTTGGATATAGCAGTTATGTATGGACTTGTATATTAGCTGGAGCCTTATTGAAAAGTGAAGTTATAAAATTGGACAAAGTTCTCAAGTAATATGAAGGTCAAAAATGAAGAGAAGGCTGGAGGAGATGAACAAGTTCACATCTTCATTTCATTTTCTTTTAGAGATCTGTTATGGGGAGCTCTAGGAATTCACTGCCTTCCAACCATTTTTGTGTTTGTTTACTCTGGGGCATGTCTTGTTTCAAGATTCATTGATGTAGTCAAAAATTTGATTAGTGTGATTTAATGGGGTTGTGGGGCCAGCAGTTTAGATTGTCATGTAACTTGAATACTTTTTTTTTGTTGATAAATTGTCTTGTAACTTGAATACACATGCAGAGATTCATACCCGTCAAATGTATGTCATTTAATAAACCTGTTCAATTGTGTTCTGATTTGTCTAATTACAAAGCCTCCAATGTATTTTTTTTTCCTATTCGTTGGAATTCATAATTATAAAACCATAATTATATGTGTATAACATAAAACCATAATTATATAAAAGTATGTTTTAAGGAAAAGCTAGTACTCATAGATAAATTGTCATATTCTCTGGATTTAAAATGCAGCCCAAATGTGTCCAAGTGCAAATTTGTTCACATATTAAGTGCTTCAGAGATTGTATTTGTAGAAGTTCCTTGTCAGCGATTCATATTGAATAATTTGTATAAGCTACTGAGTAATGTTGTTGGAGGGCTGACTCTCTCCCTCTCTCTCTCTCATATATATGGATTCGTTTTGCAAATGTTAATACTCTCTGATTGACTCTGAAATTGGCCAGGGAATGCCTTAAGTTGATTCCTCATGAGAAGTTCTCATTTGCAAAGATTTGGTTATTGGCTGCCCAGTTTGAAATACAACAGTTGAATTTGAAGGGTGCACGGCTCATCCTCGGCAATGCCATTGGGAAGGCTCCGAAAGATAAGGTGATATAGATTAATGATTTTGTATGACATTTTGGCCTACACCAGTGCTGATGAATTTCATGACCTCATGCAAGTTTTGATGAATTTTGTAACATTATGTTGTTGATCCCTCATTTTAACAAACAGATATTCAAGAAGTACATTGAGATAGAGCTGCAACTTGGTAACATAGATCGTTGCCGAAAGCTTTATGAGAAATATTTGGAGTGTGCCCCAGAGAACTGCTACGCGTGGAGCAAGTATGCTGAGTTAGAGAGATCGCTTAGTGAAACTGAGAGGGCCAGATTTTTTGAGCTTGCCATTGCACAACTTTGCCTTGGATATGCCAGAGTTATGGAACTAAAACATATATCTGTACTTTGATATGATTGAAGCTGAAATTTATTTTTCCTATAGTAGATTTGTAATGTTGAATATAGTCCTGGTGTCACTGTTGAAATCCCCCTACTTTCAAACATGATCTGAACACAATGTCAACAACAACCAAAAAAAATCATTTCAAAAAATCTGACGTTGGATTAGACTTGGAGTGTATGGAATTTGTATTATATATAGAATTGGATGTTTTTGGATGCTTGGGACTGAAATGTGTGCACGTTGTTGAATGATTTAATGGTTGATAATATATTTTAGTGTTGATGGATTATATTGTTTATACAGGGTACAGGTTGATAATATATATATTTTTTAATGTATTATATGGATTATATGCTTTAATGGTTATTCATGTAATAATTACAATTGTTTAATTTTTTTTTTTAAAATAGAAAATTATTTGGCTACCAAATGTTTGGTAGCCAAATAGGTAATCAAAAGTTTTGGCTACTAATAATTTAGTAGCAAAAACATAACTCAAAACGTTTTTGCCACCAAATATTTAGTAGCTAAAAAATTTGACAATGAGAGAAATAAACTATTGGCTACTAATACTTTAGTGGCCAAAACATACCTTTTGCCGACTAAACTAAGATTAGTAGCCAAATGTGTACTTTCGGCGACCAATTATTTAGTAGCTAAAAGTGATACCTTTCTCGACCACAACAAGTTAGTAGCCAAAAAGCCTCATTCGCCGACTAATACTTTAGTGGCGGAAACATACCTTTTGCCGACTAAACTAAGATTAGTAGCCAAATGTGTACACTTTCGGCGACCAAAAAAATTTTAGTCGCCAATACTATCGCCGACAGAGTAAAGGCGACGAGCTTAGCGACGAAAAATTTTGGTCGCTAAAACGTTTGGCGACTAAATAAGTGACTTTTGGCTACCAATATTTTGGTAGCTAAAAGTGACATTTCTTGTAGTGTAGATGCTTCTAAAAAGTAAAAAAATTTACTACAATATAAAAAATTTCCCAAAAAATAAAGGAAAATTCAAATAAAAATATGTGTGCATTTTTGTTCAGATTTTCATTTCTTTCTTAATGATTTTTTTTTTCATAATTTGTCAATTTTAAAATTTTTTTTTATAGTTTTTTCGATGCATCAAATCTTGATATATTTATAAAGAAGTATAATAATTTTTTAAAAAAAATAGTAAACTTGTTCAAATGGTGCCTAAATTGAGAAATTTTCCCAACTTTCATCGTAACTCACTGCGAAGTCAATGTATAATTTTGGTTTGAACATGTATTTTCCACACAACTCATGCTTGCCGACTAATTAGATTAGTACTTTATGGTTCCAAATATGACTGGGTCATATTATTCTTTATTTTTTAGTGATTTGTTTTTCTTATTTAGTTTACTTTTATTTTTATTTTTTACAGTTTTTTAGATGCATCCAATCTTGATATATTTATAAAGCAAAAAATTTTGACTAAAATATGAAGAAAAAAAAATTCAGTGAAGACAAATAAAAACTCATTTAAAAATAATTTCTGAAATTTTAAACCAATTGAAACCTATGTACTAGAAACTTGAAACATTTGCAAAATGCATTGAGATAGGAAAATTTTGAACAAAAAAAAAAAAAACTTGTTCAAATGGCGCCTAAATTGAGAAATTTTTCCCAAATTTAATCTGTTACTCACTGCATAGTCAATCGATAATTTTGGTTTGAACATGTATTTATCATTTTGTCATTTTTGTGATCAAAGTGCTCTAAATACTTCAGAACCACTTGATCTAAGGCATATTTTGGCAATTATAAAAAAAATAAGTTTATTAATTTGTTGTCTTATTTAGGTTACAATACTTCTTTATTTTTATATATATATTTTTTAAAATTAATTTAGAAAATCAATAAATTAACTTTTGTCCAACTAAAGTCAATTTTTGTAATCTATGACGGGTTCCACACAACTAAAATGTAGTATTTATTTGAGTGTTATACTGTTAAGTGAGTTATATTATTCTTTATTAATTATAATAAACTCCTTCTTGGTCTTATGGACCTAGTCCATTGAATAGGAATTTATATGATCACAGTAATTTAATTGTGAATCTAAATACATTTAAAGAGTAAAATAAATTGATTATAATATTAAAAAAATTCCCAGAAAATAAATAAAAATTTGACTAAAAATCTGTGCTTTTTTGTTCAGATTTTCATTTATTTTTTAGTAATTTTTTTTCATATTTAGTTATTTTTTTTTTAGTTTTTTAGATACATCTAATTTTAATATATTTAGGCCTCGTTTGGGAACAGGCTAATTTAGTAATTTTTTAATTATTTGACTAAAATGTGATGTAAAAAAAATTAGTATGTTTGGAATGACTTTTTGACTTTTTATGAAAAGATGTGCAAAAAGTAGAGAGAAAAGGGAATCTTTGACTTTTTGATATGAGTTGTTGACTTTTTGACTTTTTTAGTGACTTTTTGGCTTTTTGGCTAAAATAGCCTCTTGCCAAACGAGGCCTCATAAAACAAAAACTTTTGACTAAAATATGCAAAAAAAATAAAAAATAATAAAAAAAATTCAATAAAGACAAATAAAAACTCATTTAAAAATAATTTCTGAAAATTTAATCCAAGCAAAGCCTATGTACTAGAAACTTCAAACATTTGCAAAATGCGAAATTGGAAAATTTTGAACACAAGTATAATAATTGTTTTAAAAAAATAGTAAACTTGTTCAAATGGCACCTAAATCGAGAAATTCTTCCAAATTTCATCGTTGCTCACTGCAAAGTCAATGGATAATTTTGGTTTGAACACGTATTTACCATTTTGTCATTTTTGTGATCAAAGTGCTGCAAATACTTCAGAAGTCGTTGATCAAAAGCTTATTTTGACAATTAGAAAAAATAATTTATTAATTTATTGGCTTACTTAGATCACCTTATTTTTCTAACTTTTTGTATCTTTTTTTAAAAAAAGTTAAAAAAAAATCAATAAAATAACTTTTTTTTCCTACTTAGGTCAATTTTTGTAAGCTATGAGGGTTCTACACAACTCATGCTTACCTATTAATTAGATTAGTACTTTATGAAGAAATGATCACTAAGATGTAGTATTTATTTGAGGGTTATACTTAAGTGGATTAAATTATACTTTATTAATTATTATAAACTCCTTTTTGGTCTTATGACGTGGTCCAGTGAATAGGAACAGTAAACCTCAATACGATAAAAGTAATTTATTTGTGAATCTAAATATATCTAAAATGTCCTTTTTTTGTGCATTTTTGTCTTCCTCGCTCGAGCGAAAATGTCCTCGCTCGAGCGAAGGATTGCGTTTGGTTTAAAACCTGAAGGGAGTGAATGTACGCTCGAGCATAGAATTGGTGGATCGAGCGAAGGTCAATGCTCGCTCGAGCGAAGATGAAGGTGGCTCGAGCGAACAACTGCTTCCACACAAAAACCTGAAAGTGTTGTTTCCTCGCTCGAGCGAAGAGTTCGTGGCTCGAGCGAAGGCTCTAGTAGAAATCACGTAAGATAAGCTTCTTGCTCAAGCGAGAGAAGCCTCGCTTGAGCGAGCTTCAGAATCCGAAATTTCTCAAGTGTTTGGTTTCTTTCAGAACTGGGATTCTTTTTGGCTTTCTATAAGAAGATGGTTTTTCTCCTAAAACTAGGTGACTGGTTTTCTAGATCTAATTCAAGAGTTCTAGAGTTTTGTTTGAAGTTTTCTTCTGAGATTTTTCATAGTTTTCCTTGATGTTCTTGAGAGAGTTCTAAACTTATGCATTGAGATTCATACATCAAGGAGGTTGATTCTTAAAATTCAAGTGAGTTCTCTTGTGGATTAGAAGATTAAAACGTAGAATTCAAAAGGCGTTTGATTCTCTGTGATCGTTAATTCGACAAGTGAAGTTGTGGTGTGGAATCAACTTCAGGATCAGTTCCGTGACGAAGGCGTGGTGAAAGAGTTACAGAAGATTCAGAGACAAATTGACTGGGTTGGGTAATTTGTATGGTATCTTTGTAATCTTTTAGTTCTTCAGTAGTGGATTGATCAGTGGCGGTTCGCCCGTGGTTTTTGATTACAATTGAAGGTTCTTCAATTGTGGTTTTTTCCACGTAAAAAATCGTTTGTGTCGATTTATTGTTTATTCTTAAAAACAAACAAACTAAAATCACTCTCGTAAGTGCTTGATGATTTTAGGTTGAGTGTTTTGAATTGTTGGGATTTGGAATACGTTAATCTTGATCTAATCACGAATCACATAGGATTTTCAATTGGTATCAGAGCGGGTCACTCTTTGTTTTATCAAAAACTTTGTTTTTTCAAAACTATAGGATTGTGATTTTGTGTGACTAGTATCATGGATTCTATTTGTGAAGGTAACTCGACTCATAGACCCCTTTTACTAGACGGTACAAACTATTCTTATTGGAAAGCTCGTATGAGAGCATTTTTAAAATCCATCGATGAGAAAGTTTGGCACTGCGTAATCTTTGGGTGGAGTGAACCTACAATCACCGTTAATGGCATTGATATTCCTAAACCCCTTGATAAATGGGACACAACTGATTACCAGAACTCGAGTTGGAACAGCAAGGCTCTCAACTCCCTCTTCTGCTCTGTCACACCTGAAGAATTCCGTCGAATTTGCACGTGTGAAATAGCAAAAGAGGCGTGGGATATTCTTGAAACAATTCACGAAGGTACTACCTCTGTTAAAAGGTCAAAACTTCAACGTCTCACCTCCGCCTTTGAAACCCTTTTTATGCGCGACGATGAGACGTTTGATGATTTCTATGCTAAACTCAGTGATATCGTGAATTCCTGTTTCACTCTCGGTGAAAAAATCCCGGAAGCGAAAGTTGTTGGAAAAATTTTGAGGTCCCTTCCCGAGAGGTTCCAATCAAAGGTGACAGCCATTGAGGAGGCTCAGAATGTTGATACCCTCAAGCTCGATCAATTGGTTGGAAATTTGCAGACTTATGAAGCCCACCAAATTTCAAAGAAAAAGCAAAAAGAAACTATGGCTTTCACGAGTGCTCATGAAATTGCAAAACCTCAGAATGAATTTGATTTAGAGTGCGAGATAGCGGCTATGCTTACAAAAGCAGTTTAAAATTTTTTTGAAAAAAGCCTAATTTGAGCCCTATTTCAAAAGATAAGAGTAATGACAAACCCAAAACTGTTCCACCAAAATTTGCTCAAACTACTGAAAAGAAGATTGTAAGGGGGCTAGGGGTCAAGTGCTATGAATGTCAAGGTTTTGGGCATATGTCCCTTGAATGCCCTTCGAAAAAGAATCGGAAGAAAGTCTACACCGTAACTTGGGATGATGAAAGCGGGTCGGAGCAAGAACCCGAAGAACCTGAATCTGGTGAAGATGGGGATAGTGCTTTCATGGCATTTTGGGCCACGGTTTCTCAACCTCTTCCAAAGCATTTGGAATCAGGTCGTGGTTAAAAATTGCATCATGCTCCCACCTTTGATGGGACTAACTATCTGTATTGGAAAATCAGAATGAAGGCTTTTCTGAGAGCCTTTGAACCAGAAGGTTGGCAAGCCATTGAAGAAGATACAGAAAGTGCAGATAATCCGGGCAATCAGAGAGCCTTGATCACTATTCGTGGTGCAATCTCCAATGAAGAACAGCAACGGGTTGTTCACTGCACAAAGGCTAAAGATGCATGGGAAATTCTGAGCCAATTCCATGAAGGAAGAGATCCACCTCCACCACCACCCAGCAACTTATCTGTCTTGGTTGCTAGAATGGACGTGGTCAAGAAGAATGAGGAGCAAAGAGAGGATGATGAAATATCTGAAGACATTGATGAGATCAATGGCGATGAACTACAACAAGCTTATGAGAAGCTGTACGAGGAATCTCTGAATTTGTCTAAAACCAACGACAAACTCTCTCTCAAGCTCAAAACATGTGAGAGTGAGAATGTCCGGCTCAAAGGAGAACTCTTGACAGCAAAACAGAATATTATCAAGATCTCAAGTGACAGGCAAGACTTATGTGGAAAACTTTTATCATGTGAAACTGAAAGGAATGAACTTCTGAAGGTGTATTCCACATATAAAGAAAAACTTGAAAGTCTTGAGCTGTCACAAGCTGCATTGGAAGAGAAAGTCAGACAGAAAGATGAAGAACTCCGTATCACTAGAGCAACAATTGCCATGTGGAACAAAGGCTCCAGATCTCTAGAAGACATACTCGGGTCTCAACAAATGGGTTCTGACAAAAGAGGGCTAGGCTATGGTGCGACAGCTCACAAGGGACAGGCCTCTACTTCACATAACTTGAAGACTCAAGCAAAGGGCAAATTGAAGATAGACCAGGTTGATCCTTCTCTTCATCAAGCAAAAGCAGGTAAGATAAAAAAAAAAAAGGAGGTAAAACCTGTTTTTATTTGTCATCACTGTGGTAGGTATGGCCACATTCGTCCTTACTGTTTTGAACTGTTTGGTAAGGTGTCTCAAAAGGGTAGAAATTCTAATACTTTTTGGGTTAGGAGACAACCTTACATGTCTAGGCAGAACTCCAAGACTAAAAAGATTTGGGTTAGAAAAGATGATTTGACTTGTTTTGTTGCTCACACTGCTCTAAAAGCACGTGACTCACACGTGGTATCTTGATAGTGGGTGCTCTCGTCATATGTCCGGTAACAAATCCTACTTCACCTCTCTTGAAAAATATGAAAGAGGAATCGTTACCTTTGGAGATGGCGACACTTCTAGAGTCATTGGTAAGGGTTCTATAAGTGTTGTTGGTCTTCCCAAGCTAGATAATGCCTTACTTGTTGATGGCCTTAAAGCAAATCTTTTGAGCATTAGTCAAATGTGTGATTCCCATCATGAAGTATTGTTTTCAAAAGATAAATGTGAAATTTTGGATAAAAAGGGAAATACTGTTTTACATGGGGTTCGCACATCTGATAACTGCTATGGGATTCTTACAATTAATGATCTCACTTGTCATTCTGCCATCATAAGTAACATTGATCTGTGGCATCAAAGATTAGGTCACATGAATTTCAAAGACCTAACTAAGATAGCCAACAAAGAGCTTGTGAGAGGAGTTCCTAAACTGGGTAAGAATTTGAGCCATGTGTGTGGACCATGTCAGCTTGGCAAGCAAACCCGTGCTCCTCATAAAAAGGTGAACAGCTTTACAACCAAACGTCCCCTTGAATTGGTTCACATGGATTTAATGGGTCCTACTCGCACTGAAAGCATTGGAGGTAAAAGATACATTTTTCTAAGCTGATGATTTTACTCGATTCTCATGGGTAAATTTTTAAGGAAAAATCGTCGTTTCATGCTTTCGGGCTTTAGTCCTTAAAATCCAAAATGAACAGGTGTTTCCATTGGGCGTATCATAAGAATCGACCGATCATGGTCGTGAATTTGAAAATAGTTCGTTTTCGGATTTTTGTGATATGCATGGAATTAAGCATGAGTTTTCTGCACCTATTACTCCACAACAAAATGGAGTGGTTGAGAGGAAGAATAGAGTTGTTCAAGAAATGGCTAGGGTCATGCTCCTTAGTAAGAGTCTTCCTCCAAAGTTTTGGGCCGAAGCCCTAAATACTGCGGTTTATGTCATAAATCGTGTGTATTTAAGGCCCGGCACTTTACAAACTCCTTATGAATTGTGGAAGGGTTTGAAACCTAATGTAAAATACTTCAAAACTTTTGGGAGTAAGTGTTACATCTTCAAAGATAGAGAGCCCTTGGGCAAATTTGACTCCCGAAGTGATGCAGGTATTTTCCTAGGGTATTCAACCAATAGTAGGGCTTTTCGAGTCTATAACCTACGAACTTCATCATTAATGGAATCTATCAATGTGGTTATAGATGATATAGGTTCTCCTACTCCGGCAACAAATGAGGATGACAATAGTGAGTCCCCAATCTTGGATACTGAATCACAAAATCAAGGAGAAGCTGAGGTTCAATCACGAGAAAATGTTACAGCACCATCCTCACAGGTAAGTTCAAGTCCTAAGAGTGCTCAAAGGGACATCACTCCTATTGCCCCTATCACCGCAAGTCCTGAACTTAAACCATCAGCAAGGGTGAAACTGAATCATCCAGCTCAACAGGTGATTGGAAGTGTTTCGGATCGAATGAAAACCCGAAGACAGATTCGGGATGAGGTATCACACATGTGTTATGTTTCTTTAATTGAACCTAAGAATTTTAAAGAGGCCTTGCTAGATGATAGTTGGGTCAATGCTATGCATGAAGAATTAGGTCAATTTGAGCGTAACAAAATTTGGACTCTTGTTCCTAGACCTAGAGACATGAATGTGATAGGTACCAAGTGGATCTTCAAAAATAAATCTGATGAGAATGGTACTGTTGTAAGGAATAAAGCTAGGTTGGTTGCTCAAGGCTACACACAAGTAGAGGGTATTGACTATGATGAGACGTTTGCCCCAGTTGCACATCTTGAATCTATTCGCATTTTGCTTGGTGTTGCATGTTTTCTTGGCTTTAAATTGTTTCAAATGGATGTGAAAAGTGCCTTTCTGAATAGGTACTTAAAAGAAGAGGCATATGTTGAGCAACCAAAAGGGTTTGAGGACCCTAAATGTCCTAATCATGTCTACAAGTTAGACAAGGCTTTGTATGGGTTGAAACAAGCCCCTCGGGCTTGGTATGATAGACTTACTACCTTTCTTCTTGATAATGATTTTCAAAAGGGTAGTGTGGATAAGACTTTATTTGTGAAACATACTAAGTCTCATATTCTTGTTGCTCAGATATATGTTGATGATATTGTGTTTGGTTCCACTGCTGATCATCTTGTGAAATATTTTTCGGATTGCATGACACATGAGTTTGAGATGAGCATGATGGGAGAGTTGTCTTATTTTTTGGGTCTCCAAATTAAATAGTCTCCTTCGGGCATATTTGTTTCTCAATCTAAGTATGCTAAAAATCTTGTGTCAAAGTTTGGTCTTGAGTCTTCCAAACATGCATGCACTCCCATGAGCACCAGTCTTCACCTCTCCAAAGATTCCTCTGGTATTGATATTAATCCTACCCTTTATAGGAGTATGATAGGGAGTCTTTTGTATCTCACAGCCAGTCATCCTGATATTTCTTTCAATGTCGGTGTTTGTGCTCGTTACCAAGCCAGTCCTAAAGAGTCTTACCTTCTTGCGGTAAAACGCATCATCAAGTATGTTAATCGGACCTTGGGGTATGGGGTTTGGTTTTCCACTGATACTATAGCAAATTCGGTTTTTTCGATGCCGATCAAGGTGTCTTGATGATAGGAAAAGTACATCAGGGGGGTGTTTTTACCTTGGGAATAATCTGGTTTCTTGGCATAGTAAGAAGCAGAATGCCATCTCTCTTTCCACTGCTAAGGCTGAGTACATTGCTGCAGGGAGTTGTTGTGCCCAAATGTTGTGGATGAAGCAAATGCTTCATGATTATGGAATAGAACAGAACACTCTCACTCTTTTTTGTGATAACACAAGTGCCATAAACATTTCAAAAAATCCTGTCCAACACTCTCGCACCAGACACATTGACATCTGTCATCATTTTATTCGAGAGTTAGTGGATGAAGGCCTTGTTGTTTTGGAACATGTTTCTACTGAGCATCAAAAAGATGATATTTTTACAAAACCCCTTGATCTTCTTCGATTTGAGTTTCTTAAAAAGACCTTGGGTGTAATGTCTCAGTAACTAGGTTGTTTCCTGTGAGGTGAATGTGAGTGGTTGACTTACTGTTCTTGGATGTGATAATCTATGATTGAGTTCTGATATCTTTGCATCAAATTTTATATGAACACTGCTCATGTTGCATTCAAGATCTTTTTCATCTTTGTTCATAGCTCATTCTGAATGCCCATACTCGTTTACTTCATGATCTCATTCTGTACACATTCTTGAGATAAACTGTTGCAGGGGTTTCTGCACAAGTGATCAAAGTTCTCTATGGACCACTGACAGTGTTTCTTGTACTCTTTCAGAGGAATTGACCTATACTGGTATATCATGGGTGATGTTAAGTCTCTTAACCATCTACCATCTTATTTCACTTCTATGGTTTCTCCCTCAGTACATGATTTCCGGGCATTAGGAAAAGGCTACCTCAGAGGCACCAACCAGGCCATCATTTTGATTTCATTCTTCTCTGGTTTGGTCTCCATACTCTTGAGCGTGTATGCCACCAGTGAGTGCCCACAAGAAAGAAAAGTTTAAAAAAAAAAAAAAAAGGGGGTCATTGTCTGAGGGGGAGCTTCCGCATTTACTCAACAAATACCCCATGATTCCTAGTGGTTTGACTTTTCTTTATGATGGTTAGTTATGCTTGTTGGAGGTCCAGCCATCAGGTCACTACGAGGATTAACTCTAGCTTTGTGGTTCTCAAGGATTGCACACACACACATTCTTTATATGAGCTCTCATGTGTGTTTTTGAGTTATGCATTCTCATGATGCGTGTGGCTTTGATTTAATACTATCTGTTTTATTCATGAGCTGTTGTTTCATCTCTTTTCTCAAATTTTCAGGACTCAGAATTGATGGATACTCTTGTCCTTGTGGAATAGTCTGTCACCTGGTCACCTTGCTTGTTACAAGAATATCCTAGGTGTTTTTATTTTAAAAAAAAAAAATTTCCTTGGCTCGAGCGATTGGGTCCTCGCTCGAGCATGCGTCTGCTTCTTCACTTCGACCTGAGAGCTTGTTCTTCTCGCTCGAGCAAACCGTTCCTGGCTCGAGCGAACTGTCGTAGTTCCGAATTTAAATTGGGGGTCTCTTTAGTTCATTTTTTTTTATCTCTTCGTGTTCTTCTCTCTCTTCTCCTCTAGGGTTTGTGAGTTGACCATTGCTGGCCTCGTTTGAGGGTTCTCTCTTGGTTTTGGGGTTTTTTCGGTTTCATCCTTGTGCATTCCCCATCTTTGGTAAGTTTTTTTTTCCTTTTTTATTCTATTTTGATTTTTTCTTCGTTGCCTTTGCTCTGTTCGCATTTAGGGGTCATTCCTGTTGTTCTTAGTTTTGTGTTTTTTTTTCTTTTGTCTCATTCATGCTTTGGGATACTTGGTTTGCATCGTATGCTTTGCATTTTTTCTCGGGTTTCGATTTGGGTTGATTTGGATTGGGAGTTTATTGTTGATAGCATTGGGGATTTTGTCTATCTATACTGCTTTGTTATGAATTCATTGCTATTTCATGCTAATTTCTACTGCTGTCTTCATATCTTGCTTCATATCTTCCTGGTTTTATAATGCTGCACACATGGTTTCTGTTGGACTCATAACCCCTTGTTTATTTTAGCTATATGTTTATCTGGGTTTTTCCAAAATGCTGCACTCATGTTTTTTGTTGGACTAATGTTTTCTTTATCTGTGTTCCTTGGTTTGGCATTGGGGATGTGGCGTGTGTCTGTTCTGGATGGTTACTGATATATCCTGTTTTGACTTATCTTGGGTTGTGTTAGTCATGGCCGAGTCTTCTAAACGTCGCAAGACGGTTGCTTCTCGTCCTTCCTTCAATACTGCCAAATTTGAGTCCAAAGCCAAGGAAAAATTGTTTAGAGAGTCCTTTGCCTCTCGCAAAGTTCACTTAGAGCATAATGTGTTACCTAATGCTTTTGAGGTTATTCCCATTCGGTCTTTGTTTGATCCGTTAGGTGGTGATCAAGTGCTACATTTTTCCGGTCCACAAAATCTAAGTCTCATCCGAGAGTTCTATTGCAACATCCATTCTATTAACCGAGAAGCCTGTACCTTTCAGACTTGGATTAAGAAGCAGTCCCTTGTCATTACTGGGGATTTGTTGCGGGTTTTTCTTGGTCTTCCTGAAGTTGATGCTTGTCATTTCCCTTTTCTTACCCGGTCTGGTGTCAATTTTAATATGGTTGCTTCTGAGTTGTGTGGTGTTTCCCGGACATGGATCGCTGGGGCTCTCATTCAGCAGAATGAGTTACTTCCTCGATTCCGTCTTCTCAATATTATTGTGTGCGCCAATATTTATGTCACCACCCATTCCTCACATATTACTCAGGACCAGGGTTATGTTTTGTATTGCATTCATCATCGACTTCCCACTGATCTTCCTGAGATGATTGTGTCTAAAATGATTGGGGTCTTTGAGGGTTGCAAATCTTTGGGACTTCATTATGGGTGTTTTCTTACCCGTTTTCTCTCTTCTCTTCATGTCCCTATTTTTGATGATGATGAGTTTGCCCATCCCACAAAACCCATCACCAAACTCACTGTATCCCAGAGTCAGGCTCACGTGAGGGGGAGTGGGTCAGGGGTTGGGGGTTCCCATGTAGGTGGTCCAGATGATGCAGGTGATGATGATCCTTTTGCCGAGGAGGAGGAGGTCGAGGCTGCCCATACAGCTCCCACAGCCAGTACTCATAGCTTGGAGCAGGTTCTTACTCATCGCCTTGATCTTATAGATGTTCGACTTGACGAGCAGAGTGCTCAGCTGGCACAGATACTATCTCTCCTACAGATGCAGCATCATCCACCTTCTTCCTAGTGTTGGTTTTTGGGTTATTTCCTGGACAGTTGTTTTACTGTTTGGCTGGTTTTTCCTTATACTGTATATCTTGCTTTTGTCTCTCTTCCGGACAAAAAGGGGGAGATGGTTTATATGTTTGATTTGGATATATTGGCTTGATGTATATGATGGTTTTCTTCTGCAGACAGGATTGATTGATATTGTTGATATTGTTTTGGGGATATATGCATACTTATTTATTTACAGCTCAATGGATTAGTAGTTTTTCATTTATGATCTATATACATACAATGAAACTGTCTTGATATTTTTTTTTGTGCATAACAAATTTTTTTTTAAGTTTATGGTGTGCAGATTGGGTGGTTCACAAGATTGGTTTCATTGTTTGTCTTTCATCAAGGTGTAATTCATTAGATCATTTCTTGAGTTGTATTTCTTGAGTTGTAATTATTTTGTACATTCTTTGAGTTGTAATGTGGTCAGGAAATTGTTTAGAAAGTTTTGTCCGGGTATTGACAAAGGGGGAGATTGTTAGGTCCTATCTTGTCAAAATCCCGCGAACAAAACTCAGTGATTGAGTTGTAATTTTTTGTGCATTTTTGTCTTCCTCGCTCGAGTGAAGATGTCCTCGCTCGAGCGAAGGACTGCGTCTGGTTTAAAACCCGAAGGGGGTGAATGTAAGCTCGAGCATAGAATTGGTGGATCGAGCGAAGGTCAATGCTCGCTCGAGCGAAGATGAAGGTGGTTTGAGCGAACAACTGCTTCCACACAAAAACCTGAAAGTGTTGTTTCCTCGCTCGAGCGAAGAGTTCGTGGCTTGAGCGAAGGCTCTAGTAGAAATCACGCAAGATAAGCTTCTCGCTCGAGCGAGCTTCAGAATCCGGAATTTCTCAAGTGTTTGGTTTCTTTCAGAACTGGGATTCTTTTTGGCTTTCTATAAGAAGATGGTTTTTCTCCTAAAACTAGGTGACTGGTTTTCTAGATCTAATTCAAGAGTTCTAGACTTTTGTTTGAAGTTTTCTTATGAGATTTTTCATAGTTTTCCTTGATGTTCTTGAGAGAGTTCTAAACTTATGCATTGAGATTCATACATCAAGGAGGTTGATTCTTAAAATTCAATTGAGTTCTCTTCGGTGGATTCTGAAGATTAAAACGTAGAATTCAAAAGGCGTTTGATTCTACGCAGTCGTTAATTCGACAAGTGAAGTTGTGGTGTGGAATCAACTTCAGGATCAGTTCCGTGACGAAGGCGTGGTGAAAGAGTTACAGAAGATTCAGAGATAAAATGACTGGGTTGGGTAATTTGTATGGTATCTTTGTAATCTTTTAGTTCTTCAGTAGTGGATTGATCAGTGGCGGTTCGCCTGTGGTTTTTGATTACAATTGAAGGTTCTTCAATTGTGGTTTTTTTCACGTAAAAAATCGTTTGTGTCGATTTATTGTTTATTCTTAAAAACAAACAAACTAAAATCACTCTCGTAAGTGCTTGATGATTTTAGGTTGAGTGTTTTGAATTGTTGGGATTTGGAATACGTTAATCTTGATCTAATCACGAATCACGTAGGATTTTCAGTTTGTTTTGTAGTGATTTTTTTCATGTTTAGTTAATTTTCTTTTAGTTTTTTTCGATGCATAGAAAAACTTTTAACTAAAATATGAAAAAAAAAAAAATTAATAAAGACAAATAAAAATCTGTTTAAAAATAATTTTTGAAAATTTAAACGAAACAAAACTTGTGTACTAGAAACTCGAAACATTTGTGAAATCCATTGAAATTTTTTTTGAACAGAAGTATAATAATTAAAAAAAAAATAGTAAACTTGTCCAAATGATGCGTAAATGGAGAAATTTCCCCAAATTTCATCGTTAGTCACTGCAAAGTCAATGGATAATTTTAGTTGGAATTCGTATTTACCATTTTATCATTTTTGTGATCAAAATGCTCTAAATACTTCAAAAGTAGTTGATCTAAGTCAATTTTTGTAAGCTATAACGGTTTCCACACAACTCATGCTTACCCATTAATTAGATTAGTACTTTAGGAAGAAATGATGATCTCTAAGATGTAGTATTTATTGGAGGGTTATGCTTAAGTGGGTTATATTATTCTTTATTAATTATTATAAACTCCTTCTTGGTCTTATGGACCTAGTCCATTGAATAGAAATTGTATACCTCTATATCACAGTAATTTATTCGTGAATCTAAATACATCTAAAGAGTAAAATAAATTAACTATGTATAATTTATTTGACAATGGTGCACCTAATAACTTAAACTTACAGGAACTTGATTAAACATTAATGTTATAGCATAACTATATATAATTAAATAAATGGCCACGGAAAAAAAAAAAAAAACTATACAGAGTTCAACGATTGACTTTGGTTACCAAATCTCCCACGTTTGTTTATCGGATTAGATTGGTTACGATTATTAGTATAGTTGGATTAAATGAGGAGAGGCAAGATTTTAAGGCCCTGTGTGTTTATCGGACTATCCTGTATATGATTATTAGGATAGTGAGATTGAAAGAGGGAATTGCTAGTGAGGTAGTATTAAGTTGGAGATGTAAGATAAAATGTATTTATTTGTATAGTAGTATAATGATATTAGTTTGTTGAGAAATATATAAAATCATGTAAAAGTCCTCATTATGTATGTTGGAAATTGGGTCAAATTTGGCCCAACCCATAACTCATGGAGCATCTACATGGGTTGTAGACAATTCACATGATTTATAATATAAGATAATTAAGAGAATTATCTAAAGAGGTGTTTGAGTTGTTGTGAGAGATTACAACTCCACCTCTATGAGCAGAGATTCTCTGATATAGAGAAAATAATAATATGTATTGGTGTAGGAGTTTACCCGAAAAACCTCTACAAAATATTTGTTTCTCTATTCTTCCCTCTTAGGTCACAATTGTCGAACCTAGGAATTTGGAGTGTGGATATAACATCGAGAAACTCTAGTACCTTCTCAATTGGTGGATGATTTTCCAAATGAGACTCGTAATTCAAGCATTCAATCAAAACCGTTTCCACATGGGGTAATATGATTACCTGTGTTATTTTCCTTCATTGGTATCATAGTTGTATTGTTTGTTTTTGCCTCATATGATTTGCTTGCCATAGATTAGATTTATTCATGTTTAATTGAATATTATTTGTTTCAATATTGTTGAATATCATGGCATGTTGAAAAGGTTTTTGGGAAAATCCCAATTTTTGAAAACTCCATTAGAGCAAATTTTTTGATCGAAAACAATAGTATAAAAAAATTCATTTTCTATGACTTAAATTCATATATTATGAAAGTACTCTTTTTAAGCTTTCCATCTATATAAAATGGGCTTTAATTATAGTTATATTGAAAAAGTTATGGCTTTTCAAAGACTTTTGGATCAAAATTGTTGTTTTTGAGAAATTTTGGGAAAAATAAAGATTTTGGAAAGTCGAAAGCTGATGCCAACAGAACACAACAACTGAAGTAGCGCAGCGCGACCAGCATGGCATGGCTTGGTGCGGCTCTTATTGCTTGCGGCTGACGATAGCAGTACACAAGGCACGCGTGCCATGTGGCGCCGTGGACGTGTGTGTGCCTGTTCTGCGCGCAAACCTACAACAACAACACATGATCACGGTTCCTGAGGCGCATGTAGTACACGCATGGTGCGTGGGTGTAGCCGACTACCTATTCTATTTTCTGTGTAATTTGGTTTGGCCACTGTTATCAGAATTAATTTATTTTGAATTTTCTTTGGATAGTCTCACATGTTTATATATATTTTAATTCTGAAAATTATAGAAAATGAAAAATACAATTATGAAAATTGCAGAAAAATTTAAAGAAATTCTAGAAATTATTTTTTCTATTTTATCAATAATCATGCATAATTTGTTAATTCCTTTTGGTTGATTTAGCATTTAGTTTTGTGCTATTAAATTGTGAAATTAATTTATTAATTGCTTAATATATATTAGTTCAGAACTAGTATGTATTTTTGAGTCCTAGATTTTCATGACTATACAATATTCTTTGGTAGGAATTGTAGTTTGATCTCCATCCTTTGACCATTTATTTATTTATTGTTGATGTATGTTTGGATGGAGGTAATGTTTGTAATTTTTCGTGCACATGTTTATTTATTTATTTTGTATTGTTAAAGGTAAACCCCACAAATGGATTATCGAAGTGGCATCCCCAAGTTATTTTCTCTTTTTATTTTTTTAATTTTTTATAATAATTTTTTTATTTTTATTTTTTTAAGAATCAATGTATTAGGATTCTTTTGGGTTGTAATTAATTATTTTTTTGATGTATTTTTTTCCACAGCAATGTAAGGGGATGTATTTCACTATCACCAATACATTTCAAGGTTGCCTTAATATGTTACACCATATTACCAACAGGGTTTCAAGTGAAGCCCACTCGCAAAATTGTATGACACATTTTTGGACTCATATATATATATATATATATTATGCATGATTTAATGTTGTGGAAATAAGAGATGATTTTACTTCTTACATAATTTTATTCAAAATTAATTGGGTGCCATATTTTAGTTCACATAGGGGGAGATGATTATGAGCTTAGCGAAATTTTTGATCTCTCTATGTAAGTGAAAATATTGTATGCCAATTGTGTTTTTGTGAATAAATTTTTTTAAGGTGTGCTAATGTCAAACCCTGTGCAATCAATGTAATAAAATGGCCTTTAAGAATGTTGTTACTGACCTTACCAAAGATGAAATTCAATATTTGCTTAATGAACAAGAAGTCATAAAAAAATTGACCACCCTTAAGATCCGATTTGAAGAAAGGACCACTGCCCAACATCGTTGCGACACAGAAACCTATCAGAATTGAGTCAAGGGAGATTGATGCAAGCACTATACTATGCTTAGCAACATGCACAATGATCTCACGGAGGAGTTTGAGACAAACCCCATTGCTCATGACATGTGGAATCAATTGAATATTACCTATGGGACCAACTTGCAACTGAGATGCATGCTCTTATTTTGCAATTTGACAAAATTGAGTTTGAAGTAGAGCACCTGGGCTCGCACTGCGATACTATCCTTGTTGCCTAAGAAAAGTAGCGTCAGGCATTCAGGCCTAAGCCAAACAGACAAGGAAAATGTGATAGTGCAGCTAGTAACCTTGGTCATGAGAGAGATAATGTGGAGAAGCGCCGTCGAGGCAAGTGCGCTGGAAATAAAAACAAGACCAAAGTCAAGTGTTATAACTATGGGAATCAAGGTCATTTTGTATAATAACACAACCATGCATATCATGTTTGCATCTATTTAATTGTAGGAAATTATGATTTTGATATTATTATCTGTTGAGATTTGTATGTGTGTGAAAATATCAGTGAGGTGTTATGGTTTAAATCAGAATTTGAATGTCTACATGACTTAGAAAACTTTAATTGACGAGCTTAATTAACTAGATTGAATATTTAAAGCATTATGGGAGTTTATAAAAATTTGATTTAGAATGATGTAAATTAAAAATAATTAATTAAGCTTAAATTAAGAGTAGATTAAATAATTGGATTAAGTCATGATCATAAAACTTTGAGTCAATTAAGGAAAGATCAATTAATTTATGTCATACTTAATTAAAAGTTAAACTTGTTAATTAATTAAGCATAATTAGAAATTAATCTAACCTAAGTTAATTAACTAGATAATTAGATAGTAGATATATATGTTGAAGCTAAGTCTAGAGTTAGCTAGAACTCAAATGTGTGCCAGAGAAAAGAAAGGAAAGAGAGCTCAAGGGAGAAGAAGGGGGGAAAATTGAGGAAACCTCTAAGTTAATTCAAGAATTCAAGCTTAAGGTATGTAATTCAACTTAAAATCTTGTAGATAACTCAAATCTTAAGTGAAATCAAGGAATAATTTGAAGATTAAACACATAATTTGCTAGGAGTTGGGTTTTGTATAATTAATTAAGTTAGGTTCAAGAACACGAGTTTAATTCTTTGAATTTGTAGAATTTGAGTTCAATTTGGAGAATTATACAAGAATTGAGCTATATAACTTACATGCAACAAGATTATGTGAAGGATTCATCCATGCAAGGGGGTATATAATTGAGTTTGAAGCTTAAGTAATGGAACTTTTGAATTCATAGAAATGGAGAGTTTGATTTTGAAATTAAAAGAAGTTTTGATTCAATTGAGTTGAAATTGAACTTGATTCATGTATATTTTTCATGTTTGTTGAGGTTTTTGTACAAGTTTTGGACATCAAATTGAGTTTTAAAGGCTTACACTTATTGAATTTTTGGACTGCTCAAAATTACCCAGAACCGCATGTGCGTTTGTGAACCCTGCATGTGCGGAAGACAGACCAAAATAGGGGATCAACTACTACTTTAATTGCATGTGCAGCTTGCACGTGCGGTACCTTCCGTACATGCAGAAAATAGAGAAATTGTGATTTATTTTCTTTTGATCCTTTTGACCTTCTGAACACGTTTTAAACTCATTTTGATCCTCTGGGAAATTAAAAGACATTTAGAAACCCATTAAAAGACATTTAGAAACCCATTAGGATTAATGTGAATAAGTAAATGAATGTTCTGTTTTATTGAATTCGTATGATTGTGATATGTAGGTCATTTGCACGAGGGGACATCGCAAGATCAACCCACTATGATTAATAATTTTGTAAAGATGTGTTCTTAAATATTGTTTTGAAACAATGTGTTAGACATATTTGATTTTGATGATTGTTTCTATTTTGTTTTAATTATGTTTTGATTTATTTGAAAGAACAAAATAGATTGAATTCTTATAATTTATTCCATGATATTTTCATCCATGTTTATATCCTAATCATGTCATTCTTGAGTTCAAAATGAGGCTTAAACAGGTACCAAACCAATGGACCAAAGCAGTAGAACACAGGAGGTTGAGCCCACAAGGGGTCGGACGACCGGCCTATCGACCGGTCATGCCATTTTTTGGCAATTTTCTTCTGCAGCTTTAGGCAAGCAGGGACGACCGAGCAAACATCCGGGAGGATGTCC
Organism: Camellia lanceoleosa; assembly: GCA_025200525.1. Lineage (NCBI taxonomy): Eukaryota > Viridiplantae > Streptophyta > Magnoliopsida > Ericales > Theaceae > Camellia > Camellia lanceoleosa. Next base: position 70,433,531 of record CM045765.1, read on the forward strand.
GGGCGGATGACTAGCCAAGGCATTTTGGCCTAGTTTCATTTCAGATCAGTTCTGTTTCGGTTCGGACGTCAGACCAACAGTATGCTCAATGACCCACAGACACAAAGCTTTGCTTTGGACATCTGGAAGATGTCTCTCTATGCAAAGCAGCTTATATTAGAACTATTGGTGTGAAGAGAAAAGAATTGTTTTTGCATCAGTGACCCATCATTCAACGAGCAAAATGTTAGGGAATATCTAAAGCATCAATCTAATATCATCCTCAACCATCACCAACCCATCTCTTCTGTAACACCCTATACATATAATTCCTATTGAACAATTAAAAGAACATTCTCTACATCAACACATAATCACAATTTCATTCAAATATTTCTCTTTCTCATTGAACTGGAGATTTCGTTTACAAAATTACAAAATACGGATCTCGGTTCAATGAGCTAGAGAAGATTACAAAACAATTACATAGCCCTCTGAGTTTACTAATTACATTGTGACACTTAATAAAAAGATACAAAACTCAAAATAAAGGTAGAAAAAGAGTTCCATAATTACATTACAACTTCAAGTTCACAAAAGTTTAGATTTTGAAAAGAGGTAGTCTTTTTCTTCTTCTTCATTGACGGTTTTGGAGCTCTTCACTTCCTGAAATGTTAGTAAATAGGACTGAGCAATTGCCCAGTAGAGAATAACTTTAACCAAGTATATAAACATTTGGTTTAAATATGCATAATGTTTATTGATGCCCATGAATTTCCATTGGTTTAAAAACTATCACACATCACACAATTTAGCACTCAATCTCCATATTTTTCCGTCCTCACATGGATGGCCAGTGAACACCTCAAACCTTCCACTTTCATTGTCTTCACACGAACTAGCTAGTGGACACCTCACAACATCCCCACATTCGTTTCCCTCACGCGAATTGGGCAAGTGGGCACCTCAAACACATTCCCACATTCGTCCTCCTCCCTCAAACCGGGCAAGTGGGCACCTCAAACACATTCCAAAACATAACATTTTAAGCATAACAATAGTAATCACATGGATTCCCCAAATTTTACTTGTCAACTTTCCATTAAGTCAAAATCAAGAACAACACTTAGGGTTACCCATGAAAATTTGGGGCTTTCCTTTCCAAGTACTCGTTTTCCTTAATTCATGTGTATTTACTCACTATTTAATAATTGATTACATAACCCATTATTAATCTCACATAACCACTTCATCAACACAAAACCAATATATATATGTACATCATCCATTTTAATAGGTCCATACATCTTAAGATTCACAAACATTAAACCAAAGTATAGATATAGAAGGGTAATGGCATTCCTACCTCAAGGATTGCAAGAAGAGAGATGAAGGTCCATGTGATAAAATTTCAAAATACCACAATCTAATTGGTTCAAAACATAGCTCTTGATGAGGATAACAACTATAATGAAGACCCAAAGATCGATTCTTGCTCTTATTAGATGAAATCTAAGGTTTTCTAGATAGGGTTTTGGAAAGAGGGCTGAGAGAGAAGGGGTGTGAGAGAAATAAGTTAGAAAAGTGTTTGGATCGCAATGTAACTCTGATGTCCCGTCCAGACCGCTCGAGCTAACTTTCCATCGCTCAAGCGAAATGCCAAAATACAAAGGGACGGCTTGAGTTAACTTTCCAATGCTCGAGAGGTAAATGCAAGGTCTCAGAAGTTTTGTAGAGCTATGGTGAAAATACTGAGAGCTCTCATTTTATGCTTGAGCGACCTTTCCTTCACTCGAACGGTCTTGCCTACAAACCTGCGAGATACTGAAAGTTGCAAAACTTCGCTCGAGTGACAAAATGACACTTGACTACTCAAGTGGTCACCCAAAATCAATTGTTACATCTTCAATGGGAAGAAGAGGAGGGCTATATCAAACATAACAGAGCACCATCTCTGTTGTATACAAATATTTGTGAACAAGAGCAAGCATAGAGACAGAGCAACAAAGCAATGTGCTATACACATTTTCAATCTTTCATCACTCTCATTTTTCTCTATTCTCTGAAGTGTTCTTCATCTGGTTTTCATTTTCCCTTTAGAAATTACAGTGAGCTTAAGCCTTAAGCATATATTCCTATGAGAGGATTTATAGAAAAATTCTGAGCTTCAATATTGTATATCTATCTTTGAGAAATTATTCTTGTAGCTTTCTTTGAAAGCAAAAACACCTTCATTTCAATCTTGTAAGAGTGTAGTACACTCAGGTCTCTTGACTCTTTGAGTGTGATTGAGAATCATCTAAGGAATGCAACATTTCAAACTTTGAAAGTTTGTGTAAAATTTGTAGAGGATTGCTCCATTTGTGAAAAGGTTACTAGCACCCCTATGAAGTTAGAGGATAGTGAAAAATCTCAAGTGAAGCTTGAGGAGTGGATGCAGGCTTGGTTGAGACTAAACCACTATAAATCTGTTTACCTTCTCTTTCCTAATCTATTTTATGTTCTTCACTGCTATAGCTATATTTGATATACCATTTGCTATTATTGTGCTAAACATCTATTCTTTCCCCTTAATTGCTATAGCCATCTGTTATGATCTTGTAGTGACTTTGATAGCTAAATCCTTTGCTAATTTATCAAAATCATAATCTGTTATTTATTTTGTCTTAAGCCTCAAATTATCTGATATTTTGTGTTAAGTAAAAAATTATTCACTGCATTTTTGGTTAGCTACTTCACTGATACTTTCTCGTTGTGCTTAATCAAGTTATCTATTTTTTATTATTCAACAATCTACTACTAGTTGTAATTTTTGTTGGGGTAATATTAATTTTAACTTGTAGAAACCTAGTTCACCCCCTCTTAAGTTGATTTTTGGGCAATAATTGGTATCAGAGCTTAGACACTTGCTTAGATTTAACCATTTGAGAGTTTTCGATCCATGGCAACCATAGCTAATACTGGTACTGTTGAAGGCCAAGTCACCAATAGGCCACCCTTGTTTGATGGAAATAACCATAGCCATTGGAAAGATAAGGTAACCCTATATCTTCAAGCCACAGATTATGCTATGTGGATTATAGTCACCAAAGGTCCGAAAATCCCTACCAAATTAGTAAACAACATTAGTGTACCTAAAACTGAAGATGAATGTGATGAGAGGGATCATAGATTGTTACAAGCCAATGCCAAAGCCAAACTCACCCTTGTATGTGGTTTAGACTCTAAGGAGTATAATAGAATATCTAGTTGTGACTCAGCTAAAGAAATTTGGGGCAAACTTGAAGTAACTTATGAAGGCACTAACCAAGTTAAAGAATCTCATATAGATATGCTTGTTCATAGTTATGAATTGTTTAAAATGAAATCTAATGAATCTATTTCAAGCATGTTTACTAGATTTACTGAAATTGTAAATTCTTTGAAATGTCTTGGAAAAACCTATACTAATAATGAGTTGGTGAGAAAAATTCTTAGGTGTTTACCAAAGAATTGGGAGGCTAAAATCATAGCCATTATTGAAGCAAAGAACCTCTTAACTCTTGGATTAGACGAGCTCGTGGGTTCTCTAATGGCTCGTGATATCACTATGAAAGGACATGAGAATGATGAGGACAAAAAGAATAGTGGAATTGCATTCAATACATCATCACATAAATAAGAAAATGAAGACACTAGTGAAGATGAAGGATATGCCATGTTTGGTAAAAATCTCAAAGAGTACTACAAGAAGAGTAATCATGGAGGAATAAGACGTTTCAAGAAAGAGTACAACAAAAGTGACATCTAAAAGAAAGAACCTATCATTTGCTATAAGTGAAAGAATCTGGGACACATCAAGATGGATTGTCCAAAATTGAAGAAACTTGGAAAAGACTACAAAAGGACAAGAAGGCCATGATAGCAGCTTAGGGAGAAGGTGATGATAGTTCAAATGATGAAGTAGCCAACCTTTGTCTAATGGCACTTGGAGATGAAGAAACCACTCAAGATGAGGTAACTTTCAATTATGAAGAACTTGAGAGTTCTTTCAATGAATTACATGATGAGTTTAAAAACGTATGTGAAAAAAATAATGTATTAAAGAAATTAGTTGCATCTTTATCTAACAATGTGGATGAATTGAAGAAAGAGAACCTTGCTTTGAAGAATGACCCTAATACCATTTCTAGTGAGAAAATTGTTTTGAAAAACAGTGTTGATGATTTGAATAAAACTCTTGAAAATTTTGTAAAAGGAAGAGATAATCTCAACAAGCTTCTTGGTAGTCAAAGGTGTGTTTTTGATAAGGCGGGAATTGGATATGACCCTATTAAGAAACAAAAGTAACTCAACACAATTTTTGAAAAAGGATCTCCCATGACACACCCTCATATTACTTGTCATTATTGTAGGAAGAAAGGTCATTATATATATACTTGTCCATTCAAAAAGAATATAAACATAGGGGTTAAAAAGATTTGGATTGTATAAAGGTACTAATCATACTAACCAAGAAGGATCCAAGAAATCACAGATACCAAAATCCAACATATGATGTCTTATTATAGGTATGCCTTAAGTCCAAAGTTAAAGAAGAAAGGTGGTATCTTGATAGTGGATGCTCTAGACACATGATCGGAGACAAATCTTTCTTCACTACTCTTGTAAAGTCCCGATGTCACATATCGGGAATGGAGGGGGAGTTCCTAGGCTATAAAATTAAAAACCTAGACCCTTATATAGCTTCGAGGGCTTTTCTCGGGTGGTGAAATCCCTAGCATAACTCCCCAGTTAAGCGTGCTTAGGTTGGAGTAGTTCTAGGATGGGTAACCCACTGGGAAGAACAAATCCGTGTGGGCGTGGCCCAAAGCGGACAATATCAATGACATATGAAGGGTTGGGGTGTTACAAATGATATTAGAGCCGACTCTTCGGAGTACCGAGTATGGGCCCCTGGTGTCTCTCGGTGCATGTAGCTAGGCTTGTAAGCTGGCAGCCTACTGCATGAGGACGTGTAACCTTAAGAGAGTGGATTGTAAAGTCCCGGTGTCCCACATCAGGAATGGAAGGGGAGTTCCTGGGCTATAAAAGTAAAAACCTGGACCCTTATATAGCATCGAGGCCTTTTCATGGGTGGTGAAATCCCTAGTAGATCTCCCGCTTAAGTGCTTAAGTGGAGTAGTTACAGGATGGGTGACCCACTGGGAAGAACAAATCCTTGCAGGCGTGGCCCAAAGCAGACAATATCGATGACATGTGAAGGGTTGGGGTGTTACAACTCTATCATCGAAGGATGAAGGATTTATCACTTTCGGAGACAATAAGAAAGGAAAAATTATTGGTATTGGTAGCATCGGTATTTTTTCTAACTCTTCTATTAAAAATGTTCTTCTTGTGAATGGACCTAAGCATAATTTACTTAGTATTAGCCAATTATGTGATAAGGGTAATCAAGTTATTTTTGATAAATCACATTACAACATTGAAAGCACAATTGATCACAAAGCACTATTTGTTGGTAATCGACTTGACAATGTTTATGTTTTTCATCTCAATGATCTCTATGCTAGTGATGTTAAATGTTTATATGCTGGTAATGATAGTAGTTGGTTATGGCATAGAAGACTTGGTCATGCTCGTATGGATTTAATTGCTAAACTTTTGAGAAAGGATTTGGTTGTTGGACTTCCAAAAATAAAATTTGAAAAAGATCGACTTTGCAGTGCTTGTTAACAAGGAAAACAAACCAAAACATCTTTTAAATCAAAATCTCTAGACCTTTACAATTATTGCATACGGACTTATTTGGTCTCTTAAGGACATCTAGATCTTAGTGGTAGACATTATTGTCTTGTTGTTGTTGATGATTTTTTAAGATTTACATGGGTTATGTTTTTAGCATACAAAGATGAAATGTTCTCTTCTTTCACAAAACTTTGTCACAAAATTTAAAATGAAGAAGGTTTTCTTATTACTAATATTCGAACCGACCATAGTAGAGAACTTGAAAATGAAAAGTTTGAATTGTTTTGTGATGAGCGTGGAATTGGACATAATTTTTTAGCACCTGTAGATGTCCCCAAACGCCCCGGGAGGGTTAAGTCCCGTTTCGTTCATATTGGGGTCACTACAGTTCAAGATCTCAAATGTCACAGTTCTTAATCTTGAACCAAAGAGTCCAAATCCGGCAAGTCATTTTGAGAAAACAGATTTTTTGAAAAGAAGTGCCAAACATGGACTGCTTTGCCAGATACAGAGTCGCCACCTAAATGTTTTTTAATGGGAAATTTAGGAAACCCTGACTCGGTGCCAAAGGCCACATGTCCGTCATCACCAAAGTTGCCTCGGCTCGGGAACTTGGGTACGATTGGGGAAGGTCACTTCGTGAGCACTCCTGCTTGCCCGGTCAAAGACCGGCCTCTACTAACCATGATATCTGATTTTGAAAACATTGTGTGTTCTTATTCCGGTTATTAGCCTAGGTTACTATGTGATGCGCACAGCAAACAAGTATAGACTGAGTCGTCTGAATTGGAACAAAACACTTCATGTTTGTTTGTGAAAATGGTTTGCTACTTACAAGTAGGCTTAAAATGCGGATTTTGCCACCCTCGGGTGGGCTTAGGAAACATGATTTTGCCACTGTCTAGTGGGCTTAAAACAAACATTTGATGAATTGTTCCAATCCAAATAACCCAACCTCCACCCACAGGCATTCAAGGCAGTTATATCACATAAGCAGTTAGCCTCATGGTAAGCATGCTATTCATGGCAACACTCACACGCATGCAAGGATGCTAAAGCATAAAACTCACCGAGTACTCCAAGCCAAAACAGAAACGCATTAGAAATCATGCATGATCCTAAAGTATACAGAAATGCCTAATGCAACACATGCAAAGATGCAAACTATAGCAGGCTCGGCTATTCTAAACATGGCATATGGAATGCTACAGCTAACATATATTCAACTTGAAATTGAAATACAAATGCAGTTAGTATGATGCGCCGAGCCCGGTGCGTGCAAAACAGATGAATGATGCAAACATGCTGTCATACTGTATGCTAATTGAAATATGTCCTAATCTACCATCATAAGCAGGTAAATAAAAGGGAAGAAAGATGTGGGGTTGGAAGACATACATCACACTCACCCACACTTATTACAATTATGCCCTCGCGCAGAGGGTCCAAATAAATATACAGTCCCGAATAAAAGAATAGTACAGTCCAAATAATGTACAAATTCCTAATTAATTTACAAATTAACTAAGAAAATAATAAAACTGGCATTCAAGCCAGGGATTGCCTTGATTCTGCTCCGGATGATGGAATGATGCATGTCCAGGTTGCCTTTGCGCGGAAATCCACTGCGATGCCCCAATTAGCCTCTGTTTTGCAATGATTCTTGAAAAGCATGCCAAGCCTCGGAAGACCGCTGATTCTTGATATGCTGCAACAGAGAGCAGGAAAGAGGCATAGCAATGTATTTTCACAAATGTATGCATGTCTCGATCCTCGTACCACCAATCACGCATCTCGATGCATGATGGCCGAGGAGTCGAATTGCACAACTCAATATAGAATGAATGCATATGAACACTACAACAAAACCTAACTCCATCATGGATAATCCGGAGTGTCGGTGACTTGGGAATTGAGACACGTTCCGTCACTCGGAGTACGGAACGTACCTCGTTTCCGTGTCTAACTCCTATCCCGAACACGATGCAATATGCATGATATGCGTGAAATGCAACTAAGATACAATCCTAACATACACAATGTTATGGAATGGCATACACGCTACACGAGGTGATACACAACCGAGCATACATAATGCTATGGATGAAATGGCATACGCAATGCAATATGGACTTACACTAACATGAGTGGACCTCAGCCACACTCACATGAGAGGCCATCAGATGAAAACAAGACACCTCAAAATGCGTGCACGCGTGCACGCAAACCGAGAACGGACCCTCAGGCACCAAAATGCCACTCTAATGAGACATGGCAAAGACATGGAATATGGTATGCTAACATGCAAAAATCAGTGGCAAAACGAGGGGCAAAACAGCCCCGAAACGAGGCGAAATGAAACCCGATGCAAGGCAGTCAAAACATGGAATTAAGCACATGAAATGGCCTATAGCTATGCAATGCATGCATAATTTGAATGTGTAGTGTAAAAGTAGAAGCAAGGCAGCCCCAAAAATAGCATTTTTACAGTATAAAGAATGGCCAAAAAGCAAGCACAAGTAGGGCTAAAATGTCATACAAAAATGGCTCCGCAAGGGAGGCAATGAAGCAAGTGGTACATGCAATGCCCAAACAGAAAAATACCCTTTTACAACACTGAATAGGGACCAAAAATATGAACATTTACAGTTTATGACAGCGTCCAAATCAGTATGCAAACATGCTCAAAATGCAATGCAAGATTAAGGCCATAAGAGGGTATAACATGAAGTGCACAAAACATTCATCAAATAGCAAAATACCCTTAATGAAACATGACAAGGGGGTCAAAACATGGCCACTTTCAGTTCTGATCATGGCCGAAAACAGAAGCTAAAATGAGATAACAAAGCATGCAAAAATGGGGGCCAAAGAGGGGTATAATGGTAAGTGCTACATGGAGGCCCCCAACAGTGTTGAGCCCTTCTTAAATGTTGAAGAGGGGCTCAAAATAGGCCTATTTACAGTTTACATCAGGCCCTAAAACAGATCAAACACAAGCTAAAAATATCATGCAAGAAAATGGCATTCAAGAGGGCATTGAAGCAAGTGCAACATGGGGGGCTCAAACAGTGTTGAGCCCTTAAACAAACATGAAAAATGGCTCAAAAAAATGACCTTTTCAGTTTTGGTCGGAGCTGAAAACAGCAAGAAAGAGGGACTAAGAAATAGACCAAAAAAATGCAAGAAAAGGGGAAAGTGGGACTCACCCTTGAAGACCAACCCTTAGCAACTTCTTGGACCAAATTTGCTGCCTCCTAGCCTCTAAGAAAACCTCCAAGCTGCTGGAAATGGAAGTGGTGGTGTGGTGCTAGGTGATGGTGTGTAAAAATGGTTAAGAACTTAAGGGGTTTTGAGGTTTAGAGTAGAGAGAGAGAGAGAAATTTAATGTGAGAGGCTTATACAAAAATCTCTAACCCTTCAACACAGACCTGGGGTGCTGTATTTATAGGCAAAAGAGGCTGGAAAAGAGGGGGGAAAAAAAGGGGGGGAAATATTTCAAGTTTCCCTTCAAAAATTGGCCTAAAGAGGGGTATAAAGGAAAGTGGTAGCTGCTAGTTCCAAACGGCTGAGAGCTCTTCAACAAAGTTGAAGAGGGGCTCAAAATAAGATACTTTTTAGTTTATGACCAAGCCCAACACAGCCCACAAGTATGCCTAAAATACCGTGCAAAATAGGCCTAAAAAGAGGTAAAGAGGCAAGTGACAGATGGAGATCTCAAACAATAAAAGGTCCTTAATCAAACATGAAAAGGACCTCAAAATATGACTATCTCAAGTTCGGGTCGGAGCCCGAAAATGAAAAATGAAGGTTCTGGAGCCGAAACACGCAATTTAGGGCCCCAAAAGTGGGCTGTTAGGCACCGGAAGTGGTGTCCAGCCACGAAGTTGGTCTCTCGGACCACAGTGTCCCTCGAAAGGGAGGAAATAAGGTGTTTTCCAAAAACTAGAGCAAACGGAGGTGGTTAGGCGGTCCCGAACCGAGGCACACGGCCTGACGGCTCCGAAAATCGGGAACCGGGCTCCGAAATGGGAAAAATGGCCTGCGGCAACAAAACGTAGCCTACGGCGACTGAGAGATGAACTACGAGACCTCTCTCTCCCTTTGGGAACAAAAAACAGAGAAAACAGAGCCTGGTTCGCAAACCGAGGCAATGCACGAAAGAGTCCGGAAGTCCGGAGGCAAGGCTCGCAGCCGAGACTCTGAAACCTCTGGACGAGCACGATATGCAACATCACCAAGCGCTCAATTGGTGACGTCTGAGTCTTAAGGTCGGTCAAAAATGGGGTGTTTACAGTTGCCCCTCTTTGACAGAACTTGAAAGTCATAAGAATGACGGGAGTGAATGTCAAAGCCTAGAGACGACCCATTTTTGACAAGGCCGAAGACTTAGACAAAGCAGACAAGATAGACAAAAATGTGCCCGCAGGCAGGGGCAAAATGCAACTGACAATGCAAGAAGCCGAACATAACTTATGATCATGCAAAGAAACATAGGGACGTATCCCGGTGTTTCGGAAAGGTAAGCATTGGAACGTATTCCAGATGCTCTTAACCAAAGATGGAGAAACAAGGGGACGTATCCCGGTGTTTAGGGATGTATCCCAAGGTTTAGGGATGTATCCCAAGGTTTAGGGACGTATCCCGGTGTTTAGGGACGTATCCCAAGATTTAGGGACGTATCCCAAAGGATAGGGACGTATCCCAGAGATTAGGGACGTATCCCAGAGATTAGGGACGTATCCCAAAGGTTAGGGACATATCCCAGAGATTAGGGACGTATCCCAAAGGTTAGGGACGTATCCCAAAGGTTAGGGACGTATCCCAGAGATTAGGGACGTATCCGAAGATTAGGACGTATCGAAGATTAGGGGCGTATCGAAGATTAGGGACGTATCCCAGAGATTAGGGACGTATCCCAGAGGTTAGGGACGTATCCCAAAGATTAGGGACGTATCCCAAAGGTTAGGGACGTATCCCAAAGATTAGGGACGTATCCCAAAGATTAGGGACGTATCTCGGTGTTTAGAAAAGAAGGAGAAACATAAGGACGTATCCCGGTGTTCTGCAAGGAATGTGAAACATAGGGACGTATCCCGGTCTTTCGAAAAGAGGGAAAAACTTAGGGACGTATCTCGGTGTTTCGGAATGGTGTGAGCATTGGAACGTATTCCGAACGCTTTTAACTGAAGAGGGAGAAACATAGGGATGTATCTCGGTGTTTCAAAATGGTGGAGAAACATAGGGACGTATCCTGGTGTTTCGGAAAGGGAGAGAAACATAGGGACGTATCCCAGTGTTTCGGAATGAAGGGAGAAACATGGGGACGTATCCCGGTGTTCTGCAAGGAATGAGAAACATAGGGACGTATCCCGGTGTTTCGAAAAGAGATGCGGGCATTGGAACGTGCTCCAAATGCTCTAAACCAAAGGAGGTCTAACCCGTCGCACGCGCGAGGAGAAAGAGTGATAATTGCAAGGGAAAAGGTGCATAACAATGCAAGTAATGAGCATAACAATGCTAGATAAATGTGCATAATCAATGCAATGAATGAGCATAACAATGCTAGTGAAGTGGGTACATAACAATGCAATTGGAATGGGCATCACAATGCAAGCATGAGAAGTGCATAACAATGCGGGTGGAAGGATGCATAACAATGCAAGTGGAATGTGCGTGACAACGCATATTTGAAACAAAATGCCGAATAAGGGAATACAAGCCTTGACGAGACTAGATTAAAACGCGACCTCCGATTTACCTTTCGGAGGGGTTCGCAACACATTTAGCTAAAAAATGGGCACACCCTGTTCATATTAGAGAGAGACAACATCTGTTGCTGCTTTAATCGCCATTCTGACTTGAAGCAGGCTTACACTTGGGAGAGGCACGCTCATTCTTCGGAACACTGACAAGGTCTAAAGAGGTACATCCGGAATATAATCTTAGAATTCGCTGAAGGTGAAACACACTCAGATGCTTCGGTTTTCCCTCTTTTCTTTTGCTTTACAGTTTGGAACCCACATAGCTTCAGATAGGTCCTTGTTTCACTGTTCTCACATGACCTGGGTTAAACCCTGCAGTTTTCGAAAGAACAAATTCCTTTTTTTACACAAATGTGGAGAATGGCACAGCACTCTGAGCACACAACAAATCATTTTTGAAATTGAGAAAATGAGTTCTCGACCAGGTATTGAGCCTACAACTGAACACAGCAAAGATGACCCAACAACGAAAAATAAAGGTAAACAACCTAAACACACCGAGACACACTCGGAACGACTCAAAGCAAGAATCAAGAAAAACAAAACAAAAGACACGACACACAGACGTGTTACAAAGAGAAAAGACCTCTCAGTGCACGAAGAGCCAGTTTCTCTGGGTATTATTTCCCACCCTTTCTCATTTGTGATTCTCACATCACTTGGCCCTCAAGCTCTGTTTTTCTGGAAAAAAAACCCTTTTTCCTCACTTTTCGTCTCAGCGCACATCTCTCTATTCTTCAATCTCTCATTTTAAATCCCTCCCCTGGGTGGTTGATGGATAAACAGCAAGTTGTGGCCTCGTGCCCCTAGCATTCTGCTAGATTCTTCTTCTTCTGCGCGCAGCTAGTGAGTTTCTCCCACAGAGGGGCTGTGCTACAACTGGGTGTGTAGCAAATCTGCAGCTGACCTCGGTTGACGATGCTCTGCCGGGGAGTTTGGACGTGATCAGATATGTCCAGATGAGGAAGTGGAATATCTTGCCCCATTCCAGTTCATTAGCCATGCGTGGCTTGATACCTCGTTGCTTGGAGGGTGAGAGAGCTTTCAGCCCTTTGTTGTTAGCTTCAGTTGTGCCCTTTTCTGGCAAGTAGAGTGCCCTTTCTGGCAAGTGCGTTGATAAAGGGAAAAAGACAGAGAACCTAACTCAACTGTGCCCCTAGTTCATCATGTTGACCATGTTTTGTTTTTGCTTTCTACTAAAACAATTTTGACCAAAATGAGAGTTAGATTAACATGCTTGTTCGATTTTTGATTTGAAATCATGCAAGTCAGGCTATGAGCACTGAAAATTTTCCTTTTTTTGGGTCCAAGAAATGGTCCAGTTTTTGGAAAAGATGAAACAATTTTCGAGAAAATTAGTCAACATCAGTAAAAATTCTCAAAAACTATTTTTGCAAACGGCCACTGCTCAACGAGCATAGAACCCACTCTCGAGATGCACAACCTCAGATTCGAAAGAAAATTGCCCCTTGCTGGAGGGGAGCTGCATGGCAACGGAAAGTTGCCCCTTGTCTGAACGGCACTGCGGCACATTGAATGGCAACGGAAAGTTGCCCCTTGTTTGAATGGCGCCGCGACACACTGAATGGCAACGAAGAGTTGCCCCTTGTTTGGATGGCGCCGCAGTACATTGAATGGCAACGGAAAGTTGCCCCTTGTTTGGATAGCACCGCGGCGCATTGTAGTCAATCGTCAGAGTGACGAACACAACCAAATCCTCAGATACAGAGAAGACAAAGATAACCAGAACCATCGCATGGACACAATCAAATTGAAGCGTTTTACGGCTGGACTTCAGGATGAAGTTGCCTACGTATCCCAAAGATGAGAATCAAGCCTTACGTAGTTCGGGGGTAAGGTACACTCGGGTATTAACCTCTCCCTTTTAGGCTCTAACTTTTTCCAAGGCGCCCGTTGCGGGTTTTCGACCTTGCGAGCTTCTGTTTTTCTTTTCTTTTCAATTCTTTTCTTCTTTCTTTTTCTTTTTTTTTTCTTTTCTTCTTTTTTCTCTTTTCTTCTTTTTCTTTTTTTTGCTTTTCGTATATATCTTTTCTTGCTCTAACTTTTGCCTGGGTCGCCCTTCCGGGTTTTCGGCCCAGCGAGCCTCTCAAAGGGTAAAAGTGTAACAGGTCCATGCCAAATGGTTTTGAGATCCTGAAGTCATCTGAATCCAGGAAAAGGCTTTGTATTGATTCGCGAAGGATCCATCTTGGCTCTTGAGCACATCGGATATTTTGCCCCTAGTTCGAGGGGTGCTTGATTTAACCGCAACCTTCTTACGATGAGGTCGATCTCCTTGATCGACTTTTGGTGCCTCTTGTTCGAGGGTGCTTCAAATCTGGCCACAGGCCTCACATTATAGTTGACCGTTGAACATTCTGAATCCCAGTTCAAGGTTTGAAAGTGAGGGGTCAAGTCTCGAGGCTGAGAGCGATCCTAAGCTGTAAAATCTCAAGAGCGATTCTACACAGGTCTTCGCAGGACCACGCAAAACATTTTTTGAAAGTTTTTAAGAAAGCGACAAATTGCTTGCGCTGAAGACAGTGTAGAACCAATCTGGATCAAGCCAGGATCCTTCCTAGTACTCACACTAACAAGCATGATTTCATTCATTAAGGGCTTAGCACGCCTCTCTTTCTCTCAATTGATCAAAATTTTGCAAAACCCGAGGAATTCCTTTCTCTTCGTTTTCACCGTAGTGTTCAAAAAGCTTTTGGAAAACTTAGGTCGATGCAATGAATTCAAGGCACAGAAAAGACAGAGCTTCTAGTCAAATACTGCCATCTCATTTGGAATTTCTGGTACAACTGGCACACGGCAGAAGCAAACACAAAAGCATGAAAAAAACACTGTTGTTCATTCAAATCTGTTGGCGTTATGGCTCCAAGGCAGAAACAGACTCAAAACAAAACAAAAAGACAAAACGCGAAACAAAATGGTGACGCCCAAGGTAACATCCCCGGAATCACCCGACTCTAACAAAACAGAACTGACTCGATACAACGAGACAGACTTAACAGGGTTGACTCGATACAACGAGGCAGACTCAACAGGGGTGACTCGATACAACGAGACAGACTCAACAGGGGTGACTCAATACAACGAGACAGACTCAACAGGGATGACTCGATACAACAAGACAGACTCAACAGGACTGACTCGATACAACAAGACAGACTCAACAAGGCTGACTCGATACAACAAGACAGATGCAATACCTAAGTCAGAAGGTAGGATAAACAGCATTCGCAAATGCTCAAAATAGTGCGTGCCATCCATCACATCCGAGTGGCCGAGCAATCGATGAAGTGGTTCATCCCGATCACATAACAACACAGTCCAGTACGAGGATATGAACCCATACGGAGCTATGGTTCCAAGACTACTTAGCAAAGAGAAAATGGGCGACATCTCGGCTGATTTCACGAACAGAATCTGAGCATAGTTTGAATGAGTGTGCCCTCTCTTTTCTGCCCAAATCTACGTCAAGAACCGATACCCTCAATGGCCGAGTCCCAAAATCTTGAACCGGTGCCCGCAGTTCGATGCCCAAACTTGTAAACTGATACATGCATTCGTGTAGAGACGCACTCTAAAGCACATAACAAGCAAGTGTGAGCCAAAACACCCCTATGTTGGGGTAGGGTTTCCCTGTCCTATTTTGTCAGGAGCTAGGGTTTCACTACGCACGCAGCGGTTTCAAACAACCTATCTCGGGTAAGCAACCTGTCCTAGTTTGGAATGGTCACTATGGATCCGAATATGCACTAGGTCGAATGGTCAAAAAGGGTGCCCCGGTAAAACCGGGGTTTGTGTTTCCATACTGGCAGAGCCCACAACCGGTCAGCCTTATGGTCATGCCTTGACAAGACAAGCCTCCGGCAAACCGTTCAAGAATAACAGATGGCAAACACGGTGTCCTAGGCGCACCAATGCAAATGCAATGCAAAGAAACACACAAGTGTAGTCAAAACCAGTTATCATGAGTTCGAGTCAAGTTCTCTAAATTCCCCAGCAGAGTCGCCAAAAACTGTAGACGTCTCCGAATGCCCCGGGAGGGTTAAGTCCCGTTCCGTTCATATTGGGGTCACTACAGTTCAAGGTCTCAAATGTCACGGTTCTTAATCTTGAACCAAAGAGTCCAAATCCGGCAAGTCGTTTTGAGAAAACAGATTTTTTGAAAAGAAGTGCCAAACATGGATCGCTGCGGATCTGAGTCGCCACCTAAATGTTTTTTAGTGAGAAATTTAGGAAACCCTGACTCGCTGCCAAAGGCCACATGTCCGTCATCACCAAAGTTGCCTCGGCTCGGGAACTTGGGTACGATTGGGGAAGGTCACTTCGTGAGCACCCCCGCTTGCCCGGTCAAAGACCGGCCTCTACTAACCATGATATCTGATTTTTGAAAATATTGTGTGTTCTTATTCCGGTTATTAGCCTAGGTTACTATGTGATGCGCACAGCAAACAAGTATAGACTGAGTCGTCTGAATTGGAACAAAACACTTCATGTTTGTTTGTGAAAATGGTTTGCTACTCACAAGTAGGCTTAAAATGCGGATTTTGCCACCGTCGGGTGGGCTTAGGAAACATGATTTTGCCACTGTCTAGTGGGCTTAAAACAAACATTTGATGAATTGTTCCAATCCAAATAACCCAACCTCCACCCACAGGCATTCAAGGTAGTTATATCACATAAGCAGTTAGCCTCATGGTAAGCATGCTATTCATGGCAACAGTCACACGCATGCAAGGATGCTAAAGCATAAAACTCACCGAGTACTCCAAGCCAAAACAGAAACGCATTAGAAATCATGCATGATCCTAAAGTATCTGAAATGCCTAATGCAACACATGCAAAGATGCAAACTATAGCAGCTCGGCTATTCTAAACATGGCATATGGAATGCTACAACTAACATATATTCAACTTGAAATTGAAATACAAATGGTTTAGTATGATGGTAGCCGAGTCGTGCAAAACAGATGAATGATGCAAACATGTCATTACATCAGTATGCTAATTGAAATATGTCCTAATCTACCATCATAAGCAGGTAAATAAAAGGGAAGAAAGACGTGGGGTTGGAAGACATACATCACACTCACCCACACTTATTACAATTATGCCCGCGCGCAGAGGGTCCAAATAAATATACAGTCCCGAATAAAAGAATAGTACAGTCCAAATAATGTACAAATTCCTAATTAATTTACAAATTAACTAAGAAAATAATAAAACTGGCATTCAAGCCAGGGACTGCCTTGATTCTGCTCCGGATGATGGAATGATGCATGTTTAGGTTGCCTATGCGCGGAAATCCACTGCGATGCCCCAATTAGCCTCTGTTTTGCAAAGATTCTTGAAAAGCGCGCCAAGCCTCGGAAGACCGCTGATTCTTGATATGCTGCAATAGAGAGCAGGAAAGAGGCATAGCAATGTATTTTCACAAATGTATGCATGTCTCGATCCTCGTACCACCAATCACGCATCTCGATGCATGATGGCCGAGGAGCCGAATTGCACAACTCAATATAGAATGAATGCATATGAACACTACAACAAAACCTAACTCCATCATGGATAATCCGGAGTGTCGGTGACTTGGGAATTGAGACACGTTCCGTCACTCGGAGTACGGAACGTACCTCGTTTCCCGTGCCCGGGCTAACTCCTATCCCGAACACGATGCAATATGTATGATATGCGTGAAATGCAACTAAGATACAATCCTAACATATACAATGTTATGGAATGGCATACACGCTACACAAGGTGATACACAACCGAGCATACACAATGCTATAGATGAAATGGCATACGCAATGCAATATGGACTTACACTAACATGAGTGGACCTCAGCCACACTCACATGAGAGGCCATCAGATGAAAACAAGACACCTCAAAATGCGTGCACGCGTGCACACAAACCGAGAACGGACCCTCAGGCACCGAAATGCCACTCTAATGAGACATGGCAAAGACATGGAATATGGTATGCTAACATGCAAAAATCAGTGGCAAAACGAGGGGCAAAACAGCCCCGAAACGAGGCGAAATGAAACCCGATGCAAGGAACGAGTCCCGAAACATGGAATTAAGCACATGAAATGGCCTATAGCTATGCAATGCATGCATAATTTGAATGTGTAGTGTAAAAGTAGAAGCAAGGCAGCCCCAAAAATAGCATTTTTACAGTATAAATCATGGCCAAAAAGCAAGCACAAGTAGGGCTAAAATGTCATACAAAAATGGCTCCGCAAGGGAGGCAATGAAGCAAGTGGTACATGCAATGCCCAAACAGAAAAATACCCTTTTACAACACTGAATAGGGACCAAAAATATGAACATTTACAGTTTATGACAGCGTCCAAATCAGTATGCAAACATGCTCAAAATGCAATGCAAGATTAAGGCCATAAGAGGGTATAACATGAAGTGCACAAAACATTCATCAAATAGCAAAATACCCTTAATGAAACATGACAAGGGGGTCAAAACATGGCCACTTTCAGTTCTGATCATGGCCGAAAACAGAAGCTAAAATAAGATAACAAAGCATGCAAAAATGGGGGCCAAAGAGGGGTATAATGGTAAGTGCTACATGGAGGCCCCCAACAGTGTTGAGCCCTTCTTAAATGTTGAAGAGGGGCTCAAAATAGGCCTATTTACAGTTTAAATCAGGCCCTAAAACAGATCACACACAAGCTAAAAATATCATGCAAGAAAATGGCATTCAAGAGGGCATTGAAGCAAGTGCAACATGGGGGGCTCAAACAGTGTTGAGCCCTTAAACAAACATGAAAAATGGCTCAAAAAAATGACCTTTTCAGTTTTGGTCGGAGCTCAAAACAGCAAGAAAGAGGGACTAAGAAATAGACCAAAAAAATGCAAGAAAAAGGGAAAGTGGGACTCACCCTTGAAGACCAACCCTTAGCAACTTCTTGGACCAAATTCTCTGCCTCCTAGCCTCTGAGAAGACCTCTAAGCTGCTGGAAATGGAAGTGGTGGTGTGGTGCTAGGTGATGGTGTGTAAAAATGGTTAAGAACTTAAGGGGTTTTGAGGTTTAGAGTAGAGAGAGAGAGAGAGAAATTTAATGTGAGAGGCTTATACAAAAATATCTAACCCTTCAACACAGACCTGGGGTGCTGTATTTATAGGCAAAAGAGGCTGGAAAAGGGGGGGAAAAAAAAGGGGGGGGGGAAATATTTCAAGTTTCCCTCAAAAAATTGGCCTAAAGAGGGGTATAAAGGCAAGTGGTAGCTGCTGGTTCCAAACGGCTGAGAGCTCTTCAACAAAGTTGAATAGGGGCTCAAAATAAGACACTTTGTAGTTTACGACCAAGCCCAACACAGCCCACAAGTATGCCTAAAATACCGTGCAAAATAGGCCTAAAAAGAGGTAAAGAGGCAAGTGACAGATGGAGATCTCAAACAATAAAAGGTCCTTAATCAAACATGAAAAGGACCTCAAAATATGACTATCTCAAGTTCGGGTTGGAGCCCAAAAATGAAAAATGAAGGTTCGGGAGCCGAAAGACGCAATTTGGGGCCCCAAAAGTGGGCTGTTAGGCACCGGAAGTGGTGTCCAGCCACGAAGTTGGTCTCTCGGACCACAGCGTCCCTCGAAAGGGAGAAAATAAGGTGTGTGCCAAAAACCGGAGCAAACGGAGGTGGTTAGGCGGTCCCGAACCGAGGCACACGGCCTGACGGCTCCGAAAATCGGAAACCGGGCTCCGAAATTGGAAAAATGGCCTGTGACCACGAAACGTAGCCTACGACCACTGAGAGATGATCTACGAGACCTCTCCCTCCCTTCGGGAAGAGAAAACAGAGAAAACAGAGCCTGGTTCGCAAATCGAGGCAAAGCACGAAAGAGTCCGGAAGTCTGGAGGCAAGGCTCGCAGC
Source organism: Camellia lanceoleosa (assembly GCA_025200525.1). Lineage (NCBI taxonomy): Eukaryota > Viridiplantae > Streptophyta > Magnoliopsida > Ericales > Theaceae > Camellia > Camellia lanceoleosa. Next base: position 70,452,912 of record CM045765.1, read on the forward strand.
CGAGACTCTGAAACCTCTGGACGAGCACGATATGCAACATCACCAAGTGCTCAATTGGTGACATCTGAGTCTTAAGGTCGGTCAAAAATGGGGTGTCTACAGCACCTAGAACTCCTCAAGAAAATGGTGTAGTAGAAAGGAAGAATAGAACATTAGAAGAAATGAGTAGAACAATGCTTGGCGAAAACAATCTTCCTAAATATTTTTGGGCCGAGGTCGTTCAAATCGCTAGCTATATTTTAAATCGTGCCTTGATTAGACCTATTCTCAAAAAGACCCCTTATGAACTTTGGAATGGTAGAAAGCCCAACATCAGTCACTTGTATGTATTTGGTTGTAAATGTTATGTACAAAATAACGGTAAGGACAACTTCGGTAAATTTGATTCAAAATCCAATAAAGCAATATTTCTTGGCTATTCTTTAAGTAGTAAAGCTTATCGTGATTTTAATAAAAGAACTCTTGTTGTTGAAGAATCTATACATGTGGCATTTGGTGAAACTAACATCTCTTCTCCAAAGCAAGTTGTTAGTGATGATTTTGTAGAATTGGAAATAAATGTAGAAGATTCAAGCATCTACAAAGAAGAAGATCAATCGTGTGAAGTGAACAAAGAGGAGGAGCAACCTATTCTCCCTCCTCAAGAAGAAGGTGGAAACAACGATGATTTGCCACGAGAATGGAAGTTTGTACATAATCACCCTAAGGATTTAATCCTAGGTGATCCAACCAAAGGTATTGCCACTCACTCTTCCTTTAGAAATATTTGTGGTAACTTGGCTTTTCTCTCACAGATTGAGCCAAAGAATTTCAAGAAGCCGAATACAATAAACATTAGATGATGGTTATGCATGAACAGCTCAACCAATTTGAGAGAAACAAAGTTTGGGATCTAGTGCCAAGACCTAAAGATCATTCCATTATTAGCACAAAATGAATCTTTAGAAACAAGCTTGATGAATCTGACACTATTGTTGGAAACAAAGCTAGACTTGTAGCACAAGAGTACAATCAAGAAGAAGGTATTGATTTCGATGAAATCTTTGCTCCGGTAGCTAGATTAGAAGCAATCCACATGTTACTTGCATTTGCATGTTTTAGAGATTTCAAACTTTATCAAATGGGTGTAAAAAGTGAATTTTTAAATGGTTTAATAAATGAAGAGGTTTATGTCAAACAACCTACTGGTTTTGAAAATCATGCTTTTCCAAATCATATGTTTAAGCTCTCAAAAGCTTTATATGGTTTGAAACAAGTATCTTGTGGTTTAAGCAAATTTTTGATTGAAAATAGTTTTACTAGAGGAAAGATTGACACAACACTTTTTGTTAAAACCAAAAATGATGATATACTTGTTGTACAAATATATGTGAATAACATTATATTTGGTGCTACAAATGAAGCTTTGTGTAAGGAATTTACTAAGTGTATGCAAGGTGAGTTTGAGATGAGTATCATGGGGGAGCTAAAATATTTCCTTGGGCTTTAAATCAAACAATGTAAGGAAAGAATTTATATCAACCAAGCTAAGTACATAAAGGAACTACTCAAAAAGTTTGGTATGAGTGACTCCAAAGTAGCCGGAACACCTATGAGCATATCAATTAAGCTAGACAAGGATGAAAATGGTAAGTCCATTGATCAAACAAAATATCAAGGTATGATCGGATCACTTCTCCATTTAACTACAAGTAGACCCGATATTATGTTTAGTGTTTGAATGTGTGCTCGATATCAATCAAATCCTAAAGCATCACACCTTAGTGCTATTAAAAGAATTTTCGATATCTTGTTGGCACTCAAAATTTGGGATTGTTTTATCCTAGAAGTGTAGCATTTGATTTGATTAGTTACTTGGATGCTGATTGTGTTGGTTGCAAACTTGACAGAAAAAATACTAGCGATACTTGTCATTTCCTTAGTAACTCATTAGTATCTTGGTTTAGCAAAAAGAAAAATTATGTTGCTCTATCAACGGCTGAAACTAAATATATAGCTTCCGGAAGTTGTTGTGCCCAAGTACTATGGATGAAACAATAATTGGAGGACTATGATTTGCATTATGATCATATCCCTATTAAATGTGATAATACTAGTGCCATCAACTTAAGCAAAAATCCGGTTCAACACTCGCGAACAAAACATATTGAAATTTGACACCACTTTTTAAGAGATCATGTTCAAAAAGGAGATAATGTTCTTGAATTTGTAAACATTGACAATAAATTGGCAGATATTTTCACAAAACGCCTAAGCGAGGAACGTTTCAATTTTATTCGTGGCAAACTTGGAATGTCGAATTCAACTTAAAGTTTTTGTTGTGAATGTGAAACTTGAATTTTTCTTAAATTAGGGTATGTGTACTATTGTAGACACCCCATTTTTGACCGTCCTCAAGACTTGGACGTCATCACTTGTGCATATGATGATTGTGATTGCATGTGTTCGTTTTGAGTGCCCGAAGTCCTTGGTGGAACGCCCTATCTTTGAGCCTTTAAACCTTGTCTTTTCTATGCCTTCTTTTGGACCAAAACTTGGTGTCTGGACCTCTTGGTGACCTATCGGTCACCACCATAGGCTGTCGGCCATGGCTCATGGTTGTCGGCCATTGGTGTGGTTGGTCGGCCACCAGTGGTGGCCGACGACCACCAATGTCTTTTTCCAGATATTTGTTGACAACTGTGATAGCTGTTAGCACATTGAGCTACATCTCTTTACACGTGTATGGTGGGATGTTTCTAAGCTCAAAGATTGTTTTTCTATATATAGGGGGGTTTCTCCCCCATTTTTGAGGGTTAGAAATTTTGGAACAAAAAATCTCTTTCTCTCTCTCTTGCAATTTTGTGCATACTTGCCTTGTTTCTCTACACTTTTGCATACACATCCTAAACCAAATCCTCTCACCTTTGAGTTGAGGTTCCTTGGGACTTGTTTTGAGCTTTTGAAGGTGGTTTTAGCTTGGATTGTTGGCCAAATTGTGTATTGGCTTCAAGAGGTATAACACTCTCTCTTTATACTTGTTTTGTATCCTTGCTTTGCCATCTTTTTCAATTGTTTTGAGGCTGATTTTGAACCATAAAAAGCTTTGTTTTTATGGCTTAAAAGTTTTGGTTTGAGGCCATTTTCAATTAAGGGGTGGTTCATCCTTCTTGCTTCTTAGTTTGTAAAGCTTTTGTACCATTGTTCATCACTTTCAAACCAACTTTTTTTGGGACTTTTAACCACTGAATTTCAAAGGTTTTTCAATGGCAAAAAGCTTATTTTGAAGTCCAAATTTGGAGGGGTTAGCCTCCCCTTCTCTTGCCATGTTTGCATGCTTAGTTAGCTTCACATGTTAGCATTTTTTTCTAGCTTAACTTAGCTCAAGTCCAGCATGTTTTAGTCTCTGAAATTATCTGTTTTAGCTCTGTTTTGGGCTGTTTAATTCATTTTAGTCTTGTTTTGCATAGTTGTAGCGTAAATCCTTTCACTAACTTGGTGTTTTTAGGCTTTAACCATCATTGGTTTGAGTTGATTGCATGTTTTAGTGCTTTTTCTCGCCTAATTTTAGCACTACAATCTCTGCAATCCCCCTCAATTCTTCACTTTTTTGTTTTGCTTTGAAAGTGATTTCAAACCACTTGTTTGCCTAAGTGTGAAATGGAGGTGCTACACCCAATGGTTTAATCCCTTAGGGGGTTCATTACCAACAGTGTAATGCCTCTTTCATGCCCAAAGCAACTTGTGGTTTGAGCCCTCCTTCCATTAGAGGGCACTCACCAATGGACTAATTGATTAATGAATTGTTTGGTAATTAAGATGTGAAAACAAAATCGGCAAGTAAAAGAGGCAAGATAAGCATTCTTTGTGTTGCATTGCTTGTGTTCAAATGGGACGTTAGCTTGAACACAAGGAAAATGGAACATTTCATACTCAAAAGTGATGAAATGTGCCATTTTCCTAGGTCTCCATTGCCCTTGATCATGTATGATAGGGTGATGGTCATTTGAGTCTTGTTTTGCATTCATTAAACTTGTACAAACTTGGTTCTTTGGCTATCATGCAATGAAATTGCTTGGTTGATGGTTTGGGAGCCAAGAGTATCACTCCTTTGAACTTGTTTGATGATAAGAAGGATAACATTACAAACACCCCTTCAAAAAGTACACTGTTTTGCTCTGTTTGCTCTCTGTTGCAATAAGGAAGTCCAAGTCAGTGGTGGTCGACGGCCACCACCAATAGCCGACCGGCCACCATCAGTAGCCGACTAGCCACCATTGTTGGTTGACCGACCATCAGCAGTGGCTGACCGGCCTCCTTGTTGGCCACCAATGCAAATTCAATAGCGTGCTCCTGAGACAAAATATAGTTGATCTGGAAAAGGAGAAAGTGTAACTACTTATGTGCAAATAGAGGTGTTCAGCAGCAAAACAGTGATCTTTCGGGTGGAAACCGAGCACGTGCATGAGCCCCCCTTGCATTTCAGGCTTATTTAACGTTTAAATATCTAGGTTAAATACATGTTGTAATTAATTAGTTATAGCTAATTAAGAGTTGTAAATAATTAGTTTGTTTAACTAGTTATTCGATTTCGTTTTGTAATTAGTTAACTAGAATAGTTAATTAATTCGAGTTTTGTAATAATTAGTTAGCTTAATTAGTTTAGCGCAGCTAGTTGGTTAGCTTATTTATTCGAACCCTCCTTTACAAGGGCGTAATGTTTTAATAAGTGTGCGTGCGTATGTGTATGTCTTCCAACCCCACGTCTTTCTCCCTTTTATTTAATCGATTTTGATGGTTAGATTAGGGACATACTTCAATTAGCATATCGCATGCTTGCATTCATTCATCTTGTCTTGCATGCACCGAGGCTTGGCGTATCATTCAAACTGCATTGCCATTTCAATATCTTCTTTGAATACGTGTTTAATCGCATGTTGTTCAAATCGATCTATATGCCATATTAGTAGCCGAGCCTATTAATTGCATTATTGCATGTGTTGCATTAGGCATCTTTGTATAGTTAGGAATCATGCATTATTTACTAACTCATATTTTCCTAACTTGGAGTACTAGGTGAGTTTTACGCTTTAGCTTACTTGCATAAATGTGAATGTTGCCATGATTAGCATGCTTGCCATGAGGCTATGTGCTTAAACGCTAAACTGCTTGAATGCCTGTGGATGAAGGCTTGTTGTTTGAATTGGAATGATTCAACGAATGTAAGTTTTAAGCCCTCTTTGTTGAGTGGCAAATCATGTTTTAAGCCCACTATGTTTGGTGGCAAATTCGCAAACTTTTAAGCCCATTTGAGGTGGCAAATTCAAGCCATTTTTGCAAAAACAAACATGAATTGAATTGTTCCAACTTAAGCAAACTAGTCTAAACTTTCTTGTGCGCATCACATAGTAAAGCTAGTTTAATAACCGGAACAAGAACACATATTGTTTATAAAAAATCATATCATGATTAGTAGAGGCTGATCTTTGATCGGGTGAGCGTGGGTGCTCAATTCATGACCTTCCCCTCTCGTACTTAAGTTCTCGAGCCGAGGCAACTTTGGTGATGACGGACACGTGGCCTTTGGCATGAGTCATGGGTTTCCTAAATTTTCCCAAAACATAAAATATTTAGGTGGCGATTATGTATCTGGCAAAGCAATCCAATTTTGGTACTTTTTTATTCAAAATCAATTTTCCAAAATAATTTGCTGGATTTGAACTCTTTGGGGTTTATCAGTTTCACATTGCACTTGTATGATTAGATTCAGAACCACGGGAGTTCGAACTGTAGGGCTTTCTTTTCAAACCTTCCGAAAGGGGGTGCAAAAAAGGCGGGCTATAGTTCTCTGGTGACTCTGCTGGGGCCTTAGAGAACTTGACTCGAACTTATGATATGACTTTTTATCTGCACTTATGTATTTCTTTGCATTTGCATTTGCATTTGCATCGGTGCGCCTAAGTCACAGTGTTTGCCATCTACTATTCCTGAACGGTTTGTTAGAGGCTTGCTCGAAAAAGCTTGCCAAATGGCTGATCGATTGTGGGCTCTGCCACAATGGGAACACAACCCTTGGATTTGGTCTACTGCTGTACTGTTTGATCCTCCTTTCACTTCTCGGTGTTAGGTGTGAGAGGTATATTTGGTAATCTTGCTGAGGTACCCTTTTTGACCAATCGGCCTAGTTGCATATCGGAAACCATAGAGACTGTTCCAAACTAGGATAGGTCGCTTACCCAAATTCAGGATTGTGTCAAACACTTTGCTTGAGTAGTGAACCCTAGTTCCTAACGAAACTAGGATAGGGTAACCCTACCCCATCATAGGAGTGTTTTGGCTCTCACTTGACTGTTATGTGCTTTTAGAGTGAAACTCTACAGGAATGTATGTATCAATTGCAAGTCTGGGTAATAGTTTTTGGGGTAGAAATCAGTGTTGAGTACAGTTCTCCAGCTTATGATTGCAACTACGCGTTATTTGTGTTTGAGCTGAGGTGCTGTGCAGTTTCTAATTTTTGCTTTCTTTTATTTTATTTCTTTTTGCAAAGTAGTTTTTTCACCATTGTTTCAGACGATTCTGTTACCCCCCAAGCACTCTAGACTCGAGTGAGAAGGATTTGTAGATCCGGGGATCTTGTCAAGGGACAGCCAGTGTTTGTTTCACTCCCACCGATTAGCAGACAGAGGAGGATTAGGCAGAATTCACTGATCCAGCAGTTAGCTTTTGCTTCACTTATGCCTAGTCAGGCCCAGTCTGCTACTCCAGAAAGAGAGTATTTGCCAGTTCTGATAGCTCAACATCTCCAAATCATCATGGAAGATATGCTTCGTTCGCTGCAGCAGACCATTGAGACTATGCAGCTAGATGCTGCCTGCCAAGCTGAGGTTACAACCCGCCAAGCTGAGGTCGTGGTCCACTGCGAAGTGATAGATAGAAAGCTCAAAGAACCACAACCGACAGTAGCCTCTGCATCCCATGCACCCCCAATAGGAATTCCGACACTCAGGGTCACAGTCAATGTCCAAGAGAATATGGGCATTCCGGCAGATCCAATCCCACCTTAGACCTCCAAGGCACCAGTTTACCAAATGGAGGTGCCGTTTGAATTCGAGGTGGACCCCACTGCATTGAAGGTCAACAAGCTAGAAAAGCTCTTCGAACAGGCATAGGGCGTAAATTCAATCCCTGATATTGAGGATGGATACACTGACTCAGTAGTGACTCTGCCAGACAGATTCAAGATGCCGCATATAGATCGGTTTGACGGCTCCGGGGATCCTATGGTCCATCTACAGCTATTCTCCAATATCCTACGACCAATTGGTCTCACTAGATTATAGAAGTTGTCACGTTTTGGTCGGACCCTGTCGGGTATAGCGGCCATCTGGTTTGCAAAATTGGAAGACTGTGTGAAATAGAACTGGGAGGAAATAGTTGAGGCCTTCATCGCACAGTACTCCTACAATACCCAGATCAAGGTCACTATCCATGATCTTGAAGCAACCCATCAAGAGCCGAAGGAGGGCTTATCAGACTTTGTAACCTGATGGAGGGCTAAGGCCTCTATGATGACCATCAGGCCGTTTGAAAAGGACCAAATCAGAATGTTGGTTCGTAACTTGTAGGGCAAATTATTACAGAAGATGATAGTCCTGCCTTTGTTTACATTTGCTGAGCTCCATGAAATAGGGGTTCAAATTGAGGATGCGATGAAGCGGGGGTTGGTAGACCATGAGAAGGAACATCCCAAAAGGCCCTTTATACGCAGCTCCAATGCAGCCACGACTGGCGGCACCTCTGCACGGCCTTCGGATGTGAGCATAGTCACCACCACACCCAAAATTGCCACCCCTTTTTCCGGTACATCCAATACAACTTCACAAACCTCGAGCCATCAAGCCCAAAACCAAAGGGTCTTCACCCCCGCTCTATATGTCTTTGTCCAAAGCCTTAGGGGTCCTAATAAAAAAGGGACATCTTAAGCCGTTAGAACAACGCCCACTACCCGATCCTCTCTCTCCGAAACACAACCCAGCCAAATACTGTGCTTTTCATCAGCAACATGGTCATGATACTGATCAGTACGATAGACTGCGTCATGAGATTCAAGACCTCATTGACAATAAGGTGATAGCACCTCCTCAAAAAGCCAACGTTACTACAAATCCTCTCCCACCACATAACCAAGTCCCTCTCCCACTACATAACCAAGTCCCTCCACCTCAGCATAAAAACCTCATCCATACATAGGCCATCCCTTATGAGCCTAGTATATTCATCAACCCATCTCACCTACCCAAACCAACTGTGTTCATTCCTCAGAGCACTGAATTGTGCATGATGAACACGTCTACACTCCATCCTGAACCAGTGGTGGTGACAGTGGAAGATAAAGAGAGTTCAGCCCTGGTGAAGAATGTCAGTCCGTTGCCCGAGGGCTTTGAGGACTTATCTGAAGGGACGTACAACCCGAGTTGTTAATATTGTGCCAATCAATCAAGCTAAGCCAGAAGTGGTGTTGTCGACTGGGATGGAGGTCAGTGTAGTTTGAGAAGATGGACCCAGTCAGGGATTAGATGATCCAGCGGGCCTAGAGGAGGATATAGACAATTTGCAGTTCTTTGATGAGCAAGATCAAGGGGATGTGCATATTGATTGGTTTGATCTAAACAGGTCAATAGACAATTCTGGGTGGCTAAGTGACGAACCTGATAGAGATGAGGGAGCTGAATCAAAGCTGGAAGAACAGAAAGCGGGAACCGCTACAATGGTTGGAATGGCCGATGGAAAGGGTAAACTGCCAAAAAACACTGGTGAATAACAATTGGCTCAGGAACTAGGCATTGATAGTACTGTGCATGAAGAACAAGAAGCCGCGCTGGAGCGGTTTGGGCAAGAAATGAGTGAAAATGATCTAAAAGTGGGAAAAACTCAACACCTTGCGGGGAATGTCTGTGATAACAGAATTATCTAAACAGAGCCAGACGAATGCCTGTTGGCTATCGAAGAGATCTGGTGGGATGACGACGACCTACACTTGGCCCATACCAATGAGGATTGGGGTGAAGGCCTTCCTGACAATACCTGGTATGTGGAAGAAGTCGACCACATGACAAGAAGTGGCCGATATTTCAAACCACCGCATCTGCACCAACCCGAGGCATCCAGGAAAGATAAAGAAGTTGAGAAACAGAAGGAAAAGCAGTTAGAGGAAGAGGCTGTGTTGCAACAGTTGAAGAAGATTCAAGATGACATATCTATCTGGGGTTTGCTTATGGCTTCATGAGTGCATAGACAAGCTGTACTGACGGCGATGGATAAAGCTAAGTTGTTTGTCGACACCACCTCGGAACAACTGGTGGGATTAGTTTTCTTGGGAGGCGCTGCGCCAACTTTGACCTTTTTAGACAAGTAATTACCGCCCGTAGGCTCTGCACACAACAAGCCTCTATACATATTCGTAGAATGTCGAGAAAAGTGGATACCGGTGGTATTGGTCAACATCAGGTCGACAATCAACGTCTGTCCTTGTCGTACGGCTTATGCTATTGGCCTGAAATCGGCCGATTTTGTGCCTACAGCCTAGGTGGTTCAGGCATATGACAATACAAGCAGAGAGGTGATGGGGACACTGCAGATTAGAGTACAGGTTGGCCCAACTCAGCAGGACATCGAATTCCATGTCCTGGATGTCTCAGCCACTTTCAACTTACTACTTGGGTGACCCTGGCTGCATCAAGTGAAAGCTATCTCTTCTACCATCGACCAAATGCTGAAGTACCTCCATGGGAAAGGGATAGCCATAGTCTTTGGGAATTCATCTATATATCCTCCACCAGAGGTCACTACACTTGTGTTGGAGATCGTGCATGGCGAAGACGATGTTTTCCTTTCAGGGTTCACCTTGGCTGAGGCCCGGGTAGTGCAAAATATATTGGCCATCGATGAAGGCTTGTATGTCAGCGCCCAATCTATAGACCTCATGAATAAGCTATAGCACATGCTCGGAATGGGATTAGAAAGAAGTGGCCGGAAAGGCGTTACTGCATTGGCCGATGTGCCACATAACCCACATGCCTTTGGTCTGGGCTATATGCCCACCAAAGAGGACTGGGTGATGAAAGGGAAAGAAATGGCCGGAAGAGCCATAGCTAAGTAGACCGGGAGGTGCTACGAGCTTGTGCACCGACCAATTCGGGGAACCCTGAATGGTTATTTTGTTAAAGAGGGTGAAGACTTCCCATTCTGTGGTTTCCCTGAGCCCTGGTTCAACTTTGGGAGGTAGTGGGTTCCCGGCCTTGAGATTTTCTTTGACTTACAACTGCAAGAGAGTGATACAGAGGAACAGACTGAGCTAACCATCGGGGCTACAAAGAGTACAGGAAGTGATTCCGACAGCAATGAACTTGAAGTAGGAGCAGCATTGGCATGTCTTCTTTCGGATCCTAAGATCAACTTAGAGAGCTTGGGGGATAACCTGACCATTTCCATGATCAGAGACCAACTGGGTGCGAACCCTTCTAGTGGTATCTTGGATGCATCTGACACACCATCCCTCATTTGGCAGCTGGAGGAGGGCTACTTGTCTAGCAGCTCTGAGTCAAGTAGTAAACTGAATCGATTCCACAGTGCGTGAGTCGAATCGATTCGGTTCTTCGAAGTCAGGGCGGTATTTCTGGGTTTGATAACCCAGATACTGAGGTTTTGTCTAGGTCGTCTTTTTCTTTTTCTTTTTAGTCGGTTGTAACCGAGGATTTGGATGAGCTGGACCTTTGAATGTGAATGCCACTGCAGATTCTGAGTATTTCTCTGTGCCTCTTGCTTATTGCACTGATCATGATTTTCAAAATTTTGATGAAAATGATGAGGAAGGAATTCATCTGGTTTTGAAAAATTTAATTAATCAAGAGGAGGAGAGGTTTGCAAAACCCCTCACTGATGAAATCATTGCTAGTAATGTGGGTACTGAGAAGGATCCGTGTCTAGTCTAGATTGGGTCCATATTGTCTTCGGAGTAGCACGAGCGCTTAGTCGTTTTATTAAAAGATTTCAAAGATGTTTTCGCGTGGTCCTACAAAGACATGCCTGGAATAGATCTTGAGATTGTACAGCATCGAATCCCTCTTGACCCCGAGGCCTGACCCATCAAACAGAAGTTGCGGAGAATACGCCTGGATTGGGCTTTGAAGATTAAGGAAGTGCTCACTGTAGATCCGCTTGAACTTCCTCCGCGCACCCCCCCTTTCGGAGTGGGCACGAATTAGGTCCCAACTACTACAGTTCGGACTCCTGTCACGGTTCTAAATCTAATCTCATAAAGTGCAATGTGAGACTGATAAACACCAAAGAGTCCAAATTTGACAAATTGTTTTGGAAAATCGATTTTGAGTAAAAAGCACTAAACATGGACTGCTTTGCCAGATTACAGAGTCGCCATCTAAATATTTTATTTTGGGAAATTTAGGAAACCCTGACTCGTGCCTAAGGCCACGTGTCCGTCATCACCAAAGTTGCCTTAGCTTGGGAACTTGGGTGCAAGTGGGGAAGGTCATGACATGAGCACCCCCGCTCGCCCGATCAAAGATCGACCTCTACTATCATGATATGTTGTTTTATAGACACGTGTTCTTATTCCTGTTATTAGCTAATCTTACTATGTGATGCGCATAGCATACAAGTATAGACTCAATCACGAGAATTGGAACAAAACAACTCATGTTTGTTTTTGAAAATGGTTTGAAAGTGCTACCCGCAAGTAGGCTAAAGCACGAATTTGCCACCCTCAAGTGGGCTTTAGAAAACATGATGTGCCACTTCGCAAAGTGGGCTTAAAACTCACAATCATTGAGTTGTTCCAATTCAGGCAATCAAGCCTCTACCCACAGACATTCATCTAGTTAATCACTTAAGCAAATAGCCTCATGGCAAGCATGCTATCATGGCAACACTCACACTCATGCAAGTATGCTAAAGCGTAACACTTATAGTGTACTTTAAGCCAAAACAAAAAGCTAGTTAGAAATATGCATGGTTCTAACTATACAAGATGCCTAATGCAACACATGCAATAATGCAACTAAATAGGCTCGACTATCTAAGATGGCATATGAATGCAACAACTTGATACATGTATTCAAAGAAGTATTGAAATACGATGCTGTTTGAATGACGCGTCGAGCTCGGTGCATGCAATACAAATGAATAATGCAAACATGCAAAGCATAAGGTATGCTAATTTAAAAATGCCCTAAAACTAACCATCGAAAGTGGTTAAGTAAAAAGGAGAAAGAAGTGGGGTTGGAAGACATGCACACACACACCCACGCTTATTACAACAATATGCCCTCGCGAAGGAGGGTTCAAATAAATAAGCTAACTAGCTACGCTAAGCTAAGCTAATTATTACAGACCAACTAATTAACTATTCTAGCTAATAAATTATTACAAACGGAATTGAATAACTAGCTAATCTAAGCTAATTAGAATGTTACAACATGAACTAAGCTAAATTAATTACAGCACATGTAATTAACTACATCTAGCTAATAAAGTGACAAGGATGGCCTCGCAGACGAGGGAGGTATGCATGCTCGATTGCTTCCTCCCGAAAATTCATTGCCTTGCCTCTAGATGCCTCTGTTTGCATATCTTTGAACCTCTGAAAATTGCGCCAACCTTCAGATTGCTTCTGTTTGATCTCAAGAACACACTAATGGCCGATCGGCCATGGTTGGTGATCATCGGCCAAAATTGGTGGCCGATCGGCATATTTGATGGCCGGTTGGCCAGTACTGGTGTCCTGTTGGCCACTGCTTCCCTATATTTCCTCCTTTTGCTGCAACAGAGAGCAAACAGAGCCATGTCAATGTATTTGCAAGGAAATGTATGTACTGCCACCTTCCTTATCATGTCTCAAGCTCAAAGGAGTGTGGCACTTGGCTCTCAAGCCACCAACCAAGCATTTTCAATGCATGGTGGCCAAAGAACCAACCCTGTACAAGCTTAATGAATGCGCACATAAGACTCGAAAGGCCTTCACCCTATCATGCACAATCAAGGGGGACAGCGACTAGGAAATGTGACACGTTTCATCACTTTGAGTATGAAACGTCTCACATTTCTTGTGTTTGGATTAACGTCCGATCCAAACACAAACAATGCAAATAACATGTAAACACTTCATGTATAACATGCTAAGGGCCAAATACAATGAAACTAGTGAAGGACACAACGCTAGCGACATGCAACACGATACTCAAATGATCAAACCAGCTCAAGACAGAGCTATATCATGCCAAAATAGTAGCATAATCATGCTGAAACTTAGGCACAAAAAAGAAGAAAAAACATGCTCGCATGTTGGCTCAGAAATAAGACACAAAGCATAGCACTCAAAAAGCATTGAATGAGTGGAATATGTGAGAGTATGACAGTGATATAAGCTCTGAAATTACATTCTAAATGATGCCATATCATGCAAATAACTCAAACAAAGTATGCTAGGGGCCCCAAAACACAAAGCTAGCAAAGCCAACTATACCATGGCCATACAAGGCAAGCCTCAAAGGACCAAGACCACTCAAAACAGAGCTAAAACACGCTAAATCAGAGCCAAAAACATGCTGAGTCTAGGTCACAAAAGAGTAGAAAGATAGGCTAACTCATTAGGCATGTTAGGCTAGTAAACAAGATTACACTACAAGAGCAAGATGCAAGCAACCAATGACTAAACCAGTCAAAAATGGAGTTTAAACATGTTAAAATATAGCCAAAAACATGTTTGAACTAAGCTAACATAAGCCATAAAAACATGCTACTTTGTAATGCTAACAAGGCATGGCATAAAGACACAAGGAGGGGAGGCCACCCCCTCCCATTTTGGACCTCAAGACAAGCTTACCAAGAAATTCCTTGGAATTCAGTGGTTTAAAGGCCAAAACAAGGTTGTTTCAAAAGATTTAAAATGTGGTACAAAACTTAGCAAAGAAGCTATAAAGGAGCGTGAATCACCCTTAACTCCAAAAACACTTTAAACCACCATTTTTAAGCCTAAAAAACAGAGGTTTTTGCAGTTGACAACTTGGCCAAAACAACATGCAAAGGTGGCCAATCCAATGTACAAAAGCAAGCTTAAAGGGGGGAGGAGGAGGGGAGGGAGTGGCTTACCCTTGAAGCACAGCAGCAAAGGACTACAACTCTGAGCTAGAACTAGCTTTTTGAGCCCAAGCAAGACCTTCAAGCACCTCAGCAACAAGGTGGTGGTGTTTGGTTAAGGGGTTGTGTGCCAAAAATGTAAAGAACACTCACTTTCAAGCAATATATATATATATATAGAGTGAAAATTTTCTTCTAAATTTTCAGAACCTCTGAAAAGGGGGAGGGACCTCCCCTTATATAGACAAAGCAAGCAAAAGCTTGCTTGACAAGCTAAAAGCTTGTTTCTATCCCTCCATACACGTGTATGGATGATGGCTTCACTGCTCAACAGCTGGCACAGCTGGCACACAAAATATTTGAAAAATCACAAAAAAGGCCGTTGGCCATTATTAGTGTAGCCGACCGGCCACCATTGATGGCCGATGGACAAAAGCCCTGGCTGATGGGTTGTAGGGCTGGCCGAGAGGCCACCCTCTTCCCCTAGAAGCAAAGCTACAAGCCCTTGGTCCACAACCAAGCACAAAACAGACAAGTTAAGAGGCTCCAAGGCAAGGCGCTTAGTCGAGACTCTCAAGAACTCAAAACGAACACGAACATGGATGATCATCGAGTGTTCAAACGATGACATCCGAGTCTTGAGAACGGTCAAAAATGGGGTGTTTACAGTTGCCCCTCTTTGACAGAACTCGGAAGTCATGAAATGACGGGAGTGAATGTCAAAGTCTAGAGACGACCCATTTTTGACAAGGTTGAAGACTTGGACAAACAAACAAGATAACAAGTAGATGCGCCCGCAGGCTGGGGCAAAATGCAAATGACATGCACAATGCCGAACAAAACTTATGATCGTGCAAAGAAAGCTGTAATGAAGCATTGAAATGCAAGTGTTACACAAAGAAAATACGACGTTTCAAGCAAACCAATGAGGTACAACAATCTCACTCATGAGAAGAAGTAAGTAAGCAAATAAACACGCCACGCGTGAGAATCATGAACCGAGCCGCCTTTCACACAGAAAGGATGTAAGAAAATTATGTAATCTTCACTGTGCCTCACGCAGGAAAGGCTAAAAGCGACTATCAGAAATACCTGAAGTCTCAAATGAAACACCTCTCAGCGTATCACACGCGAGAGAGGGAAGGGAAACACCTCTCAGCGTATCACACGCGAGAGAGTAAAGGGAAACTCCTCTCAGCGTATCACACGCGAGAGAGGGAAGGGAAACACCTCTCAGCGTATCACATGCGAGAGAGGAAAAGGGAGCGGTGCACACACCGAAGGGTGGTATAAACATCGGAGCACATTCTAATGTTTCTAACCAAAACAAGGAGGCATAAGGTATAAACATTGGGCCCGCAACCGAATGCTTCTAACCAAAGAGGTGGTATAAACGTCGGGCACACCATCTAAACGCTCTTAACCAGGAGGGTGATATAAACGTTGGGTACACGACCCAATGTTTCTAACCAAGGGGGAGGTCTAAGCGTCGGACACACGATCCAAACGCTTCTAACCAAGGTGACAGTGTAAACACCGGGCGTACCCGAGTGTTTCTAGCTAACGGAATACGGTGTAAGCATCGGGCGTACCTGATTGCTTTTGACCAGAACAAGGTGTTCAACGGACAGGAATAATCTTATCTGGAGTCCCTGAATGAACCGTACATACAATATCGTGCTTGCACAAGGAAGAAACTTCGACAAGTACAATGCAATACAAATGTATATTCAATGCAAGATCAATTAGCATGCTCTATGCTAAACACCAAATGCATGTTCCATGCGAATGCGAGAAGTGCATATTCTATGCAAACGTAAGAAGTGCATATCTTATGCGAGAGAGACAAATGCACGTTCTATACAACTTACATTGCACATTCTATGCAACAGGTATGGACAACTTCTATGTGAGTTGAAAGAGCATGTACAATGCAACACAATGCAGCATGTGTATTCTATACAAACAAAGAGTGCATATTTAATGTAAGAGTGAAAAGGTGCTTAACAACGCAAGTCTTGCGTACATGACAAAATGCACTAACGCAACATATTCAAAGGTGATTTATCAATCTTACGGTATACAAAAGGATACGAAAAAGGATACACTTTGTTCGTATTGAGTGCCACGCACCGGAAGCACAGTTCGGAGCTTCCATAAAGACCGTTTGAGCTCAAAAGTGTATTTTCTTGAACTTTCTTGGGAGATGAAGGCACAAGCCATCAAAACAATTTGAAAGAAGAGCAGTGGAGATCCATCGGCCACAATAGGGAGCCATCGGCCACCAATCGGCCACAAAATAAGTCCATCGGCCAACAATTTGGCTGGTCGGCCATGAATGGCAGATTCGGGGCAATTTGGCCATTTTGCCATGGGTCTTTAAGTATAGGGCTCTAAACCCTTTTCTTCACTTCCTCAAACCCGAAAAACACTTCTCCTCTTGTTCTAGACTATTTCCCCCTTCCGATCTACGCTTTACACATGTTTTCAAACCTCACAAAACTTTTGATTCGCAAAACCCTCATTGTTCTCAATGTTTTGAACCGATTAAAAAGTGTTTTCGGTGCCTCTTTCTTGATTTCCCTCACTTGGGGTTTGTGTCCCTCGAGTCACCCTTGGTTTTCGTGCCTTCTTCCGAGCCTTGACATTTTCTTCCAATTTTCACCCCTCGAAGTTGACTTTTTGTTGACTTTCAGCATTCCTGTCCATTATCCACATTTTCGACTATTTTCCTATTCCTCTTGAGATAGTGGATGACATCCCATACGGCGGAGCTCCTCTGGGGATAGAGATGGATCCTGAGTTTGAGCTTTTGCCGCCAGGTATTCGACCGTTTGATTCGGCGATGTATAACCCTGAGGTACATGTGTTGCCTCCTGATGACATCCATCACTTCAGGAGATTCATGCGAGGTGCATCGAAGGACCTCCTGCTACACGAGTCAGAGTCGCACTTATCCCATGGTGCCTCTGAGGTATACACTTCCTCTTTACTTTTCGCAATGTAGATCGCATTCATATTGCTCTTCATCCATTCAAACCAATCACACTTGCACATTGTATTCTCTATTTATTCTGAATACCTTCACACACTGTATCAAAGTCTGACACTGCCTTGCATCTGTTTAACCTGCTTACAGGGAGATTCACACGCTTTCCGAGGCTACGGGACCATTGCCGCACGGGACTAGTACATGGAGCTACCCGATGCCGTCTGTCACATCGTCGATGAGGCTAGTTTCGGCGCATTCTGCATGGGACTGTCACGTCTCACTGCCAACGGGCCTCTCCTAGGCGCTTTAGTAGAGAGGTGGTGGGATACAACCGACTCCTTCCATTTCTCTACAGCAGGGGAGATGACGATGACTCCCTTTGACTTCTCTATGCTCATTGGCATAGGGATAGGGGGTTATCCAATCCCTTATGATACAGACATGGGCGAGTGGGATGCTGCTCAGATTTACTTGCTGGGGACTCGCCCACCCCTCTCTTGACCAGGGATGGTGCGGTATTCATGGTTTGCAGACTACTTCAGAGGGGAGACACCGACGACCCGCGAGGAGACCGAGTACTACACCCGGGGGTTCCTCATGTTCTTGTTTGGCACTACTCTCTTCGCCGACTGGGCGAACATCGTCGGTCTCTACCTCTTGAGTGCCTTGGTGGACCTATCCTAGGTTTGTTACTATGACTGAGGCGGCGCTGGCCTCACCACATTATATGGATACATGAGCTCCTCTTCTCGCTGGAGCGGGCACCTGCTGGGAGGATACTGGAGGGCTTGGGAGGTATGTCCTTCCCTTCTGCTTTGCATTTTCGTTTTACATTACTCAGACCATTACTTGTACATTACACACTGCCTACTACTTTACATCATCGTACTACTGCTGCTCCTTTGCATAATGCACTGCATATCATTTGATTCCTGCTTTATCTGCATTTGTTTGACATACACTCACTGTTACCTTTTGACATTCCACAGCTATAGGTATATGCCTACTTCCCGAGGCTTGCCCCAGAGCCAGAGGTGGAGACACCTCCCATGGTCCCGTATTCACACAGATACGACGTGAGATGCCAGCGGAGGCCCCGAGAGTCTTTCTCATTCTTCTGCCGATATTTCGACACTGTAGCCGCAGAAAAGGTAGTTCAAACCTTTCAGTCATTTTAGTTCTACTTCAGATTAACATTGCATCTCTAATGGCAGCTAATAACCTGTACATTCGTTATTTCTAGATCACCTAGCAGCTGTGGGCAGTGATGTCTCCCGGGGTCAGAGATCAGTTTGTCGGTGCTTAGGAGTCGTCCTGATTCTGGGTTTTGCTTGAGGGCCCAGTTTGTCGAGCGTGGTTCATGGGGGAGCGCTTCCTGTGACAGAGCCTCAGTTTGCCCCAGCCAGTGGTTCTGATGCTGCCTCTCACGTACATGAGAATTATAGAGAGGCACATCCCACAGGAGATGATCGATTTCACAATAGGTTGGGACGCTGACCTTTTCAGGCTCGACGACGACTACACTGTTTTCATCCAGACATATCTCATGCCGCCTCTGACTGGCACTCGTAAGGGTGAGAGAGACAGACCTACAGCCGCAACAAAGAGAGCGGGTGGATCCAGGGTGACTTAGGCCCATGACAGGAGAGGCTCCCAGGCGAGGCGGGGAGCAGGATGGCCGGAGCTGCCCACTACCGTGACCTGTCGGGGACGCAGTGGAGAGACTTATCAGATCCCATCGCTCCTGCCCCAGCTGGCTACGAGCTTGTCGGAGTTCAAGGCTCGACCCTAGTATGTACCATACATTACATTCCGCATATTCAAGTCATTTCAGTTTACGCATTGCGAATTACTAATCATCTCAACACATTTACAGGCACCCATAGAGTACACTGGGCAGGCTCTCGAGCTGTCAGCTTCTCTGATGGAGATGGTGCAGACGAGCATGGATCTGCTCAGTATTTACGGGATCCCAGTAAGTTCTTTCAACCTCCATTCCAAAACCCTCTATAATCTGCTCCATACTAATTTGATGTATTACATTATCAATACTACATTTGATACACCGCCTTCATATATTGCTCACGACACCGATACACTATATCCCATATACTGCTCACGGCCTTCATATACTACAATCATATACTGCTCACGGCTTTTATATACTACAATCATATACTACTCACAACACTCATATACTGCAATCATATACTACTCACAATACTCATACACTGCAATCATATACTACTTACAGCACTCGTACACTGTAATCATATACTATATCTGATACACTGTCCTTTTCAGATTCCTTTCCAGATGCCAGCCCCATCGGGCACCCCAGCAGGAGTTGCAGCAGGACCTTCAATGCCTCCTCCAGTAACCGGGAGAGAGGGACGAGGGACGTCGGCACACAGCCGAGGTAGGGATAGGCGCACTCATACCGAGAGCAGTTCATGGGGGCCTGTCCCAGATGATGATGAGTTTGACGAGGACAAGGAGCTGGCGAGCCCACAGTTAGTGTCATCTCAGGGTGGTGACGATGCTGGGGACGGCTTCGAGGAGCGGAGATGGTTCTGGATCTAACCCCGGCTCAGGTGCAGATGGCGGCATTGATGGTGACAGCTCTGAGGCCATGTCCAGGAAGAGGGCGAAGACAGCCTCTCGATCTTGAGGTGGCTGGGATTGATTCAGATGTTTCTTTTTCAGTTCCTTTTTTTTTTTGCTTAGCTTTCTTTTTGTTAGTAGTATCAACATATTGTACAGCCTTAGGCAGTTTTTACTTTTCTTTAAAAACTTGTACTGCAAAAAGGTGACCATGGTTGGAAATGAAAACAGACTTTTTGTTCAAAAAGTGTTGCATTGTATATTCTGAGCATCACATAACATCGCACAGCACTATTTTTCACAAAAATGGGATTTTAATGAAAATTGAATGTTGTATTGGCAATTGCTTGATCAGATAGTAAACCGATTGACACACAACGAAAAGAGTAAGAAAACGCAATGAACAAAATGGCAATGATCAAAATAACAATTGAATGACCAAAACAAAAACAACTCGATAAGCAAAACAACAACTCGATAAGCAAAACAATAACTCGATAAGCAATACAACAACTCGATAAGCAATTTGACAAAATTCTTAAAGAGAGATGGAAGAAAGTGCACCAAGAGTGGAACAAAATACAGGTTCTTGGCATTTCGAATACATGGATGGCCCAAGGAGGCCACAAGAGGAGGTTGTTGGCCACCAAAAATGGCTATCGGCCACTAGCCCTGGCCGATTGGCTACAAAAATTGGTCGGTCGGCCACAAACACTGGCCAGTCGGCTACTAATGTCAGGGACCCCTAGAATGCCGCCACCTGTCTTCCACTCATTGCCTTATCTTCTACAAAAACTCCAGCTTCGGGGTTTCTTCACTTCAACTCTGTTTTTGCCCCAAATGGAACCGTTCTTCACTGAAAAAGTCTCTAATTGGATTGCGACTTTGGATGGCTCGGAAAAGTTGAATTTCTGAGGTTTCGGAATAAATTCACTATTCACGCTGAGTCGCACCCCGCTGCATTTTTCATTCCTCTACGCCACGGCTAGGTGTTGGAATCCGGTAACTCATGTTTTTAGCTTTGGGGGTCAAGAGATGTGCCTCACTTTTGAAGAATTCCAAGCTTTGATAGAATCACGACGCGGCGAGGAAGTCTTGCCTCAGTTCCGTTTCAGCCACATCCAAGCTTTAGGACGGACGTGTGGGCTTACTTTGCATGACGCTCGGTCTTTGATTCACAACGGGGAGTTGGACATTCCTAGCCTGATTTATTGCTTTTTTAACACTGGTAACCGCGACGATTATCTTTGGCAAAGTTTTCGGCGACATGCCCTCTGTTTGTGCATGCTATCTTATTTTCTACTTGCCCCTAGCCTTGGAGGGTCTAGTATTCACTTGATTGAGGTTGCCCAAGGCTTGAAAGAGGGCAAGAGTTGCATTGGCATGACATTAGCTGAAACCTTGATGGGCTTGGATGCTTTCCATCGTCGGGAGACAACCAGGTTCGCAGGAAGTCCACTACTCTTATAGGTAATGTTTCCCACCCTTCTCATATGTGTTTCTCACATCACTCAGCCCTCAGGCTCTATTTTCCTCTCGAAACCCTTTTCTCACTTTTTTCTCTTTACGTACACCTCTTTATTCTTTAATCTCTCTTGTTTTTCATCCCTCCCCAGATATGGCTCATGGATAAATTGAAAGTAGTGGACTCTTTGCCCAGCATATTCAGCACGCGGATATTTCTTTCGCCAACGGCTAGTTGATGCCCCAGATGAGGGATGGTGGTGCGAATGGATGTGCACTCGATCTGCTGTTGACATCGCTTGGCGTTGTCCCTGGCTTGATCTGCCAGAGATGGGCTACAACATGTCCCGGCAGCCTGGCATTCAGCTAATTGGCCTGACGTACTACGTCTTCTACTTTCCATTTCGGTTTCAGCGTCAGTTCGGCCACGACTAGACTTGCCCAGAAGAGGGGATAGAATACCCTGCTACATTTCTGATCATAGGCTCACATCTAGCCCGATATACCACAGCATGGAGGACGAGAGAGCTTCTGGCCCCCACTCCGACTTTCAGTTGTGCCCTTTCTGGTGAATGCATAGCCTGGCTTGAAGATAAGGCGCAAACTGGGCCTACTTTGGCATCCGAAGTTTCCACAAGCTCTGGGAGGGGGCGCAGGAACACCTGACTTGACCATGCCCCTAAGTTTATTGCTTTAATCTGTACTTTCAAGTTTTCTCTTGAATGTAATAAAAAAAAGCAACTTCAATTTGTATCGAGAGTCAGAGAGCTCTGTAATGAAATCAGTGAAATTGAAAGTTGTGGGTACTGAAAATTTTCCGTTTTGGTCCAAAAATGGTCTAAGTTGTAAAAGATTAATTTGAGCAAAATCAACTTTTATTAAAACTTCTCAAAACCATTTTTGATATGGATCACAACTGGACACGCCCGAGATCTATCACTGAGATGTACAACCTCGGGTCCAATAACTGGAAAGTTACCCCTTGTCTGAACAGCACTGCACTGGAGATCACAATCGAAGTCTTGGATGCAGAATAGACGATGATGGCTATGAGAAATCACATGGACACAGTTGATTTGCAAGTGTTTATGGTTGGACTTTAAAATGAAGTTGCCTACGTATCTCAAAGATGGGAATCAAGCCTTACGTAGTTCGGTTCAGGTTCACTCGTGTATTAACACTCTCCTTTTGTGCTCTAACTTTTGCTAAGGTCGCCCTTTTTGGGTTTTCAATCTCGTGAGCTCAGTTTTTCTTATTTCAAATTTTTTGTGCACTAACTTTTGCCTAGGTCACCCTTTCGAGTTTTCGGCCTTAGCGAGCCACTCAGGGATAGTATTTCTTCAACTTGTCCATGTTGATCGGTTGGGAGAACTCAAGGCCATCTAAATCCATCAGAATGACAGCTCCACCCGACCAGATTGACTTGATGATGTAAGGGCCAGTCCAATTGGGTCTGAACTTGCCCCTAGGGTCGTGGATGGAAGCTCGGTTGTCTTTGAGCACTAGATCCCCTTCTTTCAGATTCCTGGACTTAACTTTCTTGTTGAAAGCCCGGGCAATCCTGCATTGATAACCTTGAATGTGGTACAGTGCTTTCAGCCTTCTTTCGTTGAACAGCATGAGTTCTTTGAACCTACTCTGCTGCCAATCTGCCTAAGCTATCTGGCACTCAGCCATTACTTGCAATGACGGAACCTCAAGTTTGATAGGCAGAACAGCCTCAATCCCATAAACCAAGGAATACAGAGTTGCCCCAGTAGAAGTTCGAATTGGTGATCGGTAGCCCCAGAGAGCAAATGGCAACTTATCTGGCCAGTCCCTGTAGGTTTCCACCATCTTTTGCAGAATATGCTTGATGTTCTTGTTGGCGGCCTCAACTACTCCGTTGGTTTGCGGCCTATATGTGGATGACTTATGAAAAGCCACATTGTACTTCTCCAACAAGTCGATTACTTCCTTCTTGAAGTGGGAATCATTATCCGAAATAATCTCATTCGAGACCCCATACCGGCAGATAATGTTATTCCTGATGAACTTAGCTACATGTGACGCCTTCAGCACTGCATAGGATTGGGCCTCGACCCACTTTGTGAAGTAGTCTATCACTACCAGGATATACTCATGCCCGTTCGTCCCCTTCAGAGTAATTGCCCCAATCACATCAATCCCCCAGATTGAAAATGGTCATGGCGAAGTCATATTGTATAGCTTTGACGGTAGAATATTCGTGCGATGGATCTGGCATTTGTGGCATCGCCGAACAAAGCCAATACAATCCTCCTCCATGGTTGACCAATAATAACCCTGTCTGAGAATTTTTCGAGCTAGCATCACCCTGCTCATGTGCGCTCCGCACTCTCCTCCATGGATGGCCTCCATCAGGCGCTTAGACTCTTCAGCATCGACATATAGTTTATGCATCCCAAGATGACCCTGTTTGTACAATTTTCCTCTGTAGATGATGAACTGAGCAACCATTCTTCGTATTGCCTTCTTATCTTTGGCATTTGCCCCTAGTGGATAAGCCTCCTTTTCTAAGAAGTTCCAGATCTCGGGGTACCAGGGGTTCTGATCTTGTACTTCATCAATCGCAGCAATCAACTCGTAGGCCGGCACAAACTTCTGTTCAATAATTATCAGATGCATTCGGACTCTGAAAGGGATGTTTATCATAGAAGATAGAGTTGCTAAAGAATCGGCTAACCTGTTGTTCTCTCTTAACAAATGGGCGAAGTTCAGCTTTTCAAATCGAGGAATCAGAACGTCCAAGGTCTGGTGATAGATTTTCATTCTTTCTTCTTTAACTTTCCAATCTTCTTTTGCTTGAGATATAACTAGGTTAGAATCTCCGATGACATCCAACCGCTTTGCCCATAATTCCAGGGCGGCTACTAGTCCAGCGATACATGCCTCATATTCTGCTTTGTTATTCGATACCTTGAACTGGAGCTTGAAGGCTAAGGGTACACGGGAATCGTCGGGTGCTATTAGCAACACCCATATCCCATACCCGTATTGGTTTCATGCTTCGTCAAAGTACATAGTCCAAGTTTCTTCTTTAACATGCAGAATGGCCTCATCTGGGAATAGATATTCTACTGATTCATCTCCCTCCACTAGGTGATCGGCTAAAAACTTTGCTACCGCTCTCCCTTTCATAGACTTGCGTGTCATGTACTTTAAATCAAATTCAGAGAGAAGAAGCAACCAATGGGCTAGCCTATCCGTAAGTGCTGGTTTCTCAAAGAGATATTTGATGGGATCTAATCTCAAAACCAGTATTACAGAGTGAGCTAACAGGTAGTGCCTCAACTTCCTGGTAGCCCATACCAAGGCCAAACAAGCCTTCTCAAGCGGAGTGTAACGGGTTTCATATTCCAGCATCTTCTTGCTCAGGTAATAGATAGACTTCTCCACTTTGTCCTCAGACTCCTGTGCAAGCATGCAACTCGTTGTCGTTTCGGTTACTGACAGATACAATATCAACGGTTTCCCTGGCTCCGGCGGTGACAACACAGGTGGGTTTTGTAGATACTGCTTGATATGCTCAAAAGCAACTTGACATCGGTCGTCCCATTGGAACTTCTTTCCTTTCTTCAAGAGACTAAACAGTGGTTCACAAGTCAAGGTTAATTTTGCAATAAACCGTCTTATGAATTGCACTTTACCCAGAAAGCCTCGCACCTTCTTTTCAGTCCTTGGTGGTGGCATTTCTAAGATGGCCTTGATTTTGGAAGGGTCGACTTCGATGCCCCTTTGTGTGATCAAGAACCCCAGCATTTTCCCTGATGTAACACCGAAAGTACATTTTTGAGGATTTAGTCGCAACCGATACTCTCTGATCCGTTGGAAAAATTTCTTCAAGGTGGTGTAGTGGCCCTCTCGTTCCTTGGACTTGACAATCATGTCGTCCACGTACACCTCAACCTCTTTATGGATCATATCGTGTAAGATCATGGTCACAGCCCGTTGATACGTAGCCCCAACATTCTTTAAACCAAACGGTATCACCCTATAGCAGTAGGTTCCCCACGAGGTAGTGAAAGCAGTGTTCTCCTTGTCTTCGGGTGCCATCAAAATCTGGTTGTAGCTTGAAAACCCATCTACAAATGAGAGCAGCGCATGCCCCGCAGTGAAGTCCACCAATTCGTCGATATGTGGTAGAGGAAAGTTGTCCTTCGGACTGGCTTTGTTCAAATCTCTGAAGTCCACATATACCCGAATTCTGCTGTCCTTCTTCGACACCGGAACTATATTGGCCAACCAAGTAGGGTATTCAGATACTAACAGGAACCCTGTAACAATCTGCTTGGTGACCCCTTCTTTGATCTTCAGAGCCCAATCCAGGCGGATCCTTCGGAGCTTCTACTTAAAACCGGAGGAATTTCTTCCTCGTCGTTTTCATTAAAATTTTGAAAGTCCTGATTAATGCAATAAACTAAAGGCACATAAAAGTACTCAAAAGCCATAGCAGTACCATTCTCATTAACTTCCAGTACGTCTGATTCTTCGGTTACAACCGACTCAAAAGAAAATGAACACGACGACCTAGACAACACGACGACATCCGAGTTATCACCCCCAGGAATACCAGACTCTGACTCAGAAGAACTGGAATCTGATTTTGATTCCACAGACTCTGTGGAATCAGATTCCGATTCATTACCTGACCCAGAACTGCTAGATAAAAAGCCTTCCTCGTATTGCCAGATGAGGGTGGGTGAGATGGATGTATCCAGAATGCCGGAAGAAGGGCCCATAGCCGAGTTATCTCCAATCATGGAAACTGAGAAATCATCCCCCGAGCACTCTGGTAAGATCTGAGGATTTGAGAGGAGACAAGCCAGTGCTACCCCCATTTCAAGTTCTGTGCTATCGGACTCATCCTCATTACACTGCTCAGCCACAGCTGTTGGGTTAGTCTGCTCTTCGGCAACTTCATCCCCTGGTAATTGTAAGTCAAAGAAGATCTCAAAACCCGGCAAGCGTCGTCTCTCTGAATTTAGCCATGGCTCTGGAGAGCCGTAGAACGGGAAATCTTTCCCCTCCTAGACAAAGCGTCCGTTTAGGGTCCCTCGGATAGGTCTATGCACTAACTCATAGTGCTTCTTGGCTTGTTTAGCTCTGGCTCTTCCAGCCATCTCTTTTTCTTTTCTTACCCAATCCTCTTTGGTAGGTGTATAACCTAGACCAAAGGTATGGGGATTGTGTGGCACTTCGGCCAATGTAACGACGCCCTTTCGGCCACTTCTTCCTAATCCCATCCCAAGCACATGTTGAAGCTTGTTCATGAGCTAAAGAGATTGTGCATTGACATACAGCCCCTCATCAACAGCTAAAAGATCTTGCACCACCCGAGCCTCAGCCAAGGTGAACCCAGACAAGAAGACATTCTCCTCGCAGGTAAAATTTTCCTTTTGGTCCAAAAATGGTCTAAGTTGTAAAAGGTAAAATTTAAGCAAAAATCAACTTTTATCAAAACTTTTCAAAACCATTTTCGATAACGATCACAACTTGACACATGCGGAATCGATCCTCGAGATGTACAACCCGGAATCTGAAGATCACAAACTGCCCCTTGACTGAATAGCACTGTAACCAACTCTTTTCTCAGAGTAAGGATCACAACCGAACATCCAAATAAAGAATAGACAAGGATAACCTGATCATCACATGGACAGGACAGTTGAGTTGGAGGTGTTTACGACCAAACTTCAGAATGAAGTTGCCTACGTATCCCAACGATGGAAATCAGGCCTTACGTAGTTCGGTTCGGGTTCACTCGAGTATTGACACTCTTCTTTTGCGCTTTAACTTTTGCCAAGGCCACCCTTTAGGTTTTCAACCTTGTGAGCTCAGTTTTTCTTTATTTCCAATTTTGTGTGCTCTAACTTTTGCCTAGGTCGCCTTTCTAGGTTTTCAGCCTAGCGAGCCTCTCAAGGATAGTATTTCTTCAACTTGTCCATGTTGATTGGTTGAGAAAATTGTAGGCCGTCCAGGTCCATAAGAATAACAACTCCACCCGATCAGATAGTTTTGATAATATAAGGATCAGTCCAATTGGATCTAAACTTGCATCTAGGGTCATGGATGGGAGCTCGGTTGTCTTTCAGCAGCAAATCCCCTTCTTTGAGATTCTAGGACTTAACCTTCTTGTTAAAAGCCCTGGCAATCCTGCGTTGATAACCCTAAACATGGTACAGTGCTTTCAGTCTTCTCTTATCAAACAACATCAATTCTTCAAACCTACTCTGCTGCCAATCAGCCTCTGCTATCTGACACTCAGCCATAACCTGCAGCGACAAAACTTTTATTTCGATCGGCAGAATAGCTTCCATCCCATAAACAAGAGAGTAAGGAGTTGCCCCAGTAGACGTCCAAATTGAAGTCCTATAACCCCAGAGTGCAGAGTGCAAATGGCAATTTATCTGGCCAGTCCTTGTAGGTCTCAACCATCTTCTACAGAATATGTTTGATGTTCTTGTTGGTGGCCTCAACAGCTCCATTGGTTTGCGGCTGATATATGGATGACTTGTGGAAAGTCACGTTGTATTTATCTAACAAGTCAATCACTTCTTTCTTCAAATGGGAGCCATTATCTGAAATAATCTCGTTTGGGACTTTATAATAGCAAATGATGTTGTTTCGGATGAACTTAGACACATGCGCTGCTTTCAACACTGCATAAGACTGAGCTTCCACCCACTTTGTAAAGTAATCAATTGCCACCATAATGTATTCATGCCCATTTGACCCTTGCGGTGTAACTACGCTGATGACGTCGATTCCCTAGACTAAGAAAGGTCATGGTGAAGTCATATTGTACAGCTTCGACAGCGGAATATTCATGTGATTAGCATGAATTTGGCATTTATGGCATCGCCGAACAAAATCGATACAATCCTCCTCCATAGTAGAGCAATAGTAACCTTGCCTAAGAATCTTTCGGGCTAACATTACTCCGTTCATGTGTGCTCCACACTCTCCTCCATGGATGGCTTCCATCAGGCGCTTTGACTCCTCTACGTCGACACACAACTTGTGCATTCCTAGATGGCCCCTCTTGTACAGTTTACCTTTATAGATAATAAATTGAACCGCCATCCGCCGTATTGCTCTCTTATCTTTGGCATTTGCCCCTGGTGGATAAACCTCCTTTTCCAAGAAGTTTCAGATATCATAAAACCAAGGGTTTTGATCTTGCACTTCATCTATTGTGGCGATAGACTCAAAGGTTGGCGTATATCTCTGCTCAATAATGATCGGACGCATTCGGACTCCAAATGGGATGTCTATCATGGAAGATAGAGTTGATAAGGCATCAGTGAACCTGTTGTTCTCTCTTAGTAGATGCGTGAAGGTCAGCTTTTCAAACCTAGGAATCAGAACATCCAGGGTCTGGTGATAGATCTTTATCTTTTATTCTTTGACCTTCCAGTCTCCTTTTGCTTGAGATACAACTAGGTTCGAGTCCCCAATGATGTCCAACCTTTTTGCCCCTAGTTCCAGGGCGGCTCCCAAACCAGCGATACACGCCTCATATTCTGCTTTGTTGTTGGATACCTTGAACTAGAGTTTGAAGGCTAAGGGTATATGGAAATTGCTGGGTGCTATTAGCAACATCCATATCCCATAACCGTATTGATTAGATGCTTCGTCAAAATACATTGTCTAGATATCTTCCTTGACTTGCAGAATAGCTTTATCTGGGAATAGGTATTTTACCACTTCATCCCCTTCCACTGGGTGATCTGCCAGGAACTCAGCTACCGCTCTCCCTTTGACAGACTTGCGAGTAACATACTTCAGATCAAATTCGGAGAGAATGAGTAACCAACGAGCTAGCCTACCCATAAGCGCTGGTTTCTCAAAGATATATTTGATGGGATCTAATCTCGAAACCAGAATTACGGAGTGAGCTAACAGGTAGTGCCTCAACTTCCTGGTAGCCCATACCAAGGCTAGATAAGCTTTCCCTGGTGGAGTGTAGCAGGTCTCATAATCCAGCATTTTCTTGCTCAACTAATAGATGGCTTTCTCCAACCTATTGTCAAATTTCTAAGCAAGCATGCATCCCATCATTGTGTCTGTTACTAATAAATACAGAATAAAGGGCTTCTCCAACTCTGGTGGTGACAACACAGGTGGATTTTGAAGATACTGCTTGATCTGCTCGAAAACGAATTGACATCAGTCATCCCATCGGAATTTTTTTCCTTTCTTCAGGAGACCAAATAGTGGTTCACAAGTCAAGGTTAATTTAGAAATAAACCGTCTTATGAATTGCACTTTACCTAGAAAGCCTTGTACATCCTTTTCAGTCATTGGTGGTGGCATTTCTAAGATGGCCTTGATTTTGGAAGGATCTACCTTAATGCCCCTCTGTGCGATCAAGAAACCCAGCATTTTTCCTGTTATTACACCGAAGGTACACTTCTGTGGATTCAACCTCAACCGGTATTCTCTGATCCGTTGAGAGAATTTCTTTAATGTGGTGCAGTGGCCCTCTCTTTCCTTGGAATTCACAATCATGTCGTCCACGTACACCTCGACCTCTTTATGGATCATATCATGTAGAATTGTGGTTGCGACTTGGTTGATAGGTAGCCTCGGATTCTTCAAATTTCAAACGACATCACCTCAGAAAGAGGTTCCCCATGGCGTAGTGAAAGTAGTTTTCTCTCTATCCTTGGGTGCCATCAGAATCTGGTTATACCCGAAAAATCCATCCATGAAGAAGAGCAACGCATGGCCTTTAGTGAAGTCCACCAATTCATCGATGTGCGGTAGAGGAAAGTCGTCCTTCGGACTACCTCTATTCAGATCTCTAAAATCCACATACACCTAAATTCTGCCATCTTTCTTCAGCACTGGAATAATGTTGGCCAACCAAGTTGGATATTGAGATACTAGTAAGAACCCTGCGTCTATCTACTTGGTGAGCGTAGACACCCCATTTTTGACCGTTCTCAAGACTTGGACGTCATCGTTTGAACACTCGATGATCATCCATGTTCGTGTTCGTTTTGAGTTCCTAAGGGTCTCGGCTGAGCGCCTTGCCTTGGAGCCTCTCAACTTGTCTGTTTTATGCTTGGTTGTGGACCAAGGGCTTGTAGTTTTGCTTTTGGGGGAAGAGGGTGGCCTCTCGGCCAGCCCTACAACCCATCGGCCATGGCTTTTGTAATGACCCGACCCTTGTACACGTTTTCTGGTATACCTTGAGTCCCTTACTTTGTACCTTTATATGTTTACTGTGAAATCTCATGTGGAATTAAGTTTAACTGGATGAATTTTATGATTAGAGAATCATATCTGTTTCATAAAAGAAATATCTGTTACAATTCTAGTGTTTGAATCAGAAACTGAAAGCCTTAAGAACTTGATAATCTGAAGTTGACTTGTAACGATTTGGAATTCTTTCCTCCGCTCGAGTGGGGGAGTTGGTGCTCGAGTGGACTTTTGGGGTTCCTAGCAATTTTACGGACGACTTGGTTGGTTTGAGCGCTCGAGCGCAATGTTGGCCGCTCGAGCGTGTCGCTTGGTTGAGTTTGAATTTTTGAGGCATGTGGATTCGTTTGTGGCATTTTATTAGTATGATTGGAACCTCCTTAGTTTTATTTTGGGGCATCGATTGAGGTGGTAACATGATGGTAAAATAAGATTGGACCAAAAACTTTAATTCGAATACTTCCCCTACGATCAGCCGTCATTCTTTTGCCTTTTTCTTTTTCCACACTTTGAATTTAGATGTGAGGCTAGAACCATTGGAAAGCTTATTTCCGAGGCTTCAATTTGGACACAAAAACGACCTAGAACGGAATCCCGATGAGAGAGTTATACCCGTTTGAAGTTTTCACATCTGTGCTGGAAGCAGGTCTGCACGTGCGGGGATAGCAGTGCACGTGCGGGACTGTGCAGGACAGCAGCTCAAAAACGTGATTTTTGGACCATTTCTTACATTTTCTTTTCCTCTTCTTCTCCCCTCCTCCATGTCCGAAACCCTAGCCCCCAAAACCTTGATTTCCTCCACTTTTATCAACAAATCCACCATGGATCTTGCATTAAGGATGGAGAACATGAGAAGATCAACATTTTTTCAACCGATTGGAGTTTCAAAATTTTGGAGGAATCTCATCAAGCTTGCTCCCTTGTTTGATTCTTGAGGTAGGGGTTCTATTATTGGGTTTAGATTATGGTTTATGGATGATGGACCTAGGGTGTATAATAAATGGGAAGATTGGAACAAAAGTAATGGGTTCAGAAATTTGGATTGTTCTTGAAATTTCTAGATTTTTCTTGAAACCCTAGGTTGATTTTTGATGATAATCTATGATTTAGTCCAAATTGAAAGTAGAATCATGAAATTGGTAGGTTGAATTATATGTGTACAAGTTTAATTGGAATTTGGTTATGTTTGAAAATTATGTTTAAAATTTGTGAATGAACTTTGTTATGAGCAATGTAAATCATGTTATAATGAGAAAGGAAATTGGGGGAAATGATTTGTTAATGATATAAATGACATCAACTCGGTTAGGGAATGTGGAAATGGGATTTAAGAATTCCTCTTGAATTATGTTGAATTATATCTAATGATGTTGAGTTGAATCATGTTGTTTATGTTGAATTGTGGTGATTATGTGGGATGGTACTGACTATGTTGATTTTGATTTTTGTGACCTAAAATGTGAAGTTTTCCAAAATGGGTTTAATCCCAAATTATTTTGTTAAATACTTGTGGGCTTGCTTAGTTATTAAAATCAAGAGAATGATTTAATGGAGTTTCTTTATAGAGATAGGAAATGTTTGGTTTTTGGTGAAAACCCTAGACATTCAGGGATTTTTGGAAAAATGTGGAAAATGTCCATACAATTCCTTTCTATCTTGAAATCGAAGTGATTGATTATAAATTCCATACTGTGTTTGCAAGAATGGTAATCTTCTATTTATATATATATTGAAATGGAGGAAATTGTGGTATAAATGGATGCTTAATGATGGGCTTGTGAAGAATAAGGAAGGAAAGAAAAAAAGAACTAATGACTAAGTTGTGTACATGTGTAGGGCATAACCCGGGAGAGACAAGCGCTCCTTTATAGCACTGTGAGTAATAGTACTAAATGTACCTTAATCACGTTCAGAATTATTGTTATTAATGTTATGTGTAACATGTATGCTGCTTATGAAACGATGTGAAACATGAAATGATAAGGCCGAGGGCTAACTTGTGAATCTGTAACTTGTGAAACTATGAATCCTAGAGGCCGAGGGCTAATTTGTGAAGTTGTGCATCTAAGTTGTGAAACTAAAAAGCCAAGGGCTATTTTTGTGAATATGTGAACCCATCAGGCCAAGGGCCAATCTGTGAAGTTGTGAACCGACGAGGTCGTTCGGAACCTATGAAATGAATACTACAGTCTAACATCAGTATGTGATTCATGTTAGAATGTGAATTGTTCTGTCTCCATGAATAGTACTGGAATGACACATATGCTTTTTGTAAATAATTATTATTAATGTTATGATAAACCATGGGAAATCTAAGAGCATTATTGAACAGTATATTTTATTTATGATTGATGATGAATGCTAACATTCTATTGTCTACAAGATAGCTATATTGATTTACAACGAATAATGGAACGTATGCGCATCGGGGAACTATGGTATTTACGTATCTCTGGAATCATTCAATCGGTAAAATGTATGTACCTTTTGTTAACACTTATCAGCAACATTCTGTTAAGCTTATATCAACTACGTTAATTCATGTGAATAATGGAAAGAATGTATGTACTTTTTGTATGGTTCTGAAGTTAATCTGATTTGATGATTTCTGGTATGGAACAAAGTGCTATACGGAACTAAGTGTTACACTTTGGTGGGAGTCACCTCTAGAATCCGTACGAGCCACCTCTTGAGTCCATACATATATATATATTTCTGGGACGGAAGGCTGTTTTGTATATGTTTCTGGGCCGAAAGGCTGTTCTTATATATTTCTGGGTCGAAAGGCCGTTTTGTATTTATTTCTGGGCTGGAAGGCTGTTCTGTATATGTTTTTGGGCCGAAAGGCTGTTCTGTATATGTTTCTGGGCCGAAAGGCTATTCTGTATATTTATGGGCCTATGGCCGATTTATATCTATAGACCTATGGCCGTTCTGTACATATTGGGCTTAAAGTCACTCTGTTAAGAAAACTGGACCTATGACTGTTTGGAAATAATTGCAGAATGTAATCAATCATATGTTTCTACAGTTTTATGCTTTATTATTTAAGCTAAACCTTACATTATTTATGTACTATTATTCACTGAGTTTCGCTCATTCTCAGATTTGTCTCAGATCAGAGGTAATCACCAGAGACCGATCCTAACCCTTAAGGCTCGTCTCTCTCTTGTCAACCTCGGTGTGTCTAGGCACTTAGCCGAAGCCCGTGTATTTCGTAAGGTGTTGTTAGTCTTTTTTCGGGCTTATGCCTTGGTTGTCCTTCATTAATATGTTTTGTTATACACCCAACTGTGGGCTGAGTTGATGTATGTATGTGTATGTTTTCTACATATTATTTACTTAATATGATGTTATGATCTTGGCATAATAGTGATAGCTCAATGGAATAGATTTTTGGTTATCAGGTGCTTCTGTTCAGGCCCCATACGTTACGGATATTGGTTTTATGTCTGTTTCTGATGTGGTCATGCCAAAACTTTTAGGGGCGGTTTTAGGACGTGACAGCTTTTGTCCATCGGCCATTAGTGGTGGCCGGTCGGCTACACTGATGGCCGGTCGGCCACTGATAATGGTCAGAGGCCTTTTTTGTGCTTTTTTAGATATTTTGTGTGCCTGCTGTTGAGCACTGAAAGCTTTTAGCTTGCCAAGCAAGCTTTTGCTTGCTTTGTCTATATAAGGGGAGGTCCCTCCCCCTTTTCAGAGGTTCTGAAAATTTAGAAGAAAGTTTTCACTCTCTCTCTAGAACTCTCTCTCTCTCTCTCTCTCTCTCTCTCTCTCTCTCTTTATATTGCTTGAAAGTGAGTGTTCTTTGCATTTTTGGCACACAACCCCTTAGCCAAACACCACCACCTTGTTGCTGAGGTGCTTGAAGGTCTTGCTTGGGCTCAAAAAGCTGGTTCTAGCTCAGAGTTGTAGTTCTTTGCTGCTGTGCTTCAAGGGTAAGCCACTTCTCCCCTTTTAAGCTTGCTTTTGTACATTGGATTGGCCACCTTTGCTTGTTGTTTTGGTGAAGTTGTCAACTGCAAAAACCTCTATTTTTTAGGCTTAAAAATGGCAGCTTAAAGTGTTTTTGGAGTTCAGGGTGATTCACCCTCCTTTATAGCTTCTTTGCTAAGTTTTGTACCACCTTTTAAATCTTTTGAAACAACCTTGTTTTGGCCTTTAAACCACTGAATTCCAAGGAATTTCAGTGGTAGAAAGCTTGTCTTGAGGTCCAAAATGGGAGGGGGTGGCCTCCCCTCCTTGTGTCTTTATGCCATGCCTTGTTAGCATTACAAAGTAGCATGTTTTTATGGCTTATGTTAGCTTAGTTCAAACTTGTTTTTGGTTATATTTTAACATGTTTAAACTCTGTTTTTGGCTGGTTTTGTCATTGGTTGCTTGCATCTTGCACTTGTAGTGTAATCTTGCTTACTAGCCTAACATGCCTAATGAGTTAGCCTATCTTTCTACTCTTTTGTGACCTAGACTCAGCATGTTTTTGGCTCTGATTTAGCATGTTTTAGCTCTGTTTTGAGTGGTCTTGGTCCTTTGAGGCTTGCATTGTATGGCCATGGTATAGTTGGCTTTGCTAGCTTTGTGTTTTGGGGCCCCTAGCATGCTTTGTTTGAGTTATTTGCATGATATGGCATCATTTAATATGTAATTTCAAGGCTTATATCACTGTCATACTCTCACATGTTCCACTCGTTCAATGCTTTTGAGAGCTATGCTTTGTGTCTTATTTGTGAGCCAACATGCGAGCATGTTTTTTCTTGTTTTTTGTGCCTAAGTTTTAGCATGATTAGGCCACTGTTTTGGCATGATGTAGCTCTATCTTGAGCTGTTTTGATCATTTGAGCATCGTATTGCATGTCTCTAGTGTTGTGTCCTTCACTAGTTTCATTGTATTTGGCCCTTAGCATGTTATACATGAAGTGTTTACATGTTATTTGCATTGCTTGTGTTTGGATCGAGCGTTAATCCAAACACAAGAAATGTGAGACGTTTCATACTCAAAGTGATGAAACATATCACATTTCTTAGTCGTCGTCCCCCTTAATTGTGCATGATAGGGTGGAGACCTTTCGAGTCTTATGTGCGCATTCATTGAGCTTGTACAAGCTTGGTTCTTTGGCCACCATTCATTGAAAATGCTTGGTTGGTGGCTTGAGAGCCAAGTGCCACACTCCTTTGAGCTTGAGACATGATAAGGAGGGTGGTAGTACACACATTTCCTTGCAAATACATTGCCATGCTTGTGTTTGCTCTCTGTTGCAGCAAAAGGAGGAAATGTAGGGAAACAGTGGCCGACCGGCCACCAGTACTGGCCGACCGGCCATCAAATATACCGACTAGCCACCAATTTCGGCCGATGATCACCAACCATCGCCGATTGGCTATCAGTGTGTTCTTGAGATCAAACAGAAGCAATCTGGAGGTTGGCACAATTTTCAGAGGTTCAAAGATGTGCAAACAGAGGCATCTAGAGGCAAGGCAATGGATTTTCGGGAGGAAGCAATCGAGCATGCATACCTCCCTCGCCCGCGAGGCCATCCTTATCGCTGTATTAGCTAGATGTAGTTAATTACATGTGCTGTAATTAATTTAGCTTAGTTCATGTTGTAACATTCTAATTAACTTAGATTAACTAGTTATTCAATTCAGTTTGTAATAATTAATTAGCTAGAATAGTTGATTAGTTGGTCTGTAATAATTAGCTTAGCTTAGCTTAGCGTAGCTAGTTAGCTTATTTATTCGGACCCTCCTTCGCGAGGGCGTATTGTTGTAATAAGCGTGCGTGTGTGCCTGTCTTCCAACCCCACTTCTTTCTCCCTTTTACTTAACCGCTTTCGATGGTTAGTTTTAGGGCATTTTTGAATTAGCATACCTTATGCTTTGTATGTTTACATCATTCATTTGTATTGCATGCACCGGGCTCGACACATCATTCAAACTGCATCGTATTTCAATACTTCTTTGAATACATGTATCAAGTTGTTGCATTCATATGCCATCTTAGATAGCCGAGCCTATTTAGTTGCATTATTGCATGTGTTGCATTAGACATCTTATATAGTTAGAACCATGCATATTTCTAACTAGTTTTTTGTTTTGGCTTGGAGTACACTGTAAGTGTTATGCTTTAGCATACTTGCATGAGTGTGAGTGTTGCCATGATATCATG
The DNA here is from genome assembly GCA_025200525.1 of Camellia lanceoleosa. Taxonomy (NCBI): domain Eukaryota; kingdom Viridiplantae; phylum Streptophyta; class Magnoliopsida; order Ericales; family Theaceae; genus Camellia; species Camellia lanceoleosa. Next base: position 70,489,502 of record CM045765.1, read on the forward strand.
CTTGCCATGAGGCTATTTGCCTAAGTGATTAACTGCATGAATGCCTGTGGGTGGAGGCTTGATTGCCTGAATTGGAACAACTCGATGAATGTGAGTTTTAAGCCCACTTTGCGAAGTGGCACATCATGTTTTCTAAAGCCCACTTGAGGGTGGCAAATCCGCGCTTTAGCCTACTTTCTGGTAGCACTTTCAAACCATTTTCAAAAACAAACATGAGTTGTTTTATTCCAATTCTCGTGATTGAGTCTATACTTGTATGTTGTGCGCATCACATAGTAATATTAGTTAATAACCGGAATAAGAACACATATGTCTATAAAACAACATATCATGATAGTAGAGTCCAATCTTTGATCGGGTGAGCGGGGGTGCTCATGTCATGACCTTCCCCACTTGTACCAAAGTTCCCGAGCTGAGGCAACTTTGGTGATGACGGACACGTGGCCTTAGGCACGAGTCAGGGTTTCCTAAATTTCTCAAAATAAAATATTTAGGTGGCGACTCTGTAATCTGGCAAAGCAGTCCATGTTTGGGGCTTTTTACTTAAAATTGATTTTCCAAAATGATTTGCCGGATTTGGACTCTTTGGTGTTTATTAGTCTCACATTGCACTTTGTGAGATTAGATTCAGAACCATGACAGGAGTCTGAACTGTAGTAGCTGGGACCTAATTTGCGCCCTCTCCGAAAGGGGGCTCAGAGAAGTCGGAAGGGTCTCATGCTTTTGCCCTCACTGGGATTTAGAGAACTTGACTCGAAACTCATAATATGTTGTTTTATTTAGACTTATGTGTTTCTTTGCATTGCATTTGCATTGGTGCGCTTAAGTCACAGTGTTTGTCGTCTGTTATTCCTGAACGATTTGCCGGAGGCTTGCTTGGAAAAGCGTGCCATAAGGCTAACCGGTTACGGGCTCTGCCATGATGGGAAACACAAACCTTGGTTTTTCCAAGGCACCTTTTTTGACCAATCGACCTAGTTGCATATCAGAAGCTATAAAGGCCATTTCAAGCTAGGACAGGTTGCTTTCCTGAATACAGGTTGTTTGAAACCATTTGCTTGCATAGCGAACCCCTAGTTCCTGACGAAATTAGGACAGGGAAACCCTACCCCACTATAGGAGTGTTTTGCTCTCACTTGCTTGATATGTGCTTTTAGAGTGTGTCTCTATAGGAATGTATGTATCAGTTGCAAGTCTGGGTATCAGTCTGAGGACATCAGTATTTGGGGGTATCAGTTTGATGCAGAAAAATTTGGGGGCAGAAATCAGTGTTTGAATATAGATTTTCCAGCTTATGATTACAACTGTGTATTATCTCTATCTAAGCCGAAATGTCCGTCTGCTTCTCGATTGATGTTTTCTTTCTTTTTTGCTTTATTTTCTTTTTGCAAGGTCGTGTATCACAATTGCTTCTGAAAAGGCAGATACTCCCCGAGCACTCTGGACTAGAGGAAGGAGACTTTCCTGATCTAACGATCTAATTGGTGGACAACCAGTGTTCATTTCGCTACCCCCGGTTACTAGATGGAGGTCAGTTAGGCACAGGTCATCAGTTCAACAGTCTTTGATTCAGCGATCGCAATCTACCTCACCTGTGCGCAGTAGGGTTCAGTTTCCTGTTTCAAAAAGAGAGCATTCACCAGATCCGATAGACTAGCCCCCTTTAGTCAGTATGAGTATGGAAGACAGGATGCGTCAGCTCCAACAGACTATGGGGGCCATGCAGCGGGATGCTGCCCATCAAGCAGAGGTTACCGCCTGCCAGACCGAGGTTGTGGCCCAGCAGGCCGAACTCATTGCCGGGCTACAACAATAGCAACAAACACAACAGGGGGCAGCTTCTGCATCCCCTCCACCTCCAGTAGAAATTCCTGCACCAAGGGCTCCTGTCCCAATAGCCAATGCCCAAGAGAATACAGATGTCCTAGTAGATCCCACTCCACCTCAGACATCCAAAGCACAGGCCTACCCAATTGAGGCCCCTTTCAAATTCGAAGTGGATCTAACTGCATTAAAAGTGAGTAAGCTGGAAAAGCTGTTCAAGAGGGCTCAAGGCATTAACTCCATTCTAGACATAGAGGATGGTTACACAGACTCGGCGGTGACACTGCTGGACAGATTCAAAATGCCCCGCATAGACAGTTTCGACGGCTCGGGCGATCCTATGGTTCATCTGAGGCTGTTCTCAGATATTCTGCGCCCGTTGTGCTTGACCAAACTCCAGAAACTATCTCCTTTCGGTTGGACCCTGTCGAGTATCGCGGCCATCTGGTACGCCAAACTGGAGGATTCAGTGAAGAGGAATTGGGAGGAGATGGCTGAGGCCTTCGTTGCCCAATATTCGTACAATACTCAAATCGAGGTCACGACTCGTGATCTCGAGACAACCAGACAGGAGCCGAAGGAAGGTTTTTCTAACTTTGTCACTCGATGGAGGGCCAAGGCCTCCATGATGACAACTTGGCCACTCGAAAAGGATAAGATAAGGATGGTTGTGCGTAACCTGCAACCCAAGCTGATGCAGAGAATGATCGTCTTACCCCTCCCCACCTTTGCTGACTTGCATGAGATAGGGGTACAGATTGAAGATGTTATGAAGTAAGGTCTGATTGACCAGGAGAGAGAGCAGCCCAAGAGGGCTTTTACACGCGGTTTGAATGCAGCTACAAGTAGTAGTGCAGCCGCAAGAACTTCTGACGTGGGCATGGTCACCACCACCACCTCAAAAATAGCCACACCCTTCACCGGCTCGTCCGGAACCACCTCTTAACCAGCAAAAAATCCACCTAGGGGTCAGAGGACCTTCACTCCACTTTACATGCCCCTGTCCAAAGCCTTGGGGGTGCTAATCAGAAAGGGGCATCTGAAGCCCCTGGAAGCACGCACACTACCAAATAACCTCTCTCCCATACACAATCCAGCTAAGTATTGTGCCTTCCATTAACAACATGGGCATGATACTGACCAGTGCTTTAGATTACGTCATGAGATTCAAGATCTTATTGACAACAAGGTGATTGTGCTTCCCGACAAGCCAAATGTCACCACTAACCCTCTCCTACCACAGAACAACCCCCCTTCTCCACCTAGGCTGATAAACCTGATTCAAACCACGGCCGTTCTATACGACCCTAGCATATATATCACTCCCTCCCACCTACCTAAGTCGACGGTGTTCATCCCGGAATGCACAGACTTGTGCATGATGAGCACGTCATTAACCCTACCCAAGCCAGTGGTGGTGACTGTCGAAGACAAAGCTGGGGTGACTTTTAAGGAGAATGGGAACGTTGGTTCAGAACCTGAGGGCACCGTAAGCATAATTGAGGAAGCATACAACCTGTGTGGTTATATTGTGTCAACATATCAGGCTAAATCGATGGTGGAGTTGCCAACTAGGGCAGAGGTACATGTTGTCCGGAAGGACGAGCCGAGTCAGGGGTTGGATGACCTAGCCGACCTTGAGGAGGATATCAGTAACCTACAGTTCTTTGATGAGCGGTACCTAGGGGATGTGCAGGCTGGTTGGTGTGATGCAAACAGAGCAACAAATGCTATTGTTGAGGAGCCTCAACCGAAACAGGGGCACAGAAACTGGAACATTTACAATGGCCGGAATGGTCGAGAACAAGGAGGAATCGCCAGAGAGCACCGATGCGAAGAATTTCGCTCGGGACTTGGGGTAGATTGTGTATAGCAGACACAGAACATGAGGACGTGTTGCGGTGGTTCGAACAAGAGAAAGTAGAGAATGATGACAGGGCTAGAAAAGCCAAGTCCCCTGCGGGGACAAAATGTGTTGTGAGCACAGAAACAACTACAACAGAGCCAGATAGTTGTCTATCGGTTGCTGAGGGCATGTAGTAGGAAGATAACAATTTGCGTCTGGCCCATACTGATGACACCTGGTATATTGAGGAGGTCGACCATATGACCTGGAGTGGGCAGTATTTCAATCCCCCACACCTGGACCAGCCAGAGGCATCCGGGAAAGACAAAGAAGCAGAAAAGCAGAATGACAAGTTGTTAGAGGAGGAAGCTGTACTGAAGCAGCTAAAGAAAATTCAAGCAGACATCTCCATCTGGGGACTACTCATGGCCTCGAGGGTGCATAGACAAGCTGTCCTTTTAGCCATGGACAAAGCTAAGCTTTCGATTGATACAACTCCCAAACAGTTGGTGGGATTGGTGTTCCATGGTGGTGCTTCACCGACCTTGACATTCACAAACAAAGAACTACCGCCTAAGGGCTCCGAGCATAACAAACTGTTATACATCTTTGTGGAGTGTAGGGATAAGTGGATACTGGTTGTCCTAGTTGATACAGGATCTGCAATCAATGTGTGTCCGTTGCGAACGGCGTATGCTATCGGGTTGAAGCCTACAGTTTTCGCACCAACAACCCAGGTGATACGGGCTTACGATAACACCAGCAGAGAGGTGATGGGGATAGTATGAATTAAAAGTCAGATTGGCCCGGGCCAACAAGACATCGAATTTCATGTTGTGGATGTTCCAGCCACCTTCAACTTACTGCTAGGACGGCCGTGGCTGCATCAAGTAAGAGCTGTCTCTTCTACCCTACACCAGATGTTGAAATGCCCTCACGGGAAAGGGGTGGCAATTGTTTTTGGGAACTCTTTAATACATCTGCTGCCAGAGGTTACTACGCTAATCTTGGAGATTGCACACTTTGATGTCATCGTTTGTGCACTCGGTGAATGCGTATGTTTGTGCTCATTATGAGTTTCCGGGTCTTTCGGCTGAGCGCCTTGTCTCAGGGCCTCTTAACTCTTTTCTTTTGGTTTGCTTTTGGACCAAACCTTGGTACCTTTTTCTAGAGGGAGAGACAGGTCTGTTGGCCACTTTTTGTAGCTGTAGGCTACTTTTCCCTCTTGTAGGCCACTTGTAGTGGCCGGTAGGCTAGTTTCCGAGACTTTCGGCTGAGCGTCTTGTCTCGGGGCCTCTTGGATCCCTTCCTTTTCGTTTGTTTTTGGACCATACCTTGTTAACCCTTGCCTGGAGGGAGAGGAGGGCCTGTCTGCCACTTTTGGCAGTTGTAGGCCACTTTTCCCTCCTATAGGCCACTTGAAGTGGCCGGTAGGCTAGTGGAAGTGGCTGGTCGGCCACTTGAGTGGCCGTCGGCCATTTTTCTGTTTTTGCAGATATTTTTGGTGCCAACTGTGCTAGTTGTTGGTCACTGAATGCATCCTTCCTACACTTGTAAGGAGGGATTCAAGCAAGCTCTTGCTTGCATTTCTATAAAAAGGGAGGTGTCTCCCCCTTCTAAAGGGTTCAGATGTTTTTAGAGCAAAAAAATCTACTCTCTCTTTAGAATTCTCTATATATATATATTTTTGCTTGAAAGGGTTTGAAAGTGGGAATTCTTGGTGCATTTGCAAAGGGACTCTTGATCAAACACTCCTACCTTGGAGCTGAGGTTTCTTGAGGTTTGTTTGGAGTTTTTTAAAGTTGGTTTTGGCTTAGAAGTGTTGCTGTGGCTGTTGTGCTTCAAGGGTAAGCCATCTTCTCTTTGAAGCTTTGTTTTAGTTGCTTACTTAGCCACCTTTGCATGCTATTTTAGGCCTAGCTTTCAACCACAAAAACCTTTGTTTTTAAGTGTTAAAAATGGTAGTTTTAAGTGTTTTTGGAGTTAGGGGTGTTTCACCCTCTTTGGTGGCTTATTTGATAAGCTTTTTGCCTTCCTTTAAAGCTTTTGAAATTATCTTGTTTTGGCCTTTTAACCATTGAATTCCAAAGGAATTTCAGTGGTGAAAAAAATTGTTTTGAGGTCCCAAATAGGAGGGGGTGGTCCCCACTCCTCCTGTCTTGTTAGTATGTGTTGTTGGCCTACCAAATGAGCATGAGTTTCTCCCTTCTTGAGGCTTAGTTTGAGCATGTTTTTGTGACTTTTTGGACCTACTATGACTCTATTTTTGGCTGGTTTGGTCACCTCTTGCATGCTTCATACACTTGTAGTGTAATCCTACTTGCTAGCCTAACATGCTTCACGTCTTAGCCTATAATTCTAGCATGTATTGGCTCTACTCTAGCATGTTTTTGGCCATTATTTAACATGCTTTAACTTTGACTTTGGTTTGTTGGGTCACCTCTTGTTTGGTTCTAGCACTTGTAGTGCAATCATGCTCATTAACCTAGTGTACTTGGCGATTTGGCTTCCCATTCTAGCTTATTTTGGCTACACTTCAACATGTTTTTGGCATTGTTTTGACATGCTTTAGGACTATTTTGAGTGGTCTTGGTCATGTACGGCTTGCCTTGTATGGCTATAGCATGATAGGCTTTCATAGTCTTGAGTTTTGAGACCCCTAGCATGCTATAGTTGTGATGTTTGTGTGATATTGCATGATCTGGTATGTAATTTCAGAGCTTATATCTTTGCCATACTTCCACTTAAATCACTCTTTAAGTGCTTTTTGAGAGTTGAGCTTTGTGCCTTGCTTGTGAGCCATCAAATGAACATGCTTCTCTTTCTTTTTGAGCTTAAGTTTCAACATGATTAGGCCATTGTTTTGGCATGTTTAACCTTTGTCTGGGGTTGGTTTTGTCATTTGTTCTTGGTGTTGCATGCCTATAGTGTTATGCCCTTTGCTTGCTTCAATGCTTTCCACTTCGAGCATGTTTTGCAAGCATCATTTTCATGCTTTGATGTCATTTAGCATCATATTTCAGTGCTGGAATATGTGCCGTTGCATTCCATCTTTCATTTGTTATATCATTTTTGAAAGAGGTATTGAGCCCCTTGTTGGCTTGAGCATGGAATTGAGGCTCTCATGCCTAATGGTTTTAGCCTTCTCTTGAGGGTTTCTACTAACCGAAAGCATGAAGCTTCTTTCATGCTTAAGTTACTTGTGGTTTAGACCATCTTTCCCATTAGAGGACAATCACATTTGGACAAATCAATTAAAGGATGGATTGGTAATGTAAAATGTGTAAGCAATTTGAATCAAAGTAAAACATGCCAAGATAACATGTTTGTGTTGCATTGCATGTGTTTGGATCGGACATTAATCCAAACATGAGAAATGAGGGGCGTTTCATACTTAAAGTGATGAAACGTGCCTCATTTCTTAGTCACTGATACCCTTGATCGTGCATGACAGGGTGGAGGCTCATCGAGTCTATTTGTGCATTCATTGACTTGTACAAACTCGGCTTCTCGGCCATCGTGCATTACGATGCTCGGTTGGTGGCCCGAGAGTCAAGTACCACACTCCTTTGAGCTTGAGAAATGATAAGGAGGGTGGTTGTACACACATATCCTGCAAAGACCTTACTTTGCCTCTGTTGTTCCCTGTTTGCAGCAAAATTGGAGAATGCAGAAGCAAGTGGCCGACCGGCCAGAGAAAGTGGCCTACCGGCCACTTTAAGTGGCCTACCGTTCTTAGGCTCAGAGGTGGTCAGAAGTTGTTTTGGTTCTGGAGTAGAAACAACCTTGAGATTGGTTCGGTGTTTAGGAATCAAGGCGAATGCAAACGGAGGCAACCGGTGGCAAAATAACTGACTTTCGGGAGGAAGCAAAGCAACTGAGCATGCATGCATCCCTCACTTCCCGATGCCGTTCATTAAATTGCTTAGCTAATTAGCTAGTTAGCTTAGTCATTTTTGTAATTAATTAGTTAAGTGTTTAATTAATTAATTTGGTTTGTAACTAATTAGTTTAGATTAGTTAGTTATTCAATTTTGTTGTAATTAATTAGTTAGAATAGTTAGTTAATTAGTTGGTTTGTAATAGTTAGCTTAATTAGTGTAGCTAGTTAGCTCTCTTTCATTCGAACCCTTTGTCGAGAGGGCACAATGTTGTAATAAGCGTGCGTGTATGTGTGCATGTCTTCCAACCCCCACTTCTCTCTCCCTTTTACTTATCAGCTTTTGATGGTTAGTTTAGGGCATATTTCAATTAGCATACCATATGCTTGCATGTGTGCATCATTCATTTGTATTGCATGCACCGGGCTCAGTGCATCATTCGAACTGTATCGTATTTCAATACCTATTTGAATACGTGCATCAAAATTGTTGCAAACCATATGCCATGATTAGATAACTGAGCCTATTTAGTTGCATTTAAGCATGTGTTGCATTAGGCATCTTAACATAGCTAGGATCATGCATTGATTTCTAACTAGTTTCCTGTTTTGGCTCAGAGTACACTGTAAGTGTTTATATTTTAGCATGCTGCATGAGATGTGTACGTTGCCATGTTAGCATGCTTGTCATGAGGCTATTTGCTTAATTGCTATAACTGCTTGAATGCCTATGGATGAAGGCTGTGTTGCTTGAATTGGAACAATTCATCAAAATGTGAGTTTTAAGCCCACTTGGAGTGGCAAATGATCATGTTTTAAGCCCACTTAAGGGTGGCAAATCCACGTTTTAGCCTACTTGCGAGTAGCACCTTCAAACCATTTTTGAAAACAAACACGAGTTGTTTTGTTCCAACTTGAGCGATTTAGTCTATACTTATATGCTGTACGCGTCACATATTAAGTTTTAGCTAATAACCGGAATAAGAACACATGTGTTTTCAAAACAACATATCATGTTTAGTAGAGGCCGATCCTTTGATCGGGCGAGAGGGGTTGCTCATTTCAGGATCTTCCCCTCTCGTACCCAAGTTCCCGAGCCGAGGTAACTTTGGTGATGACGGACACGTGGCCTTTAGCACAAGTCAAGATTTCCTAAATTTCTCCAAAATAAAATATTTAGGTGGCGACTCTGTAATCTGGCAAAGCAGTCCATGTTTGGCTCTTTTTGATTAAAATTGATTTTCCAAAATGATTTGCCGGATTTGGACTCTTTGGTGATTTATCAGTCTTACATTGCACTTTGTGAGATTGGATTCAGAACCGTGACAGGAGTCCGAATTGTAGTAGCTATGTACCCAAATCCGTGCCCTCTCCAAAAGGGGGGCCGCATGGAGAGAGTTTGGGGCGGTCTACAGTTTCTGGCGACTCCGTTGGGAACTTATAGAACTTGACTCGAACATCATGATATGCTATTTTGTCTACACTTATGTGTTTCTTTGCATTGCATTTGCATTGGTGTGCTTAAGTCACAGTGTTTGCCATCTGCTATTCCTGAACGGTTTGCCAAATGCTTGCTTGGAAAAGTGTGCCATAAGGTTGACCGGTTATGGGCTCTGCCACGATGGGAACACAAACCTCGGTTTTGCCAAGGCACCTTATTTGACCATTTGACCTAGTTGCATATCAGAAGTCTTAGAGACTGGTCCAAACTAGGACAGGTTGCTTACCTGAATGTAGGTTGTTTGAAACCGTTTGCTTGTGTAGCGAACCCCTAGTTCCTGACGAAATTAGGACAGGGAAACCCTATCCCACCATAGTGATGTTTTGGCTCTTACTTGCTTGATATGTGCTGTTAGAGTATATCTCTATAGGTTGTATGTATCAATTGCAAGTTTGGGTATCATGTCTGAGGACATCAGTGTTTGAGGGTATCAGTTTTACCTGAGGGTATCAGATTTGAGGCAGCGATTTGGGGGTAAAGATCAGTGTTTGAGAACAATTTGTTCAGCTTATGATATCAACTGTGTTGTCTATATCTATGCTGAAATGCTGTCTGTTTTTCTGCCTGTCATTTCGTTATTTTGCTTTATTTATCTTTTTGCAAGGTAGTATTGCATCATTGCTTCCGAGGAGGCAGTTTCCCCCAAAGCACTCTGGGTTAGAGGTAGAAGGCTTCACCAATCTGAGGATCTAGTTGACGGACAAGTAGTGTTCTTTTCATTACTCCTGGTTACAAGACGGAGGGCAGTTAGGCAGGGAGTATCAGTACAACAATTGTTGGTTCAGCGGTTATTGTCCACCCCACCTGTGTGTAGTCGGACCGAGGTTTCCGTTCCTACCGAAGAGAGAGATACACCTGTTGAGTCAGATCAACACCTTATGGCCGGTATGGAGGACATGATGCGTCAGCTCCAAGAGACCATGAAAGCCGTGCAGCGTGATGTTGCTCGCTAGGCAGAGATCACCACCCGTCAGGCAGAGGTTGTGGCTCAACAGGTAGAACTGATTGCCAGGCTTCAATAATAGCAGCAAACACAACAAGCCGGAGCATCTGCTTTGCATCCACCCCCACCCCCACCCCTACCCCCACCTAAGGTCCTGACACCCGGGGAAACTGCAAACGTCCAGGAGAATACGGACGTTCCAACGGGGCTAGTTCCACCTCCAATCCTACCTCAGCTGTCTAAAGCACCGGCTAATCCAGTGGACACACCGTTTGAATTTGAGGTGGATCCAACCGCACTGAAAATGAGTAAGCTTGAAAAGCTGTTCAAGCGGGCCCAGGGAGTCAACTCGATTTTGAACATAGAGGATGGATACACCGATTCGGCAGTTACATTGCCGGATAGGTTCAAGATGCCTAACATAGATCGTTTTGATGGCTCAGGCGATCCTATGGTTCATTTGAGGCTGTTTTCTGATATTCTGTGCCCGATGGGCTTAACGAGACTCCAGAAACTTTCACTCTTCGACCGGACTCTATCGGGTGTTGCGGCCATTTGGTACGCCAAACTAGAGGATTCAGTGAAGAGAAGTTGGGAGGAGATGGTTGAGGCCTTCGTCGCGCAATATTCGTATAACACCCAAATTGAGGTCACGACCCGTGATCTTAAAGCGACCAGGCAAGAGTCGAAGGAAGGATTTTCTGACTTTGTCAATCGATGGAGGGCTAAGGCCTCCATGATGACAACTCGGCCACTCGAGAAGGATCAGATAAGGATGGTTCTGCGCAGCCTCCAACCTAAGCTGAAGCAAAAAATGATCATCTTACCCCTCCCCACCTTTGCGGACTTACACGAGATCGGGGTACAGATTGAAGATGCTATGAAGCAGGGTCTGATCGACCAGGACAAGGAACAGCCCAAGAGGGCATTTACTCGCAGTTTGAATGCAGGCACGAGTAGTGCTGCAACTGCTAGAACTTCAGACGTCGGCATGGTCACCACCATGTCAAAAATAGCTACACCCTTCGTCGGTGCATCCGGAACCAGCTCACAATCAACCAAATATCCACCCTGAGGCCAGAGGACTTTTATTCCACTGTACATGCCTCTATCCAAAGCCCTAGGGGTTCTAATCAGGAAAGGGCATTTGAAGCCCCTAGAGCCGCGGCCATTACCAGACAAACTTCCTTCTTTCCATAACCCGGCCAAATATTGCGCCTTTCACCAACAACACAGTCATGACACCGACTTCTGCTACAGACTGCGTCATGAGATCCAAGATCTTATTGACAACAAGGTGATTACGCCTCCTGACAAACCAAATGTCACCACCAACCCGCTCCCACCACATAACCAAGCTCCACTACCCAGGCAAATCAGCCTGATCCAAACCATGGCCACTTCGTATGACCCAAGCATATACATCACACCCTCCCACCTACCCAAGCTTGAGGTGTTCATCCCGAACAGCACAGACTTGTGAGCCAGTGGTGGTGACTATCGAGGGTAGAGCTAGGGTAACTTTTGAGGCAAATGAGAATGTTGATTCAGAGCCTGAGGGATCTGGGAGCTTTACTAAGGAGGCATACAACCCGTGTGGTTATATCGTATCAACAGATCAGGCCAAGCCGATGGTAGAGTTGCCAATCGAGGCAGAGATCAGTGTGGTTCGGGAGGATGGACCAAGTCAGCGGTTAGATGACCTAGCAGAGCTGGAAAAGGGCATTGCTACTCTGCAGTTCTTTGACGAGCAGGACCCAGCGGATGTGAACATCAACTGGTTCGACCTAGATGGATTGGCAGACAATACTGGGTGGCTCAGTGACGAGCCAGATGTTATTGAGGAGCCTCAGTTGGAACAGGGACCGCCAGAAACGGGAACATCTGCAGTGGCCTATAGACCGCCCGAACTCCGTTCCACACGCGAGGGCACGAATCGTTGTTCTAGCTACTACAGTTCGGACTCATGTCACGGTTCTGAATCTAATCTCACAAAGTGCAATGTGAGGCTAATAAATCACCAAAGAGTCCAAATCCGGCAAATCGTTTTGGAAAATTGATTTTAATCAAAAAGCGCCAAACATGGACTGCTTTGCCAGATTTCAGAGTCGCCACCTAAATATTTTATTTTGGAAAATTTAGGAAACCCTGACTCGTGCCTAAGGCCATGTGTCCGTCATCACCAAAGTTGCCTCGGCTCGGGAACTTGGGTACGAGAGGGGAAGGTCATGCAATGAGCACCCCCGCTCGCCCGATCAAAGGATCGGCCTCTACTAACATGATATGTTTGTTTTTGAAAACACATGCGTTCTTATTCCGGTTTATTAGCTAATCTTACTACGTGATGCGCACAACATACAAGTGTAGACTAGATCACCTAAATTGAAACAAAACATCTCATGTTTGCTTGTTTGAAAATGGTTTGAAGGTGCTACTCGCAAGTAGGCTAAGACGCGGATTTTGCCACCCTCAAGTGGGCTTAGAAAACATAGTGATTTGCCACTTCAAGTGGGCTTAAAACTCACATTTTGATGAATTGTTCCAATTCAAGCAATCCAACCTTCATCCAGAGGCATTCATGCAGTTATATCAGTTAAGCAAATAGCCTCATGGCAAGCATGCTAACATGGCAAGATACACATCTCATGCAGTATGCTAAAGCATAAAAGCTTACCTAGTACTCTGAGCTAAAACAAAAGCTAGTTAGTAATCAATGCATGATCCTAGCTATGTTATCAACGCCTAATGCAACACATGCAAAATGAAATGAGATAGGCTCGGCTACCTAAGATGGCATATGAAATGCAACAATTGATACATGTATTCAAATTGGAATTGAAATACAATGCAGTTTGTATGATGCGCTGAGCCCGATGCATGCAAGACAGATGAATGGATGCATGCATGCAAGCATAAGGATGCTAATTGAAACATGCCCTAAAACTAACCATCAAAAGCTGATAAGTAAAAGGGAGAAAGAAATGGGGGTTGGAAGACATGCATCACATACATGCACGCTTATTACAACAGTTGTGCCCTCTCGATGGAGGGTCTGAATAATAAGCTAACTTGCTAATCTAAGCTAATTAAACTAATTATTACAAAATAAAACTAATTAACTAATCCTAGCTAACTAATTAGTTATTACAACACAAATCGATTAGCTAAGTGCATTAACTACTTAAGTACAAAACCAAAGCATTATCTAGCTAAGCAAAGAAGCTAAGTAAAGCAGTAAGAAGAGGTCCTCAGGGTGAGAAGTGCATGCATGCTCGGTCGCCTCGTTTGAAAATCCATTACGATGCTCCAACTTGCCTCTGTTTGCATTTGATCTTAGAACATTGCACAAAGCTCCAGATAGCTTCTACTCCATCATGGGAACCTCCAGGAAGGCTGCCGACCACTTATTGGTGTTGTAGACCACCTGTAGACCACTTACATTTGATGTAGACCAGAAAAAGTGGTCGGCCAGCTACTTTTTTTGGTCTGCCGACCAGAAAATTCTGCACAACTCCATTTTGCTGTAACAGAGAACAAGAAGGGGCACAGCAATGTATTTGCAAGGTATGTGTGCACAACCACCCTCCCTATCATTTCTTAAGCTCAAGGGAGTGTGGTTCTCTACTCTCGGGTGACCAACTGAGCATCGCAATGCACAATGGTTGAGGAGCCAAGTTTGCACAATTCAATGTGAATGAATGCACAAATAATACTTAAGGGCCTTAACCTCTATCATGCATGATCAAGAGGGTCGGCGACCGAGAAATGAGGCACGTTTCATCACTTCAAGTATGAAACGTCCCTCGTTTCTTGTGTTTGGATTAACACTCAACCCAAACACATGCAATGCAACATGATCAACTTATCAAAGCTAATGGCATGCAAACAAAATGCAATGCAACATAAGCATGCAAACAACAATGCAATGCAACATGATGCAAACAAGATGCAATGCAACAACATGCTCTCCTATGAATGCTAGAATGGCATGCACAAGGTTCCAACATGTAAACAATGCATGCATGGCAAGTTTGGAAGCTAAGGCATCAAAACCAATGAAGAGCATCTCACAAGAGGCATGCAAAACAATGCTCAATGGACTTAAACCGAATATGGATAGACCTCAATCATGCCAAAATAGTGGCCAAAATGCTATGAAAGGATGGTATGAAAAGCAAGATAATGCATGGACATGCCTTGGCCCATCAACTAAGCATAAGGGCACAACTCTCAAACATGATCAAGAAGTGATAAACATGGAAGTGTGACATCACTATATGCTCTGAAATCATGTATGAAATGATGCCAAATCACACAAACAACATGTGTATAGCATGCTAGGAGGTTCAAAGCTTGAAACTAGCATAGGCACTTGCACTATAGCTATGCAATACATGAACCATATAGCCAAGACAACCCAACATAGTCCTAGAACATGTCAAAATGATGCTAAAACATGTACAGACTAGAGCTAACACATGCTAGCATGAAGGGCATGAAGCATGGAATATGCAAGGCCAATAACGAGGATTACACTACACCTACCAAAACCAAGCATGAGATGACTTTGCCAACAAAAATTAGAGTTATGGCATGTCAAAATAACACCAAAAATGGGCTAATACCAAGTCAACACATGCTAGAATAACAAGCTCACTCATTAGGCATGCAAGGCTAGCAAAGAGGACTTACACTACAAGTGTAAGAAGCAAATGATGGATGCTCTAACCAACAAAAAACAGAGTTGTATCATGGCAAAATAAGACCCAAAACACATTGAAATGGTGACCCAAAATCCTAGGCAAGATGGCATACATATGGGCTCATGCTTAAGGCATAAAGCACAACCTCTCCAAAGCATTGAAAGAGTGACACATGAGAGGGTATGACCACACTACATGCACTGAAATCATGTACCAAATGATGCCAAATCATGTGAATAGCCCAAGCAATGCATGCTAGTGGACTCAAAGCACAAAGCTAGTGAGCAAGAATAAACTGTGGCTATACAAAGCAAGGCATGCATGACCCAAAACACTTAATCAGACCTAGAGCATGAAAAAACATGAACAAAAGCTTCCTAAAGTAGAGCCAAAAGCATGCTACAAGGATGGTCCAAAGCATGATGCATGTTAGGCTAGTGAATGGAAATGCACTACAAGTGCAAGGAGCATGCAAGAGGCTATCAAACCAAACCAAAACAAAGCTAAGGCATGGTAAAAAAACACCAAAAACATGCTAAGATCGAACCAAAATATGCTAGAAAGGTAAGCTATCAACATGAGCATGTAAGGCTAGTTTGCAAGGATTACACTACAAGTGTATAGAGCATTTAAGAGTGACTCTACCAAGCCAAAAAAGAGGTATGCCATACTAAAATAAGGCCAAAAACATGCTAAGATGGAGCCAAAATATGCTAGATAAACATGCTACTTTGATGAGCCAATAAGGCAAGCAACCAAGATACAAGGAGAGGGGATGACCCCTTCCTATTTAGGACCTCAAAACACACTTTCCACCACTAAAATTCCTCTGAGTTTCAGTGGTGAGAAGGCCAAAAAGAGGTGGTCCCAATAGCTTAAAAGGATAGCACAAAACAAGGCCAAACAAGGCACAAGAGGGGGATAGACCACCCCCAAAACCAAAGAGACCTTAAACAAACATTTCAAGCACTTGAAATTAGAACTTTTTGTAGTTTAAAGTTAGGCCTAAATCAGCATGCAAATAGGGCCAAAAGCTTGATCATCACCTCCTGCCATACAAAGCCTCGTATGGTGTCATACCGATGCTGGAGTGGAAGCTGTTATTATAAGCAAATTCTACAAGTGGCAAATAATCTTCCCAACTCCCTTGAAAATCCAAAGCACACATGCGAAGCATATCTTCCAAGGTTTGTATCGTTCGTTCTGATTGCCTATCTGTTTGTGGGTGGAATGCAGTACTGAACCTTAGTTCTGTTCCCATAGCTTCATGCAAACTCTTCCACAACCTAGATACAAATTTTGGATCTCTATCCAACACAATAGATACTGGAACACCGTGTAAACGGACAATCTCATCAACATAAATAGTAGCCAATCTATAAGCAGTAAATGTACTTTTGACAGGCAGAAAGTGTGCAGATTTAGTCAATCTATCAACTATAACCCAAATAGAATCCATACCTCGAGAAGTCCGAGGTAGGCCAACAACGAAATCCATAGTCACATGTTCCCACTTCCATTCAGGAATAGGGAGAGGTTGGAGTAGACCGCCTGGTTTCTGATGTTCAGCCTTAACTTGCTGACACTGAAGGCACTTAGACACATATTCTGCAATCTCTTTCTTCATTTTAGGCCACCAATAGGTCTGTTTCAAATCCCGGTACATTTTATTGTTGCCCGGATGCATAGCAAATACAGATCTGTGGGCTTCGTCTAAAACCCTCTTCTTAAGTTCCGGAATATCGGGGACACACATTCTGTTTCGGAATCTCAACATTTCATTCTCGATGCTAAATTCTGCTTTTGGACTCGTCTCAAATTCATTGATTACTTTTCTGAGGAACTTATCCTCTTTCTGTTTCTGTTTGATCTCCTCAATAATTGCCGGCTCGGCTGTAATAGTGGCTATCAATCCGCCCTGTTCACATACCACTACCTCAATTTCAGACTTCTCAAAATCTTGCAAGATTTCCTTCTGTTCGGTAAGCAAACAAGCCATACCCCCTGTTGATTTTTTGCTCAAGGTATCAGCAACTGTATTAGCTTTCCCGGGGTGGTACTGAATCTCGAGATCATAGTCTTTTATCAATTCCAGCCATCTTCTCTGACGCATATTTAGCTCTTTCTGCGTGAAGAAGTATTTTAGGCTCTTATGATCCGTGTAGACTTCGCATTTTGCCCCATACAAATAATGCTGCCAGATTTTCAAGGCAAAAACAACTGCGGCTAATTCTAGGTCGTGCGTCGGATAATTCTTCTCGTGTGGCCTCAACTGTCGAGAGGCGTAAGCAATAACCTTTCCGTTCTGCATTAACACACAACCCAAACCCTTATAAGATGCGTCACTGAAAATTACAAAATTTTCCGTGCCTGAAGGTAGTGTCAAAATTGGTGCGGTGGTCAATCTTGTTTTCAGTTCTTGAAAAGCAAGTTCTCTTTCATCATTCCATTCAAACAGTTGCCCTTTACGTGCCAATTGGGTAAGAGGCACAGCTAGTTTCGAAAAATCTTTCACAAACCTACTGTAGTACCCAGCTAAGCCCGTGAAGCTACGGACCTCTGTCACATTAGTTGGTGTAGGCCAATTCACAATTGCCTCTATTTTCTGTGGGTCCACTAAAATTCCTTCCTTGTTGATCACATGCCCTAAGAAAACAACTTCATCCAACCAAAACTCACATTTCTTTAGTTTAGCAAATAATTTCCTTTCCCGAAGTATTTGTAAAACAGCCCTCAAATGTTGTTCATGTTCAAGTCTATCCTTAGAATATATCAAGATATCGTCGATGAAAACTACCACAAACTCATCAAGGTAGGTTTTAAATATTCTATTCATTAAGTCCATAAACGTTGCCGGAGCATTAGTCACTCCAAACGGCATGACAAGAAACTCAAAATGACCATACCTTGTTCTAAATGCTGTTTTCTCAACATCCTCTGCCTTAACCTTCAACTAATGATACCCGGATCTCAAATCAATCTTAGAAAACACCTGTGATCCCTGCAACTGATCAAATAAATCATCAATATGGGGTAAGGGATACTTATTCTTTATCGTTACCTTGTTCAATTCGATAATCGATGCACGCAAAGTGCCATCCTTCTTTTCACAAATAACACCGGTGCGCCCAAGGCGACGCATAGGCCGGATAAACCCTTTATTAAGAAGGTCTTGCAACTGTTCCTTTAATTCTTTCATTTCGGTAGCCATCCTCAGAGAGTTTTAGAAATAGGTCGGTGCATGGCACGCCTCAATAGTAAACTCTATCTCCTGTCTACCAATTCCCTGGTAATTCATTTGGAAACACATCCGGGAATTCTCTAACGATGGGAATATCATTCAATTCAACATTCACGGATTGTTCACCAATACATAACACAAATAACCTGCACCCTTCCCGATCAATTTACATGCTTTCATTGAAGATATCAAATACGGTGGAGGCACTACCCCATTTCCCACAAACACAATCTCTTCGTTCGTGGTTTAAACACAACCCTCTTTGTCACACAATCTATGGTGGCACAATATTTGGTCAACCAATCCATGCCCAAAATTACATCAAGTGTCTAAAGTTTAAGGGCAACAAATCTACATATAGGTAGCATCCTCAATATGCATGTCACAAAACCGATATATATAGTCACATAACACGATTCCCCGATGGAGCGCATACACACACAACAAATATGGCAATAATTCTAGGGTCTTTTTCGTCTAGATGCAAATGTATATGTCACAAATGAGTGTGTTGATCCGTAATCAATTAATACAAGGGCATCCCGATTACATATTGAAATAGTACCGAGACAACGGCATTGACATTACGTATCGCCTGAACAAGTGCGAAAACTCTCCCGTCTCATCAGATCCCGTAATAGCGGATCTCCCAAGATTTCCGGCTTTTGGAACCGATGCGGTTGAACTAGCCGCCGATTTTCCATTGCTCGATTACATTCTCGGGCTATGTGCCCTTGCTTCCCACACTTGAAACAGTTCTCGATGTACTAACAGACTCCACGGTGCCTTTTGCTACAGATGTTGCACATGGGAGCTGTCTCGAGAAGAATTTGAAGTAGTGGAGGAGCCCAGATTTTGCTTTTTCGTAAATTTCTTCTTGAAAAGAAGCCCCGCTTTTGTTACCCTTCCATTCGCCATCGCTTAGTTTGTCTAGCTATATTAGTCTCGATATGATGGCCCTGTCAAGCACCCCAATGTAAGTTTCCAACTTTAGAACATTCACCCTCTCTAGGATGTCACTGCGGAGTCTGCCTTCGAAATGTCTTGCCTTCTGATAATCGGTGTCAATTACGTGTGGTGCAAATCTGGCCAATTCAGTGAACTTGGCCTCATACTCCGCCATCACATGTTATCTTGCTTGAGTTCCATGAACTCGGCTACTTTCTTATCCCGAACACATTGCGGGAAATACTTGTCATAAAAGATCTCCAGAAATTTTACGCAATCCACATCTTTATGATTTTCTCGCATCAACATCCACCATCTTCTTGCTTCGTCTTCTAGCATAAAAGTGGCTAGAAGCACCTTCTGTGTCTCTGAACAGGGGAACACTTCAAACAATTTCTCAATGCCGAGGACCCATGCTTCAGCTTTCAAAGGATCTAATCCCCCGTGGAACTGTGGCGGTTTCATTTTCTTGAATTCCTTGGTGAGAGCTATAATCCGTCATCATTCGATTATTTGGCACGGTGGTGCGAGGTGGAGGTGGCGGGTGTGGTTGCCGCCATCGTTGTTGCCACTCTTGTTGCCTCAAAGCTTCGCCATTTCTCAGACGTTTTTCCATCCTGTCCATCCTGGCAGTTGAGGATTCTTCTAGTTCATCTCCTCTTGTTCTCACCATCTGATTAAACTTGCATTATGCTATGTACAGGATATACACAAGTATGCAGGTAACAAGGAGCATACATATTCAGGTGGTTTGCAATGCAAGTGAATTACAGCTTGTAGCGCATAATTACTCAAATCAAAACATTTAAGCACACAATCAATGCTTCCAAATTCATATTCATCTCGTGAATGCATCCTAGATCTTATCTAGACGCTTATTGCTCTTTTTGGACAAGTGTGTGAGTTATTAACTTGTGCTCTGATACCACTCTGTCACGACCCCAACCTGCCCCTATGGGTTAAGGACATGACCGGCCAGTAATCCTATGATTACCTACGGCCTCATACCAAAACGGACATAACTCGTCAGAGAAAAGGGGCCAAACGGAAGCAAAAATTTAAAACTTTGTCCATAGAGCGGTGCTTATATGCACAAAGAACAAACCATACTCATATGCGTTAATAACCCACATCAAAAGTATAGTAGCATAAACTTCTTTACAACAGGATCATCAAACTGAGCCAACCCATATCAGACTACATACAAATGTACACAAAACCCTTGCCAATAAAACCACATATAATTACATAACAAAATGGCAAGGATGGGTCTCGCACGTGAGACACGAGGGCTGACTCTCCAAAATCTAGGTCGTTCTACATAGGCTTCACTGAGGCTGGGTCTGGACCTCTCTTGGCTCACCTACAAAGACATGAATGAGCGTGAGCGATAGCCCAGTGAATAATATCAATTACAGAATTTATGCGACAAGACGTAAAACAATGTTTTCCAAATGGCCTTAGGCCCAATTCATTTCTGTAGTTAACATATATAAGGGTAATTTAAATCATAGTTCCGCACACACTGGCCTTTTACTCATTCAGCTTTACATTCATTACGAAACGGCCATCAGCCCATTTGATTGTGTCAAAACGGCCTTTGGCCCACTCATTCATTTCAAAACGGCCTTTGGCCCACTCATTCATTTCAAAACGGCCTTTGGCCCACTCATTCATTTCAAAACGGCCTTTGGCCCACTCATTCATTTCAAAACGGCCTTTGGCCCACTTATTCATTTCAAAATGGCCTTTGGCCCACTCATTCATGTCAGAACGGCCTTCGGCCCATACATTCGTATCACAATGACCTTTGGTCCATTTATGTTCATCAAAACGACCTTTGGTCCATACGTTAACAAAACGACCTTGGGTCCATTTATGCATTCATATCTGACTTACGTCCACAATCCCAATTAGCAATTTATAAAGCTTAAAAGGGAGTAAACAATTGGACATTCACATGCATTCAAATATCGATATTACTCACAGTGATCAGCTTGTGGATTTGCCCTTGAGCTTGACCCTACACATTTCACGAACACAAAAGGGTCATTAACAGTTCAATCTGTTCTTCAATTCACATATTCCTCTTTAGGCTTTATTCATATCTCATTAACTCATTTATAATGCTTAACATATGCCTAAGAGTGCTTGCAAGTGAAAGAGAACGGAAAACTGAACACAGAATGCAAAAACAAAATTTCAGAAAACAGGGTCTCCGCTCGAGCGTGGACTTCCCCGCTCGAGCGGACCCTTAGGTCTGCGAAAGTTCTGGTTGCCACAAATCCCCGCTCGAGCGTTAACTCTTCCGCTCGAGCGGACTTCCGCTACATAGCTCCCTTTCGGCGTCAATTTCCCAATTTCGCCGGGCATCATGTCTGCAGAAAAATGCTGGGGGCTCGATTTCCCCGCTCGAGCGGCACTTCCCCCGCTCGAGCGTAAGCCGAAATTCTGGAAATTCCAGATGGTGTTCTTGAGCTCAAATTCAATTTTCCAGCTTCATCCCTTGCATGCAATGGCTCAAATCTCACATATGATCATACTAACATGGTATAAACACCAAAACACATCATCATGGAGCCTAATTTCAAGGATTAAACACTTGCATGCTTCAAATTGACACCAACTCACTTCTATCATTCATATTCATGCATTCAAAGCTCCTATCTCCATAAATTGTACATGCATGTGATGTATTCCTTTCATCTTTAGTTCATATGATGAAAAGATGGTCAAGTACATGGCTTTCAACCAAATTGCAACATAAGTCATGTGATTCAAGCTCGAATATGCCAATTCCAAACAATTATATACATGCATGCATATATGGTCTTCCAACTTAACAAAACCAATTCAAAACATGCTCTTAACCATTAATTAGCTTTGAACACACATTGAACACACAAGATTACACATTAAACTCATGGATTCAAGAATCAATGCTTACCTAGAAGCCCAATCTATGGTCAATTCTTGAACTAGACTTCAAATCTCCAAGCTTGAGCCACAAATTATACAATTCTCTCCCTCTCTCTCTAAATGGCCGGCTCTCCCTCTCTCTTCTCGAGTTACATTCAGTCCAAAATGAGGCTACGGAGAGAGAGATTGAGTGTTTAAGGCCTTGACAACAAAGCCCACTAACACAATATTTAATATAAAATATTTGGGCTCTTAATTCATCATTTTAATCAGTTTAAATTGACCAGAATAAATTTTCAATTAAATTTCACCGTAGGCTCTAAAAATTATGCCAATTACAATGGCGTAATCAATTTCGAGTTCTGTAGCCGATAAGGCCCTCAATTTAATTCCCGAAGGGGACTATTCAAACAGATATTCCTACGACAAATAGATATGAATTCAAAATCACATATTATCACATAATGGCACACAAAATCATGCTAAACACATAACCATAAACAAATTAAGGACCAGTTTAGCACAGTACAGAACAGGGGTATCACACCTAGCTCCTGACGAAATTAGGGCAGGGAAACCCTACCCCACTATAGAGATGTTTTGGCTCTCAATTGTTTGATATGTGCTATTAGGGTGTTTCTCTATAGGAATGTATATATTAGTTGCAAGTTTGGGTATCAATCTAAGGACAACAGTGTTTGAGGGTATCAATTTTGAGGCAGAAATTAGTGTTTGAGTACAGATTGTCCAGCTTATGATATCAACTGTGTGTTGCCTTTATCTAAGTCGAGATGCTGTCTATTTTCTGATTGTTGCTTCCTTTTCTTTCTTTTTTTTTTTTGCTTTATTTTCCTTTTTGCGAGGTAGTGTTTCACAATTGCTTTCGACGAGGTAGATACCCCCCGAGCACTCTGGACTAGAGGTAGAAGGCGTTACAGATCTGAGGATCTTATTGGAGGACAACTAGTGTTTGCTTCATTACCCCCGGTTACAAGATGGAGGCGGTCGGTAGAGGTACAGAAAGAGTTGCCGTCAATGTCGTATTTACCTCAATGTACGCTTAATTTGAGATTGTTTCTACCTCAGAAAGAGAATATATACCTATTCAGACAAATCAGTACCCCTCAGATGGTATGGAGGAAATGATGCGTCAACTCCAGCAGACCATGGAGGCCATGCAATAGGACACTGTTCATCAAGCGGAGGTTACCGCTCGTCAGACAGAGGTTATAGCTCAGCAGACAGAACTAATTGCTAAGCTTCAACAATAGCAGCAACCACAACAAGTCGGAGCTTCTGCCTCGCACCCACCCCCACCTAGGGTTCCAACACCCGGGGAAACAGCTAATGTCAAGGAGAATACGGATGTTCTAACAGGGCCAGTCCCACCACCTGTCCTACCACAGACTTCAAAAGCACCGGTCTTTCCAACTGACACACTGTTCGAATTTTAGGTCGATCCTACTGCTTTGAAAGTAAGCAAGCTTGAAAAGATGTTTAAACAGGCTCAGGGAGTCAACTCGATCCCAGACATAGAGGATGGCTACACAGATTCGGCGGTGACATTGTTGGATAGATTCAAAATGCTTCACACAGGCCGCTTCGACTGCTCGGGCGATCCTATGGTTCATTTGAGGTTATTTTCAGATATTTTGCAGCTGATGGGCCTGTTTAGTTTGTAGAAATTATCCCTCTTTGGTTGGACCCTATTGGGTATTGCGGCCATCTGGTATGCTAAGCTAGAGGATTCAGTGAAAATGAGCTGGGAGGAGATGGCCGAGGCCTTCATTGCCCAATATTCTTACAGTACTCAAATCGAGGTCACAACTCGTGATCTCGAAGCAACTAGACAAGAACCGAAGGAGGGTTTCTCTGACTTCGTTACTCGGTGGAGGGCCAAGGCCTCCATGATGACTACCAAGCCAGTTGAGAAAGACCAAATAAGAATGGTCGTGCGAAATCTGCAACCGAAGTTGATGTAGATGATGATTGTCTTATCCCTCCCCACCTTTGCTAACTTGCATGAGATAGGGGTATAGATAAAATATGCTGTGAAGCAAGGTCTGATTGACCAAGAAAAAGAGTAGCCCAAGAGGGCATTTACACACGGTTTGAACGCAGCTATAAGTAGTAATGTAGCCGCAAGGGCTTCTGATGTCGGCATGGTCACCACCACGCCAAAAACAGCCACACCCTTCACCGACACATTTGGAGCCACCATACAACCTGCAAAGTACCCACCTAGGGGCCAGATGACTTTTACGCTGCTTTATATGTCTTTATCCAAAGCCTTGGGGTTCTTGATTAGAAAAAGGCATCTGAAGCCCTTGGAACCATGCCCATTGCCAAATCCCCTCCCTCCAATACATAACCCGGCCAAGTATTGCGCCTTCCATCAATAGCACGGTCATGACACCAACCTCTGTTTCAGACTCCGTCATGAGATCCAGGATCTCATTGACAGCAAGGTGATTGCGCCTCCCGAGAAGCCAAATGTCACCACTAACCCTCTCCCACCACATAACAACCCCCCTCCTCCATCTAGGCAAATAAACCTGATCCAAACCATGGCCATTCCATACGACCCCAGCATATACATCACTCCCTCCCACTTGCCTAAGCCGGCGTTGTTCATCCTAGAGAGCACAGACTTGTGCATGATGAGCACATCCCTACTTGAACCCGTAGCGGTGGCTGTGGTAGAAGGCATGCCCAAGGCGCTGTGAGCTTAACTGAGGAAGCATACAACCCTTGCTGCTACATTGTGCCAGCAAGCCAGGCTAAGCCAGGGGTGGAGTTGCCAATTGGGATGTGTAGACACCTCATTTTTCACCGACCTTAAGACTTAGACGTCACCAACTGAGCGCTCAGTGATGTTGCATATTGTGCTCGTTCTGAGGTTTCAAAGTCTCGGCTGAGAGCCTTGCCTCCGGATTTCGGGGCTCTTTTGTGTTTTGCCTCGGTTTGTGAACCAGGTCCTGTTTTCTTTTTTTTCTCTTCCCAAAGAGAGGGAGAGGTCTTGTAGACCATCTCTCAGTGGCCGTAGGCTACGTTTCGTGGTTGTAGGCCATTTTTCCCGTTTGGAAGCCAATTTCCGGTTTTCGAAGCCGTCGGCCGTGTGCCTCGGTTCGGGACTGCTTAATTACCTCTGTTTGCTCTGATTTTTGGCACACACCTTGTTTCCTCCCTTTTGAGGGACACTGTGGCCCGGTAGACCACCTTCGTGGACATACGCTACCTCCAGTGCTTAACAGCCTATTTTCGGGGACCCGGGCCGCGCATTTTCGCCCCCGAACCCTCGTTTTGCATCGGTTAGGGTTCATTTTTGGTATGGACCTTTGTTTCATTGCTAGGAAGGTGATAGGATGGTGGGAGACCAGCAATTCTTTTGAAAACCATTTTCTCTCTCCTTCATCCGATTTTCTTGACAGAAAGCTGGTTTTTCTCACTTTTGAGCCACAATTTCTGGGTTTTCATACCACCATTGTGTTGTGCTCATCTGAAAGGCCACCAATATGGGTAGGTTGACTAGTATTTCTTCTTGACCCTTTTGAACCTTGCTAGAAAGCTGGTTTTCCTCTCTTCTAGGTCACATTTTCTAGTTTTTCACCATACGGCTGTGTTGCACTCATCTGGGAGGCCACCTTTCTGGTATGGCTGACCAACATTTCTCATTGACCCTTTTGACCCCTGGTCAGCCGACCACGGGGAGTGGCTAGTCGACCACCTTAACTGGTCGGCCAGCCATCTGCTTTTTTCCCTTCCTGAATGCAACACAGTTGTGCTAGCTGGGAGGCATTTGGACCATCCTCCATACACTGTATGGAAGATATTTGAAGCTTCTTGGAGAAGCTTTAGAACATGTCCTCTATAAGAGAGGCCCTCCTCTTCCTTTACTAGGGTTCAACAATTTTTGTTAAGGCGTATACACCTCTCTCTCTCTATATCTCTACACTTGAGCTCCAATACCCTAATATTCTTGCACCATTGCACACCAACCCTTAGCACAACACCTCCACCATCCATCCAAGCATCTTGGAGCTGATTTTCAGAGGTTGAAGGCTCATCATCTTGTTCCAGAAGCTGCTGGAGTCATTGTCTACAAGGGTAAGTCCTGATTTTCCCTATTTTTGAATTATTTTTCTTCACAACTTATCCCTATTTGAAAGCATTTCTGGGTGTTGTCATGAACTGAAAAGTGTCTGATTTTGAGCTCCTCTTGAAGATTGTATAAGGACACTTTTCTATTTGAGGTTATCTACCTCCTTGTATGCTCCATCCCTCTTTGTAGGCTTATTTTGCTTCATATCTTAGTCCTACTTGTGAGCATTTTTGAGATTTGTCATAAACTGAAAAGAGTCTTATTTTGAGCCCCTCTTGGTGTTTGATTAATGGAATTTTTCTATTTGAGGTCATTTACTTCCTTGTATGCTTGTTCGCCTCTTGTTTTGAGCCTTGCGTCTAGGCCTTTGTTGCATGCTTTGTTTGGCCTTCTAGCCACTGAAATCCAGTGGATTTTCAGTAGCTAACACACTATTTTGAGAGCCAAAATTAGAGGGGGGTGACCCCCTCTCTCCTTGTCTTGTTTGTTGGCCCTTTTGGCCTTCCAAAGGGCCTCCATCTTGCATGCTTTGAAGTCTTGTTTCAGGCCCTACAATGTGAGTTTTGAGGTCTGCCTTAGCTCTGTCCAGAGCCCTTTTGGCCATATTTTGTGTCCCTCATGCATGTGTGGAGCAATCCTCCTCAAGGCTTTTCAAGGGGACCTTTCATTGCATGTTTCATTGACCCATTTTAGGGCCTTTTTGGTGAGTTTTAGGGCTGTCATAACTGATTTCTAGAGTCGGTTTTTCCATTTCACATGTATATCTTGTATGTGTTGAGTAATCCACCTCATGGCCCTCCAAAGGAGCCCATCATTTTTGTATGCGTTGACTGAGTTTCAGTGGTTATTTGGGTATATTTTAGCATACCATGTTCCTATTTGTGGCTGGTTTGGTGACCTCTCTTGTGCTTCATATACATGCCATGTAAACCATGCTTACTAGCCTATGTCGCATGTTGTTTTAGCCCTTCATGTTAGCACTTTTTGGCCATGCTTGAAACTGATTTGGTGCATGTCTAGGACTTCCTTGGCTCTATTTTCATGCCTCATGATCAAATAATGCTTGCTTTGCCTACTTGTGGTCCAATGCATTTGCCTAGTTTTGAGTTTCGGGGCCTATTTCACGCATTGGGTGACATGTTTCCATGATTCGGGACCATTGAGCATCTTATTTCAGAGCTGGAAATTGTGTGTTTGTATGCCATGTTTCATCCCTTGCCATGCTTTGGTAGAGTGGCATTTGATGCCTTAGGATCGGTCCCTTGCATCGTGCATGTTTGTATGTGTTTCGATCATCTCATTTTCATCATAATGGCCACTAATGTGAGTGTGGCTGAGGTCCACTCATATTGGTGTAAGTCCATCATGCATTGCGTATGCCATTTCAGTCCATAGCATTGCGTATGCTAGGTTGCATGTTAGAGCATTGTGCATGCCATGTCATTCCTCGCATTGTGTATGCTAGGTTGTTAGTCGCATTCTGTATGCCATCTCATTGCATTGTGTATGGAGTAGGGTTTAGTCTAAACACGGGAAACAAGGGACGTTTCGTACTCCAAGTAACGGAACGTGTCTCAATCCCCGGTCGTCGACACTCTGGATTACCCATGATGGAGTCTAGGCCTTGTTATGTTTTCATGTGCATTCATTTCACATCGAGTCGTGCAATTCGACTCCTCGGCCATCATGCATCGAGATGCGTGATTGGTGGCACGAGGATCGACGTGTGCATACATATGTGAAAATACTTTGCCATGCCCCTTTCTTGCTCTCTGTTGCAACAGATCAGAAATCAACAGCTTTCTAAAGCCTTGCACAGCATTCCGGGATTAATTGCAAACAAAGGCGAATCAGGGCATCGCAACGGATTTCCGCGCCAGGCGACTCAAGCATGTATCTTTCATCATTCGGAACAGAGCTGAGGCGGTCTATAGATTTGCATATTAGTTTATTTTGCTTTCCTAGTTAATTTGTTAATTAATTAGGGCTTTGTAATATTTAATTATTTATTCGGACTGTATTACTTATTCGGACCCTCTGCGAGAGGGCAATGTTGTAATAAGTGTGCGTGTGTGTGATGTATGTCTTCCAACCACACGTCTTTCTCCCTTTTATTTACCAGCTTATGATGGTTAGTTTAGGGCATGTTTCAATCAGCATACTTATGCTCGCATGTTTGCATCCATTCATCTGTCTTGTATGCACCGGGCTCGGCGCATCATACTAACTGCATCGTATTTCAATTTGAAGTTGAATACATGTTAGCTGTAGCATCTCATATGCCATTCTTAGAATAGCCGAGCCTATTATAGTTGCATTTTTGCATGTGTTGCATTAGGCATTTCTATATAGTTAGGATCATGCATTGATTTCTAACATAACTTCTGTTTTGGCTTGGATTACTCGGTAAGTGTTTATGCTTTAGCATCCTTGCATGCATGTGAGTGACTGCCATGATAGCATGCTTACCATGAGGCTATGTGCTTATGTGATATACTTGCCTGAATGCCTGTGGGTGAAGGTTGGATTATCTGAATTGGAACAATTCATTGATTGCGAGTTTTAAGCCCACTTGAGAGTGGCAAATCATCTTGTTTTCTAAGCCCACCTGAGGGTGGCAAATCCGCATTTTAGCCTACTTGCGAGTAGCAAACCGCTTTAAAAAACAAACATGAAATGTTTTGTTCCAACTCAGGCGATCTAGTCTATACTTGTATGCTGTGCGCATCACGTAGTAAATCTAGGCTAATAACCGGAATAAGGGCACATAATGTTTTCAAAACTCGATATCACGGTTAGTATAGGCCGATCTTTGATCTGGCGAGCAGGGTTGCTCATGAAGTGACCTTCCCCAATTGTACCCAAGTTCCTGAGCCGAGGCAACTTTGGTGATGACAGACACGTGGCCTTAGGCAACGAGTCAGGGTTTCCTAAATTCCCCCAAAAATAAAATATTTAGGTGGCAACTCTGTATCTGGAAAAGTAGTCCATGTTTGGCACTTCTTTCAAAAAATCTGTTTTCAAAAATGATTTGCTGGATTTGGACTCTTTGATAATTCATCGGTCTTACATTGCACTCTGCGAGATTAGATACAGAATTGTGACATTGAGTCCTGATCTGTAGTAAGCCTAATGAACAAAACGGGATTCCGTCCCAGGACATTCAGGGACATCTACAGTTTCTGGCGACTCTGCTGGGGAATTAGAGAACTTGACTCGAACTCATGATATCTGGTTTTGACTACACTTGTGTGTTTCTTTGCATTGCATTTGCATTGGTGTGCCTAGGACACCGTGTTTACCGTATGCTATTCCTGAACGGTTTGCCAAAGGCTCGCTTTACGAAGCGTGCCATAAGGCTGACAGGTTGCGGGCTCTGCCACGACGGGAACACAAACCCCGGTTTTACCGGGGCACCTTTTTGGCCATTCGACCTAGTGCATATTCGGAATCCATAGTGACCATTCCAAACTAGGACAGGTTGCTTAACCGTTTATAGGTTGTTTGAAACCACTGCGTGCGTAGTAAAACCCTAGTTCCTGACAAAATAGGATAGGGAAACCTTACCCTAGCATAGGGGTGTTTTGGCTCTCACTTGTTGGTTATGTGCTTTTAGAGTGCGTCTCTATACGAATGCATGTATCAGTTTACAAGTTTGGGCATCGTGCTTTGCACCGGTTCGATCTTTTTGGGTATCAACTGCGGGCACCGCCAAGATTTTTGGAATCAGTTATCTGCGGGTATCAGATTCAGCTTTGGGGACAGTGATTTGGGAATAATGATAAGTCTTTGAGAAAAGTGTATTTTAGCTTATCAACTGCGTGTTGATTATACCCGACTGTGTGTTGTGTTTATTTACGCTGTTATGCTGTCCGTTTGTCTGCTAGTTTATTTCCTCATCATTGCTTTATTTATCTTTTTACTAGGGGTAGTTTAGCACAATTGCTTCAGACCAAGCGGATATTCCCCAAGCACTTTGGACAAGAGGTCGTCGACTCCATCGATCTGAGGATCCAGTCGACGGACAAGTAGTGTATCATTCCCTACCCCCGATTATCAGACAGAGGTCGAGAAGACGTAGTGTATCCGAGTAGAGGTTGCCAGAGCAGTGGATTACCCCATCAGTGGACAGTCGGATTGAGGTCTTAATTGTTGCTATAGAGATAGACTTGCCAGATCAGGGCAGTATGTCAGGAACACCAGGAGTTGAGGAAATGATGCGTCAAATGTAGGAGACCATGAGAGCCATGCGGCAAGACGCTGTTCGCTGGGATGAGTTTGCCAAACAACAGGCCGAGATCATGGCCCAGCAGGTAGATTTAATTGCCAGGCTGCAACAACAAGCTGGGCCATCTGCTTCACACCCAGCTCTTCCCCCACCAAGAGTTCCAGTGCCCGGGGAGGCACCAAATGTCCAGGGAGATACAGACATACCAACGGGGCCGGCTCCACCCCTAATTCTACCTCAACTATCCAAGGCACCTACGCCTGTCAATCAACCGGACTCTCCCTTTGAGTTCGAGGTGGACCATACAGCATTAAAGTTGAGCAAGCTTGAGAAGCTGTTCAAGAAATCCCAAGGGGTGAAGTCCATCCCAGACATCGAGGACGGATATACCGATGTGGCTGTGACGCTGCCAGATAGGTTCAAAATGCCATAAATCGACCGCTTCGATGGATCTAGGGATCCCATGGTCCATCTTTGGTTGTTCTCAGATATACTGCGACCGATGGGCCTCACCAGACCGCAGAAGCTTTCAGTATTCGGCCGAACCTTGTCAGGTGTGGCCGCTATCTGGTATGCAAAATTAGAAAATGAGGTTAAGCGGAATTGGGACGAGATGGCCGAGGCTTTCATTGCATAATACTCCTATAACACTCAAATCGAGATTACAACCCGTGATCTTGAGACAACAAGGCAGGAGCCTAAGGAGAGTTTTTTGGATTTTGTGGCCCGATGGAGGGCGAAGGCCTCAATAATGACCGTAAGGCCCACCGATAAGGACCAAATTCGAATGATTGTGCGCAATCTCCAGCCAAAATTGATGTAGAAAATGATTGTGCTCCCCTTCCCTACCTTTTCAGATTTGCACGAGATGGGGGTACAAATTGAGGATGCTATGAAACAAGGTCTGATTGACCAAGACAGAGAGCAACCCCGAAGAACCTTCAACCGCAACAATAATACAGGCACCAGCAATGCCGTAAATGCTAGAGCTTTAGAGGTAAGCATGGTCACCACCATCCCCCCTCCAAAACCCATGGCAGCTACACCTTTCTCCGACGCGTCCAGATGCAACACACAAACCACCAGATTCCAACCCAGAGGCCAAAGAACCTTCACGCCTTTATACATGCCCCTGTCCAAGGCTCTAGGGGTATTAATCAGGAAAGGGCACTTAAAGCCCCTGGAGCCGAGGCCATTGCCAAATCCACTCCCTCCCTCTCACAACCCAACAAAATACTGTGCATATCACCAACAACATGGTCACGACACTGACCAATGTTTTAGATTGCGTCATGAGATTCAAGATCTCATTAACAAGCAGGTGATTGTGCCTCCAGAAAAACCCAATGTCACAACAAACCCTGTTCCACCGCACAACCAAGCTCCACCCCCAAAAGAATCAACTTTATCCAGACTGGGGTCGTGTCTTATGATCCTATCATCTATATCACTCCTTCTCACCTACCCAAGCCGGAGGTGCTCCTTCCTGACTACACTGACTTGTGCATGTTGGACAACTCCAGAGCCCAACCCGGACCATCGGTGGTGACTGTCGAAGACAGAACATGGGAGATTTCATGGGAGAATGGGATTGTCGAGTCAGAGTCTGAGGAATCTGGGAATGTTGCTGAGGGGGTATACAGTCCAAGTGACTACATTCTATCAGTAGGCCAGGCTGGGTTAGATGTGGACTTGCCGGTAGGGGCAGAGCTTTGTATGATACATGGGGATGAATCTGTTCAGGGGACAGATGACTTGGAAACTATGGAAGAGGACTTTGCTACCTTCTAATTTTTCAATGAACAAGAGCCAGAGGGCATGGTAGTCAACTGGTCAGATTTTGAGGAGTCAGCAGAGGTCACCAGAGGTCACCAGGTGGCTTGATGACCTACCAGACATTGTCGACGAAGCTTAGTTGGAAAGGGGCCCAGCAAGGGCAGGAATATCAGTTGTGGCCGAAAGGGCCGAAAATCAGAATGAATCGCCGGAGAGCGCCGGTGCTAAGAATTTCGCTCAGGACTTGGGCATTGTGAATGCAAGAAGTGTTGAACAGCCAGCTGTACTGACGTAGTTGGAATAGGAAAGGTTTGAGGATTCTGAGAGAATCAGGAAAGCTAAGGGCCTTGAGGGGACTGAAAGTGTTGTGTGCACGAAGATAGAGAATGCTGCGAGCATGTGGACGGAGAGTACTGCGAGTACAATTGTACTGGAGCCAGACAGGTGTCTGTGGGCTGCCGACGGAATGTGGTGGGAAGACGATGATCTATATCTTGCCCACACGGATGAGGATTGGGGGAGCAACCAGCCAGATGACTAGAAGGGGGACGTATTTCAAGCCCCCACATCTAGATCAGCTAGAGGCGTCTAGGAAAGATAAGGAGGCGGAGAAACAAAAAGAGAAGCAACTTGAAGAAGAAGCTATACTGAAGCAGTTGAAAAAGATATAGGCAGACATCTCCATCTGAGGACTGCTTATGGCATCGCGAGGGCATCGACAAGCTGTCTTATCGGCCATGGACAAGGCCAAGCTCTCAATAGACACCATGCCCGAACAGCTGGTGGGCTTGGTTTTTCTAGGAGGGGCTACCCCGATGTTGACTTTCTCTGATAAGGAATTGCCACCTGAGGGTGTGAATCACAAGAAGCCACTCTACATCTCTGTGGAGTGTAGAAACAAATGGATTCTGGTGGTTCTTGTTGATACCGGATCCGCCATCAATGTCTGCCCGGCAAGGACAGCGTAAATAATTGGTTTAAAGACCGTGGACTTTATGCCGACAGCCCAGGTGATTCGGGCATATGACAACACCAGTAAAGAAGTCATGGGGATAGTGAAAATTCAGACCAAGGTTGGGCCGGGACAGCATGAAATAGACTTCCGCGTCTTAGAAGTTCCTGCAACTTTCAATATGCTCTTGGGGCGGCTGTGGCTGCACTAAGTGAAGGCAGTTTCGTCCACCTTCCATCAGATGGTGAAATACCCCCATGGGAAGGGAGTAGCCATTGTTTTTGGGAATTTATCGATCCATCCACCGTCGGAAGTATCTACGCCAGTTTTAGAAATTAAGCACGGTGTGGAGGATGTGTTCTTATCCGGTTTTACCCTGGCTGAGGCCCGGGTCGTGCAGAACATCATGGCTGTTAATGAGGGATTGTATGTCAGTGCTCAATCAGTATACGTCATGAACAAGCTTCAACACATCCCCGGGATGGGATTGGAAAAGAGCGGTCGGAAGGGCATCACAGCATTGGCCGAAGTGCCACACAACCCACATACCTTTGGCTTGGGTTATCTGCCCTCCAAAGAGGATTGGATAAGAAAGGGTAAGGAGATGGCTGGGAGAGCCAGAGCGAAGAAGGCGGGGAAGCCTTTTGACTTAATGCACCGGCCCATTCAGGGTACCCTAAACGGACGCTTCGTCCGGGAGGGGGAGGACTTTCCGTTTTGTGGCTTCCCAGAGCCGTGGCTGAACGTGGAGAGGAAGTGTGTGCTAGGGTTTGAGATCTTATTTGACCTACAGTTTTTCAGGGATGACGTTGCAGAAGAGCAGACGGACCCATTAGCTGAGGCTAAGCAGAGTAAGAAAGTGGAGTCTAAGGACGCCGAAAGTGAAATGGGGGTAGCACTGGCGTGTCTACTTTCAGATCCTCCGATCAAACAGAAGTGCATAGGGGATACTTCTCGGTATGTGTGATCGGGAATGAAACGACTGCGGGCCTACCAGCAAACATTTTGGATGCATCTATCGCACCCTCTCTCATTTGGCAGTATGAAGAGGGATTTTTGTCAAGCAGCACCGGGTCAGGTAGTGACCCGGAATCTGATTCCTCCGAATCTATTGAGTCGAAATCAGGTTCTAGCTCGACTGAGTTTGAGTCCGGTATTCTTGGGGGTGATAACCCGGATACCACAGTCTTGTCCAGGTCATTTTTTTCTTTCTCTTTTGAGTCTGTTGTAACCGAAGAATTGGACGATTTGGATGTGCTTAATGAGAATGATGTGGCTGTGGTTTCTGAGTACTTTTTTGTGCCCTTGATTTATTGCATTAACTCAGACTTTCAAAATTTTGATGAAAATGACGAGGAAGAAATTCCTCCGATTTTGCAACGCTTAATTGAACAAGAGCAGGAAAGATTTGTTAAACCCTGAATGGATGAAATCACTACCGTGAATATTGGTATTGAGGAGGACCCGCGGCTGGTCCAGATTGGGTCCACGTTATCTTCGGAGGAACGCGAGCGCTTAGTCGCTTTATTAAAAGATTTCAAAGATGTTTTCGCGTGGTCCTACGAAGACATGCCTGGAATCGATCTTGAGATTGTACAGCATCGGATCCCTTTTGACCCCGAGGCCCGACCCGTCAAACAAAAACTCAGAAGGATCCGCCCGGACTGGGCCCTCAAGATTAAAGAAGAGGTCACCCAAGCAAATTGACGCAGGTTTCCTGTTGGTATCCGAATACCCGACTTGGTTGGCCAACATCGTTCTAGTGCCGAAGACAGATGGCAGGATCCGGGTATGCGTGGATTTCAGGGATTTAAACAGAGCCAGTCCGAAGGACGACTTTCCCTTGCCGCATATTGATGAGTTAGTGGACTTCACAGCGGGGCATGCTTTGCTTTCGTTCACCGATGGATTCTCAGGCTATAATCAGATGGTGATGGCACCTGAAGACCGGGAGAAGACGGCTTTCACTACCCCGTGGGGGACATACTGCTATAGGGTGATGCCATTTGGGTTGAAGAATGCTGGGGCTACATATCAACGGGCCGCGACCACAATATTGCACGACATGATCCACAAAGAGGTTGAGGTGTACGTGGACGAGATGATTGTCAAGTCCAAAGAAAGAGAGGGCCACTACACTGCCTTGCAAAAGTTCTTTCAAAGGATCAGAGAATTTCGGTTGCAGCTGAATCCTCAGAAGTGTACGTTTGGTGTTACAGCAGGGAAAATGCTGAGGTTTCTGATTACACAGAGAGGTATTGAAGTCGACCCTTCCAAAATCAAGGCCTTCTCAGAAATGCCACCACCAAGGACTAAAAAGGAGGTGCGAGGCTTTCTAGATAAAGTGCAATTCATAAGACGGGTTATCTCAAAATTAACCTTGACTTGTGAACCACTTTTTGGCCTCCGGTGGAAAGGAAAGAAATTCCAATGGGACGGCCGATGCCAAGATGCTTTTGAACAGATCAAGGAATACTTACAGAACCCGCCCCGCCCGTGTTGTCACCGCCAGAGCCGGGGAGACCGTTGATTTTGTATCTTTCAGTAACTGAGACTACAATGGACTGCATGCTCGCGCAAGAATCAGAGGACAAAGTGGAGAGAGCCATCTACTACTTAAGCAAGAAGATGCTGGAGTATGAGACTCGCTACACACCGTTGGAAAAGGCTTGCTTAGCCTTGGTATGGGCTACCAGGAAGCTGCGGCACTACCTGTTAGCTCACTCCATAATGTTGGTTTCACAATTGGATCCCATCAAATATCTTTTCGAGAAACCAGCACTTACGAGTAGGCTAGCTCGTTGGTTGCTGTTGCTTTCCGAATTCGATCTGAAATATGTGACGCGCAAGTTAGTCAAGGGAAGAGCAGTAGCAGAATTCTTAGCCGATCATCCAGTAGAAGGTGGTGAAGCAATTGAGTACTTATTCCCAGATGAGGCTATTTTGCATATTGACGGCGAATTTTGGATGATGTACTTTGACGGAGCGTCAAACCAGCACGGGTATGGGATAGGAGTGTTGCTGATAGCACCCGACAACTCCCGTATCCCTCTAGCATTCAAACTCCAATTCAAAGTCTCGAACAATGAAGCAGAATATGAGGCATGCATTGCCGGTCTAGAAGCAGCCCTGGAATTAGGGGCAAAACGGTTGGACATCATCGGGGACTTGAACCTTGTTGTATCTCAAGCGAAAGGAGATTGGAAAGTCAAAGAAGAAAATATGATTATGTATCACCAGACCTTGGACTTATTAATTCTTCGGTTTGAGAAGTTAAACTTTACTCATCTGTTAAGAGAGAACAACAGGTTCATAGATTCACTAGCAACTTTATCTTCCATGATAGACATCCCGTTTGGAGTCCGGATGCGTCCAGTCATTATCGACCAAAAATTTGTGCCGGCTTACGAGTCGATTGCCGTGATAGATGAGGTTCAAGATAAGAACCCCTAGTATTACGATATTTGGAATTTCTTAGAGAAGGAAGCATATCCACCAGGGGTAAATGCCAAGGATAAAAGGGCAATCAGAAGAATGGCCATTCAGTTCATCATCTGTGGAGGTAAATTGTATAAGAGAGGTCATCTGGGAATGCATAAGCTGTGAGTTGAAGGTAAAGAATCAAAATGCCTGATGAAGGCCATCCATGGAGGAGAATGCGGTGCACATATGAACGGGGTAATGTTAACTCGGAAGATTCTCAGACAGGGTTACTACTAGTCCACCATGGAGGAGGATTGTATCGGCTTTGTTCGGCAATGCCACGAATGTCAGATCCATGCAAACCGCATGAACATCCCGCCGTCGAAGCTATATAATATGACTTCGCCATGGCCATTTTTAGCTTGGGGAATCAATGTGATCGGGGCTGTCACTCCGAAGGGGTCGAATGGGCATGAGTTCATCCTGGTCGCGATAGATTACTTCACAAAGTGGGTTGAGGCCCAATCCTATGCGGTGTTGAAAGCGTCGCACGTTGCAAAATTCATCAGAAACAACATCATCTGTCGTTATGGGGTCCCAAACGAGGTCATTTTAGATAACGGTTCCCACTTCAAGAAGGAAGTGATTGATTTGTTGGAAAAATACAATGTGGCTTTTCATAAGTCATCCACCTATCGGCCGCAGACCAATGGAGCGGTCGAGGCCGCCAACAAGAATATCAAACACATACTACAGAAGATGGTGGAAACCTACCGGCAT
Source organism: Camellia lanceoleosa (assembly GCA_025200525.1). NCBI lineage: Eukaryota > Viridiplantae > Streptophyta > Magnoliopsida > Ericales > Theaceae > Camellia > Camellia lanceoleosa. Next base: position 70,526,568 of record CM045765.1, read on the forward strand.
TGGCCAGATAAGCTGTCGTTTGCTCTGTGGGGCTATCAGACTTCAATTAGAACTTCTACTGGGGCGACTCCATATTCATTAGTTTATGGAATGGAGGCCGTCCTACCTATCGAGATTGAGGTTCTGTCTTTGCGAGTGCTGGCTGAGTGTCAGATAGCCGAAGCAGCTTGGCAGCAGAGTAGATCTGAGGAACTCATGCTCTTTGACGAGCGCAGACTGAAAGCACTGTACCATGTTCAAGGTTATCAGCTTAGAATTGCTAGGGCTTTTAACAAGAAAGTTAAGTCCAGGAATCTAAAGGAAGGAGATTTGGTGCTCAAGGACAACCGAGCTCCCATCCACGACCAAAGGGGCAAGTTCAGACCCAATTGGACTAGGCCTTACATCATTAAGTCTATCTGGTCAGGTGGAGCTGTGGTTCTGATGGACCTAGATGGCCTAGAGTTCTCCCAACCGATCAACATGGACAAGTTGAAGAAATATTACCCCTAAGAGGCTCGCTAAGCCGAAAACCCGAAAGGGCGACCTAGGCAAAAGTTAGAGCACAAAAAATTTGAAAATATAAAAACTGAGCTCGCAAGGTTGAAAACCTGCAAAGGGCGGCCTTGGCAAAAGTTAGAGCGTAAAAGGAGAGTCAAAATACTCGAGTGAACCTGAGCCTGAACTACGTAAGGCTTGATTCCCATCTTTGGGATACGTAGTGTCACGCCCCTAACTTGCCCCTAAAAGTTTTGGCATGACCTAACCAGAAACAGACACTAAACCTGCCTTATAAAATAATCGGGGCCTGAATGGAAGCGCTAAAACAATAAAATAACGTGCAGATACATCCATTGAGCTACTACAAATAGGCCAGGACCACGATTCAGAATTAAAACTCATAGTGGACATGCGTCTGTGATTAAGTTACATACACATCTACAAATTTAGCCCAGAGATTGGGCATTCAACAAAATACTCGATACAATAACTGGCTAACAAGCATTAGTACAAAATGACAAGGTCTACCAAATTTGCCCTAGCATGAAAAAGGCTTCCCCAAGTGCCTGGTTGTCCTTAGGTTGACAAAAGACATACGAAACGGTGCGAGGACTGACCCCCAAGTTGATTTCCCTACAGAATCAAACAAAATAACAGAATGAGACTAGCTCAGTGAATAATAATACTTTCAGGACGGCCTCTGGCCTAATATTACAGTTATAACAGAACGGCCTATTGGCCCGAAATTATCGTAATGACCTTATGGCGGAAACGACCTTTCGGCTCGTAATGACCTTCGGCTCCTTTTGATTCACAGATTCACAAGTTCACGTTTCACATATCAGCCCTTTGGCCTCATAACTTCTTAGTTCACAAATTCACGTTTCACATATCAGCCCTTGGCCTCATAACTTCTTAGTTCACAAATTCACGTTTCACATATCAGCCCTTGGCCTCATAGTTTCACAAAAGACTCGTAGCCATATTAATTCACAAATGGCTCTAAGCCACATTGATTCATAGACGGCTCTAGGCCACATTGGTTCACAAATGGCTCTAGGCCACATTGATTCACAAACGGCTCTAGGCCACATTGGTTCACAAATGGCTCTAGGCCACATTGACTCACAAATTCATAATTTCCTTGGTACAGTCCAAAAGTTCACAAGATTTCACATATGAAGTGCATAACTTCACAACCTTTTTGATGTTTCCACAAGTTCATAATGGTTCACTTCACAACCTTTTTGATGTTTCCACAAGTTCATAATGGTTCACTTATCCACAGCTTTACCATTTACATCCATAACTTCATAAAGATTCTCATTCATAGTGTAGCTATGTTTTGTATCACCACAAGTTTGACAACAAAGTGTGTAACGTCAAGACATAACGTCAATACATAATAAATTGCGTAAAGATTCATTGAGGTACTATTACTCACAGTGTTGTTGCGGAGAGGTGGTTCCTCCTGAGTGTGCCTGTACACAATCATAACTTATAAGTTAGTTCTCTTCTCTCTTAAATCGTGAGAAACCATTCTCGAGTCATTACACTTCATCGAATTTATAATCACTTTAAAAGCATCAGAAAATATTCTAAAGAGTCAAGCACGCAAAGCTAAACAACACACTTTATTTCTGAAAATAAGCCTCCCCGCTCGAGCGCCACTTTGGCCGCTCGAGCGGACTGTAAAATCCACCAAACTGCTGGAAGGCCGATTTTCCCGCTCGAGCGGGCTTTCCTACGCTCGAGCGGACCAAGCAAAATTCTGAAAATCTGGACTCCCAATTTGAGTTCCCCCAACCACTCTTTTGCAAAACAACTTCAAATTTGGGAGAGTCAAGACCCATAACACTTGAAAAACAACTTAAATTCCCATCTAAACAAAATCTACATGCAACAATACAAGATCAAGCCTGAAATTGAGATGAAGACCATGAGTATACACATACAAGCTTCATTCCTTAACATTTATGGTGATCTCCCCCAAATATAACAAATATAAACATGATACCATGGGGTAATGATACAAACTCAAAGATTCAAGTAGAATCTCATACAACACCTAAATTTGGTGTCAAAGTAACCCCTTGAGGAGAAACCCTCATTAATCAACATGATTCATACATAATCATAAATTATAAACCTTGAGTTACCATAACAAGAAGGACTTGAACTTACTTTGATTTAAATTCCACAACACCAACAATTTGCCAAGCTCTTTATTGAATTGCTTCTTTCCCCCAATTCTCTTCTCCACTCTCTCTTATTTTCTCTCTTATTTTTCTCTCCCAAAAAGGGTCTCACGTTTTTTGATCCTAGGCCAAAACAAGACATAAATATCTAACAAAATATCAAAGCATATAAGACAAAAATCAATCGTTTAATCATTCCAAAATTAAAATTTCGTAAACATGCCTAATATTACCAGAAAATTATGCTGTACACAGGTATATAATCAATTTCAGTTAATTAAGTCGTTAAGATGCCCAATTTCTAAGTCAAACGTGTTAATGGTGAGATAGTTTTCTTGAAACAGATAGACTTGTTTTAAAGTTGGGATTTACTTACTTAGCCATAATTCCACATGGAAATTCACAATAAGCATATAACTATACAGAATAAGGAAGCCGAAAGTATCCCAGGGTCATAGACGAGGGTCGGGTTATTACACGTAGGCAACTTTATCCTGAAGTTCAGCCATAAACTTTTCCCCGATCAACTTTGTCCATTTGATCATCTCGGTCATCCTTGTTTATTCAGCATTCAAGAGTTCGGTTATGATCTCGGGTGCAGTGCTTTTCCAACTAGGGGCAACTTTTCGTTGCTATGCAGTGCTGCGGTACTATTCAGACTAGGGGCAACTTTCTAGTTGCTAGGATCCGAGGTTGTGCGTCTCAGTGATAGATTTCAGGCGTGTCCAGTTCTGATCCATATCAAAAATGGTTTTGAAAAGTTTTAATAAAAGTTGACTTTGTTCAAAATTAATCTTTTTACAACTTAGACCATTTTTGGACCAAAACGGAAAATTTTCAATACCAATAACCTTCAATTTCATTGATTTCAATACAGAGTTCTCCTGCACTTGCATACAAATTGAAGTTGCTTTTTATTACAATCATAAAGAAAACTTGAAAGTACTAATAAAGCAATAAATTCGAGGCATAGATAAGTCAGGTGTTCCTGTGGCCCCTCCCAGAGCTGGTCGAAGCTTCTGATGCCAAAGTGGGCCTTTCCCGTGCCTCTTCATTGAGCCAATCCAAGCACTCATCATACAAACTGTAACTGAAAGTGGGAGCGGAGGCCAGGAGCTCTCTAGTCCTCCATGCTGTGGCATACCAGGCAAGCTGTGCACCTCGGGGGAATGCAGCAAGACACTTTATCCCATCTGGTGGGCAAGTCTGATCATGTCCGAACTGGTGCTGGAACTAGAACGGAAAATAGAAGACACAGTGTGTCATGCCAATCAATTGAATCCCAGGCTGACGGGTCATGTTGTAACTCATTGTCGGTAGATTGAGCCAAGGGTAGCGCCAAGCGATGCGGTTTGCAGACAAACTACACATCCAGTTGTACCACCACCCCTCATCCAGGGCATCGACCAAGCATTGTTGAAAAAAGTAGCCACGGGCTGAGTATGCGGGGCAAGACACCACAATCTATAACTTGTCCATCAACCACACCTGGTGAAGGATGAAAAATGAGAGAATAAAGAATAGAGAGATGTATGATGAGAGAAAAGTAAGAAAAGGGTTTTGTGAGAAAAATCGAGCCTGAGGGCTGAGTGATGTGAGCAATACATATGTGAGATTGGGTGGGAAACATTACCTGCAATAGTAGTGGGCTCCCCGCAAGCCTAGTCGTCTCCCGACGATGAAAAGTGTCTAAGCCCATCAAGGTCTCAGCCAATGTCATGGCAATGTAGCTCTTGCCCTCCTTCAAACCTTGGGCAACCTCGATCAACCGGACACTGAATCCACCGAAGCCTGGGGCAAGCAAGAAATGAGACAGCAAGCATAGGCAAAGCGCGTGTCGCCAATAGCCCTGCCAATGATGGTCACCGCGGTTACCAGCATCAGAAAACTGGCAAACCAAGCTTGGGATGTCTAGCTCCCCGTTATGAATCAATGATCGAGCATCATGCAAAGTGAGGCCACACATTTGCCCTAGGGCTTGGACGTGGCCGAATCGGAGTTAAGGCAAGATTTCCTCGTTGCGCTCGCACTCCATAAAAGCTTGGAAATCCTCGAAAGTAGGACACATCTCTTGCCCGCTGAAGCTAAAGACATGTGTTACCAGGTTCCAAAACCTTGTCGCGGCATGGAGGAAAGGAAGATGCAGCGGAGTACGGCCCAACGTGAATAGTGCATTCAAGCCGAAGCCCCGGAAGTTCAACTTTTTTGAGCCATAGCTGTGAGATTTTGGGTGAGAAATGCTTCCATTTTTATGCAAAACTGAGATGAAATGAATGAACCACAAGGCTGGAGCTTTTAAAGAGGATAACGCACTGTTCGGGGGACACGTGTCGAAAATTTGGTGGCTGCCAAGCTAGGTGGTCGGCTGACCACCTTTTCTGGTAGACCGACCACCCTCTCCCCTCCAACGCAAAAAAGTTGGTTGGCCAGCTCCCTTAGGTGGTCGGCCATGGAGAGGAATGTGGCTTTGGTTTTGTTCTAGCTTCTAGAAGAAAGTTCCTAGTATTTCCATGCATTGGGAGTGTTGAAGGTGCGTGTTTTCCTCTGTTTCGGATGCGTTCCGTCACCCAGATCGTCCGAAATGCATTTGTTTATCGAGTTGTTGTTAAATCCTACTTATCGAGTTGTTATTTTGCTTATTGAGTTGTTGTTTTGTTTACCGAGTTGTTTAGTTTATCGAGTTGTTAAGTTGACGAGTTTTGTGTATCGAGTTGTTACTCATTGTTTAATCAACATTGTTGTGTCTTGCTTATCGAGTTGTAAGTTTAATCAATATTGTTGTGTCTTGCTTATCGAGTTGTAAACTTGCTAAGGTTCTGTTCTTTCTTAGTAAGTTAAGTTGTTTTGTTTGTTGCGTCGGTTCACTACCTGACTTGGCAATTTTTCAATGCACGATTTCCATTCAATCTCATTTCCGTGCAAAATGGTGCGATGCGATGCTGAGAACATAAAATAAACACTTTTTGAACAAAAAGCTGTTTCATTCCATCATGCTTCCTTTGTTACAACATTTTACATACAGGGGTACAAGTTTTGCAGAAAATAAAACTGCCTAATAATGTACAATGTGCTACAACTACTAGTAAAAAAGGCAAATAAAGCAGGAACATCTGTGCTCTCAAGTGCAAGAATAAGAGGCCTTCTTCGTCCTCTTCGGCTGAAAAGTCCCTGCACCATCTCCACCAGTGCCATCATCTGAATCGGAGCTACTATCCTCGGAATCCTCCTCGACATCACCTCCGCCCTCAGAGCCAGACTCAGAGTCATCCTCTCTGCCTACAGATGTCTCTGACTGAGGATGCGTGGACTCATCCTTCTCCCTGGACTCCTCCTCTATGATATGTGCCTTGCGTCCGCCTCGTCTGTGAGACGACTCCCCTCTCCCAGCTCCTCGAGAAGGCCTAGATGGCCCAGCTCCTCGGGAAGGCCCAGATGGCCTGGCCTGTGGCCCAGTATATATCGGAGGCATCTGAAAAGAAAGAGTGCAATTTGAATGCATCAGCCAAAGTATGTATATTAGATACAGATGCAAGGAAACTACATAGAGTGAGTGTATGCAATTACAGTACATGAATGTGGTGTGTGTGTCAGATGTGCTCTACACATACAGTCAATCAATGCAGTGAAATGATCAAGTTCAGCATGTCATCAGAAGTATGATAAATGCAAGAAAACTAAAGAATACCGGGACACCAATGATGGATAGCTGCGCCTCTCTCCGCAGGACCATGCCCTCAAGTGAGGCCACCAATCCGAGCAACCCCTCAGTATACTCTGTGGTAGGCTGCAGATGCAAGTGCAAGTCATCAGTAAATGAATAAATGTCCAAGTATCTGAGTGATAAATCAAAGCTGTAAAGCATACCGGTGGTGAGTCAGAGTCTCTGACGTATGGGTGATCTGGCATAGGAGGCTCTATTGGAATCGGGTAGGAAGTCCCGTATCGCCATCCCGTCAACTCGGTCGGGATATCTGGCCATCCGGCGTGATGATAAGTCAAGGGAATCGGGGGGACCAGTCCAGCCCCACCTCTAGATGTACCAGCCCTACTGGTCGAAGGAATGTCTCTAGCTCGGGTGCGACTCGAGGATGGCATGCCAGCAGACCTCCTCGCGGGAGTACGGACACCTGCCAATGGAGGCATCAAGTATGTGTGACGGTAGGTCACGTCCTCCCCGTCCTCCAAATGTAGCAATACGTCGATACCCAGCTGTAGGCACCCCATTTTTGATCGTCCTCAAGACTTGGACGTCACCGCTTGAACACTCGGTGATCATCCATGTTTGTGTTTGTCCTGAGTTCCCAGAGGTCTCGGCCACGCGCCTTGCCTCAAGATCTCTCGGTTCGACTGTTTTGTGTCTGGTTTTGCACCAGACACTTGTGCTTTGCCTTTGAGGGGTAGATAATGGCTTGTTGGCCATCCCCACACATCACCGGCCATGGCTTGAGGCCACCGGCCATTGGTTTGTTGCCACTGGCCAAATGTTTGGCCGGCCGGCACTCTTTGTGGCCGGCCGACCATCTATTTTGGTCAAATTACTTTTTTGGCTGGCCAACCACTGTTCATCTGCTTTTGCAGACATTTTTATGCCAGCTGTGCTAGCTGGCATACACTTTGCTCCCCTCCATACACGTGTATGGAGGGATCTCCCTCTTGACTAGCTTGTTTGGAAAGCTTTACAAGAGGGAGCTCTATAAGAGGGAGCCTCTTCTCCCTCCATTAGGGTTAGAAAAAAATTCAGAGAGAGCTCTGATATTAGGGTTTGAGTAGTGTATCTATTCCACCTCTATATCTCCCTCTCTTGTACTCTTTGTGTGTGTTTAGTCTCATTATTGCACACAAACACATAGTATTACACCTTCTCTTGGTTGCTGAGGGGCCAGAGGGTTGTCCTTGGTGTTCTTGGGTGGTTTTGAACTCAAAGAACCAGCTGGAGCATTGTTTGTGAAGAGGGTCTACAAGGGTAAGAACTTCACTCTTTTTACCCCATTTTTGCATAGCTTTTTCACCTATCTTGCAACTGTTTTTGAGCTTAGTAGATAACTAATAAAAGTTCTATTTTTGAGTGCTCTAAATAGTTGGTTAAGGGTTTTTTAAGCTTTGGGGTTGTTTGACCCCTCTTAAGCCTTGTTGGGCCCTATTTTTGTGCCATTTTGGTGAGCTCCGGGACCACATTGTTTGAGCCTCCTCACCATTAAAATCTTGAGGGATTTTAGTGGTGAGGATGGTGCCTTGAGGTCCTAAGAAGGAGAGGGCCACCCCCTCTCCTTGTTGTCCTTGAAAAGGGCCATTTTTGCCTCATGAGTGAGCATCTAATCTAGGTTCATGATGGCCATGCCTTAGCTGTTATTTGGTAGTATTTTGCCATGTATTACCTCTGTTTTATGTTGGTTTAGGCACACCATGCTTGTTTAGCATACATGTCATGTAATGCCATGATTTACCTTAACATGTGCCTAGCATCTAGACTACCATGCTTATGTGTTTTGGCCTAGCTTTGTGAAGCTTTTATGCTTGTTTTAGTGTGCTTGAGGTCTGTTTTTGGTCATTTGGGTCATCCATGCTTCGCTTTGTATAGCTACCATGTAATCCCTCATGCAGGCCTTAAGTATCGGACCCTCTAGCATGCTATCCTTGCATCATTTCAATGGCTTAGAACCACTTATAGCATCATTTCAGTCCTCATGGCATGCTTGTATGCTTGCATTTGATGTCCCTTTAATGCTTTATAGGGTTGTCATCTTATGCTCCATGTTTGGCCTCTTTGTATGCTTGCATGTTTAGACCATTTAGATGCCATCTAAATGTGTTATTGGCTTTGTCTTAATATGCTAAAACTCTGATTTTGGTTATTTAATTCATACCATGTTCGATTTTGCTAAGTGTAGTTCAATACACCTTTGGTTTGCCTTGAATTTTGGCTTTGCTTGCATGCCTTGTTTGTCATGTCCAGTTGGTTTGGCACCTTGCGTGACTTGATTTTCAGAGCTTATAATGCATGTCATTTGTCCATGTTTTCATTCTCTTAAGTGTGCTTGAGAGTTGCTCTTCAATGCCTAAGTGTTGGCCCTTGCGTGCATGCATGCTTGCATGTCATCTTGCCTTCATCCCCATAGCACTTAGTCACTGTTTTGGGCTTACTTACACCTTGCATGCTTTGATTGCATCATACCTTGCATGCTTGCTTGCATAGGTTGTATGCCTAGTTGTAGACGTCCCCGAACGCCCCGGGAGAATGACTCCCGTTTTGTTCGTTTTGCGGGTCTACTACAGTTCGGACTCAAATTGTCACGGTTCTAAATCTGAACCAAAGAGTCCAAATCTGGCAAATCGTTTTGAGAAAAACAGATTTTTTTGAAAGAAGTGCCAAACATGGACTGCTTTGCCAGATACAGAGTCGCCACCTAAATATTTTTTTTAATGGGGAAATTTAGGAAACCCTGACTCGGTGCCAAAGGCCACATGTCCGTCATCACCAAAGTTGCCTTGGCTCGGGAACTTGGGTATGATTGGGGAAGGTCAACTATGAGCACCCCCTCTCGCCCGATCCGAAGATCGGCCTCTACTAACCATGATATCCATTTTTGAAAACGTTTATGTGTTCTTATTCTGATTATTAGCCTAGAATTACTATGTTATGCGCACAGCAAAAACAAGCATAGACCAAATCGCCTAAAATTGGAACAAAACATTGCATGTTTGTTTTGAAAATGGTTTGCTACTCGCAAGTAGGCTAAAATACAGATTTTGCCACCCTCAGGTGGGCTTTAGAAAAGATGGTTTTGCCACTATCTAGTGGGCTTTAAGACTCACAATTTTAATGCATTATTCCAATTTAGGCAATTTGACCTCCATCCATAGGCATTCAAGTAGTTATATCACATAAGCAGCTAGCCTCATGGTAATCATGCAATCATGGCAACACTCACACGCATGCGGTATGCTAAAACATAAAAGCTCACCTAGTACTCTGAGCCAAAAAAAAAAAAAAAAAAAACTAGTTAGTAATCATATGCATGATCCTAGTTCATGTTAAGATGGCTAATGCAACGCATGCAAGATGCAACTACGGTAGGCTCGGCTATCCTAGAGATGACATATGAAATGATGCAATTAACATATATTCAACTTCGGAATTGAAATACAAATGCAGTTAGTATGATGCGCCGAGCCCGGTGCATGTAAGACAAATGCATGGATGCACGCATGTATAGCATAAGGTGTGCTAATATAAATATGCCCTAGTCTACCATCATAAGCAGGTAAATAAAAGGGAAGAAAGACGTGGGGTTGGAAGACATACATACACTCACGCACACTTATTACACATTTGTTCTCGCTCGGAGGGTCCGAAAGAATATACAGTCCAAATAACAAATCAACTATCCTAGCTAATTAATTATTACAGATCCTTAATTATTTAACAACAAAGAAAAAAATAAATGCAGAAAGAAGGTGGCCGCAGCCTTGCCTCGGGATGCGGGAATGATGCATGCTCGAGTCCGTCTTGCCCGGAAAACCCGTACCATGCCACTGCTACCTCTGTTCACTCTGCCGTGCTTCTCTGAAAATTGCCAAAGTGTTGGGACATGTTCCCTGCACACTGCAGAACATCATCAGCTAAAGGGAATGCCCACCGGCCATGGAAAATATCCATCGGCTGGATTTCAATGTTATCGGCCACACATTACTGGCCGGTCGGCACTCGGTATGGCCGGTCGGCCAAAACTCCCTGCAGAAACTGGTTTTTGACAGCAACAAAGGACAGACAGTGTATGGCATGGAATTTCAAGCAAATGTAAGCATGATCATGTTCCCTATCATGTATTGGACTCAAGGAAGCATAACCCTCGACCCTCGGGCCATCAATTATGCATGATGGCCTAAGAAGTCAAGCTTGCTATTCAATATAAAATGCATGCAACACATAAATGAATGCTAAGACCCCATCATATTTAGAGTCAAGGGCCTCGACGACCGAGGGTTGAGACATGTTTTGTCACTTGAAGTAAAAACACCCCTCGCCCCTCAAGTTTGGTTTGACACCCCAAACCAAACAATGTAGTGCATGTAGACAAACATGGCTCAAGAATGCAATATGAGATTAAGATGCAAAACATGTCAAATGTGACGCAATCTATCATGATAAGCATGCAAAGTGCTAGAGCATACAAGATGCGAATACTAGGCAAGCATGGACAATTATGCAAGCATGAAATTAGAGGTAACGACCCAAGCATGCAATCATGCACAAGGATGGACTTAGGCTGGAATGGGAGGCCTCGGCCATGCCCTAAAACAGTGGCTAAAAGTGGCCTAAATGATGGGCAAATGTCCATGCCAACATGCAAACCAAAGGGCCTAAGACTAAGGCATAAAAGGGGGCATTTTACTACCATTATCATGACCACTCATGGCATGGATTATTCAACCAAAAACAGAGTTTCAATGCACCAAAATACACCCCAAAACCTATTGATATGGCAGCCCAAATGTCTAAACATGGTAGCATACACAATGACCAACATTTAAGGCACAAAACTACAACACTTCAAAGCATTGAAAGAGACACAAATGACAATGTAAAACCATATTACATGGACTGAAATATGATCTCAAATGATGCCAAATGATGATAATAAGCTAAACTAGGCATGTTAGTGACTCACACACTCAAGGCTTACAAGCCACAATGCATAGCAACTATACCAAATGTATCAAACATGACCAAATCAGTGGCCAACAGACCTTAAGCATGGAAAAATATGACCAAGGACTTCACAAAGCAAGGCCAAAATATGATAGCATGGTGGTCTAATGGTGTGATGCATTCCTAGGCAACATGGAGGAATATAAAGCAAGTATAATATGCATGCTAAGGGCCAACAAACCACCATTGAACAGAGATATAAATGACCCAAAACACCCCAAAAGCCTCTGAAAAGTAGCCATAAACAACTAGACATGCATGTTACCATATTGAACCAAAAAAAATGCACAAATGAAGCACAAAAGGGAAATGGGTGTCCCTCCCCTATACAAGACCTCAAACCTCCTTCCTCACCACTGAAAGTCCACTGGATTTCAGTGGTGAGAAGGCCAACACACCAAGGTAAGCAAGGCTTAACAAAAGAGTACCAAAATAGGCCAAAATGGAGCTAAGAGGGGAAGGTCGACCCCAAATGCCAAAGCAACCTTAATGAGAGATCTCAAGCATGCAAAAATAAGACTTTTTCTAGTTATACACAAAGTCTAAAACAATATGCAAGACAGGTAAAAAAATAATGCAAGATTGGGGAATATAAAGTAAAGAGATTACCCTTGAAGAACCCTTAATGAACAGCCAATGCAGCCCTCTTCTTTTGATCAAAATCAGTCCAAAAATTCAAGAACAAACCCTCCAAGCCCCTCAAGGTCGAAGTAAGGTGTGGTAGTGTGTGTCTTAGTGCAAAACTAAGGTAAAAATACACTTTTAGGCCACAAAACACACACAAGGGACGAGAGAGAGGGAAATATATAGAGAGAATATATTTGACAGATATATATATGTGTATCTCTGGTTTTTTTGATCAAAAACTCCAACTCTAGATAAAGGAGGAAGAAGGGTTCTTATATAGACAAAGGAAATGGCTTGAAGCTTCTCCAAGAAGCTAAATGAAAAAGGGCAAAGGATGCAAAGGAGTCAAGGCTTCTAGAGGCAGCTAAGACAGCTAGCCAAGCTTCCCTAAGAAGCTTGGCCAAAGGGTCCAACCTTCTAGAAGGAAAAGGGGGTCAAAGGCTCAAAATGGTCATCCCCGTGCATGGGGAGTGGGGTCTGTGCCTCCCAGCTGGCACAGCTGGCATGCACCATGCCTGAGGGGGGTGCAAAAGGGTCACCGGCCGGCAAAATAGATCACCGGCCAAAAAAGGGGCCGGCCGGCCACACAGAGTGCCGACCGGCCATTGATAACAAGCAACAATGGCCGGTGGCAACAAGGAATGGCCGGTGAGGGAAAGGGAAGGCCGGTGGAGTGTGGGGATGGCCAACAAGCCATTCCCTACCTCCCAAGGCAAAAACAAAAAAAGTGTTTGGTGCAAAGCCGAACACTAAACGAACAAGTTAAGAGATCCTGATGCAAGGCGCGCAGCCGAGGCCTCCGGGAACTCAAAACGAACACGAACAAGGGTGATTACTGAGTGTTCAATCAGTGACATCCAAGTCTTGAGGACGGTCAAAAATGGGGTGTCTACACTAGTATGCATTGTGCATTGCATGCCCATGTTGCATACTTAGTTAACATGCTTAGGATGCATTGCATTGACATGCATGCCTTGCCTCCTGACTATCCACGATTGAGGTTGGGCCTCATTTGTTTGTTTTGTGCATTGCATTTCATTTGTTATCAAAATGCAAACTTGGTTCCTTTGGGCCATCACGCATGGAAATGCGTGGTTGGTGGTTCGAGAACTGAGAACCATGTCCTTTTGAGTAATAAACATGATAAGGGATGTGATGGTGCACACATTTGCTTGAAATACATTGCTATGCCTTGTTTTGCCCTCTGCTGTTGTCAAAACAGGATTCTGCAGGAAGGCTTGGCCGGCCGACCATCTTTAGTGCTGACCGACCAAAATTGGTGGCTGGTGATCATTTCCAGTGGCCGGTAGTCATTTCCTTTGGCTGGTGACCAATTCCCTTGGTCAGTGGCATCCCATAGGGTTCATAGAGTGCATCTTGGGAATCTTGCACTGATCAAAGAAGGAAAACAGTGTGGATAGAGGCAACTTGTGCATAACAGTGGACTTCCGAGCGGAGCTGAGTACGCCTTGCATTGGACCCTCTTCCCGAGGCCTTTTACTGCTTTCCTTAGCTTAGTTAATTTGTTAATTAATTAAGTGGTCTGTAGTAATTAATTAACTTGTAGGTTAATTAATTTGTAATAAGTGTGGGTGCGTGTGTGCATGTCTTCCAACCCCCACTTCTTTCTCCCTTTTACTTACCTGCTTTGATGGTTAGTATTAGGACATGTTTACTTTAGCATCCTTATGCTATGCATGCGTGCATCATTCATCAGTATTGCATGCACCGGGCTCGGCGCATCATCCTAACAACATAGTATTCCAAATCTGACTTGAATACATGCTACTTGTTATATCCCATATGTCATCCTAGGATTAGCCGAGCCTATTCTAGTGACATTCTGTATACGTTGCATTAGTCACTTGACATGGACTAGGATCACGCATGATTACTAACATGTTTATTGTTTTGACTTGGAGTACGCTGTAAGTGTTTCATATTTTAGCATCTCGCATGAGTGTGAATGTTAACATGAAAGCATACTTACCATGTGGCTAGATGCTTATGTGATATAAACTACCTGAATGCCTGCGGGTGAAGGTTGGATTGTTTGAATTGGAATAATTCATTGAAATCCGTATTTTAGCCTACTTGCAAGTAGCAAATCTCAAACCATTTTCAAATAAATGGATATGCAATGCTTTGTTCCAAATTAGATGATCTAGTCTATATTTGTTTTGTTGTGCGCATCACATAGTAATTCTAGCTAATTAATCGGAATAAGAACGCATGTGTTTTCAAAAACGAGATATCATGGTTAGTAGAGGCCAATCTTCGGATCGGGCGAGCAGGGGTGCTCATAGCTGACCTTCCCTAATCGTACCCAAGTTACCGAGCCGAGGTAACTTTGGTGATGACGGACACGTGGCCTTTGGCAAACGAGTTAGGGTTTCCTAAATTCCCCCATAAAAAAATATTTAGGTGGCGACTCTGTATCTGGCAAAGCAGTCCATGTTTGGCACTTCCTTTCTAAAAATCGGTTTTCTCAACACGATTTGCCGGATTTGGACTCTTTGGTTCAGATTAAGAACTGTAACAAATCGTGTCCGAACTGTGGGGTGAGGCCCTCACGCGGGGCGCGTCCACACCAGCATGGTGCTGTCGACATCCTGAGGAGTGAGCCAATCAGCGGATCGCATATCATCCGGAGGTGCTGAGGGAACACTCTGCTCGGGGAAGCCCATAGTCTGGCGCAGGAAGCGGTCCCCCAGGAACCAAGCCCTGCTAGCTGGCCCCTCAAACAAGATCCTATACTGGGAAGTGGCCCATCCTTCGGCAAACTAAAATCGAATATCCCACCCAAAGGCACCCAGGGCTGCCATATGATCTACGGATAACCAATGCATAAGTCGATCAGAAATCGTAGATGCGCAAGATAAATCAAAGATGAAGACATGAAGAACTGAGAGTTCTGAATTATCTCTGTTAGCCGCACTGTGTTGAAGAACTGCCGTAGATAGGGGAGAGTGTCCCGGGGTCACAGCCGGTACTGGCCCTCAAAAATGAGCGAGTAGGGGGTCATGAGGGGCACCTCCAGCTCGAGCTCTAGGGCTAGCATCGAGAAGTATGCAAAAGCCTATAACTGTGGAAAACAGGGCAAAAGCCATCAGAATACAGAATGCTGAGTGCAAAATCTAAATACAGAATGCTGAGTGCAGAATGTGAGTATAGAATATAAAGTGTTCCGTTTGTGCAATGTACAGATAATGAAAAGAAGAAATGTAAATCAAGAGGGCAGAAAGTACCTCCCAGGCTCTCCAATAGCCGCCGACTATGTTCCCACGTCCGCGGGAGGTCGCGCTCATGTAGCAATAAAGGATAGCCAAGCCAGCGCCACCCCAGTCATACTAACTGACCTGCGAGAGGTCTACCAGGGTGTTCCCCCTATCGGCGAACAGAGTGATCCCGAAGAGGAACATCAAAAACCCTCGGGTGTACTGTGCTATCTCCTCGGGAGTCTCGGGCTCCCTACCTCTGAAATGTGAAGAAAACCAGGTATATCGAACTCTACCTAAGGATCTGTCAACTGGTGGGCAAACTCCCAACAGATAAATCCAGGCGGCCTCCCACTCGCCCATGTCCTCATCATAAGGGATCGCCCAGCCTCCCATGTCAAGGCCTGTCAGCACAGCGAAGTCGAACAAGGTCATAGTCATGTCCCCGGTAGCCGAAAAGTGGAACGAGTTAGTGGTGTCCCACAATCTCTCCATAAGTGCCCCCATCAATGTCTTGCTAGCAGGATAGCGAGATATCTCAGTGCAGAAGGGTCCAAATACCGCCTGGTCAACCCAATCACGAACAGCCTCCGGGAGCTCTGTGTACCACTCCCTCGCAACAATGGAGCCATATCCTCGTGTAACGCGGGAAGACACCTGCATTCATAATGAACACATGTATTCAGTTTCAGAATGAAATGAATAAGCTGCGTACAAATGAAATGTTTGAGATGTGTGCAAACCAAATCAGATACAATGATGTGAGCTATGTGTTCAACATCAAGATATGAGCTGTGTGTTCAGAATTGAAGCGTGTGCTGCGTGCTCACAATCAAATATGGGCTGCGTGTTCAGAAATTCAAAGTTTGGGCTGCGTGTTCAACTTTCAACAAGTGTGTGCTACATGTTAACAATCAAATATGAGCTGCGTGTTTAGAAATTTGAAGTTTGGGCTGCGTGTTCAACTCTGGACAAGTGTGTGCTGTGTGTTCACAAACAAATTTGGGCTGTGTGTTCAGATTTCAGAAATAGTGTGTGCTGCGTGTTCACAATCAAATATGAGTTGCGTGTTCAGAAATTCAAAGTTTGGGCTGGGTGTTCAACTTTCACCAAGTGTGTGCTGCGTGTTCACAATCAAGATATAAGCTGCGTGTTCAGAAATTCAAAGTTTGGGCTGCGTGTTCAACTTTCAACAAGTGTGTGCTACGTGTTCACAATGAAATATGAGTTACGTGTTCAGAAATTCAAAGTTTGGGCTGCGTGTTCAACTTTCAACAAGTGTGTGCTGTGTGTTCACAATCAAGATATGAGCTGCGTGTTCAGAAATTAAAAGTTTGGGCTGCGTGTTCAACCTTCAACAAGTGTGTGCAGCGTGTTCCCAATCAAATATGAGCTGCATGTTTAGAAATTCAAAGTTTGGGCTGTGTGTTCAACTTTCAACAAGTGTATGCCGCGTGTTCACAGTCAAAATATGAGCTGCGTGTTCAGAAATTCAAACTTTGGGTTGCGTGTTTAACTTTCAACAAGTGTGTGCTGCGTGTTCACAATCAAAATATGAGCTGCGTGTTCAAAAATTCAAACTTTGGGCTGCGTGTTCAACTTTCAACAAGTGTGTGCCGCGTGTTCATAATCAAGATATGAGCTGCGTGTTCAGAAATTCAAAGTTTGGGCTGCGTGTTCAACTCTCAACAAGTGTGTGCTGCGTGTTCACAATCAAATATGAGCTGCGTGTTCAGAAATTCAAAGTTTGGGCTGCGTGTTCAACTTTCAACAAGTGTGTGCTGCGTGTTCACAATCAAGATATGAGCCATGTGTTCAGAATCAAAGTGTGTGCTGCGTGTTCACAATCAAGATATGGGCTACGTGTTCAGAAATTCAAAGTTCGGGCTGCGTGTTCGACTCTCAACAAGTGTGTGCTGCGTGTTCACAATCAAATATGGGCTGCAAGTTCAGAAATTCAAGTGATTGAAGTGTGTGTTCAAGATGCAAACAGAATATTGCGTTATAGACTAAGTGTTCAGAATAAGTTGTGTGCTAGAATAAGCAGAAGTATGGCATGCGAATGTGTTCAGAACGAGCAGATAAGCATAGCGAAAGCATGAAATGCACAGAAAATGCAGAATATAAGGTAGGAAATGTAAAAAGTGAAGTACATACCTCTCGTGCCTGATGAGAGAGATGGGACTCCGGCTCCCGCAATAGCAGATCCACAGGTGCTCGAGCATCAAAGTCGGTAAAATGATAGAAAACTGCCCGAGGGAGGATGTGTGTCGGAGGGTCATACCTCTCGAGAATGAATGGCCGAACCCTCGAAGGTAAAGACATGATGTCTGGCTCACCTCCGGCACCTGGAGAACCTCCACCATGGGGAAAATGATCCGCCATCTCAAGAAATCTGCAAAAAGGAGCAAAAATGAGCGAAATGAGCCAAAATTAGAAAAAGTCAACAAAAGTCAACTCTCGAGAAATGAAAAGGTCAACGAAAGTCAATTCCCGAGAAAATCTTCCAAATATTGAGACAAACTTACCTCAAGTGGTGAAAATGAGGAAAAGAGCTCTGACATCAAAATCTAATCGGTTCAAACTGAAGAAAACTGAAAGATTTCGCGAAACAACTTTGCGTGGGGCGTTGGAAAATGTGTATAGAGCACAGATCTGAGAGGGAAAATGCTCTAGGACGGGAGAGGGACTGATTTCGGACTTAGAGATGTGAACAAAAAGTGTCTTGGCCAAGAGCATTTAAAGAAACAACGGTGAAAAGTCAAAACTACCCCAGATTTGGGCTAGGTGGTCGGCCAACCACCTTTTCTGGTAGGCCGACCACCCCCTTGCCTCAAACCTGGTTGGTGGTGTTCCCAAGGTGGTCTCCAAGGTCTCTTTGAACTCTCTGCAAAATTTGGTAGTGATCGGAGTCCCCGGCACCCGAGAAAGTAGAAGAAAAGTGCACTTTTTGTCGCGAAATCCCTCCGCGGGAACTTCAACTCCAACTTTCGATGCGTGTTTCATCGTCACTCGTCAAGAGCAAGGTGTATCCTTTTTGAATACATTGTGATCCTTCTGGGAGGTAAACCGGAGGTCGCGATTGAGCCGCACTCGTCGAAACTTGCATTTCATTGCTCGTTGTTTCGTGACAAACATGCATTCGAGTTTGCACTTATCCTGCATTCTTATGCACGTCACTTGCATTCTCATGCATACCACTTACATTGTTGTGCACGTTTCAAGGGTATCGTGATACCCTCATGCTTAACTTGCATTGTCACGCGTGTGTCTCTCACATTGCGATGCACTTTCCCATCGGCACCATGTTTGTCTGCATTCGATATAGCGTTGAACATGTGTTGCTAACTATGTTGTGCTTTTTAAGTTTCTCTCTTTTGCAGGCGCAATATTGTCTGTACGATTCATTTGAAGCTGGTGCGACCAGACGAATCGTGCAGGTATCGTATCTTCTCCGTGTGAGACGTGGCGAGAATTGAATAATTCTCCGCATTCTTAAACTGCATGAAATGTAGTTGTTGCTTTGCATTCTTGCTTAAAACTGTTGTGTGTGCGCTTCATTATAGCTTGCTGCTTTGCATGATCATGAGTTACGTCCGGCTTTGAGCATATCATTTTGCATCTTGCCCCCTGCCTGCGGGCATGCCTGCGGGCACATCTTTGTTATCTTGCCTGTTTGTCTAAGTCTTCGGCCTTGTCAAAAATGGGTCGTCTCTAGGCTTTGACATTCACTACCGTCAATTACAACTTTCGAGTTCTGTCAAAGAGGGGCAACTGTAGACACCCCATTTTTGACCGGTCTTAAGACTCAAACGTCACCAACTGAGTGCTCGGTGATGTTGCATATTGTGCTCGCTCTGAGGTTTCAAAGTCTCAGCTGAGAGCCTTGCCTCAAGACTTCGGGGCTGTTTTGTGCTTTGCCTCGGTTTGCGAACCAAGTCCTATTTTCTCTATTTTCTCTTCCCGAAGGGAGGGAGAGGTCTCGTAGACCATCTCTCAGCGACCGTAGGCTAGGTTTCGTGGTCGTAGGCCATTTTTCCCGTTTGGAGGCCAGTTTTCGGTTTTCGGAGCCGTCGGCCGTGTGCCTCGGTTCGAGACAGCTTAATTACCTTCGTTTGATCCGATTTTTGGCACACACCTTGTTTCCTCCCTTTTGAGGGACACTATGGCCCGGGGGACCACCTTTGTGGTCATACACCACCTTTGTGGTCATACACCACCTCTGGTGATTAACAGCCTGTTTTCGGGGCCCCAAGCCGCGCGTTTTGGCCCCCGAACCCTCGTTTTGCATCGGTTAGGGTTCATTTTTGGTATGGACCTTTGTTTCATTGCTAGGAAAGTGGTAGGATGGTGGGAGACTAGTAATTCTTTTGAAAACCATTTTCTCTCTCCTCCAGCCGATTTTCTTGACAGAAAGCTGGCTTTTCTCACTTTTGAGCCACAATTTCTGGTTTTTCATGCCACCATTGTGTTGTGCTCATCTGGGAGGCCACCAATATGGGTAGGCCGACCAGTATTTCTTCTTGACCCTTTTGAACCTTGCTAGAAAGCTGGTTTTCCTCTCTCCTGGGTCACATTTTCTAGTTTTCCACCATACAGCTGTGTTGTACTCAGCTAGGAGGCCACCTTTCTGGTATGGCCGACCAGCATTTCTCATTGACCCTTTTGACCCCTGGTCGGCCGACCAGGGGGAGCGGTCAGCCAACCACCTTAACTGGTCGGCCAGCCATCTGCTTTTTGCCCTTTCTGAATACAACACAGTTGTGCCAGCTGGGAGGCATTTGGACCATCCTCCATACACGTTTATAGAGGATATTTGAAGCTTCTTGGAGAAGCTTTAGAGCCTCTCCTCTATAAGACAGGCCCTCCACTTCCTTTACTAGGGTTCAACAATTTTTGTTAAGGCTTATACACCTCTCTCTCTATATATCTACACTTGAGCTCCAAAACCCTAATATTCTTTCACCATTTGCACACCAACCCTTAGCACAACACCTTCATCATCCATCCAAGCATCTTGGAGCTGATTTCCAGAGGTTGAAGGCTCACCATCTTGGTGCAGAAGCTACTGGAGTCATTGTCTATAAGGGTAAGTCCTCATTTCTCCCATTTTTGCATTATTTTGCTTCACAACTTAGCCCTATTTTCAAGAATTTATGGGTTTTGTCATGAACTAAAAAGTGTCTTATTTTGAGCTCCTCTTAAAGATTGTATAAGGACACTTTTCTATTTGAGGTCATCTACCTCCTTGTATGCTCCATCCCTCTTTGTAGGCTTATTTTGCTTCATATCTTAGTCCTACTTGTGAGCATTTTCGAGATTTGTCATAAACTGAAAAGAGTCTTATTTTGAGCCCCTCTTGATGTTTGTTGAGGGAATTTTTCTATTTAAGGTCATTTAGTTCCTTGCATGCTTGTTCGCCTCTTGTTTTGAGCCTTGCATCTAGGCCTTTGTTGCATGCTTTGTTTGCCCTTCTAGCCACTGAAATCTAGTGGATTTTCAGTGGCTAACACACTATTGTGAGAGCCAAAATCAGAGGGGGGTGACCCCCTCTCTCCTTGTCTTGTTTGTTGACCCTTTTGGCCTTCCAAAGGGGCTCCATCTTGCATGCTTTAAAGTCTTCTTTTAGGCCCTATTATGTGAGTTTTGGGGTCTTCCTTAGCTCTGTTCGGAGCCCTTTTGGCCATATTTTGTGTCCCTCGTGCATGTGTGGAGCAATCCTCCTCAAGGCATTTCAAGGGGACCTTTCATTGCATGTTTCATTGACCCATTTCAAGGCCTTTCTAGTGAGTTTTAGGGCTGTCATAACTGATTTCCAGAGTTGGTTTTGCCATTGCACATGTCTATCTTGTATGTGTTGAGTAATCCACCTCATGGCCCTCCAAAGGAGCCCATCATTTTTGTATGCGTTGACTGAGTTTCAGTAGTTATTTGGACATATTTTAGCATACCATGTTCCTATTTGTGGCTGGTTTGGTGACCTCTCTTGTGCTTCATATACATGCCATGTAAACCATGCTTACTAGCCTATGTCGCATGTTGTTTTAGCCCTTCATGTTAGCACTTTTTGGCCATGCTTGAAAGTGATTTGGTGCATGTTTAGGACTGCCTTGGCTCTGTTTTCATGCCTCATGATCAAATAATGCTTGCTTTGCCTACTTGTGGTTCAATGCATTTGCCTAGTTTTGAGTTTCGGGGCCTATTTCATGCATTGGGTGACATGTTTCCGTAATTCGGGACCATTGAGCATCTTATTTCAGAGCTGGAAATTGTGTGTTTGTATTCCATCTTTCATCCCTTGCTATGCTTTGGTAGAGTGGCATTTGATGCCTTAGGATCAGTCCCTTACATCGTGCATGTTTGTATGTGTTTCGGTTATCTCATTTCCATCATAATGGCCACTGATGTGAGTGTGGCTGAGGTCCACTCATATTCGTGTAAGTCCATCGTGCATTGCATATGCCTTTTCAGTCCATAGCATTGCGTATGCTAGGTTGCATGTTAGAGCATTGTGTATGCCATGTCATTCCTCGCATTGTGTATGTTAGGTTGTTAGTCGCATTGTGTATGCCATCTCATTGCATTGTGTTTGCAGTATGGTTTAGTCCAAACACGGGAAACGAGGCACGTTTTGTACTCCAAGTGACGGAACGTGTCTCAATCCTTGGTCGGCGACACTCCGAATTACCCATGATGGAGTCTAGGCCTTGTTGTGTTTTCATGTGCATTCATTTCACATTGAGTCGTGCAATTCGACTCCTTGGCCATCATGCATCGAGATGCGTGATTGGCGGCACGAGGATTGAGGTGCGCATACATATGTGAAAATACTTTGCCATGCCCCTTTCTTGCTCTCTGTTGCAGTAGATCATAAATCAGCAGCTTTCTAAAGCCTTGCACAGCATTCCGGGATTAATTGCAAACAGAGGGGAATCAGGCATCGCAATGGATTTCCACGCCAGGCGACTCAAGCATGCATCTTTCATCATTCGGAACGGAGCTGAGGCGGTCCGTAGATTTCCATATTAGTTTATTTTGCTTTCCTAGTTAATTTGTTAATTAATTAGGGCTTTGTAATATTTAATTATTTATTCGGACTGTATTATTTATTAGGACCCTCTGCGAGAGGGCAATGTTGTAATAAGCGTGCGTGTGTGTGATGTATGTCTTCCAACCCCACGTCTTTCTCCCTTTTATTTACCAGCTTATGATGGTTAGTTTAGGGCATGTTTCAATTAGCGTACTTATGCTCGCATGTTTGCATCCATTCATCTGGCTTGCATGCACTGGGTTCGGCGCATCATACTAACTGCATCGTATTTCAATTCCAAGTTGAATACGTGTTAGCTGTAGCATCTCATATGCCATTCTTAGAATAGCCGAGCCTATTATAGTTGCATTTTTGCATGTGTTGAATTAGGCATTTCTGTAGAGTTAGGATCATGCATTGATTTCTAACATAACTTATGTTTTGGCTTGGAGTACTCGGTAAGTGTTTATGCTTTAGCATCCTTGCATGCGTGTGAGTGACTCCCATGATAGCATGCTTACCATAAGGCTATGTGCTTATGTGATATACTTGCCTGAATGCCTGTGGGTGAAGGTTGGATTATCTGAATTGGAACAATTCATTGATTGCGAGTTTTAAGCCCACTTGAGAGTGGAAAATCATCTTGTTTTCTAAGCCCACCTGAGGGTGGCAAATCGGCATTTTAGCCTACTTGCAGGTAGCAAACCGCTTTCAAAAACAAACATGAAATGTTTTGTTCCAACTCAGGCGATGCAGTCCATACTTGTATGATGTGCGCATCACGTAGTAAATCTAGGCTAATAACCGGAATAAGAGCACATAATGTTTTCAAAACTCGATATCATGGTTAGTGGAGGCCGATCTTTGATCTGGCGAGCGGGGGTGCTCACGAAGTGACCTTCCCCAATCGTACCCAAGTTCCCAAGCTAAGGCAACTTTGGTGATGACGGACACGTGGCCTCAGGCAATGAGTCAGGGTTTCCTAAATTCCCCCCAAAATAAAATATTTAAGTGGCGACTTTGTATTTGGCAAAGCTGTCCATGTTTGGCATTTCTTTCAAAAAATCTATTTTCAAAAATGATTTGCCGGATTTGGACTCTTTGATGATTCATCGGTCTTGCAGTGCACTCTGTGACATTAAATACAGGACCGTGACATTGAGTCCTGAGCTGTAGTAAGCTCAATGAACAAAACGGGATTCCCTCCCGGGACGTTCAGGGACGTCTACAAGATGGAGGTAAATGTTGTCCGGGAGGATGAGCTGAGTCAGGGGCTGGATGATCTAGCCGAGCTTGAGGAGGATATTAGCAACCTGTAGTTCTTTGATGAACGTGATTTGGGGGATGTGCATATTGGTTGGTTTGATGCAAACAGAGCAACAGATAATACAGGGTGGCTCAGTGATGAGCCGGATGTTGATGAAGGGTCTCTACCAAAGCAGGAACTGTCAGAAACAGGAACATCTGTAATGGCCAGAACGATCAAGAACAAGGGAGAGCTGCCGGAGAGCACTGGCATAGAGAATTTTGCTCGAGAATTGGGCAGCTTGTGTATAGCTGACACCGAACAGGAGGCCTCACTGAAGCGGTTTGAATAAGAGAAAATCGAGAATGATGACAGGGCTAGAAAAGCCAAGGGTCCTGCAGGGACCGAATGTGTTGTGAACACGGAACAGTTACAGCAGAACTAGACAGTTGTCTGTTGGTTGCCGAGGAAATGTGGTGGGCAGATGATGATTTACGTCTTGCCCATACTGATGAAGACTGGGGACAAAATCAACTAGACGACACCTGGTACACCGAGGAGGTAGATCACATGACCCGGAGTGGGCGGTACTTCAAGCCCCCACATCTGGACCAACTGGAGGCATCAGGGAAAGATAAGGAAGTAGAAAAGTAGAAAGACAAACTGCTAGAGGAGGAAGCTGTGGTGAAGCAACTGAAGAAAATTCAGGCAGACATCTCCATCTGGGGACTGCTCATGGCCTCAAGAGTTCACAGACAACCCGTCCTTTTAACAATGGACAAGGCTAAGCTTTCCATCGATATAACTCCCGAGTAGTTGGTGGGATTGGTGTTCCCAGGTGGTGCTTCACTGACTTTAACCTTCACAGACAAGGAACTACCGCCTGAGGGGTATGAGCACAACAAGCCGTTATATATCTCTGTCGAGTGTAAGGAAAAATGGATACAAGTTGCCCTGGTTGAAACGGGATCTGCAATCAACATGTGTCCGTTGCGTACGGCCTACGCCATCGGTTTGAAGCTGGCAGATTTCGCACCAACAACCCAGGTAATTCGGGCCTATGATAACACCAGTCGAGAAGTGATGGGAACAATACGGATCAAAACTCAGGTTGGCCCGATGCAGCAGGACATCGAGTTCCATGTCTTGGATGTTCCAGCCACCTTTAATTTGCTCCTTAGACGGCCGTGGCTGCACTAGGTGAGAGTTGTCTTTTCCACTTTACATCAGATGTTGTAGTACCTCCATGGGAATGGGGTAGTAATTGTTTTTGGGAACTCTTCCATACATCCACCGCCGGAGGTCTCTACACCGGTTTTGGAAATTGAACACGGCATGGAGGATGTCTTTTTGTCGGGATTCACCTTGGTTGAGGCTCGGGTAGTGCAGGATATGTTGCCTGTTGATGAGGGATTGTATGTTAGTGTGCAATCTTTTTACCTCATGAACAAGCTTCAACACATGCCCGGAATGGGGTTGGGAAGGAGTGGCCGGAAGGGCATCGTTGCATTGGTCGAAGTGCCACACAACCCTTATACCTTTGGTTTAGGTTACACGCCTACCAAAGAGGATTGGGCAAGGAAGGGAAGGGAAATGGCCGGAAGAGCCAAGGCTAAGCAAACCGGGAAGCACTACGAGTTGGTGTACATACCTATCCAAAGAACCCTGAACGGACGCTTTGTCCGGGAGGGGGAAGATTTCCCTTTTTGCGGCTTTCTAGAGCCATGGCTGAATTTAGAGAAACGACATTTGCCTGGCTTTGAGATCTTTTTTAACTTACAGTTGCCAGGGGATGAAGTTGCGAAAGAGCAGATTGACCCACTAGCTGAGGGAGAACAGTGCAAAGAGGATGAGTCCGATGGCACAGAACTCGAGATAGAAGCAACGCTGGCTTGTCTCCTCTCAGATCCTCAGATCACACCGGAGTGTTTGGGGGATGATTTCTTTGTTTCCATGATTGGGGATCAAACAGTTGTGGGCTCTTCTTCAGGCATTCTGGACACATCTATCGCACCTTCTCTCATTTGGTAGTATGAGGAAGGCTTTTTGTGAAGCGGCTCTGGGTCAAGTAGCGAACCAGAATCTGATTCCACAGAGTCTGTGGAGTCGGAATCAGATTCTAGTTCTTCTAAGTCAAAGTTCGGTATTCCTGAGGTTGATAACTCGGATGCTGTTGTTAAGTCTAGGTCGTCTTTTTCATTTTCTTTTGAGTCGGTTGTAACCGAAGAATCAGATGAACTGGAAGTTATTAATGAGAATAGTACCGCTGCTGCTTTTGAGTACTTTTTTGTGCTGCTCATTTATTGCATTAATCAGGACTTTCAAAACTTTGATGAAAACGACGAGGAAGAAATTCCTCTAGTTTTGAAACATTAGATTAATCAAGAGCATGCGAGGTTTGTAAAACCTTTGGTTGATGAAATCACCTCAATTAATGTTGGTACTGAGAAGGATCCGCGGTTGGTCCAGATCGGGTCCACGTTGTCTTTGGAGGAACGCGAGCGCTTAGTCGCTTTATTAAAAGATTTCACAGATGTTTTGCGTGGTCCTACGAAGACATGCCTGGAATTGATCCTGAGATTGTACAGCACCGGATCCCTCTTGACCAAGAGGCCCGATTCATTAAGCAGAAACTTTGAAGGATCCACCCAGATTGGGCTCTGAAAATCCTGGAAGAGGTCACCAAGCAGATTGACGCAGGGCTCCTGTTGGTATTTGAGTATCCTACTTGGTTGGCCAACATAGTTCCGGTGCCGAAGAAAGATGGCAGAATTTGGGTATGTGTGGACTTCAGAGATCTGAACAAAGCCAGTCCGAAGGATGACTTTCCTCTGCCGTATATCGACAAATTGGTGGACTTCACCGCTGGGCATGCGTTGCTCTCATTTATGGATGGATTTTCCGGGTACAACCAGATTCTGATGGCACCCAAAGACAGGGAGAAGACTGCCTTCACCACCCCGCGGGGAACCTACTGCTATAGGATGATGCCGTTCGGTTTGAAGAATGTTGGGTCTACATATCAATGGGCTGCAACCACAATCTTGCACGACATGATCCACAAAGAGGTTGAGATGTATGTCGACGACATGATTGTCAAGTCCAAGGAAAGAAAGGGCCAGTACACCGCCTTGAAGAAATTTTTCCAACGGATCAAAGAGTATTGGTTACGACTGAATCCTTAGAAATGTACTTTTGGTGTCATACTCGAGAAAATGCTGGGGTTCTTGATTACACAAAGGGGCATCGAAGTCAATCCTTCCAAAATCAAGGCCATCCTAGAAATGCCACCACCAAGGACTGAAAAAGAGGTGCGAGGCTTTCTAGGTAAAGTGCAATTCAGAAGATGGTTTATTGCAAAATTAACCGTGACTTGTGAACCACTATTTGGTCTCCTGAAGAAAGGAAAGAAGTTCCAATGGGACGACCGATGCCAAGTTGCTTTCGAGTAGATCAAACAGTATCTACAAAACCCACCCGTGTTGTTACCGCCAGAGCCGGGGAAACCGTTGAGTTTGTATCTGTCAGTAACCGACACGACAATGGACTACACGCTTGTGCAAGAATATGAGGATAAGGTGGAAAAGGCTATCTACCACCTGAGCCAGAAAGTGCTGGAATATGAGACTCGTTACACTCCGCTTGAGAAGGCTTGTTTGGCCTTGGTATGGGCTACTAGGAAGTTGAGGCACCACCTGTTAGCTCACTCTGTAATTCTGGTTTCGAGATTAGATCCCATTAAATATCTCTTCGAGAAACCAACGCTTACAGGTAGGCTAGCTCGTTGGTTGCTTTTCCTCTCCGAATTTGATCTGAAGTACATGATGAGCAAGTCTGTGAAAGGGAGAGTGGTAGCGGAGTTCCTAGCCGATTACCTAGTAAAGAGAGATGAAACAGTAGAGTATCAGTTCCCAAATGAGGCCATTCTTTAGCTCGAAGAAGAGATTTAGATGACATACTTTGACGGAGCGTCTAATCAATACGGGTATAGGATAGGGGTGTTGCTGATAGCACCCGACAATTCCCACATACCTTTAGCTTTCAAACTCCAGTTCAGAGTATGGAACAATGAAGCAAAGTACAAGGCACGTATCACTGGCTTGGAAGCTGCCCTGGAACTAGGGGCAAAAAGGTTAGATGTCATTAGGGACTCGAACCTGGTTATGTCTCAAGCCAAAGGAGACTGGAAGGTTAAGGAAGAAAGGATGAAAATTTACCACCAAACCCTGGACGTTCTAATTTTCAGGTTTGAGAAGTTAACCTTCACCCATCTGTTAAGAGAAAGCAACAGGTTTGCTGACGCTTTATCAACTCTATCTTTCATGATAGACATCCCTTCGGGAGTCCGGATGCATCCAATTATCATTGAACAGAGGTATGTGCCAGCCTATAAGCTGATTGCCGCCATAGATGAAACACAAGATCAGAATCCCTGGTACAATGATGTTTGGAACTTCTTGGAAAAGGAGGCTTATCCACCAGGGGCAAATGCCAAAGATAAGAGGGCAATTCGATGAATGGCTACTCAGTTTATCATCTGTGGGGGTAAATTGTAAAAATGCGGCCATCTTGGGATGTATAAACTGTGTGTTGATACTGCAGAGTCAAAGCGCCTAATAGAGGCCATCCACAGAGGAGAGTGTGGAGCGCACATGAGCGGAGTGATGCTAGCCCAAAAAATTCTCAGACAGGGTTACTACTGGTCAATCATGGAGGAGGATTGTATTGGTTTTGTTTAGCGATGCCACAAATGCCAGGTCCATGCAAATTGCATGAACATTCCGCCGTCGAAGCAGTACAACATGACTTCACCGTGGCCATTTTCAATCTGGGGGATTGATATTATTGGGGCAGTTACTCCGAAGGGTTTAAATGGGCATGAGCATATCCTGGTAGTGATAGACTACTTTACAAAGTGGGTCAAAGCCCAATCTTACGCAGTGCTGAAAGCATCACACGTAGCTAAGTTCATCAGGAACAACATTATCTGTCGCTATGGGGTCGCAAATGAGATCATTTCGGACAATGGTTCCCACTTCAAGAAGGAGGTGATCGACTTGCTGGAGAAATACAATGTGGCTTTTCATAAGTCATCCACATATCGGCCGCAAACCAACGGAGTTGTTGAGGTTGCCAACAAGAACATCAAGTACATTCTACAGAAGATGGTGGAAACCTACAGGGATTGGCCAGATAAGCTGCCATTTGCTCTTTGGGGCTACAGAACATCAATTCAGACTTTTACTGGGGCAACTCCGTATTCCTTGGTTTATGGGATGGAGGTTGTTCTGCCAATCGAAGTTGAGGTTCCGTCGCTACGGGTAATGGCTGAGTGCTAGATCACAGAAGCAAATTGGCAGCAGAGCATGTTCGAGGAACTTGTGCTTTTTGATGAGAGAATTCTGAAAGCACTGTATCACGTCCAAGGTTATCATCACAGAATTGCCAGGGCTTTCAACAAGAAGGTTAAGTCTAGGAATCTGAAAGAAGGGGATTTGGTGCTCAAAGACAACCGAGCTCCCATCCACGACCCTAGTGGCAAGTTCAGACCTAATTGGACTGGTCCTTACATTATGAAGTCTATCTAGTCGAGTGGAGCTGTCGGTCTTATGGATCTAGACGGCCTTGAATTCTCCCAACTAGTCAACATGGACAAGTTGAAGAAATACTACCCCTGAGTGGCTCGCTAGGCCGAAAACTTGAAAGGGCGACCTAGGCAAAAGTTAGAGCACAAAAAATTAGAAATAAGAATAACTGAGCTCGCAAGGTTGAAAACCCAGAAAGGGCAGCCTTGGCAAAAGTTAAAGCCCAAAAGGAGAGTGTTAAAACCCGAGTGAACCTGAACCGAACTACATAAGACTTGGTTCCCATCTTTGGGATATGTAGGCAACTTCATTATGAGGTTTAGCCATAAACACTTCCAAATCAACTTTGTCCATGTGATTATGTTGGTCATCTTCGTCTATTCCACATCCAAGAGTTCGGTTGTCATCTCCAGTACAGTGCTATTCAGACAAGGGACAACTTTCCAGTTGTTGGATTTGGGGTTGTACATCTCAAGGATGGATTTCGGGCGTGTCCAGTTGTGATCCATATCGAAAATGATTTTGAAAAGTTTTAATAAAAGTTGATTTTGTTCAAATTAATCATTTTACAACTTAGACCATTTTTGGACCAAACGAAAAATTTTTAGTACCCACAACCTTCAATTTCATTGATTTCAATACAGAGTTCTCTGACTCTTGATACAAATTGAAGTTTCTTTATATTACATTCAAAAGAAAACTTTAAAGTAGAGATTAAAGCAATAAACTTGGGGCATAGTTGAGTCAGGTGTTCCTGTGCCCCCTCCCAGAGCTCGTGGAAGCCTTAGATGCCAAAGTAGGCCCGGTTTTTGCCTCATCTTCAAGCCAAGCTATGCATTTGCCAGAAAGGGCGCAACTGAAATAGAGAGCGGGGGCCAAAAGCTCTCTAGTCCTCCATGCAGTAGTATACCGAGCTAGCTGTGTGCCTTGGATCG
The DNA here is from genome assembly GCA_025200525.1 of Camellia lanceoleosa. NCBI lineage: Eukaryota > Viridiplantae > Streptophyta > Magnoliopsida > Ericales > Theaceae > Camellia > Camellia lanceoleosa. The sequence continues at coordinate 70,556,597 of CM045765.1, forward strand.
AAAATGAAGCCGGGTACTCTATCCCCTATTCCGGGCAATTTTGGTCCTGTCCAAACTGACGCCGGAACCGGAAGGAAAAGTAGAAAACACAGTGTGTCAAGCCAACCAACTGAACGCCAGGCTGCCGGGACATGCTGTAGCTCATCTCAGGCAGATCAAACCAGGGGCAATACCAAGCAATGTCAACAGCAGACCTGCTGCACATCCAGTGGCACCACCATCCATCGTTCGGAAAGTCAACTAGCCGAGGGCAAAAGAAATAGCCGCGTACTGAATACGCAAGACAAGTGTCCACTACTTTCAACCTGTCCATGAGCCATACCTGGGGAGGGATGAAAAATAAGAGAGATTAAAGAATAGAGAGGTGTATGTTCAGAGAAAAGTGAGAAAGGGTTTTGAGAGAAAAACAGAGCCTGAGGGCCGAGTGATGTGAGAAACACATGTGAGAAGGGTGGGAAACATTACCTGCAATAGTAGTGGACTCCCTGCAAGCTTGGTTATCTTCGGGCAGTGGAAAGCATCCAAGCCCATCAAAGTCTCAACTAGTGTCATGCTAATACAGCTCTTGCCATCTTTCAAGCCTTTGGCAACTTCAATAAAATGAATGATAGACCCTCCAAAGCCAGGGGCAAGCAGAAAATGGGCCAACATACACAAGCAGAGGACATGATGCCGAAAAGTTTGCCAAAAGTGGTCGCTGCCGTAACCAGCGTCAGAAAACCAATGAATCAAGCTAGGGATATCCAACTCCCCGTTGTGAACAAGGACCAAGCATCATGTAAAGTGAGCCCGCACATCCTTCCTAAAGCATGGATGTGGCCAAAACGAAACTGGGGCAAGATCTCCTCATCACGCTGGGACTCCATCAAGGCTTGAAATTCTTTGATTGTAGGACATATCTCTTGCCCCCCGAAGCTAAACACGTGCGTAACCGGGTTCCAACATCTAGCTGAGGCATGAAGGAACAAAAAACACAACGGAGTACGGCTCAGCGGGAATAGTGCGTTTAGCCCGAAACCTCAGAAATTCAACTTTTCCAAGCCAACTAAAGTCGCAATCCAATTGGAGAGTTTTTCAGCGAAGAATGGTTCCATTTGGAGCAAAAATGGAGTTGAAATGAAGAAACCACGAAGCTGGAACTTTTATAGAAGATAAGGCAGTGAGTGGAGGACAGGTGTCAACATTTCGGAGGTTCTGCTCATCAATGGCCGGCAGTGGCTCATTGATGGCCGGCAGAAGGAAATGATGGCCAGTAGGCCATTCCCCATGGCCGGCAGCCTTCCTTTCATGCTCACTAATCTCCTATGTGAAGATTTAGTTGCTTTTAGCAATTATATTCTGTTATTGGCACCTTTCGGGGTCTTGATTTGGTTCTTTTAGGGATTGAGCATGTTTGTTTAAGTTGTAATCATCTGGTCTTGTTTATTAAGTTGCATTTGGTTGTTTGTCAAGCTGTATGTATGTTGTTTATCGAGTTATCACGATTTTCTTATCGACTTGTATGTATGTTGTTTATCGAGTTGTCGCGATTTGCTTATCAAGTTGTATTTATGATGTTCATCAAGTCTTTTTGTTCTTTTAGTTGTTAGTTGGTTCACTACCTGATTAAGACAATTCAATTTGAATGCGTAGTTTTCAAACAAAGATTAATCTTATTTTCATGCTGTGCGATGTTATTCGATGTTTAGAATGCAGAATGTAACACTTTTTAAGCCAAAAACTGAATTTTTCATTCCAATCATGGTTTCCTTTTTGCAAAAGAGTACAAGTTTTCAAAGAAAATAAAACTGCCTAAGGCTGTACGAAGTGCTAACACTACTGGAAAAAAAAAAAAGAAAACAAAGCAAAAAGCATCTAAATCAGTGCCGACTATCTCAAGCTCGAGAGGCCCTCTTCGTCCTCTCCCTCGGCGGAGCAGACTCTGGAGCATTGTCACCATCAACACCATTGTCTAAGTCTGAACCGGCATTGTCGTCTCCATCCTCAGATGACTCTGATTGTGGACTTGCCACCTCACCCTCCTCCTCGCTCATCTTATCATCATCATCACCCAAGATGGGCTCTGAATGGCCACTCTCGCCATGGGTGCCCCTAACTCTACCTCGACTGTGTGTCGGAGTCTGTCTCCCTCTCCTCTCTGCTGATGGAGAAGGTGCTGAAGGTCTTACCGCTACTCTTACTGGGGCATCCGATAGGGCTGGCATCTCGAAAGGAATTTGAAAAGGGCAGTTTTTTAGGATGTATTAGAGTTGTGGTGTATATTAGATGCAAAAGATAATGTGCCGTGAGCAGTAAATGATTGCAGTGTATGTATGCAATGGGCAGTGTATGGTAACAGTGTATCAATGTAGTGTTTTAGTGTAATGTATCAGATCAGTGCAGTGTGGAACAATTGAAGTGTTAATGTGTCAACAGAAAAACTTCGTGACATGAAGTGCAAATTGAAAGAAATTATAGGAATTCTATAGAGGCTGAGCAGATTCAGGCTTGTCTGTACCATCTTTGTCAAGGAAGCCACTAGCTCAAGGGCCTACCCTGTGTACTTTATGGGTGCCTGCAAGTGCATTGAAGGGATCAGTATTCTATAAAGCATAATTGAAATGAGGTAAATATGCAAAATGCAAAGCTTGGTACATACCGGGGTTGGGCCACGAACTCCGACAAGCGTGTGACCAGCTGGTGCATGCTCAATGGGGATTTGGCAAGTCTTCACAGAACGTCTCCGATAAGTTAGTGAAGTAGGCAGCTCTGGCCATCCCGACCCCTGTCTCACTTCGGGATCCCTCCCGCCACTAGTCCTAGCCGCTCTGGCTCCTCTGCCTCTCTCCCTCGTAGCTGGAGCTCTCGCTCCCTCAACTCCACGGATGCCGGTCAGAGGCGACATCAGATGAGTCTGGATAAAGGTCACGAAGTCGCCCTCTACACGAAAGTAATCCACCTCCAGCCCTACCATAAACTAGATCACCTCCTCAACAGAAAGTCTGTGTGTCTCTCTTATAGATACTAGAGCTGCCATCGATATGAATAGGGCAGACACTCCCAGAGTTTGTCGCACAAAACGCTCGCCTAAGAACCAAGCACGGCATATAAGGCCCTCGAGGAGGATATGACAACGAGTGGCGACCCTAGCTATCTCGTACTGGGCTCAGAGCCCTAATGGTATTGCATCACACTGCTGCCATGTGATATGATGTATCAAGTTGATTGAAAAGTGGGATGGCTTTGTTTTAGGTTACCTTATGCCCTGTAACCGTATCGAAGTACTGACGAAAAAACATGAAGTTTTCCAAGGTCCTCCGATGGAGCTAGCCGTCGTATATCCGAGAAAACGAGACTGTCGCAGGAATCTCCTCTATGGGCTTTGGAGCAAGAGCTGGGAAGTATGTGTACACCCATAACTGCAGGGAAAATGTGATTGATACAGTGTATGAGCAGATGCAGAAAATGCAGAGCAGAAAGTACATGTGTTAAACAAATGTAAAGCGGGAAATGCTAAGCAGAAAATGAAAAGTGAAAAGGGAGAACTAAGCTGTGTACCTCCCAAGCCCGCCAGTAGCCGCCAATCAAGGTCCCGCTCATGCGAGAGGTGGAGCTCATATATCCATACAGAGTGGTGAAGCCAGCTTCACCCCAGTCGTAAAACTGAACTCATTGAAGCACCAGCATTGCGCTCAATAGATACAGGCCTACGGTATTCCACCTGTTCGAGAACAAGGTGGTACCGAAAAGGAATATGAGGAAGCCCCTGGCATACTGCTCTATCTCCTCAACTGTCTCCGGCTTGACTCCTCTAAACTGCTCCTCGAACCAGCTATATTGGACCATGCCTGCCCGGAGTATCGGCGGGTGTGCCCCAAGCAGTGTGGCCCATGTTGCCTCCCACTCTCCTATGTCTGGGTCGAGAGGGATCGAATCACCCCCTACGCCTAAGCCAGTTATTATGGCGAAGTCATAGGGAGTCATCGTCATCTCCCCCATCGTGGAGAAGTGAAAGGAGTTGGTGGTATCCCACCACCTGTCCACGAGAGCCTCTAAGAGAGGGCGGCTCGCTATGACCCGTGTCAAGCTAGAACAGAACAGACCGAAGCCTGTCTTGTCGTTAATGTCGCGAACCCTAGCTAGGAGCTCGCCGTACCAATCCCAAGCTGTTGTGGTACCATAGCCTCTGAAGGAGCGAGATCCATCTTGTGGTAATGCATGAGATGCAATCAAATCAAGTAGTAAAAGTATAGATGAAAGTACAGTTGTATGTGAAGTAGTAATGTACGAGATATAGTTAGATCAAGGCAGTCAATGCAATCAGATCAAAACAGTGCAAGAAATGCAAACAGTTAAAGGTAGCACTGCAGAAAAGCGAAGTTCGTACCTCTGCGGTGATGGTCAACAAGTGAGATGTAGGCTCTCTCAGTAAAAGGTCGTATAGCACGTCCTTAGCGAAATCAGTGAAGGCTTTCATGCCTCTGCAGTAGGTACTATATGGGTCTTAGGATGATACCTCGCCGAATCAAAGGGGCGTATACTTGGTGGTAATGGCTCAGGCTTGACCTTCGACTCGGCCTCAAAGTCTACCTCAAACTCTACTGGAGGAAGCACAGGGAAGGCCTCGTCATGAGGGACATCATCTGCCATCTGAAATAGATGCAAAATGAGGAAAAATAAAGGAAAATAGTGAAACTTTGAAAAAGTCAACCCTAGGAGAGAGGAAAAATTCAAAGGAAGTCAAAACCCAGGAAAGTGTACTAACCTTGGGAGAAACTCGAGGGGAATGAGCCTTGAATGGTAGAAATAAAGAAAGAAGCGTCGAAACCAAATTCTGATCGGTTCAAAGTAAAGAGAACAAGAGGGTTTTAGCGAAGAAATTTTTTTAGGGTGTTGGAAAATGAGTAAAACGTGCGGATATAGAGAGAAGGAGCACCCAGAGAGCAAGGGAGGGTAATTTCGTGCAAGGGGTTGTGAGGAAATGAAGTGGCTTTGCTTGTACTTAAAGCCCCGTGGGTCAAAAGACCAAACTGCCCAAATCTGCCATCGATGGCCGACAGTGGCACGTCGATGGCCGGCACTGCTTCATTGGTAGCCAGCAGTGATCACTAATGGTCGGCAGGTGGCTGGCAGCCTCCTCAGGTGGCCAGTAGGGTCCCATAAGCTCCTTATGCCTTTTTAATCTTGATATGTGTCCTTGGGTTCCAAGAAATGCAAGGTGTGCTCGAAGTTTGATTCAAAATGCCTCCGCAAAAGCCCAGAATTGCGTTCTCAGTGTGCAGTAGTCATCACCCATCAACACACACAAGGTGTATCCTTTTTTAACATATTACAACTCTTTGAGAGGTAAATCGGGAGTTGCCTTTGAGTCGTCTTTGCCAAGCATGCTTTTGTTGTTGTATAGAATATGCTCGTTGCATTGAACATGCATTCCAAATTGTCGCATAGAACATGCATTATCATGTTGCATAGAATATACATGTTGCATTGGATATGCGTCATTGATCATTTTGCATAGAATATGCCTCTGTTTCATTTCTTGCATGTTGTGCATGAAACATACCTCAAACATTGTGTTACAATCTTGCATCTTACATAGAATATGCATTCCTATCTTGCTGTACCTGTCAAGTTTCTTTCTTATGCAGGCACGATATTATATATACGGTTCATTCAAAGCTGGTGCAACCAGACGATATTGTATGTACGGTTCATTCAAAGCTGGTGCAACCAGACGATATTATATGTACGGTTCATTTAGAGGAATTCCAGGTAAGATTATTCCTGTCCTTTGAACTCCTTGCTTTGGTTAGAAACATTTGGGTACGCCCGGTGTTTACGCTACTCCTCGTTGGTCAGAAATATTCGGGTACGCCCGGTGTTTACATCGACATGTCGTTTTGGTTAGAAGCGTTTGGGTTGTGTGCCTGACGTTTATACCTCGCGTTGGTTAGAAACATTCGGGTACGCTCGGTGTTTACACCGACACTTTGTTGGTTAGAAGCATTGGGTTGTGAGCCTGATGTTTATACCACCCCTTTGGTTAAAAGCGTTTGGACCGTGTGCCTGACGTTTATACCACCCCTTCCGATTAAAAGCGTTTGGCTCGTGTGCTCGACGCTTATACCTCATTTTCGTTAGAAGCGTTTGGGTCGTGTGCTCAATGCTTATACCTCGTTTTGATAAGAGGTGCTTGGGTCGTGTGCTCAACGCTTATACTTCGTTTTGATTAGCAGCATTTGGATCGTGTGCCCGACGCTTATACCTTGTCTTTGGTTAGAAATATTGGAACGTGCTCTGATGTTTATACCACCCCCCGGTGTTTGCACCGCTCCCTTTCCCCTCTCGCGCATGGTGCATTAGGATGCTTTGGTTAAATGCATTTGGACGGATTCCAATGCTTATACCGCTCTTCGTTTTGATTGCATGATGGTGGGATGTGTTTCACTTGTTATCATTACTTATATTCTCGAGTGTGCCATACATTGAGATTTTGTTGCCGCCTCGGGTGCGCCCGATGGTTGTCGTTCTTTATCTCTTTCTGTGTGAGGCGCAGTAAAGATTGCATAATTTTCTTTCATCCTTTCTGTGTGAAAGGCGGTTCGGTTTGTGATTCTCACGCGTGGTGTGTTTGTTTACTCACTTCTTCTCATGTGTGAGACTGTTGTACCTTATTTGTTTGCTTAAAATGTCACATTTTCTTTGCATAGTACTTGCATCTAAGTGCTTCATTACAGCTTTCTTTGCATGATCATAAGTTATGCTCTTGCATCATGCATGTCATTTGCATTTTGCCCCAGCTTGTGGGCGCATCTTTGTATTGCTATATTGAATGTTTGTCTAAGTCTTTGGCCTTGTCAAAAATTGGTCGTCTCTGGGCTTTGACATTTACTCACGTCATTTCATGACTTCAGAGTTTTGTCAAAGAGAGGCAACTGTAGACACCCCATTTTTGACCGTCCTCAAGACTTGGATGTTCTTGCAGGTACATCCAGTGACAAGTGTGATTGCTCGTCGAGCGCTCAAATTTTGCGGTGGAAGGCCATAGGTTTGAACTTTTCAAACTCTGCATCAATTTTGTCCCACTTTTGGACCATGTGTTGGTCCTTTCAACATGCTTCTTTAGGTGCACTGCCGGCCACTTTTGGGCACCACCGGCCATGCATTTAGGCCTATCGGCCATTGATAAGCCACGCTGGCCATCAATGAGCCACTGTTGGCCATTACTCATGGCCGGCCGGCCGGCCACCAGTGCATCAGTAGATATTTTTAGATATTTTGGGCCAGCTGGTGAGCACTGGTGCTCCCCTCTACACACATGTATGGAGGGATGAAGGCAAGCTTTGGCTTGAATTTCTATAAAAGGGAAGGTCTCTCCCCCATGTGAGGGGTTAGAAATTTTGGTGAGGAAAATTTCCTCTCTCTCTCTCTCTCTCTCTCTCTCTCTCTTTTTAGAATCCTCTCCCTCTCTTGATTTTCTGCTTGAAGGTGAGTTTTCTCTACATATTTTCACTAAGACCCTTGATCAAACTTGATCATCTTTGTGTTGAGATTCTTGGAGGCCTTGTTTGTGGTCTTAAGCATGGTTTTGGCTCAGATCTTTGCTGTTTATTGCCATGCTTCAAGGGTAAAGCCTTTATCCCTTTTTAAGCTTTGTTTTGTTTACTTGTTTGGCCACCTTTGCATGCTGTTTTTGGCCAAGTTTTCAACTGCAAAAGCCTTTGTTTTTAAGGTTTAAAAATAGTGGTTTAAGGTCTTTTTGGAGTTAGGGTGGTCCACCATCTTTTGTTGCTTATTTGCTAAGAATTGTGCTACCTTTTAAAGATTTTCAAACAATCTTTTCTTGGCCTTTTAACCACTGAATTCCAGGGGAATTTTAGTGGCAAAAAGTTGGTCTTGAGGTCCAACATAGGCGGGGGTTGGCCTCCCCTCCTTTTATGTTGTTTGCATATGTTGATGGCTTAACATATGAGCATGTGTTTCTACCTTTTTGTAGCTTAGTTCAAGCATGTTTTTGGCTTTGTTTTGACATGCTTCAACTCTGTTTTTGGCTGGTTGGGTCACTTGTTGCTTGCTTCTTGCACTTGTAGTGTAATTATGCTTACTAGCCTAACATGCCTAATGAGTTAGCCTATCATTGTAGCTTGTGTTAGCTTAACTCCAACACATTTTTGCTACTGTTTTGACATGCTTTAACTCTGTGTTGTGTGGTCTTGGTCATATGACTCATGCTTTGTATGGTTGTAATGTAAAGGCCTTTACTTGCTTTGTGTTTTAAGGCCCCTAACATGCTTTACTTGTAATGTTTGCATGGTATAGCATCATTTAGCTTGTGATTTTAGTGCATATACCTCTGTCATACTCTCACCTTTTTCACTCTTTCATTACTTTTGAGAGTTGTGCGTTATACCTTGCTTGCGAGCCAACATGCATGTATGATTTTCTTGTCTTTTGTGCCTAGCTTTTAGCATGATTTAGCTACTAATTTGGCATGTTTTAGCTCTGTCCAGAGCTGGTTTGGTCATTTAAGTTGGATATTGCATGCCTCTAGTGTAGTATTCTTCACTAGTTTCAATGCTTTTGGCCCTTAACATGTTGTGCATGTGTTGCTTGCATGTTTAGCATTATTTGTCATGCCATTTCAGCACTAAAAGTCTGCAACCTCCCTCATTTCTTCATTTTTCCATTTGTTTTGAGAGTTGGTTAACCTTAGGTTGTGTTTAAGCTTGAGATAGAGCTTGTGCTCAATGGCTTTAACTCTCTTTTGAGGGTTCCTCCTAGCCAAAGGCATGAGCTCTCTCATGTCTTAAGTCATCCAATGGTTAAACCCTCTCCCGAGGACAATCACTTGGACTTAACCGGTTAATGAATGGCTCGGTAATGTAAAATGTGTAAACAAGAATTGAGCAAAGTAAAACTTCTGCAAGATAAGCATTTGTGTTGCATTGCATGTGTTTGGATCGGACGTTAATCCAAACACAAGAAATGCGAGACGTTTCATACTCATAGTGATGAAACGTGTCATGTTTCTTGGTCTCCGTTACCTTTGATCATCCATGATAAGGTAGTGGACTTGAGTCTTTGTTTTGTGCATTTATTGAAAGTGTACAAGTTGGATCCTTAGCCATCATGCATAAAAAATGCTTGATTGGTGGTTTTGGATTCAATAGCCCCCCTCTTTTGATGTTTTGAGATGATAAGGAGAGGGTACAGTACAAACATGTCCTCGAAAAACCCTCCCTTATCCTCTGTGTGTGCTCTATTGCAGTTTGGTGAATCAGCACACCAGTGGCCAGTAGTGCTTCATCATTGGCCGGTAGTGCTTCATTTTTGGACGGCAGGGCCCACCCTTGGCCGGTAGATGGCCGGCAGCAAGCCCTTATGGCCAGCCGGCCACTGGTGCACTTCCCAATAGTTATTTGGTAAGGTTCAGCAGAAAGTTCTTGGAGACACCCTGCAAACAGAGCCTCTCAAAAGCAAACCGGTGGGCTTTTCATGGCGAAAACTAAATGCATGCATGTTCAACTTCTTTAAACAGAGCTGAGGCAGTGTCGTTTAAAGCTTTTCTTGTTAGATAGCATGAATTTGTAATTTAATTAATTACTATGCCAATTAGTTAAGTGTTGTAATTATTAGTAAGTAGTTTACTAGTTATTCAATTTGGTTGTGTAATAATTAGTCTAATTAGTTTAATTAGATTAGTTTAATTAGCTTACCTTAGAGTAGCTTAGCTTATTCATTCGGACCCTCCTTCGCGAGGGCATAATGTTGTAATAAGTGTGCGTGTGTGCATGTCTTCCAACCCCACGTCTTTCTTCCTTTTATTTATTCGCTTTTGATGGTTAGATTAGGGCACGTTTTGATTAGCATACCTTATGCTTGCATGTTTGCATCATTCATCTGTATTGCATGCACCGGGCTCGGCGCATCATTCAAACTGCATTGTATTTCAATAATTCTTTGAATATATGTATCAAATTGTTGCATTCAATATGCCATCTTAGATAGCCGAGCCTATTTAGTTGCATTATTGCATGTGTTGCATTAAGCATCTTAAACATAGTTAGGATCATGCATTGTTTCTAACTAGTTTTCTGTTTTGGCTTGGAGTACACTGTAAGTTTTGTGCTTTAGCATACTTGCATGAGTGTGAATGTTGCCACGATAGCATGCTTGCCATAAGGCTATGTGCTTATATGCTAAACTGCAAGAATGCCTGTGGATGGAGGCTTTATTACTTGAATTGGAACAATTCATTAAATATGAGTTTTAAGCCCACTTTGCGAAGTGACAAATCATGTTTTAAGCCCACTTGAGGGTGGCAAATCCGCACTTTAGCCCACTTGAGGGTGGCACTTTCAAAACCATTTTCGAAAACAAACATGAGTTGTTTTGTTCCAATTCTTGCGATTTAGTCTATACTTGTATGCTGTGCGCATCACATAGTAAAGTTAGCTAATAACCAGAATAAGAACACATGTGTTTATAAAACAACATATCATGCTTCGTAGAGGCCAATCCTTTGATTGGGCGAGCAGGGGTGCTCATTTCAGAACTTTCCCTTCTTTTACCCAAGTTCCCGAGCCAAGGCAACTTTGGTGATGACGGACACGTGGCCTTTGGTACGAGTCAGGGTTTCCTAAATTTCCAAAAAATAAAATATTTAGGTGGCGACTCTGTAATCTGGCAAAGCAGTCCAGTTTTGGCAATATTTGATTTAAAATATGATTTTCCAAAATGATTTGCCAGATTGGACTCTTTGGTGTTTATCAGTCTCACATTGCACTTTGTGAGATTAGATTTAGAACCGTGACAGGGGTCCGAACTGTAGGACCAATCTGCGCCTTCTTCGAAAGGGGGGGCGCGCGAAGAAAGTCAAGCCTTCAGGAAGGTTTTGACTATCTGAGTTTTAGTTTGCTCGAATGGTATTTTGATCGCTTGAGTGATCATTCATTTCTCCTAATTTTAGTGTTTACAGTTTGAACTTCTAGGAGTAGGGCTTTCTTCGCTGGAGCGGTGTTTTGGTCGCTCGAGCGGTCTGTTCTACAGGGATAATCTTCTGGAAGTTTGGTTTCTTTGCTTAAGCCTAGATTTGGTCGCTCAAGCTGTGTATTGTGTCTAATGCTCGAGTGGTGTTTTGGTCGCTCGAGCTGTCTATTCGTATAAAGTTGCGAGAACTTATCTTCTGACTCACTTTTCTGATTTCTCTCTCTCTCTCTATATATATATATATATAAAGTAACTGAACCCATTTTCTGTCATCTCTCTTTAATTCACTCTGTAAAACTTTCAATCTACTACAATCTGTGAATTTCTCCACTCTAGTGCTTTGGAATTAAAGGTAGAGCTTGAGGAGAGGAGTGTTTTAACCTGAAAAAGTTTGAGCTTCATCTCCGTTAATTTGGGTGTTGATCTTCTCTTCTTCTTCTTGTCCTTTAAGGTAGGGGTTTCTTTAATGTTTTGTGTGATATTTAGATTCGTTATGTGCTCCTTCAATAGAGTAGCACTTTAAGGGATTTGGGTTTGAATTGATTTATAAAAGAGGGGTTTTGGAATGATTTTCTTTAAAATGTTCTTAGGTTGTGAAGGATGATATTGAAATTTGAGGGAAATTGCTTGCAAAATGAGAAACATAAGTTATTTTTCCAAAAAATGGAAAATTCTTGTGAATCTTGATTTTGAACAAACAGGAAAAAGTCAATAAGATTTTGAAACAAAGTTATGATTCTTGTTGGAATTGGGAAAAAGGGGAGTTTGAGCATGTGATTGCTATTCTTGTGTTGAAATTTTGAGATTATGAATGATATATGTCTCTTGAAAGCTTTACATATATTGAATAGAGATATCTGTTTTGGTTATCAGTGGAGAATAACATTGATTGTTGTAGCAATTGCATGTAAGTTAACAGAAATCCATTCACTCATGCATTCCATTTGAACATTGGTTTTATACTTATGTATTGAAAAACATTTGTTTTGAGAAAAACGGGTGAATATCTTAGTAAATCTGGTTAGGGGGTGTGGTTGTGGTTATTTATGTTGGCCTTTGTGCCCTTAGTGAAAGTCCAGAAACTTGTGCAGTTAGGTGCCAATCCTTTCGGTTAGTACCGGTAAAATAGCTTTTGGTAGTGCTTTTATAGCCTACTTGCAGACACGTACTTAGAGATTCCCAATGTGTGTATTTACTGCCTTGTTTTCTATTCTAAAGCAATGGTTTATCTATTGTGATTTTAAACTTGGTATAGCATTGTTTGAAAAGGAAAAATGCATGTTTTGGTAATGACATTCGTTTACATTTACCATATGACTTTGTTAAGCATCATATAGATCATTAAATCTATCTTTATGAAGCTTTAGCTCACCCTATTTGGAAAATGACTTTCAAGTATTGATGATATACCTCCGCTAAGGGGATAGCTTGGGAAGACAGTAGAGCTGGACACTCATTTTTGTTTTGTAAATTAATTTTGTGCAAATCTAGGGCATTACCTGTATTGGGCTTCAACCCACTTTTGTTGTAACCAAGTGATGTCTCGAAAATTTGTAGCTATTACTGCATGAACTTATCTTTATTTTCTTTTGTGTCAATATATATATATGTCACATGCTATAGATTCATAATCTAGGATTGATAAATGTATTAATCCATGTGACGTCTTGTTGTAATGTTTTAAGGAAATCAATGAATGAATGATGGTTCCGAAAATGTTTTCGATATTAAATGATTGAGATTGGAAAACTTTCACTTGTATGTTTGGTAACTATGATGCATATGGATTACTGTTATTTTCAAGGCGTTACAACTTAGTATCAGAGCTTATTGGGTTTGAATATGTTGGGCTCATGGGATATGGTTGTTATATATTTATTTCACGTATTAAAGAGGTAATTAATCGGATATCAGATAGATTCAACGAGTTAATTCAGATTATCTGGTGTTGATATTTTTGAGGCATTACAATGAACATATAGTCTAGTAGAGAACCTAATAATTCTAATTAGTATGGTGCATTATATGTATATGATCATGAATGCTCCACATAATACATATAACAATAGTGTTCACTTATTGATATCCAAAATATGCATAAAGATAGGTACTCTTTTCTCAAAATGTTGTTATTTATCATCCAAGGGAGCAATCAAAACCCTCAACTTTCCATATGTTCAATGTAGTTTTTAAGAATTTTATCACTTTCGACATTTGAAAACCATTTTCAAAATATTCTCAAATTCAATAAGATAAACCAATAAAATAACTTGACGGTTATACGACAACTTAGAGATAGTGTAACCATGTGACTTATAGGTAAGCTCTCAATGAACTAAGACATTAAAAATCTCACTAGGACCATCACCACATACTCCAACTCATAATGCTCTCAAGGACATCTATCATATTTTATGGCCAAAGGTGCAAGGGCAGACAAAGCAAACATCACAATATAACTCCAAATGTAAATGACGGTAGTAACAACACGTACTCCCATATTTTATTCGCCACTGGCATGAAAGGAGAATGCTACATCCCTTATATCACAACGCATATACGAAATTAAACTAAACAATAACATCATATAAGAAAACTCGGCTTCGTCAAGCCACAATCATCTATAGTACCAGGTGGTAGTTGGATGGAATTTAAAACCCATCATTAGAAGCTTATCCACTTTATGAGAGGCTAGCTGGAGGGAATTTAGAATCCATCATTCGAAGCGTAGCCACTTTATCAGGCACTAGCTGGAAAGAAATTGGAACCTCTCATTAGAAGCACACCCCACTATACTAGGCTCTAGTTGGAAGGAAATTAGTACCTCTCATTTGAAGTGCAAACCACTTTACCGGGTGCTAATAAGAAAGAACTTAGAACCTCAATATAACACTTTCGTTACATCACACAATTATAAACCACAACAATTCCACATAATTAATCAATCAAAACTACACAACACAGGGTTTCAATTCACCTAACTTCACATCCATTCTACAACAAGCAATGCAATTCTCCACTGATTGTCAAAACAGATATTTCTAAAAAATTATGTAGAATAACGTGTGACTCAACCAACCACATCATATCGGCAATACTTACAACAATGCTTGCAACTTTTATTCTCATTAATGACATCAAGTTCTAAACTCATCAGTTTATATTAATCATAATTATCTTTATTACCTTTAACATTCCTGTATTTTATAATTCAATTCATCGCATTTCCAATTTTCTCATCATAAATTATGTAAATACTAGTTTCATTAATTGATGTCAACCAACATCATTTTCATTAATCCATTCCAACTTATCAATCATAAGGTATAATCAAGAACAACTTAAAGTGTTACTCTTAATGGTTTCAAATATATATAATGTGACATTTTGAAAGCACCGCTCGAGCGAAGATAGAGGGCATCCAATAGTTTTGTAGGTTAGGGTGGACCGCTTGAGCGACCATTAGTTTGCTCGAGCAAAGATGCGGGGCTCCCAGTATCTCATTTTGCAGACAAAAATACTGAGAAGCTGATTCACCGCTAAAGTAATGAAAAGACCGCTCACCGGTCTGCGTGAAATCAACAATTTTAAAAAACACCCTCTAGATCATTTATTCACTTTTTTTTTTTATTTCTATCTTCTTTCTCCTCTCCCTCTTTCTAAAAACCTTAAGTTTCTTACCTCAAATCTCTCACATTTCTCTAAGATCTAGCCTAAATCACTTGCAAGGAGTGAAGTTCACATGAAGATCATCCTCTCCACTGATTGAATCTTGATTTTGTGAAGGATTCTTCTTGAAGTCTTGCTTTCTTGTCCTTTTCTTGAGGTAGGGTTACTTTTAACTTAGTATCTCTTTGATTTGAAGATGTTTACGTGGTATGATTGTAAATATAATACTTGATTTAAAGATTGAGTGAGGTAAAACTTGTATTTGACAAAAAGGGAAATTTTATTTGACTATTGTTGGAGATTTACTCAACCTTTCATAGAGTATGATTATTGATGTTGGAAATTTGTATATTTATGAAAATAAAGTAAAAGCCCCAAAATTATTGAAACCCTAATTTTGATATTGATGAATAGTGCTATTATGACTAATGTTACCTTTAATTTTTGGAATTTATGAATGATTAGAGGATGAAAGTTATGGATGGTAATAGTTGAATTGAGATTGTGATTTAGATAGAAATGAAATTATAAATTCTGCTTTTGTATTTATTTATTTATTATTATTATTATTTTGTGATATTGGAAACTGGTTCTTTTGAAAAATGGTTCAAAGAGAGGTAACTTGAGTATGAGTTCGAGGTAGAGAGTCAAGTTAAAGAACTTGTGTTGTGTTGGTACCTGCAGTAGGAGTCAAGGTGTCCAATTGCCCTATTTGCGCATATCACCGGACGAATGTGGAAAAATGCTTTTGGGTGTCCACTGGTTCTGTCGTATAATAGTCAGCAAAAGTGAAAAAACGGATGATTTTGGGTACCCACGTCCTACCGTATTGTTATCGATAAATGTGGGGAATATTTTTGGTTACAAATGTGTATATATATATATATGTGTATGTGTTGGGACTCCTACAAGGGATTCATGACTTGTTTACTCGCCTATATTGATAAAGATTTTCTTGCAATGAGCATAATTGTTTTACTTATTCATTTTAAATGTTCAAACTTAAATCCTGAATTATTATTTTCAGAATTATAATCGTGCCATGCACGTTTTCAAACGATTAGATACCTTATTAAATGTATCTTTACTGGGCATATAGCTCATCCCTATCTGACTTTTAGAAACTGGTGACGTGCCACCATAGCAGTGACCTGGAGTTTACATTTTGTTTTTGGTTGGGAATTGTGGCTCAAGGAAAATAAATTGTGAAGCCGTGTGACGGGCATTTAGAAATTTATTTTGTTGTATATGGTTCCATCTTAACTTTTGTATGCCTCTATGGCAATGACTTTTGAATTGTCTTCTAGCTTATTAAACTAGAAAATGGACTTGAATTGTCATTCGTGTGTAGACCTTGGAATTTGTAATTCGAAATCTTAGTTCAATGAGAAAGAAGATTTTGTGGTACTTGGCTATGCTTGGTTGTTGTATGTTCATGTGATATATTTCACGGCATTACAAGTTGGTATCAGAGCTAACCGGACTTGAATACATGGAGCTCGTGGGAAGTGGCTTTACCATATAGGGCTATCATGTTAGCAATGGATGGTAGTTTGCTTTGTGTGTTTTACCTATTTGTGTGATTATGTGGGTATGGAGTTGATCTTTTGCGATATGACTTGTGTTTATTGCAGTTATTGAAATCCTTTTGGAAAGGCACCTAATCAATTCTTTTTGTACCAGGAGCTCCTTGAGTGCCATAGGACTAGTCTGAATCTTGAGAGAGTAACTCGTGTGTGCTATATGTGTTTATGTGACTATGTGGTGTGCTTTATGTGACATAGACATCTACATAGGTGTGTTTCTAACTTGTGTGTGACATGTGAGTTGACATATAGAGTATGGATTGTGCATTAAATCCTTTCTCCTTATCTCTATATAGGATGTCTGGACGTGGTAGAGGTCGTGGTAGGCCACATAGAGGTAGCTGGGATATGCCTGCTCAACAAGATCTATCTCCACAAGAAGAAGGGATGGAATAGAATTACGCGGCAGCCCTACTGGCTCGAGATGCAATGGGGGCCTTGGCTAGGGAGATGGCAGGGACTCTCAAAGAGTCCATGGAGATACTTAGAGTTGAGCAAGCGGCTAGGACAGCAGAAGAAGAAACTAGAGCTTCTTTTTTGAAAAAAGAGTTCTTTTGTTCAAATCTTGCCAAGTTTAGTGGTGGACATGACCCAATAAAAGCGGATGAGTGGTTTGAACAAATTGTAAAATCCTTTGAGATCTTGGATATCAGTGAGGACAAATTGCGGGTGGCATTAGCAGCTTATCAGTTGAAGGGAGAGTCCGGACATGGTGGAAGAATGTCAAGAATATAGTTGAACATACTTGGGAGGCTTTCATACACGCATTACGAGAAAAGTTTCTCCCTTCCACTAATAGGGAGTGATTGAGGAAACATTTTGAAGAGTTAAGACAGCTCGATACACCTGTGGCCAAGTTTGGAACCACATTTACAAGCTTATCTCGTTTTGCACTTGAACTAGTGGCAACAGAAGAATGTCAATGCCTAGAATTTAAGAAGCAACTAAGGCCAAAAATTTTAATGAAAGTGGTAGGCAATATGATTCTTGATTACGACCGTCTAATGAAAACTACAGCACACGTGGAAATCATGATGGAGGCAGAGGAAACAAGGTAGAGATTGAAGAGGGGTGGACATTCTAAGTCTTGAGGCAACTTCGGCTCTTCTAAAAAGTCTAAGGGTTCATCATCACCATTTTAGTCACCCCCACAACAGACCAAATCTTCCGAATTGGTGATGGGTGGAAATTTAGGAAGCACGGGTCGAATCCGTGGTGCATGTTGTAGATGTGGCCAACTAGATTACAAAGCTGCGGAGTGCAAACAGAAAGGTGAACTACAATCTCAATCAGTTTGTTCTCATAATTAGTCTCAGAATAGGAGTCAGTCACCATCTTGTTACCAATGTGGTCAACCAGGACATTTAAAGAAGTTTTGTCCACAGAAAGTAGGGTCAACAAGTGTAACAGGGTCTCGCCAGTCAAGAGGTTTCCATATGGGCCAAGGACAGAGACAATCTTATCAATTGGTCCAGTTAGACCAGGCATCTAAGGCAGCATATGAAGCCACATCTGCACAATCAACACATCAAAATTATGTTTAAAGAGGTGATATAGGAGAGCAGAGATCACAGGGAAGGATGTATGTCGTCACCGCATCAGAACAGTCTTCAGGACCGTCTGTTGTGAGAGGTACTTATCTCATCTTCAATAACTGGGCTAGTGTGTTGATAGATATTGGGGCATCCCATTCATTTATAGAAACTGCATTTGCATCCTTGTTGGGGTTAGAAAGTGAACAATTAGAGTCTCCACTTACGATGGAATCACTTGTTAGGAGTAAAGTTATCTTCAACCGAGGATGTTGTGGGTGTGTCGTTGAGGTCGCTAGTTGGCAGATTCCTTTTAGTTTTGTATTGTTAGATATGTTGAATTTTGATGTTATTCTCGGTATGGATTGGTTGTATTCTTACCGGGCTATTATCGATTGTTATCATGGGAAAGTTACAGTATGTACGTTGAGCAGTGATTGTTTTACATTTTTAGGAGATAGGAGCAATAGATCTTTACTCTCATGGTAATACCCAAGTGATCGGGGTGAATTTAGATATCTTTTGGCAACCTTCTTAGAAGATGGAAGTGGTAAGGTTCGAGATAAGTTTCCGAGGGTAGTTTGTGAGTATCCCGATGTCTATCTCGAAGACCTCACTGAGTTACTCCCTCATCAGGAGGTCGAATTCTCTATAGACTTACCAGGTACAACACCTATCTCTTTGTCGCCTTGTAGATTTGCTCCAGTTGAATTGGTGGTTTTGAAGGAATAGTTGCAGGAGTTGCTAAGTAAGCGCATCATACGCCCTAGTACGTCACCTTGGGGAGCTTTAGCTTTGTTTGCATTAGAATAACGATGGGTCATTGAGATTATGCATAGATTATCGTAAATTGAACCAAGTTACGGTTAAGAACAAATACCCCTTGCCAATGATAGATGATCTTTTTGATCAACTCAAAGGTTCCTGTTATTTTTCGAATATAGATTTAAGGTCAAGGTACTATCAGATACGAGTTTGGGAGGAGGACATTCCTAAAACCGCATTTCATACGAGATATGGTCACTATGAATTCTTGGTTATGCCATTTGGTGCACCAGCTACCTTTGTGGACTTGATGAACCAAATCTTCTGAGAGTTTCTTGATAAATTGTGGTCATTTTCGTGGATGACATCCTTGTCTTTTCGCCATCTGAAGGGAAGCATGAAGGGCGCCCCCGTGGTGTTTTATGAATCCTTAGAGAACATTGCTTGTATGTAAAACATGAGAAGTGTGAGTTTTGGCTTTTAGAGGTGAAGTTCTTGGGCCATGTAATCTCTGGAGATGGGGTTATGGTGGATTCCACAAAGATAGAAGCAGTACAAAATTGGGAAGAACCCAAAAACACTTGCGAAATTCATAGTTTCTTGGGTTTTGCCAGTTACTACCGCCGATTTGTAAAGAATTTCTCTTCCATAGCATCACCCTTGACGAGATTGACTCGTAAAAGAGTAAAGTTCATTTGGAGTGAAACTTGTGAGAAATTCTTTCAGGAACTAAAACTTAGATTGACTACCGCCCTTATCCTTATCATTCCAGAACGTGGCTTGGGGTATACTGTGTGTTGTGACGCCTCTAAGGAAGGGTTAGGGTGTGTTTTAATGGAAGAACATGGCTTAGGGTATACTATTTTAATGTGAGACCATACGGAATGGAAGGGACACTATATTCAGAATGGTATGATTATTTATTAATATTGTCGATGGTTTTATTGTAATTATTCTAGGGTGTTACAACTTGGAATCAAAGTGTACCGAGTTTGAATACTTTGGGTACAAGTGTAGCTCGACTTTCTTCGCACCCCCTTTCGGAGAGCTCGAATTGGTCTTACAGTTCGGACTCCTGTCATGGTTCTGAATCTAGTTTCACAAGTGCAATGTGAAACTGATAAACACCAAAGAGTCCAATTTGGCAAATCATTTTGGAGAATCGATTTCGAATCAAATCATGCCAAAACTGCACTGCTTTGCTAGATTACAGAGTTTCCATCTAAATATTTTATTTTTGGAAAATTTAGGAAACCCTGACTTGTGCCAAAGGCCACATATCCGTCATCACCAAAGTTGCATCGGCTCGGGAACTTGGGTACGAGAGGGGAAGGTCCTGAAATGAGCACCCCCGCTAGCCCGATCAAAAGATCGACCTCTACTAATCATGATATGTTGTTTTATAAACCTCATGTGTTCTTATCTCGGTTATTAGCTAACTTTACTATGTGACACACACAAGCAAGTATAAACTAAATCGCAAGACTTGGAACGAATTCAACTCATGTTTGCTTTCGAAAATGGTTTGAATTTTCCACCCTCGAGTGGGCTAAAACATGGATTTGCCACCCAACAAGATGGGCTTAAAACATGATTTGCCATTTTGCAAAGTGGGCTTAAAACTTACACTCGTTGAATTGTTCTAATTCAAGCAACAAGCCTTCATCCACAGGCATTCATGCAGTTAATCATTTAAGGAAATAGCCTCATGGAAAGCATGCGAAACATGGCAACACTCACATTCATGCTAGTATGCTAAAGCGTAAAAGCTTACAGAGTACTCCAAGCCAAAACAAAAGCTAGTTAGAAACAATGCATGATCCTAACTATGTTAAGATGCCTAATGCAGCACATGAAATAATGCGATTAATAGGCTTGGCTACTAATATGGCATATGAATCGATTTGATGACATGCTTTTAAACACGTATTCAAAGAATTGTTGAAATACAATTGAGTTTGAATGATGCGTCGAGCCTCGGTGCATATGAGAGAAATGAATGATGCAAACATGCAAGCATAAGGTATGCTAATTGAAACATGACCCTAATCTAACCATCGAAAGCAATTAAATAAACGGGAGAAAGACGTGAGGTTGGAAGACATGCACACACACACACACACACTTATTACAATATTGTGCCCTTGCGAAGGAGGGTCCGAATGAATAAGCTAAGCTACACTAAGCTAAGCTAATTATTACAAAATGAACTAATTAACTATTCTAGCTAGTTAATTATTATAACACAATTGAATAACTGGCTACGCTAACTACTAGTAAAGCAATTTAAACGGCCTTGAGGGACAAGGGATGCATGCATGCTCGGTTGCTTCACCCGAAAATGCCCTTGCCTTGCCATCAGATGCCTCTGTTTACACTCGCTTGATTTTAGAAAATTGCACCAACTTCCAAATTGCCTCTGCTCCAACACAGGAACACATTTGCACAAAAATTCAGTGGTGGCAAGTCGGCCACAAAAAGTGGTTGTCGGCCACCTTAACTGGCTAGTCGGCTTGTTTAAGTGGTCGGTCGGCTACTTCAAGTGGCTGATCGGCCACCCCATTTTCTGGACTTCTGCTTTTGCTGCAACAGAGAGCAACAGAGGCAAAACAAAGCATTTTCAAGTAATGTATGTACTGCTACACTCCTTATCATTTCTTAAGCTCAAAAGAGTGTAGCTCTCGGTTCTCAAACCATCAACCAAGCATTTTCAATGCATGATGGCTAGAAAACTAAGCATGTACAAGCTTAATGAATGTACAAACAAGACCAAAACAGCCAACACCCTATCATGCATGATCAAGGGTGTCGGTGACCAAGAAAAATGACACGTTTTGTCACTTTGTGTATTAAACGTTCCATTTTTCTTGTGTTTCGATTAACGTCTGATCCAAACACATGCAATGCAACACAACATGCTTAACTTGATCAAGCTTTACTTGTCATGTTTTGTTTACACATTTTACATTACCGATTAGTCATTTAACCGATTAAGTCCAAAGTGAGTGTCCTCTAATGAGAGAGGGGTCGACCAAAGGATGACTTAAGACATGAGAGAGATCATGCTGTTGGTTAGTAGAAACCCTCAAAAAGGATTAAAACCATTAAGCACAAGTCTCAATCTCAAGCTTAAACACAACCTTAAGGCTAACCAACCTCAAAGAAAATGGAAAAGTGAAGAAATGAGGGAGGTTGTAGATATTTCAGTGCTAAAATGAGATTCAAAATGACACTAAATCATGCAAGCAACACATACAAGACATGCTTAAGAGCCTAAAAGCATTAAGCTAGTGAAGATCACAACACCATAGGCATGCAATACAAGCTTCAAAGGGCCAAACCAACTCTGGACAGAGTTAAAATATGCCAAAACAATGGCTAAACTTTGCTGAGATTGAGGCACAAAAGGCTATAAAAACATGCTCACGTGTTAGCTTGCAAACATGACTCAAGGCACAACTCTCAAAAGCAATGAAAGAGTGAAATGAATGAGCATCTGACAGAGCTATGATGCACTGAAATCACATGCAAAATGATGCTACAACATGCAAGCAACTCAAACACTTCATGCTTAAAGCCTTAAAACAATGAGCTAGTGAAGACCATTACACTATAGCCATGCAATACAAGCCTTGAAGGACTTAACCAGCCCAAAACAGAGTTAAAGTAGGCCAAAATGGTAGCTAAAACACGCTAAAGTTAAGCTAACACAAGCTAGAATAATAGGCTAAATCATGAAGCATGCTGGACTAGTAAGCACAATTGCACTACCAGTACAAAAAGCAAGCAACAAGTGCTCCAACCAACCTAAAACAAAGCTAAAACATGCCAAAATAGAGCCTAAAACATGCTTGAACTAAGCTAACACAAGCTACAAAATCAAGCTAATATGTGAAGCAACCTAGGCATGGAAGTAAGACACAAGGAGAGGAGGCTAACCCCTCCTATTTTGGACTTCAAGAGTTGATTTTTAGCATTGAAATAACTCTGAATTTTAGTGGTTAAAAAGGCCAAAATTTTTTATTCAAAGGTGATAAGAAATGGCACAAAAGGCTTCATAAGCCAAAGAGCAAAAAGGGGGAAACAACCCCCTAACCCACCTAGACCTAAACTACCATTTTTAAACCTTAAAAATAGATTTATTTATTTTTTTATAGTTGAAAAACCAGGTCAAAATAGTGTAAAAAGATTGCCAAGCAATTGATTAAAACAAAGTCTACAAGGCAAGTTCTTTACCTCTTGAAGCATAGCATAAAATCAGTCACAATTTTGAGCTAAAACCAGCCTTAGGAGCTCAAACTAAGCCTCAAAGAACCTCAGCTCCAAGATGAAGATGTTTGGTTAAAGGTCTTAGTGCAAAAGTGTAGAGAATTCTAACTATCAAGCACAAAATAAGAAGAGAGAGAGAGAGAGAGAGAGAGAGAGAGAGAGAATTCTAGAGAGAGAGGGAGAAATTTGCTCAAAATTGTCTAACCTCTCCAAATGGAGGAGAGACCCTCCATTATATAGAAAATCAAGCCAAAGGCTTGCATTCATCCCTCCATACATGTGTATGGAGATGGCATTCAGTGAACAACAGCTGGTACAACTGGCTAAGAAAATATCTAAAAAAGGAGAAAAATACCTCACCTAGCCGACCGACCACTTCAAGTGGTCGACAAAGAGGAAAAGTGGCCGACAAGGCCCCTCCTCCTTCCATGCAAAAGGCACTAAGGTTTGGTAGATAAGGGTTTTATCCGCCCTAGTACTTCCCCTTAGGGAGCACCGGCTCCATTTGCCAAGGAAAATGATGGCACACTGGGACCCTTGTATAGATGATTTGTTTGACCAGTTGAAGGAGTCTTGTTGCTTTTCTAAGAGAGACTTGAGATCGGGCTATCACCAATTGAGAGTGAAAGATGAGGATATCCAAAAAATGACATTCCATACGCGGTATAGCCATTATAAGTTCTTAGTGATGCCTTTTCGGTTAACCAATGCACCAGCCTTGTTTATCAATTTGATGAATCAGATTTTTTGGGAGTTCCTAGACCGTTTTGTGGTTGTCTTCGTGGATGAAATCTTGATTTACTCACCCTCCGAGGAGGAACACAAGTAACACGAGTAACACTTACGAGTTGTGCTTGAGTTGCTTAGAGCCCACAAATTGTATGTTAAGTTTAGGAAGTGTGAATTCTAGTTGAAAGAAGTGAAGTTCTTAGGCCATGTGGTATCCGAGGAAGGGGTGACTATAGACTCTTCCAAGATAGAAGCAATACAAGATTGGAAACAACTTAAGAATGTCTTTGAGATTCATAGTTTCATGGCGCTAACCGGGGTATTACCGTCGATTTGTGTAAGATTTCTCTAAGTTGGCCTCACCTTTGACTAGACTAGCAAAGAATGAAATCAAGTTTGCATGGAATAAGACTTATGAGAAGTCATTCCAAGAGCTTAAGGTTAGACTTACCACAACTCCAGTGTTGATTATTCCAGAGAGGGGTTTGGGCTATATTGTGTATTATGACGTATCTCGGGGAGGTTTGGGTTATGTCTTAATGCAAGAAGGAAAGGTAGTAGCTTATGACTCACGTCAGTTGAAAACACATGAGAGAAATTATGCTACTCAAGACTTAGAGCTAGCAGTAGTGATCTTTGCCTTGAAGATTTGGAGGCATTACTTGTATGGTAAGAGATTTGAGGCCGTTTCAGATCATAAGCATTTGAAGTATCTGTTTTCACAGAAAGATTTAAATTTAAGGAAGAGAAGATGGATAGAGTTTATGGATGATTATGATTTTGAATTGCATTATCATCCGAGAACGGCTAATGTAGTGGCTAATGCCTTGAGTAGGAAATCCTTTAGTAATGTAGCTAATATTGCCATCCGAGAATGGGAGATGTTGGGTGCTATTGGCGAGTTTGACTTGCATCTTGGCAGGTCCGTTGAGTTGGCAGCTTTGTTTACAATAGTTGCACAACCTACATTAGTGAGTAGAGTTATGGGAGGCATGAAGGGGTGATCACGAGGTAAAAACCCTCCAGGAGAAAATCTCTAGTGGAAAGGTAGAAAAGGGGCATGAATGTGTATTTTGACTCGAGTGTTAGATATCTTGACCGTCTTTTCATGTCGGAGTCTTGGAAAGAGGAAGTACTTTGAGAGTTTCACCATTCACGCCTTGTGGTGCACCCGGGAGGCACAAAGATGTATCACGACCTTAGTCGTCAGTTTTGGTGGAAAGGGATGAAGAAGGATATAGCTATGTTTGTATCAAGGTGCTTTACTTGTCAGCAAGTGAAGGCTAAGCATCAGAGACCAACGGGTTTATTGCAACCCTTGCCTATAGCCGAGTGGAGTGAAAACATGTCACGATGGATTTTGTTATGGGTCTTCCAAGGACTCAACGGGGTAACGATGCCATTTGGGTGATAGTTGATCGGTTAACTAAGTTGGCACACTTTGTACCTATGCGCTTGAGTGACTTAATAGATTATCTTGTCGGCCTATATCTTAGGGACACTATTTGACTTCATGGGGTCCCTGTGACTATCGTCTCGGATAGAGATCCACGTTTTATGGCTTGATTGTGAAAGAGCCTATAGAATGCTTTGGGCACTAGACTGAATTTTAGTACCATTTATCATCCTCAGACTAACGGGCAGTTAAAGCACACCATTCAGATCCTCAAGGATATGCTTCGGGGTTGTGTTCTTGACTTTAAGGGGTTGTAGGAGAGGCACTTACCCTTAGTAGAGTTTGCCTATAACAATAGTTTTCAGGCGAGCATTGGTATGACACCTTTTGAGGCCTTGTATGACCGACCGTGTAGATCTCTTGTGTGTTAGGCCGATGTGGGTGATGCACCTATGATAGGTCCTGAGTTAGTTACGGAAATAATGGAGAAGGTTGCGCTTATTCGTAAGAGATTGATCACGACTCAGAGTCGGCAAAAGAGTTATGCCGACAGTAGGAGGAGACCATTGTCCTTTAAGGTAGGAGATCATGTCTTTTTGAAAATATCACCTAGACGGGGTTTGATGAGGTTTAGGAAGAGCCAGAAGCTGTCTTTTAGACTTATTAGGCCTTTTGAGATCCTAGAGCGGATTGGGGGGGTAGCTTATCGTTTGGCCTTGCTGCCACAACTTTTTGGGGTTCATGGCATGTTTCATACATGTAAGTTCTAGATGTATGTGCCAGATCCATCACACGTGTTGGATTGGACCAAGTAAGAGGTTGATGAGAATGCCTCGTATGAGAAGAGACCAGTTAGAATCTCAGACACTCGAGACCAAGTCTTGCGTGGAAAGCCAATTCCTTTGGTAAAGGTGTTGTGGAGACATCACAGGATTGAGGAAGCAACTTGGGGGCATAAATTGGAAGTTCGTGAGAAATATTCGGACTTATTTGTTGATGTTTGAATATGTATTGGAACTTTTGTTATGTTGATTTAGTATAAACATTGTATATGTTTTGAAAACGTGAATTGTATATTTAGTAATGAGAATGTGTTTATCATGGTGATGAGAATGAATGACTGGTGGATGCGAGATGGTGTTAAATTTGATTTACCATCATTGTTGCAATTGGCTTAAGCATGGTTTTGCTGTTTGATTTAAAATTTTAGGGACAAAATTCCTTAAGGATGGGGGTTATAGCGATTCTGGTTTAGACTCAATCCGTTGATGTTTGGGATCTGGGTTTCATTGTCTCATATAGTTGTTCTTGTCTAGTTTCACTTCTTCCTCATTAAGTTTGGCTGTTGGAGTGTTTTGGTTGTGTTTGGAATAGGTTGGTAGCTTGTTGGTCCAAATTGTTGTTGCCCAGATTTTGGCTTCTTCGCTCGAGCGTCACTTTTTACGCTTAAATGGTAATTGTGAACTCTCAGTACTTTTGAAAGCCTGCAGAGATATTAGGAGTTGGCATTCTTTGCTTGAGTAACACTTCTTGCGCTTGAGCCATGTTAGCTCGAGCAACCTTTGTTGAGCTCGAGCAATGGTCTTCTGTCTGTAAAACTTTTAGGAGATTGTATTCTTCGCTTGAGCGGTAATTCATGCGGTCGAGCGGTCCCATGTTTTTGTGTTTGGATGCTCAAGCGACACTTCTTGCGCTCGAGCGATCTATGCGTATATCAGATCGTAAAGTCATCTTTTTGAGTCACTTTTTCATCTCTAAACATTTCAAAACCCTATTTTCTCTCACTCTCTCTCTAAAACTCACCTTCTCTCTACAAATACGCCTAGATCCATTGATCTCTTTAGCTGTGTCCCTTTGATAAAGATAGAGTACGACGAGAGCTTCGTTCTAATCGAAGCAAAGTTGGATTTCGGCTTTGTTGTGGTTTCTTCTCTCTCTCTCTCCATGGTCTTCTAGCTTTGAGATAGGGATTTCTCCACACATTCTTATGATTTTTAACTTACCTATATGTGTTTTGAAACAATATTGTGATTTGGGAAAGTTTTGAACAAATCTAGGGTTTTTGGCTAAAATTTAAAAGATGAGTTTTCAAATGGATTCTTGAAAATGATTGTGGGATTAGAAATGAGGTAGAGTTGTGATAAAATTGTTGGTTTTGATACGTGGAATTGATGTTAGAAGAAAAGTGGGTTTTTTTCCCTAAATATATTAAATGTTGATCTTGTATAAGTAATGGAATTGATGGTGGAAATGTGAAATTGGATTGATATTGAAAAGAATGGTAGAGTTGGGTATATATTACCACTCACATCTTGAAATTTGGAAAGTTTATCTTTACGTAAATTAATTATCTATTTAGAGATATTTGTTTTGGGCTATCGATGGAGGATAACTATGATTGTTGTAAAAATTGCATGAGAATTAGGGGAATGGAAACTATTTTCTCATTCATTGCATTGAGCATTGTTGCATACTTAACGTAATTTAAAATGTTGTTTTGAGAAAAAATGGGTGAATACCTTGATGAATCTGGGTAGGAGTGTAGTTGTGGTATTAAGTTGGCCTGTGTGTCCTTGGTGAAAGTCCAAAAACCCGTGAGGTTAGGTGTCGAGCCTTCTGGTTAATACTGGTAAAAATGATAGTTTGGTAGTGCTTGTAGCCTACTTGCAGACACGTCCTAGAGATTCACAGTATTGTATTCATTGCCTTGTTTTCTATTGTAAAGGAAATGATATTATGATTTGAGATATATGATTGGCATTGCACGATTTTGGAAAGAGAAATGAAAATGTTTTGGCACGAGCATTGTGTATACATTCACCTTATATCATTGTTAGGATTCATAAACTGTGTTGGATTATTTCCACTGGGCTTTGGGTCACCCTGTGTGAGAAAACCATTTTCAGGTGTTGATGATATGTCTCCACCAAGGTAATAGCATGGGAGGACTTGGAAGCAAGAGCTTCATTTTGTTGATTTTGTTGTATTTGCTTGTACAAGCCTAGGACTTTCACTGTATTGCATTTAATATCCATTTTGTTGTAACCAAGCATAGTCTTGGAAAGTTGTAAGCCTTTAGAGATTTTCTTAATTGTTTAACTTGTATGTCATATCTTTAACATGTAACACATGTTATAGATTCAAGGTTAGGGCTTATAAATGTATAACTGCATGTGTTATCTTTTGTACTATGAAACCATATGGAATGGAAGGGATATTGTATTCAAAATTGTATGATTGTTTATTAATATTGTGGATGGTTTTATTGTAATTGTTCTAGGGAGTTACACAATTTGAGCCTACATGCCAAACCTTTCATTCAATAAACCCTTGGTGATAATTGTCCACTATCTTCAGGAGCAAAAGAATGGAGGAATTGATAAGGAAGATGATAAAGAAGAAAGAAAAAAATTCAAAAAAAGAAAAAAGAGAAGTAAGATCATGAAAAGGAGCCCACATTGGTACAAATTGTTGACGAAAGAGAATGTAAAAAATATGAAATAATAATTTTGACTGTTCTCTTACATTAAAAAATGAGATAGTGATTCTTACTCATTTTCTTACCTATCCCTAACCTTGTTTGACTAACCCAATTTTTGTGTTTTTATTTTCTGTGTTTATTTTTATTTTTATTCTTATTTTCGGTTGTGTTTTGCAAAAAAAAAAAAAAAAAAAAAAAAAAAAAAAAAACAAAGAAAGAAAAGAATAATAATAAATGGTTTTGTTTTCTTGGTATATGTTTATTTTTATTTTTTTGTTTTATTTTACATTTAACACAATTTTAATTTTCCCAAAATTTTATTTTACATTAAAAAAATTGAAAAAAAAAATACAGCACAATTACAAAAAATACAAAAAACAAAAAAAAAAATTGTTGTTTTTCTTGTTGTGTATATTTTTTTTTTAAATTTTTCTTTCTTTTTAAAAAAAATATTAAGTAAAAAATTTTAGGCGATAATTGTATTGTTTCTTCTTCATTCTGTGCGTGAGGTGATTATGTTTAGATGTAATTTTGTTACCTTAGGATTATAATTTTGTCTTATCATTCCACTATTTCTCATTATAATACTCATTAATTTCATACTCGGTCTTTATCACGTGCACGTCACTACACAGAGATTACTTGACTAATTTTGGGCCACAACCTTTGAAAATCTTGATGTCTAATACAGAGACTATAACCTGTGTGAGTTTTTGAGCTTATCATTATTTTTGGCAGGTTATTTAACATTTATTCTTAATTTTTCTTTGATAGCTCATTATGTCATTGTTAAGTCTCATTATTCTTTCCAATTTGTCAAAAAATATTGAAATCATCATTTTTTATGTCATTTTGTCCTTGCAACATATGGATCGTGCTATATTTTGAGAAATGATTTTAGGCCATCTTTCTTTGTTTGAGCCTTATTAAAAAAATTAAAAAAAAATTAAAATTAAAAATTCTTGTTTCAATTATCTCTTGTACATTGAACCTATATAGAAAAACCTTTTATTCATTTAGTCATTTCCTCCGATGTCTCAAGAATGGATTTTATTTGTTATTTTGGGGGGAAGCTATCTTGTGAGTGGAACAAAGAGATTATCACAAAAAAAAAAAAAAAAAAAAAGTTTACTAAATCACGATGCAATTCTGAATATAGTATCCTTCCATTCATATGCTTCCATTGTACAAAAGGTAACACATGTAGTCATACAAAATAAATAAAACAAAAACAAAAGAAGAAGCTCTCAGCTCCAAGTCCTCCCAAGCTACGGCCTTGGTGGAGGCATATCATCAGCACTTGAAAATGGTTTTCTACATAGGGTGAGCCAAAACCCAGTAGAGATACTCTAACACAGTATATGAATCTTAACAAGGTTATAAAGTGAATGCATATGAAATACTCATATTAAAACATTTTATACCTCTTTCCAAAACCATGCAATGCCAGAATATATCACAATTCATGAAATCATTTCCTTTATAATAGAAAATAGGGCAGTAGATACAACGCTGGAAATCTCTAGGTACGTGTCTACAAGTAGGCTATACAAGCACTATTAATTGTTATTTTTATCGATACTAACCGGAAGGCTCGACACCTAACCACGTAGGTTTCTAAACTTTTACCAAGGACACACAGGCCAATAATAATACCACAACCACACCCCTACCTAGATTCACCAAGGTATTCACCTCATTTTCTCAAAACAATATACATTTTCAACGTGTCAAGTATGCAACAATTCTCAATTCAAATGGATGAGAAATTAGTTTCAATTCTCCTAATTCTCATGCGATTTCTACAACAATCATAACTATCCTCCACCGATAATCCAAAACAAATATCTTTAAGCAGATAAATAATTTCCAATAAAGATAAACTTTTCAAAATTTCAAGATGGGAGTGATAATACATATCCAACTCCACCACCATCATCATCATCATTCCAATTTTCACAAAATCCAACATCATTTCCATTTCCTCTTTACAAAATCAAATATTTACATTTTGGGCAAAATCCCCTTTTCTTTATAAGCCAATTCCAAGGATAAAAACTCCACCATTTATCACAACTCAACCACATTTACAAACCCACAATCATTTCCAAGCAACCATTTTAAAAACACCTCTTTTGATTTCAAAACCAAAACCCTAGGTTTATCCAAAAATTCTCAAACCACAATATTGTTTAGAAAAGCAAATAACCAAGTTAAAAACAATACAAAGTGTGGAGAAATCCCTACCTCAGTGCTAGAAGACAAGGGAGAGAGTGGAGAAACTTTGACGTAGCCAAAAATCAACTTTACTCCGATCAAAAGGAAGCTCTAGGCAAGCTCTACCTTTTTTCCCAAAGGACAATGGTTGAGAAATCACTACATCAAGGTGGATTTGAGGTTTAAA
The DNA here is from genome assembly GCA_025200525.1 of Camellia lanceoleosa. Lineage (NCBI taxonomy): Eukaryota > Viridiplantae > Streptophyta > Magnoliopsida > Ericales > Theaceae > Camellia > Camellia lanceoleosa. The sequence goes on from CM045765.1 coordinate 70,587,396, forward strand.
GATAGTTCCTAGAGAGAGAGAGAAGGAGATTTGAGATTTTGAAGTGTTTAGAGAGAGAGATAGAGAGAGGTGAAAAAGTGATCCAAAAAGTGACTTTCTTGGACTGATATATGCTCAGACCAGGCGAGCGCAGTAATGGTCACTCGAGCGACTAGACACAATGAAGACACTACTCGAGCGCATGAATGGTCAGTCGAGTACACAATGCACCTCTCTAGTAGTTTAGACATGTAAAAGTTTGCTCGAGTGCAAGAAGTATCCTTTGAGCATAGATATCAAACTCTCAGTAGTTTTGCAGATTGTAAAAGAAGGCTTGAGTGCAATATGCTTCGCTTGAGCGAACAAGCAAAATTCTTGGCAAGGACACCTTTGAAAAACAAACTCCCAACCTATTCCAGAGGCAACCACGAGGCTCACACAACCCAACTCAACAAGGAATAAGATAAACAAGAACATGGACAACTATTAAGGAAAAGGAAACCCAGATCCAAAACAATAAACGGGTCCGGTCTAAACTAGAATCGTTATAGTTGTGAATCACATGGAAAAAAAAGGAGTTAAAAGAGTGGGTTAGTAAAGCAGCATTTCATATATGCTGACTTAGCTTAATTCATTTCTTAGACACCTATTTTTCTACCCTTCACCCAATTTTGTAAATAATTCCCTTTAACCTAACATTACAACCAAAAATGAAGCCCAAATTGATCTTGGGATTGGCATAATTTTTCAGATGACAAAGTGGCATAATTCCATTATTTTTGGCTTTCCTATCATGAAACTATACTTACTATACAGCATTTATCATTGTTAAATGTGAGAAATTTTTGTTTTGATAAACATAACTTTCTTTACTCACATATATACACTAGTGAGCTGAGCTATTTCAGAGTGTTTCATTTGTTGAGAGTAAACTAGAAAGAATTGAGTCAAAGCATGCTTCAGATGGAAATTTTGGGGCTGTGTTTCATTTTGAAATTGAGGACGTATCTGTGTGAATAAAAAAATCACGCATACCGAGTTTAGAAATAAATATTGTATTCCTAATTATTACTAGTGCTTTGTACTCTGACTAATTATTTTTCTAATGTAGGGAATTTACAATCTTCTAGACTTCTAGCATTTAGATTGAAGAGATTCTCTGAGCTCAAATTTAAATATATAAATATATATATTTCAAAAAAAAGTGTTAAAAAAAAAGAGTGAACAATTTAAAAAAAAGAAAAAATAAATAAATTTTGTGGGTACATTCACTACAAACCCTCATGAGACTACAACTCGTCCACTAGGGGTAATCTAAGGGTTCAAAGGCTAGTTACATATACTAAATGCAATTGTGTTCCCTACGAAAATGGCATAGATAGATTTTATTTTATTTTCTTTTCTTTTTAATTTGTTTTGCTCGATGACTAGCAAAATGTAAGTTTAGGGGTATGATTGGAACCTAAATGTTACATTTTTAGCCCCTGGAAATACATTTTATTAGTCCATTTATTGTTACTATTTTATAATTTTACATATTTGTGTGTGTTTTTATATATTTTGAGTGTTTGTATAAAAATTAATACAAATAATATACTTTAAATATTATTATATTAAAAAATTTCACGGTATTTAACTGTGCACCCACGCCACCCACGTTGCCTCCAACTGTTATATATATATAAGTTTATATTTTATTTTTATATTATTTATTTTTTGTTTAGTTTTGTTGATTTGTAGGTCATGCTTTGCCTATAAAAGTCAAAGCAATTCAAGGAATTGAGGGGAGTCTCAAGCTTCAGCTGAAAAAGAAAAGAGAAAGAAAAGAAAGAAAGAAAGAAAAGAGTGGGAAGGTTTAGAGTGTTTATATTTTATAGTGGTTGTAATATTAGTATGTGGAACTAATTTCCATATCTAAGGATTAAGATGAAACTCTGATCATTTGATTGGAGTAGTTTGTATTTAGTTTTGTAGAACTTTAATTGATTTTGGTACTGTTGTATAACTTAGATTTTTGTGCAAATAATGTTTTATCAAATTATGTGTTCACTGGTCATGAATATACATGTTATACAATTGTTTTCATCGCTTGTGTATTGAAATTGTTAGGCGAGTCATACCTAGTAAGACAGGTCATGTATCAACAGTAGTTTAGTTTAGATTAGTAGTGATGGTCCATGCTAAGCGAAGATGATTCGTGACTTTCTAATTTTAAAACATAAATTTTTTTTTTTTTTAAGTGATGTGTTCTGACCAAGACACATCGTATGACACGTCCCAAAATAATAACAATAGCCCATCTCATAATAATCCTTACAATTGATCAATAACATCATAACTTATATTTCATTTATAATCGTTGATCATACAAAAGATGACATATGCTCATATACATTCACAAATCCTAGATCCTGAATCGATAGCATATGACATGGTTACATGAATTAAAATAAAAGTAAAAATCAAGTAATTGTATGCCCTAAATGGCTACATATTGTTAAGTCAACACTTGGATACATCAAAATGAGTTCAACTCAACACAATTAAAGCCAAATGCTTATACAAAAATATTTACATCCACTAAAACAAAAGAAACTCTTGGCTTCAAGTCCTCCCAAGCTATGTCTTTGGTGGAGACATATAATTAACACCTGAAAGTTGTTTACCACATTGGGTGAGCCAAAGTCCAATAGAGATACTTTAATGCAATATATGAATCTTAACAAAGTCATAAGGTGAATGCACATGCATGTCATTTGTCAAACATTTCACATTTCCATCTCAACACAATGCAATGCTAGATTATATATCAATTCATGAAAATAATCCTTTTTGTAACAGAAAATAGGGCAGTGGATAGAAAACATGGAATCTCTTGGTACGTGTTTGCTAGCAAGCTATACAGGCACTAATAAAGCCATTTTACTATTACAAACCAGAAAGCTCGGCACCTAATAGCACAGATTTCTGGACTTTCACCAAGGGCACATAGGCCAACATAATAACCACAACCACATCCCTTAACTAGATTCACCAAGGATTCACCAATTTTTTTTTTTTTTCAAAACGAAACATTTTCAATGTTTAATTATACAACAATGCTCAATGCAAGATGTATCAGTAATTAGTTTCAATTCACCAAATCCTCATGCAATTTCTACAATAATCAAAGCTATCCTTCACCGATAGCCCAAAACAAATATTTCTATAGAACAGATAATTCCCAACAAAAGACATAATCTCATAATTTTCAAAATAGGAGTGGTATTACATATCCAACTCCTCCATCATCATCAATATATACATTCGTTCCATTCTTGCCAAACCCAACATCATTTTCTATTTTCTTTCACAAACCAAGCATCCATAATTTTATAACAAAACCCTCTTTATATACAAAATCAATTTTAAGTAAAGAAATCCACCATTTTAACATATCTTAACTAGAAACACATCCGCATAACCTTTCTCAAGAAACCATTTGAAAACCCCTCTTTTTCAATTCAAAACCAAACCCTAGGTTTAAGACAAATTCAAAACCATTTGAAAACCCCTCTTTTTCAATTCAAAACCATTTGAAAAACCTAGGTTTAAGACAAATTCTCAAAATCACTAGATTCTTTCAATAGACAAATAACTAAGGTAAAATCATACCAAAAGTTAAAAAAATCCATACCTCATGATTACAAAACAAGGGAGAGCAAGGGTTGTAGTTTCGTGGAGCCAAAAACAATAATTCCTCCGATTAAAATGAAACTCTTAACGTGCTCTACCTTTTTCTCCAAAGGGCCAGGGTGAGAAAATCAATAGATTGAGAGTATTTAGAGCTAGAATACAAGAACTAGAGAGAGAGAGAGGGGGGGAGAGAGAGAGAGAGGGAGAGAGAGAGAGAGTGAAGAACTAGGATTTTGGGAATGTTTAGAGAGAGACAAAGAAATGAAAAAGTGACTCAGAAAACCCTTTTCTCGAAATGATATACGCGTAGACTGCTTGAGTGACCATAACACCGCTCGAGTGCACAATAACCCCCTTCTAAAAGTTTAGACCTGCAAAAGACCGCTCGAGCGCAAGAAAGAGCGCTCATTCCACTTTCAGAAGTTTTGTAGACTATAAAGGACCGTTTGAGCAAGCAAGCAAAAATAAGGACAACAACTCTTTAGAAAGACTAACTCCTAACCTATTTCAAACACAACCATAACTCCCAAATAGTCAATCTCGACTAGTAACAAGATGAAAATGAAATGAACAATAGTTAAGGACATGGATTCCTAGATCTAAGAGCATGAAATGTGTTGGGTCAAAATCAAAACCATTATAATCTCCCCCTTTAAGGAATTTCGTCCCTGAAATTAAACTTAAACAACAATCACCGGATTTAGATTAAACTTGCAACCATTGATACAAGCAACAACGATAACACAAAGTCTATCAATACGAAATATTACAGTTCAGTTTTTCAAAACATATACAATGTTTACATATTACAACATGAATAAGATTTTCAATACAAGTTTCAAACATCAACAAATAGGTCCGGATACTTCTCATAGACTACTGCCTCATGCTCCCAAGTCACCACCTCAACCAATGGAATAGTCTGGCTTCACAAGACTTGGTCCCAAGTATCTAAAACTCGTGCCGATCTTTCCTCGTACGAGGCATCCTCATCTCCCTCTAACTTGGTCCAATCCAACAAGTGTAAAAGAACATACACATAGTATCAGAGCATACAAATATGAAATATGTCATGAACCCCGAAGAGTTGGGGTGGCAAGGCCAAACAATAAGCTACCTATCCAATTCACTATAGAATCTCAAAAGGCCTAATAAATCTAGTAGATAACTTTCCACTCTTTCCAAATCTCATTAAACCGCATCTCGATGATATTTTTAGAAACATGTGATCTCCTACCTCAAAAGATAAAGGTCTCCTCCTATGGTTAGCATAGATCTTTTAGCGACTGTAAGCCGAAACCAACCTCCTACGAATAAGCACAACCTTTTCCGTCTTTTCTTGGACAAATTCAGGACCTAACATAGGTGCATTACCCACCTCGGCCCAACACACTGGAGATCTACACGGTTGGCCATACAAAGCCTGAAATGATGCCATACCGATACTCGCCTAAAAGTTGCTCTTGTAGGCAAACTCCACCAAAGGTAAATGCCTCTCCCATGACCTCTTAAAATCAGGAACACAACCTCATAGCATGTCCTCTAAGATTTGAATGGTTCGCTTGGACTACCTGTCAGTCTGAGGATGATAGGTAGTGCTAAATGTCAATCTAGTGCCCAAGGGAGCCGTGGAACGAGGATATCTATCCAAAATGATAGTCATAGGAACCCCATGAAGTCGAAATATGTCCCTAACATAGAGGTCGGCAAGATAATCTACCGAGTCACTCGTGTGCATAGATACAATGTGTACCGATTTAGTTAACCAGTCAACTATCACCAACATAGCATCATTACCCCATTGAGTCCTCGAAAGACCTACAACAAAATCCATCATAGCATGCTCCCATTTCCACTCGACTATAGGTAAAGGTTGCAACAAACCCACTAGTCATTGATGTTCGACCTTCACTTGTTGACAAGTAATGCATCTTGAAACAAATAAGGCTACGTCTCTCTCATCTCCCTAAGGTTGTGATACATCTTTGTGCCTCTTGGGTGTACCGCAAGGCGTGAATGATATAACTCTTGGAGTACCTCCCCCTACAAGATTCTAGCATAAAAAGACAATCCAAATACCTCACACTCGAGTCAAAATATACGTTCAAGTCCTTCTTTACTTTTTCACTAGATATCTTCCCTCAGATAGCCTCTACTTCATGATTACCCCGTTGTGCTTCTATAACATGGCTCACTAGTGTAAGTTGTGCAACTACAGTGAATAAAACGGCTGACTCAACAGACTTGCCAAGATACAAGTCAAACTCACCAATAGCACTGTGATGTCCCGACTTCTCTAAAGCAATTGAGTGTATTTTGGTAATCTTTGTCCCTTGTGTGTCTTTTCCATTGTTAAACCTTTTGAAGCTTGTGTTGTTATCCATTCTCTCTTGTGGTTGTTATGTTAGATACATCCTTGTGTATTCCGAGATGTCATCTTGCACTTTGGGTGTTGGAGAGAAACTGGGAAGGTTGGCTAGAATTGTTCGCTCGAGCAAAGAATTGATCGCTCAAGTGGTCTTTTATAGAGGGGTGTGGAGATTCTGAGAGTGGGCGTTTTTGGCTCGAGTGCAAGTTTCATCGCTCGAGCAATCTTTCAAAAATTGAGTTGTTCGTTTGAGCGCATGATTGGTCGCTCGGGCGATTTGTCGACTGTCAGCTTCAAAAATTGAATCAAATCACTTCAAAAGTTGAGCCTTACCCACTTTCCCATCACTTTTCACTTTGCACTCTCTCTCTCTACATTAACTTTCACTTTCTTTTCTCTCATCTCTCTCTAGAAACCCTCCAACGCACTTTATTTATTCGTTGATCCCTCGCTATTTATTGAGATTCCAACCTCGGTGCCTTCTTTAATTTTGTATAGGTCGTCGAGCGCTACGTGGTGTACGGTGGAGATTGGATTTTTACACCATTGGTTTTGGAACTTCTCATCCTTTCTCCTCGAACTCTTAAGATAGGGATGTTCTCCGAGTTATATATATTGTTTTTTCGCATATCTTGCATTTTCACTATGTTTTCTAGTGTGGATTGATTTTTTGGATGTTGAATCTAGAATATATATATATATATATATATTAGAGAAATGTATTCTTCCTCTTGACTTGGTCTAAGACAAATTATTTTTGGGTATACTATGAACTAATTAGGGATGTTTCTTGTAGTGTTTTGAAAATAAAGGAAAAACCCTATTTTGATAAAACCCTAGCTTTTGGGGAAATTTGGGGAAATGTGAAATTGATGTAATATTACAAAATTGATGATAACTCATTTGAGAAATTGAAGAAAACTTTCTAGTTTGTTATGTTGTTGAGGCACTCATGAAAAGAGATTGAAATTTTGATTGAACAATCATGGAAACATAGGATGTGTATGTTAGTACTTTGGAAATTTAATGATGGATAATGATTGTGAATATGTGGGAATCTTAGATGTCACATGGATTTCTATTTTTGCTTCATTTTGGAAGGTTTCGAATTGCGAAAATTATACTTGAACAAATGTGAAAGATGTTGGCAATGTTGTACAAAGGAGATAAATTATGTGTGGTCTATTCTCATTGACTCATTTGCATTATTTTAAATTTTGTTCACTTGCAAATCTTAACTTTGATATAAATTCTTGATTTTGTGAAAGACGATTGTTATTGATGAAAACATTTTGGGGTAAATACATTTAGTGAGTCCAGTTAGGGGGAATAGATTGGAAATTAAGTTGGCCTAAGTGTCCTTCGTGTAAGACCAGAAACACACACTTGTGGGTGCCTAAGCCCTTCAGTTAGTAGCCGGTAAGGTAGAATTTTGGTAGTGTTTGAGATGCCTACTTGCAGACACTAGCCCTGGGGAATTACCTGAGTCGTATTTACTACCCCATTGTTTAAATTCTTGGCTTTTATGAAGAAAATGAACTTTAGAATGACTATTGAATGGATTTCAAAAGAGATGCAAAACTTTGATAATTGAATATGGAATAGCATTACATTCATATAACTGTATGAGATTGCTTTTAAACATATATATATTTTGTGAAGATATCTCTACTGGGCTTTGTGCTTGCCCATAGTGGAATTGTGCAAGAAATGATGTTGTGGCTCCGCCTAGTTGAAGGCGTAGAGTGTGTTGAGGGCAAGAGGCTCTCCTCTTCTTTTTTTTTTTTTTTTTTTTTTTTTTGATGATGTTAATACAAGCCAAATGCTTTATGTGTTGGTTGATAACCTTTTGTGTTACTAGGCTTAAGCCTTGGAACGTGTACCCTCTAGCCACTTACTTTATTGTTTATTTCTTTTCTTTTTTTTTATTGTTGCACATGCTGTGGATTCATCTCTTAAGAGGATGAATGTATATCACATGTGAACACTTCTTTTCTTAACTTTTTCCTTGAAATGAAACATTAATTGAAGGAGTTGGTCAACCAAGATAAGATTGCATGTTGGTTTGTGTCAATTTCCTCTTTCTACTGGTTAATATTTTGAGGGCGCTACAAGCACTCAACGTCTCCCATTCCCAAATGGCAATACTAGCTATAATGCTTACGAATTTCCTACTCAAGGTATCGACCACTACACTGGCCTTCCCCGGATGATAGAGTAACTCAAAAACTCCATCCATCTCCTCTGTTTCAAATTCAAATCCTTTTGTGAAAATAGATATTTCAAACTCTTGTGATCGGAAAACACTTCAAATCTCTGACCATATAAGTAATGCCTCCAAATTTTGAAGGCAGAAATCATTGTCGCTAGCTCTAGCTCGTGAGTAGGATAATTTCTCTCATATGTTTTCAACTGCCATGAACTGTATGCTACCATTTTTCCTTCTTGCATCAATACACAACCCAAACCTTCTCGAGGCACATCACAATAAACTGAATAACTTAAACTCCCCTCTCCGAAATAATCAATACTAGAGCAATGTTGAGTCTAACCTTAAGCTCTTGAAATGACTTTTTACAAGTTTCACTCCATGCAAATGTAATTCCCTTCCTCGTAAATTTAGTCAATAGTGAGGGCAATCTAGAGAAGTCTTTGACAAAATGTCAGTTATACCAGGCTAAGCCTAAGAAACTCTGGATCTTAAAAGCATTCTTAGGTTATTCGCAATTTTGTAGAGCCTCTATCTTAGAAATGTCTACAGTCACCCCTTCCCTATATACCACATGGCTTAAGAACTTAACTTCCTTTAGCCAAAACTCGCGCTTCCCAAACTTAGCATATAAATAGGGTGCTCTAAGCAACTCAAGTACAACACGCAAGTGTTCTTCATGTTCCTCGTCGGAGGGTGATTAAATTAAGATGTCATTGTAGACACCCCATTTTTGACAGCCCGTAAGACTCGGGCACTTTGTCCTGTGTACTTGATGATGAAAGTTACATTGTGTGTGATTCGAATGCTCAACGAAGGAATCCGGTTTTGAGTTCTAAACGCATCACAACCTTCCATACCAAGTTATTTCTATGCTTCTAGACCACAAAAATTCATCTTAGTACTTTGCCACCCTACACTGAGCCTAAAATAGAGCAACAGGGCAACACATTGGGGCTCGACCGTGCCTCATTGGGAGTCGGCCATGGCCATTTGGGGCCGGCCGTGCCTTGGTAGCGATAAACACTATTCTGGGCAGAACCCCACCAGCTGTCTATTTTTGAAGATATTTTCGACCTATTTCGCTCAAATTCTATAAATACGAGGTTATATCTCTGTTTTGAGGGTTGAACAATTTCCAAAAAGCTTATATATACACTTTAGAGCCCCTTCTTCTTGTGCAAGCCACGTTTGAGAAAACCTATCCCCCTTGAAACATCTTTATACACCACATACAACCTTAGAACAAAGCCTTAGAGCCTTGGTTGATCCTTGAACACTTATTTCTATCCCTTACCATCAATTTCTTGTATCTTTGTATTGTTTTGGATCTATTTCAAGTGTTGGAACTTGGGTTTGAATAGCTACCAAAGGTAGAAAGGTTTAATATCCCTTTCTTGCACCTTACTTCATAGCTCATTCCCTTGACTTTACACTTTTTGTTTAGTCTTCAAACTGACTTTCAGAGTTCAAAATAGGCTAAAAAACATGGCTTGAGGTTTCAAAAATGGAGGGGCAAGCCACCTCTCTTTGCTCTTGTTCACTAGCCTTGTGATTCCTTGCTATTTCCTATCTTTTTTGAACTCTTTAAACATCATTTTAGTCACTAGTTTTTACATATTAGGGGCTGTTTAGACTTGTTTTAATTCATTTAATTGGTTCATGCTTTGAATACTTTGCCTATCATGTTGTAAGTCCTCATGGCTTTGCTTGTTTAAGCCTTAGACATCAAGCCATTTGAGTTGATAGCTTTTCTTTGCTTGGTTTTCATATTAGAAGTCTCCTTCTTCAAATCAATCTCACAATCATGTCTCCAACCTCCCTATTTTCTTCTTTTCTTTTCTTTGAGAGTTGTCTCAAAGGATTGATGCTTCTTCAAGGCATGGGAAAAAGACCTATGCTCAATGGCTTAACCGCTACAAGGGTTCATCGTCAAGGCACAGTCCCTCTTTCATGCTTTGGATCACTTCTCGTTTGATGTTCCTTCTCATTTAGTGGACTTAACCATCATTTTGGGACAAATTGATTAAAGAATGGGGAGGACTAATAAAATGAGCTTAAAACCAATGAAACCGATATAAAGAAAATGAGTAAGATTGCTTGGATTCGGTCGAACGTTATGTCGAGTCCATAGTGTCAGGAGTCATCACGCACCAATTCATGATGCGTTGATGAAATTTGAAGAGTCTCTACCTCCCTCTTTGAACTCACTTCATGATGGGAGGGAGAAGTGGTTAGTCATTGCATTTATTGATTTTTGTCCAACTATCTCCAAAATCATTAGGTGATCAACTTACTTATTGATGGTTTTGGAATCAACTTCGTTCTTCTATTGAGCCTCTCCATGATAGAGAAAAGTAGAGGGGACAAACAGAGCTTAGAAAAGCTTTGTCTGCACTGCTTTCACCTTAAAGCACAGAAGCAGACTTTTGCATGAAATTAGGGCACGACCGGCCTTGTTTGGGCCCGATTGCACCTCATTGGGGGCCGGCCTAGCTCCAATGTTTGGTCAACAGTGTGTTTTATAGAAATAGAGGGCAGTGGCTGAAGGTGAAATAGAACAAATTCCCGGGAAGGCAAACATAGTTGCTTATGAAAACAGTCACGTTGCTTATATCAATATTGTAAATTAATGTTCCCATTATTGTTGTAATTAATTAATTATCATTGTTGTAATTATTATGAATGTTCGTTGTTGATTAACTTACATAGTTAGTTTTATTGTTCATTCTCGTTGTAATAAATTAGATAACTAGTTAGTTATTTAGTATTCATTAGCTTAGATCCTTCATTTGGTTTTGTAATAGTTAGTTCATTTCAGACACTTGGACATTCATTTAGACCCTCTTGCATGAAGGCAAAGCCATGTAATAAGTGTGTATGTCTTCTAACCCCACGTCTTTCTCCATTTTATTTACTCGCTTATGATGGATAGTTTAGAGCATCACATTTCATTTAGCATTTCTCATGATTTGCATTCATTGTCTTGCATGCGTTAGGCTCAGTGCATCATTCTAACTCACATTGTTATTTATTACTTCTTTGAAAACGTGTTTAAACCTCATCCTATCACATTGATTCACATGTCATGCTAGTAGCCGAGCCTATGATTGCATATTGTATGTGTTGCATTAGTCACCTGCACATTAGAGCATGCATTTTTCTAATTGTTTTATTTCTTTTGGCTTGCCTTGGAGTACTAGGTGAGCATTTATTACTTTAGCATATTGCATACGTGCGAATGTTGCCATGTTAAGCATACCTTCGATGAGGCTACGTGCTTAAGTGATATACTTGTTTGAATGCCGGTGGATGAAGGCCTTTTTACTTAAGTCTGAATAATTTGATTAAATGTAAATACAAGCTCTCTTTTTCAAGTACCATGTTTTCAAAACTCTTTTTCAAAAAAAACATAAAATCAATGCATTCCAAATTTTGTGAATTAGTCTATACTTGTGTGCATCACCTAGTAAAGATAGCATAAATAATCGAAGCAAGAGCATATAATGTAAATAAAAATCACATCATGATTAGTAAAGGTCGATCTTTGATCGGGTGAACGGGGTGCTCAATTCATGACCTTCTTCTCTTATACCAAAGTTCCCGATCTGAGACACTTTGGTGATGACGGATAAGTGGCCATTGGCACAAGTCATAGGTTTCCTAAATTTTCCAAAAATATTTAGGTGGCGACTTTGAAATCTAGCAAAGCAGTCCATTTTTGGCGTTTTGATTCAAAATCAAATTTCCAAAAGAATTGTCAGATTTTGACTCATTTGTGTTTATCTATTTCATATTGCACTTGTGGAATCAGATTCAAAACCTCGGGAGACTGAACTGTAGGGCTAGTCATATCCGAAAGAAGCACAAAAAGCAAGCTACAATAATCAACAAAGACAACCACGAAGTAGTCTAAGAAGTCACGGAAGATTCGATTCACCAAATCCATGAACGACGCCAATGCATTGGTTTGCCCAAAAGGCATCACTAAGAACTCATAGTGGTCATACTGTGTACGGAATGTCTCTTTCTGAATATTTTCCTCCTTCACCCTCAACTAGTGATAACCCAATCTCAAGTCAATCTTAGAAAGGCAACACGACCCTTTCAACTGGTCAATCAAATCATCTATATGTAGTAATGTGTACTTGTTCTTAACAGTTACCAGGTTCAACTCTAGGTAATCGATGCACAGTCGTATTGTGCCATTCTTCTTCTTAGAAAAGAGAGTCTGTGCTCCCCAAGGCGATCTACTAGGGAAAATGAAGTGCTTATCTGACAGTTCTTGGAGTTGAATCTTCAACTTATACAACTTAGCGGGTGCAAATCTATATGGTGCCATGGAAATCAATGTCATGCCAGGCACTAAGTCAATGGAGAACTCAATCTCTTGGTGGGGTGGCAAACTAGTAAGATCTTCTGAAAAGACGTCCGGGTATTCACAAACTACCCTCGGCAAATCAACTCGGACCACATCACTCTCACTACCTAAGAAGGTTGCAAGAAGGCAATTAAGCTTGCCCCAACCACGTGAGTTATACACTAACGGCAAAACTCTATCAGCTCAGTCTCCAAGAAAATAAAAACAGTCGCCACTCGAGGTGCACACTATAACCCTCTGATTGTAACAATCTATAATGGCACGATACGAAGACAACCAATCCATGCCTAAAATGACATCGAAACCCACACATATCTAACAATACGAAAGCAAAAGGAATGACCGACAACCTCTATCTCATAACCGTGACATCCCTGGTCCAAGACAACCTTACCCCCCACCGGTGACTATACCCTGAGCGGAGACGCTAATTGAGCCACTTCTCACCCCAAAACTGATGCGAATGTAGATAAAATGAATGAATGAAATGCACTAGTATCGATCATCACATTGACAATAGAATTGAACAAAAAAAAAAGTTACCTCTTATAACAGAGGGTGCTGGCAACTAATTTGGCGTGGTAGAAGTATACACATGCACTGTAAGTCTCTGCTCTACCTGCTCACCCCTCGAAGCATAGGTCTAATACACTGATTGAGCTGAAGAGCCTCCCTGATTAGCCCTTAAGGGCTATGCTAAAAGGGTGGGCTGATGGCTCTGTGTCTGTCTCGAACGAGACATACTAGACGTGCCACCTGCTTCAGTGAAAAACCTCCTCAAGTGTCCCAATTGACCACACTGATAACAGGTAGGCGACTGCTCTCTCCCCTGACTTTGGCTCTAAAGACAAGCCGAATACGGTGTAGACTGTTGCCTTTCTCCTCTCTATGGGCAAACTGAAGACTTATAGCCTAGCTAACCACACTTGAAACAAGTGATCCCACCTCGACTACCTCTCCCTAAACCAGACAAGAAAAGTGGATCTGAACTATGCTGCTTGGGCCTGTTGTGGAATGGAACCCTCTGCCATTTGTTATGCCAAGCCTCCTCCTGAACCTCTTGACACCTCTTTCTGAGCCCCTCATCAGCTCCTCCTCCACTTGGATCATGGTCTCTAAGTAAGCCGCCGCCTCCACAAGGTGACCGTAATCCCTAATCATAGACGCAGCCACCTTGAAAAGGAGCCTGGTCCTCAATCTCTTCTCGAACTCTACACAACGACATTTCTTCGTCACCACAAGTTCCGGTGCAAATCTAGAGAGGCTAGTAAAAGGAACCTCAAACTTAGCTACAAGTCTATTCAACTGCTTGAGCTTCAAGAATTGATCTCTCAACTTCTCCCTAGAAGTGGGAGGCAAAAACTTGTCCTAGAAGGCATTGACAAAGGCCTCCCAAGTCACCCTAATGTGCCATCGCGCATAATTCCACTATTGACTCACATCTCCCTTCAGCTGGAAGGATGCTAAGGTCACCCTCAAACTGTCGTCCTCGATGCCTAGCATCTCAAACGTCTTCAATATCTGGTCAAACCACTCATCCGCCTTTAGTGGCTCTTTCGGGTTTCCAAAAAACTCATCCGAATACGACCGGAAGAACTCCTGGACATGATTTTCAACCCTGAGAATGTCCATAGATTCCCGCAAAGCTCTAGCCATTTCACAGACCAAAGCACCCATAGCTTGCTGACATACTGGTTCGACCACATTGGCCCAACCAACTCTCTCCTCTCGCGCTGGAATATCATCCAGTAATGACACCTCTTGTCGTCTAGGCCTACCACGCCTACCAAAACTGCGTCTTGACATCCTAATAAAGGTAACACAATAGATTAGCACATTTACAAATGTGCCGAAGCTAATTCACTCATATCCTAATATGGTGGACAACAAATAATTCACTCCACATAAGCACCTAATCACATAAACACAAACGAACTTCCTTTCTAGATAATGATCGTCCCACGACATTGCCACAGTTCCAGTTAGACATAGCAGTGATCAAATGCTCTTCAAACAAGACTTCTAACTCATAGACCCAATCGATATCTTAGAAATTAAATCACATACTCATTTGGTCACATAAGCATGTTATCACATAACATACCAGGTCTACTTCTAATATCATCTAGTGAGATAACCCATTGTGGTAAAAACCACATCCCATGATCCCAAGTACTCAAACCCGGTAACTCTGATACCAAGTTGTCATGTCCCCAAATAATAACAATAGCCCATCTCATAATACCCCTTACAATTGATCGATAACATCATATCTTATATTTCACTTATAATCATTGATCATACACAAGATGACATATGCGTATATACATTCATAAATACTAAATCTTGAATCTATAGCATATGACATGGTTACATGAATTAAAATAAAAGTAAAAATCAAGTAATTATATGCCCTAATGGCTACATCTTTCCAAGTCAATGCTTGGATACATCAAAATGAGTTCAACTCAATACAATTAAAGCCCAATGCTTATACAAAAATATTTACATCCACTAAAACAAAAGAAGCTCTTAGTTCCAAGTCCTTTCAAGCTATGTCCTTGGTGAAGGCATATCATCAGTACTTGAAAGTTGTTTTCCACATAGGGTGAACCAAAGCCCAGTAGAGACACTTTAACGCAATATATGAATCTTAACAAAGTCATAAGGTGAATGCACATGCATGCCATTTGTCAAACATTTCACATTTCTGTCTCAACACAATGCAATGCCAAATTATATATCAATTCATGATAATAATTGTAGACCGCCCCGAACTCTCTCCGCACAGCCCCCCTTTCGGAGAGGGCGCAAATTGGGTTCTAGCTACTACAGTTCGGACTCCTGTCACGGTTCTGAATCTAATCTCACAAAGTGCAATGTAAGACTAATAAATCACCCAAAGAGTCTAAATTTGGCAATTGGTTCTGAAAAATCAATTTTAATCAAAAAGCGCCAAACATGGACTGCTTTGCTAGATTTCAGAGTCGCCACCTAAATATTTTTTTTTTTTGAAAAATTTAGGAAACCCTGACTTGTGCCTAAAGCCACGTGTCTGTCATCACCAAAGTTGCCTCGGCTCGGGAACTTGGGTATGAGAGGGGAAGGTCCTGAAATGAGCACCCCCATTCACCCGATCAAAGATCGGCCTCTAATAACATGATATGTTGTTTTCATAAACACATGTGTTCTTATTCTGGTTTATTAGCTAACCTTACTATGTGATGCGCACATCATACAAGTATAGACTAGATCGCCTAAATTGAAACAAAACAATTCAATGTTTGTTTTCGAAAATGGTTCGAATTTGCCACCCTCAAGTGGGCTTAGAAATGCGGATTTGCCACCAAACAAGGTGGGCTTAAAACATGATGATTTGCCACTTCAAGTGGGCTTAAAACTCACATTTGATGAAATGAATTGTTCCAATTCAAGTAATAAAGCCTTCATCCACATGCATTCATGTAGTTATAGCAGTTAAGCAAATAGCCTCATGGCAAGCATGCTATCATGGCAATCATTTACACACATGCAAGTATGCTAAAGCATAAACACTTACAGTGTACTTCGAGCCAAAGAATAAGCTAGTTAGTAATCGATCCTAGCTATGTCAACAATGCCTAATGCAATACATGCAAAATGAGGCTAAGTAGGCTCAGCTATCTAGGATGGCATATGTATGCAACAATTTGATGCATGTATTCAAAGAAGTATTGAAATACAATGCAGTTTGAAATGATGCGCCAAGCCCGATGCATGCAATACAAATGAATGATGCACGCATGCAAAGCATAAGTATGCTAATTGAAACATACCCTAATCTAACCATCAAAAGCTGATAAATAAAAGGGGGAAAGACGTGGGGTTGGAAGACATTCACACACACACGCACCCTTATTACAACATTGCCCTCTCGACGGAGGGTTCGAATGAATTAGCTAACTAATCTAAGCTAAGCTAAGCAACTAATCTAATTAAGCTAATTACACTAATTATTACAAACCAATAAAGAAATAGCTAAACTAAGCTACTTAATTATTACAACACTTTAACTAATTAACAAATTAATTAAATTACAAAACCAAATGCTAACTAACAAGTAAACATTTAAACTAAGTTGGTCCAGCTCTATTTGAAGGAGAAGAATATGCATGCTCGCATTTAGTTTCTCACCCCGAAATAGCCCTCTGGTTTGCTCTTTAAAGGCTCTGTTTGCAGGGTGTCCTTGAGAACTTGCTGCTGAAACTTACCAAAACAAGGCTGGGGAGTACACCAGTGGCCTGCTGGCCATGAGAAGCTACTGTCGGCCACCTACCAACCAAAGATGGACCACTGCCGGCCAAGGATGCAAGGGTGTCGGCCATCAATGTGGCACTGCCGGCCATTGGTGTGCTGTGACACCAAACTGCAACAAAGCACAAAATAGAGGAAATGGAGGGTCTCCCTAGGAACATGTGTGTACTATGCCACTCCATATCACTTCAAAACATCAATGGAGAGGCATCATTGGATCCAAGACCATCAATAAAGCATACAATGCTTCATGGCCAAAGATCCAATCTTGCACAAATTCAATAAACGCAATGCAAACAAGACTCTAAGACCATGGCCTTATCATGAGAGGCCAAAGGCAATAGAGGCAAAGGGGATAGGCTCACTTTCATCACTTTAAGTGTGAAGTGGACCAATCCACCTTGTGTTCAACATAACGTCCGGTTGAACACGATGCAATGCAAACAACATGCTTATCTACCAATGCTAAAGTGGCATGCACAAGACTCTATTATGGAAGCAATGCATGCATGACATGTTATGGAGCCAAGAGCACTAAAGCAAGTGAAGAACATTACACATGAGGCATGCACCACTAATCTCAAATGGTCAAACCAGCTATGGACAGACCCAAGACACTCCAAAACAGCGGCCAAAACACATTAAAACTTAGGCACAAAAGGCAAGGAGTGCATACTCAACTTATGGCTCGCAAGCAAGGCACAAAGCTCAACTCTCAAACACATTGAAAGAGTGATAAACATGAGAGTATAACAAGGATATATGCTCTGAAATTATGTATTAAATGATGCCATATCATTCAAACAATAGAAGTATAGCATGCAAGAGGCCCTAAAACTCAAAACTAGTTAAGGCATTCACACAAGAGGCATGCAATACATAGCCTAAACCATCAAACTAGCTCTGGACATAGCTCAAACATGTCAAAACAAAGGCCAAAACACACTGAAAAGGGAGCCCAAAAGCTTAGACAAGCATGCATACGTATTGGCTCACAAATAAGGCATAAGACACCTCTCTCAAAAGCTATGAAAGAGTGGAATATGTGAGAGTGTGACTATGCTATATACACTGAAATCATGTAAGAAATGAGGCTAAGGCTTGCAATCATCTCATTCAAGGCATGTTAGGGACCTCAAACACAAAGCTAGTGAAGCCCAACTGCACTATAGCTATACAAAGCTGAGCATATATGACCAAGAACACTCAAAATAGACCTCAAGCATGTTAAATCAGTGGAAAAAATGTGCTGGAGCAAAGCTAACACATGCTAGAATGATGAACTAAAGCATGAAGCGTGTTAGGCCAAAAAGCATGATTGCACTACAAGTACCAAAAACAAGCAAGAGGTGACCAAACCAACCAAGAAAAGAGTTATGGTAGGTCCAAAAAGTCACAAAATCATGCTTGAACAAAGCCACAAAGAAGTAGAAACACATGCTCAAGTATGAGGCCAACAAGGCAAGCAAGCAAGACAAGAGAAGAGGGGACCACACCCTCTCACTTTGGACCTCAAAACCACCTTTCCACCACTGAAATTCCTCTGAGTTTCAATGGTAGAAAGGCCATGCAAAGGCAAATACAAAAGCTTCAAAGGATGGCTCAAAAGCTTAACAAATAAGGCATACAAAGGGATGAAACACCCCCAACTCCCACAAGGCCTCAAACAACCATTTTTAACACTTAAAAATAAAGCTTTTTGTAGTTGAAAGCAAGGCCTAAAATAGCATGCAAAGGTGGCTAAGTAAGCAACTAAAACAAAGCTTTCAAACAGAAAATGGTTTACCCTTGAAGCACAATAGCCACAGCAGCACTTCTGAGCCAAAACCAACTTTAAAAAGCTCCAAACAAACCTTCAAGAACCTCAGCTCCAAGGTAGTGGTGTTTGACTAGGTGTTCCTTTGCAAAAATGTGAAGAAAACACACTTTAAGGCACTGTTGAGAACAATTTAGATAGAGAGCGTGAGAATTCTAGAGAGAGAGAGAGAGGGATTTTGCCTCTAAATTTTTTGAAACTCCAGAAAGGGGAAGGGAGCTCCCCTTATATAGAGCAATGCAAGCAAAAGCTTGCTTGACAAGCTTCAACTTGCCTCTATCCCTTTATCCACGTGTATGGAGGATGGCTCAATGAGCCACAGCTAGCCCAAAATATGTAAAATAATATCTGTTGAAACAAGATGGCCGACCGGCCCATCAGTGGTGGCCGACAGTGGCACATTGATGGCCGGCAGGGTCTATTAATGGCCGGCAGCCCTCTTTGATGGCCGACATGCCATTAAGGACGTCACAAAGCAAAGACCAACTCATGGTCCAAAAATGAGACATAATGGAAATGGGGTTTGGAAGGATCAAACCTGGAACAATCTGCCGTGAAAGTCAAACACTCGACGAGCAATCAAACCTATTGCTGGATGAACCTACAAGAACATCCAAGTCTTGAGGACGGTCAAAAATGGGGTATCTACAATAATCCCTTTTATAACAAAAATAGGGTAATGGATACAAAACACTGGCAATCTCTAGATATGTGTCTGCTAGTAGGCTATACAAGCACTACCAAAGCCATTTTACTGGTACTAACCGGAAGGATCGGCACCTAACCGCACAGGTTTTTAGACATTCACCAAGACCACACAGGCCAACATAATAACCACAACCACACCCCGTAACCAGATTCACCAGGGTATTCACACATTTTTCTCAAAACAAAACATATTCAATGTTTAATTATGCAACAATCCTCAATGCAAGATGTATGAGCGATTAGTTTCAATTTACCTAATCCTCATGCAATTTCTACAACAATCAAAGATATCCTTCACTAATAGCCCAAAACAAATATTTCTATACAACAAATAATTCCTAGCAAAAGACATAATCTCATCATTTTCAAAATGGTACCATATCCAACTGCTCCATCATCATCAACATATATTGTATTCTTGTCAAACCCAACATCATTTTCTATTTTCTTTCACAAACCAAATGTCCATAATTTTATAACAAAACCCCTTTTACTTACAAAATCAATTTTAAGTAAAGAAATCCACAATTTTAACATATCTTAGCTACAGACACATCCCCACAACCTTTCTCAAGAACCCATTTGAAAACCCCTCATTTTCAATTCAAAACCAAACCCTAGGTTTAATCCAAAATCCCCAAATCACAAGATTCTTTCAATAGAGAAATAACTAAGGTAAAAATCATACCAAAGGTTAAAGAAATTCCTGCCTCAAGATTTGAAGACAAGGGAGA
The DNA here is from genome assembly GCA_025200525.1 of Camellia lanceoleosa. Taxonomy (NCBI): domain Eukaryota; kingdom Viridiplantae; phylum Streptophyta; class Magnoliopsida; order Ericales; family Theaceae; genus Camellia; species Camellia lanceoleosa. Next base: position 70,607,559 of record CM045765.1, read on the forward strand.
GCAAGGGTTGGCGTTTGGTAGAGCCAAAAACGATAACTCCTCTGATTAAAATGAAACTCTCGACGTGCTCTGCCTTTTTCTCCAAAGGGCTAGGGTGAAGAAATCAATAGATTGAGAGTATTTGGAGCTAGAATGCAAGAACTAGACAAAGAGAGAGAGAGAGAATGAAGAACTAGGGTTTTTGGAATGTTTAGAGATAGAGATACAGAAATGAATTAGTGACTTAGAAAACTGTTATCTCAGACTGATAAACGCGCAGACCACTCAAGCGACCAAAACACCGGTCGAGTGTCAGATACAATAAGTGACATCGCTCAAGCGACCAAAAACACCGCTCGAGCGCACAATGTCCCCTTCCAGAAGTTCAGACCTACAAAAGGCCACTCGAGTGAAGATACTCCACTTCCAGAAGTTTTGCAGATTATAAAGGACCGCTTGAGTGCAAGAAAGATGGTTCGAGTGAATATGCAAAAAATATGGACAACAACTCTTTAGAAAAACTAACTCCCAACCTGTTTCAAACACAACCATAACTCCCAAATAGTCAATCTCAACTAGCAACAGGATGAAAATAAAACGAACAATAGTTAAGGACATGGATTCCAAAATCTAAGAGCATGAAATGGGTCAGGTCGAAACTGGAACCGTTATATCCTAATACTCATTTCAACGGTTTTCTACAATCTAAATATAATAACCCCTAATTACAAGGTTAGTAGTGGATTCTAGACCCTAAGATTTTCTTTTTCTCACTTCCATTTTCAAAACCGAAATCTTTGACCTAAAAATAACTTGCCTTAGTCTCCGTGGTTCGACACCCGTTCTCAACCGCTATACTTCGTAGTAGTAGTTGCTACCGGTTTTATTCATTTTATTTTGGTGTGTAAAAAACAGCATCAATTTTTTTTTGTATTAATGTAAAATAGAATTATGTTGAATGAAAAATAAAATTTTGTGAAAAGTAAAATTGTGCTAAATGTAAAATAAAAAATACATATACAAAAAAAAGTAGTTTGTCTTAAATTCCGGTAACATTTCAATGATGAAGGTCAAAAGCCGATCTCATTTGCACATAGCCTCACCGCTCAACTCTCCTGCTGATCACCTCACCTCGAGATTCATTCTAATGACATCCTTGAAGGCCCTGCCTCGAGATTTGTAAGTTTTACACCCCGTTGGTCGCCGAACAATGAACACTAGGGCACCGAATTTCAGGCCATTGTTGTTGTCTTCCTCTTCACTTCTTTGTTTTGTCTCTTCAGCTAACTAATATCCTGCCAAGCATCTTGATACATCCGTTGAAATAGTGAGAGTTATGCAATCAGCCACTGCTCTTCATTCTTCCGACTCTGTAATCGGCGAGATAAATTTGACACTGTAGTGAAGGATCTTACACACATTCTCAGTGTGTGAGAATTAGTATCAATGTCAAACATTGTTGCTAGTTGCTGCTCAAGTAACATAACTGGGTTAAAAACAAGGGCTCGGGTATTCCGAAGAAGGTCTAAAGAAGCAGTATCACATACTTCCTCTAGAGTCACATTGAGGTCAGGGAAGAGAGTGAAAGGTCAAGCAGAGGCCATATTAGAGAAAGAAAAAAAGAATTCGAGTTGTGATGGATTTATTTTGGCAGAGTTAGGCTGTTTTTCACTCTGTTGTTTCCTTTGCAAATGTCGACTTTAAGAAGAAGAAGAAGAGAAATAAAAAGGAGATAGGACAAATTGGTTGAAAAATATTAGCATCGTCATTTTTATGTCGTTTTGTCTTTGTAACATATGGATCATGCTATATTAAAAACTTTTTAGTCTCAAGAATGGATTTTATCTATTATTTTGGAAGGATGTTATCTTGTGAGAGGAAGAAGAAATATAAAAATAAAAAGGTAAAAAGAAAAAAATGTTTTTATTTCTTGTCAAAAAAAGAAAAAAAGAGATAAGAGTTAAAAAGGTGGATTACTGAGCAGTGTTCTACATATGTTGCGTTTGTTTAATTAATTTCTTAGACACCTGTTTTTCTACCATTCACCCAATTTTGTAAATAATTCCCTTTAACCCAACATTACACAGAAAAATAAAGCCCTAATTGATCTTGGGATTGGCATGATTTGTTTTTCAGATGACAAAGTGGCATAATTTCATTATTTTTAGTTTTCCTATCATGAGACTATGCTTACTTTTCTATACAACGTTTTCATTGTTAAATGTGAGAAATTTTTGTTTTGTTCAACATAATTTTCTTTTCTCATATACATACACTAGTGAGCTGAGCCATTTCAAAGTTTTCATTTGTTGAAAGTAAACTGGAGAGAATTGAGTCAAAGCATGCTTCAGATGGAAATTTTTGGGTTATGTTTTATTTTGAAGTTAAGGAAGTATCTCTATAAATTAAAAAAAGATCACACACACCGAGTTTAGAAATAAATGTAGTATTCCTAATGATTGCTAGTGCTTTGTATTCTAACTAATTATTTTCCTAATGTAAGGAATTTAATATCTTCCAGATTTCTAGCATGGATTGAAGAGATTCTTTGAGCTCAAATTAAAATAAAATAAAAAAGAAAAAGAAAAAAAAAGCAAGATTGAAAAAAAAATTAAAAAGAAAAAAACAAATCTGAATTTTGTGGGTATATATTCACCGCAAAGCCTCACGAAAGTATAACTTGTCCACTAGGGGCAACCTAGGAGTTCAAAGGCAAGTTGCACATGCTAAATGCAACTGTGTCCCTACGAAAATGACATAGATATATTTTATTTTATTTTGTTTTTAATTTGTTTTGCTCGAGGACTAGCAAAATATAAGTTAGGGGCTGTGATTCGAGCCTAAATGTTATATTTTTATCCCCCTTAAATGCATTTTATTAGGCCATTTATTTTTACTATTTTATAATTTTACATATTTTTGTATGTTTTTATATATTTTGAGTGTTTGTACAAAAAATTAATATAAATAATACATTTTAAATATTATTATATTAAAAAGGTGCACAATATTTAACTGTGCACCCACGCTGTAAAAGGCAAAGTAATTCAAGGAATTGGAGGGAGCTCAAGCTTCAGCCGAAGCTGTACAGAAAAGTAAAGAAAAAGAAGAGAAAAGAAAGAAATAAAGAAATGGAGAGTGGGAAGATGTAGAGTGTATATTTTATAGTAGTTGTAATATTAGTATACAGAGCTAATTTCCATATCTTAGGATTAAGATGAAACTCTGATAAAATTATTGAGGTAGTTTGTATTTAGTTTTGTAGATTTTTAATTGATTTGGGTACTGTGATATAACTCAGATTTTTATGTAAATATTATTTTATCAAATTATGTGTTCACTGGTCATGAATGCATATTATACAAATGATTTTCATGCTTGTGTATTAAAATTGTTAGACAAGTCATACCTAGTAAGACGGGTCGTGCATCAATGTTAGCTTAGGTTAGCTTATCTTAGTGGTGACGGTCCACATTAAGCGAAGATGATTCGTGACTTCCTAATTTTAAAACACAAATCTTTTTAAGTAATGTTCTCGACTAAGACACATCGTAGTACCCATTTCAGTGATTTTCTACAACCAATTACAAGGTCAGTAGTGGATTCTAGACCCTAAGGTTTCTTTTTCTCATTTTTCATTTTCAAAACCAAAATTTTGAATTAAAAACAATTTGTCGTAGTCTGTAACACAGCATGCATGTAATTCCTATTGAACAATTAAAAGAACATTGTTCACACCAATACATAACACAATTCCATTCAAATGTTTCTCTTTCTCATTGAACTTCAAATTTTGTTTACAAAATTACAAAATGCGGATCTCGGTTCAATGAGCTACAGAATATTACAAACCAATTATATTGTGACATTTAATACTAAAATACAAAACTCAAAATAAAGGTAGAAAGGGAGTTCCACAATTACATTACAACTTCAAGTTCACAAAAGTTTAGATTTTGAAAAGAGATAGTCTTTTTCTTCTTCTTCATAGAGGTCTTGGGGCTCTTCATTTCCTGAAATGTTAGTAAATAGAAATGAGCAATTGCCTAATAGAGAATAACTTTAACCAAGTATATAAATATTTGCTTTAAATATTCATAACCTTTATTGATGCCCATGAATTTCCATTGGTTTAAAAGGTATTACACAACACACAATTTAATATTCAATCTCCACATTTTTCTGTCCTCACACTGATGGCTAGTGGACACCTCAAACTTTCCACTTTCGTTGTCCTTACACAAACCGGCTAGTGGACACTTCACAACATCTCCACATTCGTTTCCCTCAAACCGACCAAGTGGGCACCTCAAACACATTCCCACATCCGTCGTCCTCACATGAACTGGGCAAGTGGGCACCTCAAACACATTCCAAAACATTAACATTTTATGCACAACACAAATAATCACAAGGACTCCCCAATTTTACTTCTCAATTCTCCATTAAGTCCAAAATCAAGAACAACCCTTCGGGTTACATATGAAAATTTGGGGCTTTTCTTTTCAAATATTTATTTTCCTTCATTAAAGTATATTTACTTACACTTTCATAGTTGATTCCACAATCCACCATCAATTTCACACAAACACTTCATCAATACAAAACCCAAATATATATATATCCCATCCATCTCAATAGTTCCACACACCTTTAGATTCACACACATTTAAGCCAAAATACAAATATACAATCATAAAGATATTCCCACCTCAAGGGTTATAAGATAAGAGATGAAGATCCACGTGATAAAACTTTCGAACAAGCACGATCTAATTGGTTCAAAACGTAGCTCTTGGTGCGAACAATAACTTTAATGAAATCTAGGGTTTTCTAGCTACAGTTTTGGAAAGAGGGTTGTTAGAGAGAGAATGAGTGTGAAAGAAATGAGTTAAAGAAGTGTTTGGATCGCAATATAACTCTGCTATCCCGAACTGACCACTCAAGCAAACTTTCCATTGCTCGACCAAAGTGCCAAAACACAAAGGAACCGCTCGAGCAAACTTTCCACTGCTCGAGCGGTAAACACAAGGTCTCAGAAGTTTTATAAAGCTACGGTGAAAATACTAGGAGCTCACATTTTACACTCGAGTGACCATTCCTTCGCTCAAGCGATCTTGCCTGTAAACCTACGAGATACTGAAAGCTACAAATCTCCGCTCGAGTGACCAAATGATCGCTCGAGCAGTCACCCAAAAATAGATGTTACAGCCTACCCCCTTAAGGAATTTCATTCCCAAAATTTCATATTTCCTGCCAAAACAACTCCAACAATTCCTAAGAAAGATGAACATCATAATAATAATAGTCTCAATCATCACCACTTTTCAAACCAAAACAAAATCAAAGCTAACTTCAAACAGTACCATGAGAATTTAGATTTCTTTCATATACTTCCTCCTACAACCTCCCATAAAATAACCTAAGATAACAAATAAGCAAGTTTACATATCATTAAATAAATCGGGGTATTTCTCACGAACTTTAGCTTCTCGCTCCCTAGTGGCCTCTTTTACCCCATGGTGATGCCATAACACTTTAACTAAAGGAATGACTTTGCCTATAAAAACTTGTTTTCGGGTGTTCAAGATTTTCGTCGGTCTCACTTCATATAACGCATTTTCGCCCACCTCTAAATTTGTCCAATCCAAAATATGATAGAAACATGGAACATATTGTGCATTCCGAATAATTGCAGTGGCAATGCAAGGCGATCAGCTACCTCTCCCATTTGTTCTATAAGATAAGGGCCTTCTCCTCCGGTCTGCATAGCATTTTTGTCGACTTTGAGCGGTAACTAACTGTTTCTGAATGAGAGCTATTTTCTCACTGGTCTTGCGACCCATTTTCGATCGAAGCATAGATGAATCTCTCACCTTAGTCCAACACACCGGCAACCTACATGGTCACCCATACAAAACTTCAAAAGTAGCCATTCCAATGCTAGCTTGATAATTATTATTATAGGCAAATTCTGCTAAAGGTAGTTGTCTCTTCCAAGAACATTTAAAATCTAGCACACAATCTCCCAACACGTCTTCCAAGATTTGGATAGTGCACTCCGACTGTCCATCGATTTGTGGGTGGTAAGTAGTGCTAAAAGTTAACTGAGTGCCCATAATAGTTTGTAGGCTTTGCCACAACTGTGTGGTAAAACGGGGGTCTCGATCCGAGACAATACTCACCAGAACTCCATGAAGCCAAGCAATCTCTTCAACATAAAGTTTCGCCAAGTAATCAACTGAGTCCCCTATACATATACCGAGAAAATGAGCCACTTAGTTAGTGAATCCACCACTACTCAAACTACGTCATTACCCTTTTGTGTTCTAGGGAGGCCCTAAACAAAGTCCATAGTGCTATGTTCCCACTTCCATTCCGCGATAGGCAAGGGTTGCAATAACACGGCTAGTCGTTGATGTCGTTGATGTTTCGTCTTGACTTATGGGCAAGTTAAACACTTGGACACAAATGAAGCCACATCATGCTTCATACCACTCCACCAAAATTGTCGGTTATGGTCATGGTACATTTTTGTGCCGCCTAGATGTACTACAAGATAGGAGTTGTGAAATTCCCAAAGTACCTCATCTTTACACGATTCAGGTACAAAAAGCGGTCTAAATAACAGACATTAGAATTGGAATCTACCCTCAAATCCTTTTCCTCCTTCCCCTGTGCTATTTTCTTCTGGATTACTTTAACTTCCAAGTTACCTTTTTGTGCCTCTATAACCCAAGTAACAATTGTCAGTTGCACAAGGACGGAAAGCAAAGTGGCATGCTCAGGTGATTCACTAAGATGCAATTCAAATTCACCCAAATCACCCCAAATTTACCATTCCCTAATTGCAAGATTAGCAATGGTACTCACAGATTTTCTACTCAAAGCATTGGCCACCACATTGGCTTTTCCGAGATGGTAGTGTAATTCAAAATCATAATCCTCTAAAAATTCCATCCACCTTCTTCAACGTAAATTCAAATCCTTTTGGGAAAATAGGCATTTATGTCTTTTATGATCTGAGAACACCTTAAACTTCTTCTCATACTAATAATGTCTACATAGTTTTAGAGCAAAAATGACTGTAGCTAACACTAAATCATGAGTCGAATAATTTCTTTTGTGTGTTTTAAATTGGCGTGAACCATATGCCACTACCTTACCTTCTTGCATCAAAACATATCCCAAACCTTCCCTAGATGCATCATAGTACAAAGTTTAACCCAAATCTCTTTGTAGAATGACTAAAATTGGTGCAATAGTTAGTCTAGCCTTCATCTCTAAGAAGGATTTCTCATATGATTCATCCTAAACAAACTTCACTCCCTTTGTCGTTAGCCTAGTCAACGGAGAAGCTAACGCAAAAAAGTCTTTCACAAACTGTCTATAGTAACCGGTAAGACCCAAGAAACTACGGATCTCAAATGCATTCCTAGGTTGCTCCCAATTCTGTACTGCCTTAATCTTCAACGAATCTACAGCAACCCCATCCTTAAAAACAATGTAACCCAAGAATTTCGCCTTAGAGAGCCAGAACTCACATTTCTCATATTTAGCATACAACCTATGCTCTATAAGTAATTGCAACACAATGTGAAGGTGCACCTCATGTTCTTCTCAGATGGTAAGAATATCATCGACAAAAACTACCACAAACTTGTGGAGATATTCTCGGAAAACCCGATTCATCAAGTCCATAAAGGTGGTAGGAGCATTGGTTAAATCGAACGGCATCACGAGGAATTCATAGTGACCATATCGAGTATGAAAGGCTGTCTTTGAAATATTTTCTTCTTTCACATGCAACTGATGATAACCCAATCTTAGATCTTTCTTTCAGAAACACTAATAACCCTTAAGTTTGTCAAAAAGATCATCTATTTTCTAGGCAACAGGTACTTATTCTTAACCGTGACCCTATTCATCTTATGGTAATCAATGCATAACTGCAATGAACCATCCTTCTTCTCGGCAAAGAGAGAAGGTGCTCCCAGGTTGAAATACTAGGGCATATAAAACCCTTATCTAACAATTCTTGCAATTGCTCCTTCTAAACAAGCAACTCGACCAGAGTGAATCTATAGGATGACATAGAAATGGGTGTCATACCTGGCACTAGGTCTATAGAAAACTCGACCTCACGATGAGGTGGTTATTCAGTGAGGTCCTCTGGAGAAACATCTAAATACTCACAAACCATTCTAGGGAATACCCCCAGCAATTCACAGAGTAACTCTCCCATGATAACAATCTATTACAGCACAATAAGATGACAACCAGTCCATATCAAGGATGACATCAAAACTCATCACATCTAACAACACCAAACTAAAAGGAAGTCGGTAGTCAGCAACTTCAATCACACACTCACGACACCCATGGTTCAACTCCATCTTACCCCAATCGGTGATTCTACTATGAGAGAAGATTCTAATAGTTTTGCCCCTAACCTGAACATAGATGCAAAACTAGATGCTATAAATGAATGAGATGCTCTCGTATCTATCAACACATTGGCCCAAGTATTATATAGAATGTATGTACCTCGCACCACCATTGGCCTTGTCGACTATTCAGATGCGGTGACTGCATAGACTCTCCCTTCGAGTCTCTATTCACTCTGTTTACCCCTCTGATCACAGGCATATTGCACAGACTGTGCAGAGGTAGTCCCATGTACAACTCTAGATGCTTGTCCAGACTGAACTAGCTGATGAGTCTGCCTCTGGCTCTATCCTACATGAAATCTTGAAGCACTAGCCATTCCGACAATCTGGGGACACAACTTCTTCATATAACCCAGCTGGCCACAATGATAACAAACGGGCAATTGACCACTACCCAAGGTATGATCCTATAGGCGAGTAGAAGGCTGACGATATTGGTTACCCCTCTGTGGAGATGTAGTGGACTTGTAACCCTACTCGCCACATCGATGACAAGTGATCCCACTTTGTCCCGTACTATCCGTTCTCTTTCATGACATAGGGTTTGATGACATGACTAGTAACAGTGGTACATGAGAGGGTGTAGAACTCTTCAAATTTTTTGGATGCCATAGAACCCCCTGCCTATTCGCAAATAGGGTAAAACCGAGGACATAAAGAAGGAATCTACAGGCGTACTGAGAAATGGCCTCTAGGGTGGCAAGGTATATACTGTGGAACCTCTGGTGTAGCCAGCTATAGCGGATGATCCCCGAGCTATCCTTCGGGGGAATGGCCTCAAGTAAATGAAGCTAAGCGGTATCTCAAGATTCCATATCTGAGTTGAAAGGGATTGGATCACCCTTATCGGAAGACCAGTAATCATGGAGAAGTCATAGGAGGTCGTCATCATCTCTTCTATGGAAAAGAAGTGGAAGTAGTTAGTGGTATAAGAGCCACGACAACTGATCGTGTAGCCTGTATCTAGTTGATCCCCAAGTAGAACGTGCCAAAGCTGGCCTGCTCCACCAAGGCCTGAACTCTAACAAGAAGAACCTGGTACCACCGGCGAAGGAATATGACGGTCCCATAGCCCTTCATCTAGTGGTCGTCATCCTATTAGAAAGGTGATTAGTATATTACAAATATGAGCAAATGTAAATAAATACGTGAGTTTGGTATCAAGGCTTACTAGTCGGGCACTGTAGGATAGGTGCAACTATCACTCCCGAAGAAGCATGTCCAAAGCAACCCCTGGTCAAAACTTAGTGAATGTAAGCATACTACTGTGAATAATGCAGTGGATGTTAGAATGGTAAGTAGCCGGCTCTAATGGCCTAAGATGTAGTGGTAGTAGCTTAGAACCAAACATAGGAGAAACGATGTCCTACGCTACCATGTGTAGGTCATCCACCTGGACACCTATGTCCTCGGCAAGCATATTTACATCGGCCTCGGGGGGCAGGAAAGACACATCAACCTTTGGGAAGACAGAAAGAGTATCCTTGTGAGGGATATCGGCGTTCATCAAGAAAGAATAGGTGTGTGCGCGCCTAAAAATGTGGAAAATGGAAGAAGAAAACCAAAAGTCCAACCAAAGGACCAAAAAACCCGAAAAACAAAGAAAAATGCAAGGAACCAAAGGAAGTGAGCGAGAGGCTAAGCCAAGACATGTGAAACATGTAATGAAGGGTAGGAAACTCAAAACTCCATTAAATCACAAACTAATCGGTTCAAAGTGTAGAGGAAAGTGGTGGTTTCGGAGAAAGAAGGGAGTGGGTCGTTGGGTAATGCAAGGGAGGAAGGAAATCTAGAGAGAGAGAGTGAAACGAGAGGGAAAATGTTTTCGGATGGTGTGGAGTTAAAATAAATTGTTGGTTTGCTTTTATAAACTTTTCGGTAGGCCAAAAGACGAAACTGTCCCTAAAAAACCTGAAAGAGCCAACTGACCCATCATATGTTCGGCCAGCCAGTTTTGTACCCAGCGACCAAAATAAATGACTGACAGGGGCATTTTGTACAGGCAGAGTTTTATTTTTGTCTGAATCAACTATGTTTCTAGCTAAAAAGAGGGATTGATGCAAATCAGGCTTAGTGTGAAGTTAACACGTCAAGTATGTGCTCGGAAGACCAAGCCATGCAAACAAAGGAGGCTAATTGATGCATAAAAGGATTTCCATTAAACACAAGAGTATTACATGAGTTTTTCAAAGCCAAAAAGAAGGTCCTAATCATTACAAAGCAACAATATTTCACAACGGATGGTTCTAGGACATTTAAGTCGTAAACTTCCTTGTTTCATAAACGCCGAGTTCTTTATGTACACAAAGATGCGTCCCTTGTCCTTCGAGGAGCAAAATAAAGAAAGGATGCACCCAAAGTTAGCCTAAGTTGTAGAAGAAAGGCCACAGTGCTGCAAGGAGCATGAAAGGTTTCCTAGTGCATTGATGTCATCATCGGAGTGACCATGATCATCAGAGTTTTCCTCAACGTCAGAAGTGGTTTCTATGTCATCTTCTTCATCGCTACTCACTAACGGAGAATCCAGAGTGGGTAGTCGGAGTGATCCAAGTTGTCATCCTAAAACTCAAAGAGCCATGTTATTAAAGAGAGAAGTGAAGAACAACGATACAGAATGGGAAATGAGCTACAAGGTCAGGGTCTTTTACCTCTAGCAAGTTAGTTGAATGAAGGAGCAAAGACCCCATGGCCAAGGAATTTTGGTTGAACCCATGAGCTGGTGTCGAGCTAAGTCCATTAAAATGGCCACGAGCACGAGCATAGCTCAATGATCGACTGTTAACTTCGTCATGGCTGCGAACATTCTTTTATTATCAACGGTGGGTTTCTCTAGGACAACCCACGGCTCCTTTCTCCTCCTACGAACAAGTCTTCTCCTACCCTCCCCCCCCCCCTCCGACCACTTGCATATTACTTCCAAGTTAAGGATTATAGCATCATCAGAGCTCTCATTAGACAAACCAACAAAGCTTAAGTGATGAAGAGAACCCATATCTCGTGAGACACTAGAAATGAAAGAAAGAGAGAGAGATAGAGAGAGGTTGTGAACCATTTGAAGTAAGAGAAGGTGTACAAGGCTGCATAAACAGAAATTTAGATGGTTGTGGGCAGTTTGCAGTCAAAGTACCACCTTTTTACACATTCTCAGAAGTGAAAAAGTCAAAACCCAAGACCAGCTCAGGATTTTCCAGAATGAATCAGCCGAAATTCATATTTAGCTAGCCATCTATGGTATCAGTCAGCAAGCTCTAGGGAGGGTGGTTTGGGGGAACTACTGAATTTTAGAGTGTTACGACCGAAGCATGAGGGTATTTACAGGATTTAAGAGAGAAAAAGGTAGTTAGACATGTGTGCAGACAGTCAAAAGCAGAGTAGGGAAAAAATTCAAGAGTCATCCACAAGCAAAAGAGTCTTTATACATATGTGGGCCATGAATGACACAAGTTGTTTACAAATGTAGTTACAAAATGTCCCATGAGGCGATTACATTCAAAGTTCCTCCAAGTTATACAAAGAATGAAAAAAAAAAAAAGAAAAATAGGGGAAAGGTAAAGCAAAAGCTAAGCAAAGCTAGGCAGCTAGGGCCATCGTCCCAGTAGGCAGCGAAATGCCAGCTCCACCAGAGCCGTCATCATCGCCACTAGCCCCGCTGTCAAAATTATTGCTGCTTGCATAAGAGTAGTCAAGGGTTCCATTAGGCACATCATTATCATCATCATCGCTACTGATGACGATAACCTTAGGTAACGTAGCTCTGTCTTGTAGAAAAAAAGAAGTGTCAATCAAAAAGAAATAAAGCCATTTAGAAAGAGATGATCAATTCTTGAGATAGCCAAACCTCGTGATGGATATCTGGAATATATGGAGACACTAAAGTGGGGCTGCATCATCGTCCTTGTTGACCTCGAATGCCTAGACCATGTCGCTTATGAGGGGCCTATCCCTAACCATAATATCGCCCTAACCTGTGTGCCAAAGTCTATATGGGCCCATCAGCCTCTACCTACCTACTACTACTAGCACCCTCGCAAGGATGTCCTAACCCATGTCTCCTTGCATGAGTAACGATATAAGCAAGTTTCGGGTCAATGCCATCAATAATGGCCACGACGAGAGCCTCTACCACCATGTTCCCGAAGGAATTATTGATGTTTGATGGTGTGTTTAGTTCGTTGAATCTAATGGGAGAGTTAGAAGGAAATGGGAGAAGGTCATCATCAGCCATGGGTAACGATCAGAAAGAGTTTCAGAGGACTGGGGAGGTGGTTTCGGATGGAAGTGAATGGAAGTTAGACAGCCACGCCATTTTATAAACTTTCAAAACTGTGAAATGACTATTCTAACCCTATAAAAACCCGATAGGGCCGAATGACCATTCCTTCATTCGGCCAGCTAGTTTTTCAATTGGCCAAAAGAGCAATAATAGTATGTTAGAAAAGAGGTGTTCAAAGATATATAGTGGTAGGGTGGCATATGGTTGCCATCCCTGTTATGTTTCGAGGTATGATTGTTCAGTGGCACCAATAGAGAGGAAGGTTAGTCCCTGTTTTTGTTGTGTTTTTCTTGCATTTGCCTTAGCGGCATAATGCTTCTATTGTTGCAATCACTCTTTACATATGTGAACTGTGTAAGGTGTGAAACCCTCGGTTAATACTCCCCCTACGGGGTTGGCGATTAACACCACCCTTGGTTAATACCGCCCCTTACACTAGTTGGCAGTTAACATCACCCTCCACTAATACCATCCCCTACGGGGTTGGGGGTTAACACCACCCTTAGTTAATACCATCCCCTGTACGAGTTAGCGATGAAACACCGCCCTCGGTTAATACCAACCCCCACATGGGTTGATGGTGAACACCGCCCTTAGTTAATACCACCCCTTGTACGGTTTAGCGGTTAACATCACCCTTGATTAATACTGCCCCCTGCAAGGTCGACGGTTAACACCACCCTTGGTTAATACTGTCCCCTCTGTGCGAGATGGCGGTTAATACCACCCTCGCGGGTTGGCATGTAACACCACCCTAGGTTAATAAACCCTCTCCCTCCCCCCCTCCCCCCGCATGGGTTGGCAATTAACACCACCCTCGGTTAATATTGCCCCCCTGATGGGTTGGCGGTTAACACCACTCTCGGTTAATACTACCCCCTCTGCGCGAGTTAACGGTTTACACCATCATTTCTCCTTCTGTTCTGCAGCATGCCAGAGTGTGATGTGGAGTTCCTTGTTGCTATGATTGCCGATCATATGCGACTTTGGCATCGGCCATCCTTTTCTCTTTCCTTCTCATGCATTGGTATGGCTGGGTTATTACATTTCTTTTATGTGGAGCATGCTTATGTATGGTGTGCATCATTCTTCATATTTTCCACAGTTGTTAGCTCGCTTTGTGACATTTGTAAGAGGGTCTCCTTTTTCTTTTGCCATCTTTGTAGCTTTATCTTTGATCCACCTCATCACCCTCCCGGTGTGTTCACAACATCAAGCTTTTCAAAACTCCGGCAATGTGGTACACGTAAGCCCAATTATCAAATCATGGCAGCACGCCGCGTAAGCCCAACCTTTTTGAAATGTGTTTCGAGCATGGCATTTGCATTCTGCCCCTGAACTATGCTGGTTTGATTCCTTATAAATGGATACGTAGGCAACCCTCAGGTTCAACCAAATTTTATCATCATTTTGTTTGTTTGCCTAGGTTTTACGGCCTCGTAAAAAAAGGAACACTCACTCTCTTTTGATCAAGGCTATTGGAATTTGTCTATAACAGAATTTATGAGATGGTTTTGATATATGAAAAGACGGTATATCAGTGTATGTTGAAAAAATGAAAGTTTTTGGTTCAAAGCTTCAAGTTTTCTCTTTTTTCTCTCTTTTCCTCTCTAACTCTTTTCACTTAATTCAATCCTCTCTCTTCTCTAATACAGATATTATGATCCTCTCCATATAAACAATCAAGGAATGCAAAGTCAAGAAGGTACGAGACAAGGTTGATGGGATGATATGGGTGGTTGCATTGGATGCCCACTTTTAGGAAGAGGACAAACTCCCTTTTGACAATAGAGGCCAAAGGATGATAATAGAGGGGGTGGGTGTGTACCTCATGCGTAAATATAGCAAGAAAAGATCTGAAATGGCATGACCCACATGCATTCAACAAGAATTCTACCAAAACTGCCTTACTCCTGGGCAAATTAGCCGACTGGCCAAAAAGTTGGTTAGCCAGCCAATTAATCAATCGGCCGGCACTATTTACAGGCACTATTTAGCCAGCCGACACTATTCACTAGGCACTATTTGGCCGGCCAACACTATTCACCAAGCACTATTCACTTATTTTTTTTTCGTTTATCTTTCTTAGGGAAAACAAGGTTATGCATAAAAGGAATATTTGGAAAAAGAGTTTTGAATAGGTCTAAAACACTTGGCTAAAATAGGCTTAGGGTTGGGAATGAAGCATAAATTTCATTTTTCTTACTGAGAATTATGTAAGAAACACATTCGGATTTTCATCATCGGGTAATTAAAAAAAAAAAGCGCCCAAATCTTCGGGCCGGTCGAAATGGGGTGTCTACACCCAGTTGAAAACCATCGCCCTATTTCGTATTGAGGTACAGCCTAGGTCTCATATATTGGTTAAGACCATTTTTGTCGCACCCCGGATTTACATGGTCCGGCTCACGTAAATAAACCACCCAACGGTGAATAATAAATAACAACTCTCATGCAAATAAATATAATATAGTCATGCAATACATGCATTTATCCGATTTTATACATTCCTTGATGCAACATCTATGTTGAATCGATGTTCTGTAACTAAAAACAAAAAAAACAAAATACACAGATGTTATAAATTACATTGAATGCCGTGAGGCTTACATCATACACAAGGGTGTAACCTTTACAAAAATGGCACACAACCAATAAATAACATAAATGGCCCATGGCCTACAAATAACTGAGCCACCCTACACGATTTCGAACACAACTTCACGTCACAGTCCACATCCTACACATGTAAACCTAAAAACCATTTCGGCCACGTAGGGTGAGCATAAAGGCCAATAGAGAATATTTCAAAACTAAACATGCTCCAACAGCATAAATGATCATGATGCCATATACATATAATATGCCCAAATGCATTTTCAAATCCATTTGAGTTCTCAACAAAATCCTTTCTTTCCAATTACCAAAACCTTACGTTTAATCAAAGCATTTTCCAAGTTCAAATTATTCCTTTAATATAAAATCCTTTTTCCAAAAACCAATCCAAGTATCTCAATACCAACCAGTGAAAACATTACTAAATCAAATGCAACTACATCGCTGAACAAAAAGCAAATACATTGGTCAAAACATTTCCAAAAGTCTCGTCCCAAAACTAACATAATAGTAAATAAAATGGGTAAATCCCCAAAACACATACAACCTTTCATAGAAATTTCATCTGTGGGAAACTGTAAATCGGCACCCATGTAAACGTAGGCTAAACAAGCACTACTATTTCTATTTCAAGGAAATTTCGTCTGTGGGATCGGCACCGATGTATACACGCAGTTTTTAGGACTTTTACCATGGACAATCAAGCCAACTTATTTCAACGAGACAATTCTTTCTTCCCAAATTCACCATTTTATTTATCCTTTCTAATAGTACAATACATGTAACTCGAAATATTATTTTTCCAAAACAATGCAAATGTTCCAAAACATAATGTGAGAATTTCCAAAACCTCTTTCCAAAACATACAGTTCAAATTTCCAAATCCATTACATGCTCCATGATATGAATGATTTCAATTTGCCTAATCCACATGCAATTTCTAACACACGGCAATGCTATCCTCCACCGATAGCCAAAACAGTTATCTTGAATGCAATAGTTAAAAGATAACAATACAGATTTATTTTTCCAAAAGAGTAATAACACCTATTAATTCAAAATCCAACAATCATTCCCTTTCTATCACTTCCAACCAAATCATTTATAGAAGATAATTCCAACTCCCAAAACAATATTATTTAGGGTTTTGCTACGAATTGGGGTTTTTCTCTTGTAGAAAATCAAATGCAAGTTTGTTTACCAAAGATAAATTTAATAGCAAAATCATAACCAAACAGCCCCCAATTTGTACAAACCCTCAATCGACAATAACATTTTAAGATCAACCAAATGACTACCAAATATAAATAACAAAAATACGTCACAAATATGCTACCAAACTCATATTGAGTTTAGGAAATAGACCCAACCTCTTGAAGCAAATAGGAGAACTCAAGAAAAACTCAAAGTTGATGAAACTATGAAACTCTTGGATCAAAAGAAAGTCCTTGACGAGATCTACAATCTTTCTCAAAGAACCAATGTGAAATGATGTCTCTAACCAAGCAAATCTAGAGACCTGTGCAAGAAAGATTAAGTTTCTAAGAGAGAGAGAGAGAGAGAGAGAAAGAAGAAGAACAAGAACAAGAACAAGAACAAGAAGAACAAGAAAGCGAATGAGAAAAGTGTGTTTGGTGTCTATTTATAGTGGTAGAATAATAGCCCTAAAGTCAAAGAAAAGAATAAGTTAAACCCCCAAAAAGTTGGGCCCAAAACCAAACCAAAATTTTTGGAATTAACTCGCAGGGGTCAACCCTCAAGATAGTGGTGTCAACCCTCAAGAAGAAAAGTTGAGACTCTAATGTGTGTAGCAAACAAGGGTCAACCCTAGGAAGTAATGGTGTTGACCCTATATTTCAGTAGCAACACCCAGAACACAATAGTAGACAAAGGTCGACCCTGGGACCCATGGTGTCGACTCTATAAACCAACAGAGACACTAAGAGCAAGGTAGAAAGGTGGTGTGAACCCCTAAGAAGACTATTGTCGGCACTAGAACAAAATTTTCAAGTTTCCAAAGAACTTTTCAACAAAAACATGCGCGAACGAACAATCCCAAGAAGTCTAAATTGAATTGTACTCCTCCAAAACCAAAATACAATAACTCCAAATACTCCCAAAATGAAAATAAATGGATTAAATACACTCTCTAATAATTTAGAGGACACAAGTGCTACAATTTTTCTCTTTACCCGGTTGAAATCAATGCCCTATTTCGTATCGAGGTGTGGTCTAGGTCTCGTTGTTTGATTAAAACCGTCTTTTCTCCTCTCATATGAGTGTGTTTGGATTGTACCCCTTTTGTTTGCTTGATTTGCATGAGGCATGCCTCACTATATATTACATCTTGCATTGCATAAATCATGCATTTTTAAAAAGAAAAGAAAAATAATATATATCCAACTTTCAATTGCATTAGCATATCATCTGCATGGTTACAACTATCATTATTGCATTACTAGGCTACAATCTATTTACATCACCATTTGATTACAACATTTTTCATCAGTTAATGTTGACCCCTTTTTTTAGGTTAAAGGTTAAAAACACTCTGTTAATACTGGCCCTTTTTCGGGATGACGATACTATCTCTTTCTCGAGCTGTTGGTTCAAACCACCTTCAGTTGATGCCTTCCTTTTCTTGGGTTGCTGGTTGAAACTATCCATCGGTTAATACCTCCCCTGTTTTGGGTAGTAGGTTAAAACTATTCATCGGTTACAGTTCCTTTTCTTATGTGAGTGTGTTTGGATTGTATCTTTTGTTATGCTTCATATCATTTGCACGAGGCTTGCCTCGTATATTACTAGTTACATTGCATTGCATTGATCATAAACTTTCAAAAAGAAAAAAATGGCTTCGTGAAACATGTAAGTCCAACTTTCAATTAAATTTTCAAGCACATCATTTGCATGTTGCCCCTGAACTACATTGGTTTGATTCCTTGCAAAAGGATACGTAGGCAACCCTCAGGTTCAACTAACTGCATTTGTATCTTCGTCTTGTTTGTTTGCCCAAGTCTTACGGCATTGTCAAAAGGGTCGTTTTCGGGCTTTGACATTTACTCTCGTCACAAAATGACTTTGAGCTGTGTCAAATAGGGGCAACTGTAGACACCCCATTTTGACCAGCCTAAAGAGTTGGGTGCTTTCTTCTGAACACCCGATGATGAAAATTGAAATGTGTTATTTTACGAATTTCTTAGCAGAAAAATCAGATTTAAGTTTTAATTCCAACCTTATACGCATTTTGGGTAAATTATTTTAGACCTATTCAAAAATATTGTTTTGAATTTTTTCTTTTTCGAAAAATTTAGCAATTTTTGAAAATCAGCTCTCAAACCACATGGCAAGCCACATGGTTTTGAGATATCACATGGTAAGCCATGTACCACATGGATGGCCATTTGTTTTGAGTGTTTGAAAATTCTATAAATACCCCCTTGTTTTGTTGTTTTAAAAAGAAGGGGGGGAGGGGAAGAAAATTACGAGAAAGAAAATTTTGTTTCAAAAATAGGAAAAAAATTTTGGTTAAGAGAATTTTTATTTCAAAAATCTTGAGGGAGAGAAATTGATTTTTAAAAATATTAAGTTATTTTGAGAGAGAGAGAGAGAGAGAGAGAGAGAGAGAGAGCATTTTCAACCATTCAAAATTGTACTAAAGTTAGAACTTGAAACATCTCGCTAAAATTTCAAAGCATACACTATAATTGTGAGGGTATGAAAGAAGAAAGTTTGTTAATCAGAAAATTCATCTCTCCAAAGTTGAGTCTTCACACTTTTCCCATTTATTTCCTTTTTATTTCTCTTATCTTTAAATATGTAATACAACATGGTAGAAATGATTAGCTCATTTATCTGATGTAATTTCTTTATTTTCTTACATTTTTTTTACTGTTTTAAATATGTAATTTTTTTATTTTAATAATAATGCGAATAATATAATAATATATTAATATACAACATAGTATATTAATATATTATTATACTATAATAATAATAATAATATATGTTTTTCATGTGGTGGTTCACCACCGCGCATACTTTTCTTAAATATATGTATATTATTATTATTATTACTATTACTATTACTACTACTAGTAGTAGTACTACAACTACTACTATTATTATTATATTTATTATATTTGGTTTGTTAAGAATTTCTAACCCCCGCTTCTTTTTATCCTTTTCATTTACTTGCCATATCTGTAAATAAGCATCACGTTTTTATTTTTTTATCATATCCATACTTTCTATTCATGTTTCATACATCTTGATTCGGCTAAATTTGCATCTTTTATGTGATTTTATGCGTTACCCCATGTCTTGAGATGATTCACATGTCATGTATTAATAGCCGAATTTTTAGTTGCATTTTTGTGTATTTATTGCATTAGAATTTGTATATAAGATCATGCATGTTTTACTAACTTTGTTTTGTAGTTGTTCATGGGACATTGATAAATATGTAAGTTTTTATACTTTAGCATCCCACTTGTGTATATTTCCGTTACTATGTTTAACATCCTACTATGTGGCTACTTGCTTACTTGATAGAACTATATAACTGCCGATAGATGGAAGTTGTGTCACTTAATTTGGAATGATGTTGATTTTCTTGTTTGTAAACTCAATTTTTTTGAGTTGTACAACTTCATAACTCTTTCAAAATACATGAAATCAGATTGTTCCAAAATGAATAGCATAGTCTATACTTGTTTGCTTCACGTAGTAAATTTTAGGATTTATTAAATAATTGGAATATAAATATATAAAGTAAATAAAAATCATATCGTGGTTTAGTAGAGGTCGATCTTTTGATCGAGTGAGCAGAAAGTGCTCAATTAATGACCTTCCCCCCTCATACCTAAGATTCCGAGCCAAGTATCCTTGGTTACAACGAACAGTGGCCTTGGCACGAGTCACGGGTTTCCTAATTTTTCAAAATATTAGGTGATGACTCTGAGATCTGATGACGCAATCTATTTATGGCAAAAGTTTTTGCAATAAATTGAATTTTCTATAAAAGTTGTCAAATCTGGATTGTCATCTACGTTTCACATTGCACTCGTGAGACTAGATCGAAGAAATTGACGGTCTGAACTGTTCAACGAGCGTGGGTAACTATGGACGCGCCCCGCGTGAGGGCCTCACCCCACAGTTCGGACTCAATTTGTCACGATTCCTAATCTGAACCAAAGAGTCCAAATCTGGCAAATCGTTTTGAGAAAATAGATTTTTAGAAAAGAAGTGTCAAACATGGACTGCTTTGCCAGATACAGAGTCGCCACCTAAATATTTTTTTAATTGGGGAATTTAGGAAACCCTGACTCGTTTGCCTAAGGCCATGTGTCCGTCATCACCAAAGTTGCCTCGGCTCAGGAACTTGGGTACGATTGGGGAAGGTCAGCTATGAGCACCCCCTCTCGCCCGATCCAAAGATCGGCCTCTACTAACCACGATATCTTGTTTTGAAAACACTATGCATCCTTATTTCGGTTATTAGCCTAGAGTTACTACGTGATGCACACAGCATACAAGTATAGACTGGACTGCCCGAATTGGAACAAAACATTTCGTGTTTGTTTTTTAAAGCAGTTTGCTACTCGCAGGTAGGCTTAAAATGTAAATTTTGCCACCCTCGGGTGGGCTTAGAATATATGGTTTTGCCACTTCCAAGTGGGCTTAAAACTCGCATTTGATGTATTGTTCCAATTTAAGTAACCCAACCTTCACCCACAGGCATTCAGGTAGTTATATCACATAAGCACATAGCCTCATGGTAAGCATGCTATCATGGCAACACTCACACTCATGCAAGGATGCTAAAACATAAATGCTTACCGAGTACTCCAAGCCAAAACATAAACTAGTTAGTAATCATATGCATGATCCTAGTTCATGTTAAGATGGCTAATGCAACACATGCAAGATGCAACTATGATAGGCTCGGCTATTATAAGATGGCATATGATGATGCTACAACTAACACGTATTCAACTTGGAATTGAAATACAATGCAGTTAGTATGATGTGCCGAGCCCGATGCATGTAAGACAAATGTATGGATGCACGCATGCATAGCATAAGGTATGCTAATTTAAATATGCCCTAATACTAACCATCAAAAGCGGGTAAGTAAAAGGGAGAAAGAAGTGGGGGTTAGAAGACATACACATACGCACCCACACTTATTACAAATACGCCCTCACTCGGAGAGACCGAAAGAATAATACAGTTCGAATAACAAATCAACTATCCTAGCTAATTAATTATTATAGACCCTTCATTAATTAACAAGTTAATTACAAAATAAAATGTGAAGTTTGAAGAGACTGCCACAGCTCTGCCTCGGAGTACGCAAATGATGCATGTTTGACTCGTCTTGCCCGGAAACTTGCTGCCATAGCATTGCTGCCTCTGTTTACACTGCCCAGCTCCTTTGAAGACTGTGAAAATTCCTGGAGCACCTCTGAACCTTCTTGATCACCCTGGAATACCACCGGCCAGTGCAAAGCACCACCGACCATGGGAACATTCTTGTCGGCCAAATGTTGGGCCACCGGCCAGCCACAGATGGTCGGTCGGCACTGTATGTGGTCGGCCGGCCATCTCTTGCTGCAGAATCCTGCAGTTGACAGCAACAGAGGGCAAGCAGTGTATGGCATGGAATTTTCAAGCAAATGTAAGCATGGCCACACTCCCTATCATGCAATAGACTCAAGGGAGCATGGCCCTCGACCCTCGAGCCATCAATTGTGTGTTTCGATGCATGATGGCCTAAGAGGCCAAGTTTGCGACTTGATGTAAATGCATGCAATAAACAAATGAATGCTAACCCCCTGTCATGTTGAGATCAAGGGCGTCGGCGACCGGGGATTGAGGCGCGTTACGTCACTTTGAGTACGAACGCACCTCATTCCTTGTACTTGGTTTGACACCCCAAACCAAGCAAAAATGTAATGCATGTATGCAATATGGCTCAAGTATGCAACATGACTAAAGTATGCAATGAGAGGCTAAATTAACAAGGCATGCTAAACGTAATGTGTCAAACATACAAGATGCCATGCCATGTAATCTATCACGCAAGCTAGGACATGAAATATAACTAGCTAAACAATATGCAAATGTGCAAATATGATCCAACGCAAGCATGAGACCAAAGTAATGCAACATGATCATGCAATGGTGGACTTAATCGCAAAAGGGCAGACCTCAGCCCACCCCAAAACAGTGGCCAAAAGGCGCCAAAATGATGGACAATATGTACAACAAACATGCAAACCAAAGGGGCCTAAAGCTAAGGCATGGAAAACAATCTTCAAGAACTCTTACAAGAGGACAAACATGGGTATCAAACCAAACGAAATCATAACTATGGCATATTAGAAGAAGCCCCAAAACCCAAATAAATAAAATCCCAAATGGCTTAAACAAAGAGGCATACACCAAGGCCAAACATGGAGCATATGATCATGTCTCTCCAAAGCATTGAAAGGATAACAAGATGCGAACATGTAAGCATAAAACAAGGACTGAAATCACACCACAAGTGATTCCAAATCACTGAAATAGGCCAACTCAAGCACGCTCATGACTCACACACCCGATGCCAACATGCTAGAATGCAAAGAGACTATGCAAAGCATGAAAGGCATGACTAAATCAACACCTAACAGACCTCAAACATGGTAAAATATGGCCAAGAACTTCACAAAGTTAGGCCAAAACATGAGAGCATGGTAGGCTAAATGCATGATGCACTTCTAGGCCAAAATAAAGGATTACAAAGCAAGTATATTACGCATGCAAAGGGTCATAAATCTAACCAAAAACAAAGGCATAACATGACCCAATAACGCGTAAAAACCTCTGAAATGGAGCCAAAGATAACTACTCATGCATGCTACCATTATGAGCAAAAAATATAGACAAAAGAGAGACCAAGGGAGAGGGGTGTCCCTCCCCTATACAAGACCTCAAAACCTCTTTTTTACCACCGAAAGTCCACTGGATTTCAGTGGTGAGAAGACCAATACACAAGAGTAACCAAAGCTTAAAGAAGAAAGCACAAAAATGGCCAAACAAGGCCTAAGAGGGGGAGGTTGACCCCCAACAACAAAGTGACCTTAATGAAGTATCTTAAACATGTAAATACAATACTTTTTTCAGTTATACACAAAGTCTAAAACAATAAGCAAGATAGGAAAAAGTCTAGTGCAAGATTGGGAAATCTAAAGTAAAAGAGTTACCCTTGAAGAACCCTTGGTGAACAGCAAGTGCAGCCTCTTTCCTTTGATTAAAACCAGTCCAAAACCTCAAGAACAAACCTTCAAAGCCTCTCAAAGTCGAAGTATGGTGTAGTAGTGTGCGTTTGTGTGCAAAACTAAGGAGAAAATGCACTTTAAGACCCTCAAACACACACAAATGATGAGAGAGAGGGAGATATAGAGAGAGAAGGTATATCTCAGATGTATATGTGTATTAGGTCTGGATTTGCTGAACCTCCTCAAAGGAAGGAGAGGCTCTCCTTATATAGGCAAGGAAAAGTGTTTAAGCTTCTCAAAGAAGCTAAACAAAAGGGTCAAAGGGACTACGCTTCTAAGAGAAGATAATGCAAAGGTGCAAGCTTCTTGAGGAAGCCAAGACAAGGGGTCAAAGCTTCCTCAAGAAGCTTTGAGCAAAAGGTGCAAAAAAAAGGGTCAAAGGGTGGAAAACAACCACACAAATGCATGGAGGCAGGTCTTGTGCATTCCAGCTGGCATAGCTGGCATGCACGATGCCTGAAAAAGGCAAAAAAGTGGTACCGGCCAGAAAAGGAGGCCATCGGCCAAAAATATGGTCGGCCGGCCACACCAAATGTCGACCAACCGATGGTATACTTCACCAATGGCCGGTAGCCTCAAAACACGGCCAATGGGTGTTAGGGGTAGCTAACAAGCTACTCTCTACCCTCAAAAACAAAAACACAAGTGTTTGGTGCAAAACCAAACACAGAATAGCCGAGTTGAGAGATCCTGAAGCAAGGCGCACAACCGAGACCTCTGGGAACTCGAAACAAAACACGAACATGGGTAATCACCAAGTGTTCCAGCGGTGACGTCCAAGTCTTGAGGACGGTCAAAAATGGGGTGTCTACAGTTGCCCCTCTTTGACAGAACTCAAAAGTCATAACGATGACAGGAGTGATTGTCAAAGCCTAGAAACGACCCATTTTTGACAAGGCCGAAGACTTGGACAAAGCATACATGCTGCAGATAAAGATATGCGCCCAAAGGGAGGGGCAAAATGCAACTGACAATGCAAGAAGCCGAGCATAACTTATGATCATGCAAAGAAAGCTGTAACGAGACATAACAATGCAACAGTTTTAAGTTAGCATACACCAAACTACGCTGCAATGCAGTGAGAATGTAAGAGAATCATGTAATTCTCGCTATGTTTCACGCGGAGAATACAATACCTGTGCGGTTCGTCTGGTCGTGCCAGCTTCAAATGAACCGTACATACAATATCGTGCCTAAAAAAGAAAGAGAACTTAACAGGTACAATATTGTTAGCAACATGCACATTAATGCATTTGAAAGTGCGTGATAACGCAGAACAAGTGGGAAGCATAACAATGCTGTGAAGGCACAAACACATGTAAGTAAAGAACACGCGACAACGTGCACAATGTGTATGAAGGAATTTGAACACATGTAAGTAAAGCATAATGCTACAACGCATGCAATGTGTTATAGAAATTTGAACACATGTAAGTAAAGCCATGCACGTATGCAAGCAATGTGTATAGAGGTACTTGAACACATGTAAGTAAAGAACACGCGACAACGTGCACAATGTGTACAGAAACTTGTACACATGTAAGTAAAGCAATGTACGTATGCAAGCAATGTGTATAGAAACTTGAACACATGTAAGTAAAGAACACGCGACAACGTGCACAATGTGTACAGAAACTTGAACACATGTAAGTAAAGCAATGCACGTATGCAAGCAATGTGTATAGAAACTTGAAGGATGGTAAAGACAAGTTACTCATGATGTTGAAATTCAAAGCACTACAATACAGTATAATTGGAGCAACTTATGGAGTGCACAAGATACAACAGGATACGGGAAGGGGCGTTCCTCGTAAGTACGGAGCATCGCTCAAAGAAAACACAGCCTGAGGTCAACTCGGAAGCCTACTAATGTTCCGAAAAAAGTGCACTTCTACGCACCGTCTTGAGTAATGAAGGTGCCACACCAAACAATTGACTCGAACAAGGGCGCGGGAGGTGCATCGACTGCAAGGGGAGGTTACCGGTATCAACCTCGATACTCTGCTGCCCTATTCTGTTTTTGCTTTACTTTCCTTTTTACTGGTAGTTTAAGCACATTGCGCTACCTCAGGCAGGTTTTATTTTCAAAATAGTGTACATTTTGCAAAATACATGATGGAAATGAAACAACTATTTTGTTCAGAAGGTGTTACATTTGCATGTTCTATGCATCGCATCGCATGGCATCACATAACAATCCGAATGAAATTGAAAGAATTCGTTTGGAAATGGAGCACTTGCATCATAATAATCAGGTAGTGAACTGACTTACAACTTGATAAGCAAAACAGAGAGACTCGATAAAACCAACCAAGTGCGAGTACAACTTGATAAGCAAATCAAAGACTGAAAGAGAGTGAAATACAACTCGATAAGCAAATGTACAACAACTCGATAAGCAAAAGGGTGTGACCCCGCAAGAATCGATCACCGGAGGGCATTGGTAGAGGTTCTAACCACAATCCCTTAGCATGTTCAACTCATAAACAGCTCATGAAACAAGAAGGAAGGCCACCGGCCAGAGGTAAAGGCCATCGGCCATGGAAAACCATCTGCCAAAAGTGGTGGTCGGTCGACACTATATTTAGCCGGCCGGCCACAAATTGCCAGAACCAGCAGAATGCTGGCATCTGTCCTCCACTCAACCTTATCTTCTATAAAAGGCCTCAGCTTCGTAGTTTTACTCAATTCAACACTGATTTGTTCTATATGGAAGAGTTTCTTGCACAGAATCTCTCAGTTTGAATTGCCAACTTGGACGGCTCGGAAAAGCTGAGTTTCCGGGGTTCAGCATAAACGCACTATTCACTCTAGGTCGTACTCCGCTGCACCTTCCGTTTCTCCATGCCACGGCAAGGTTTTGGAATCCGTTGACACATGTTTTTATCTTTGGCGGCCAAGAGGTATGTCCCACCTTTGAGGATTTCCAAGCTTTAATGGAGTCCGAGCGCAACGAAGAGATCCTGCCCCAACTTCATTTTGGCCATGCCCAAGCCTTAGGACAAATGTGTGGACTCTCAATACCCGACGCTTGATCTTTGATTTGTGACGGAATGCTAGATATTTTGAGTTTGATTTGCCGTTTTTCTGATGCCAGTGACCGCGGTGACCGTCATTGGCAAGGTTTTCGGCAACACGCCCTTTGTTTGTGCATGCTATCTTATTTCTTACTTGCCTCAGGCTCTGGAGGATCTAGTGTCCGGTTGATTGAGGTTGCCCAAGGTTTAAAGGAGGGTAAGAGTTGCATCACCATGACTCTGGCTGAGACGTTGATGGGCTTGGACACTTTCCATCACCGTGAAACGACCAAATTTGCGGGAAGTCCACTACTACTGCAGGTAAAGTTTCCCACCCAACCTCACATATGCATTGCTTTCATCACTCGGCCCTCAGGCTCGGTTTTTCTCACAAAACCCTTCTCTTACTATTTCTCTCCTTGTACATCTCTCTATTCTTTATTCTCTCATTTTTCATCCCTCCCCAGGTATGGTTAATGGACAAGTTGCAGGTTGTGGACTCTTGCCCTTTTACTACTCAAATTACCAAGCATTTCTTCAAAGCGACGCCTAGTCGATGCCCTTGATGAGGGTTGGTGGTTTGACTGGATGTGCAGCTTGTCCACAGACCGTATTGCTTGGCAGTGCCCTTGGCTCAATCTACCGGCAATTGGCTATAGCATGACCCGCCAACCTGGGATTCAGCTAATTGGCTTGACTCACTGTGTGTTCTACTTTCCATTCCGGTTCCAGCGCCAGTTTGGTCATGATCAGACTTGTCCACAAGAGGGGATAGAATACCCGGCTACATTCTCAATCCAAGGTGCACATCTTGCCCGGTATACAACAGCATAGAGGACTAGAGAACTTCTGGCCCCCGCTCCCACTTTCAGTTGCACTTTGTCTGATGAGTGCATAGATTGGCTCAATGAAGAGGCACAGATTGGGCCTAGCTTGGCATCAGAGGCTTCGACCAGCTCTGGGAGGGGGCGCAGGAATATCTGACTTATCTATGCCCCGGATTTATTGCTTTATTAGTACTTCCAAGTTTTCTTTATGAATGTAATAAAAAGCAACTTCAATTTGTATGCAAGAGCAGGAGAACTCTGTATTGAAATCAACGAAATTAAAGGTTGTGGTACTGAAAATTTCCCGTTTTGGTCCAGAAATGGTCTTAGTTGTAAAAAGATTAATTTGAACAAAGTGAACTTTTATTAAAACTTTTCAAAACTATTTTCGATATGGATCAAAACTGGACACGCCTGAGATCTGTCACTGAGATGTACAACATCGGATTCCAGCAACTGGAAAGTTGCCCCTAGTCTGAATAGCACTGTACCGGAGATCACAACCGAAGCTCTTGGATACTGAATAGTCAAAGATGACCGAGCTGATCAAATGGACAAAGTTGAGCAGGGAAAGGTTTATGGCTGAACTTCAAGATGAAGTTGCCTACGTATCCCAAAGATGGGAATCAAGCCTTACGTAGTTCAGGCTTGGGTTCACTCGAGTATTTTCACTCTCCTTTTGCGCTCTAACTTTTGCCAAGGCCGCCCTTTACGGGTTTTCAATCTTGCGAGCTCAATTTTTATAATTTCAAAATTTTCGTGCTCTAACTTTTGCCTAGGTCGCCCTTCGGGTTTTCGGCCTAGCGAGCCTCTCAGGGGTAATATTTCTTCAACTTGTCCATGTTGATCGGTTGTGAGAACTCTAGGCCATCTAGGTCCATCAGAACAACAGCTCCACCCGACCAAATAGACTTAATGATGTAGGGACCAGTCCAATTGGGTCTGAACTTGCCCCTTGGGTCGTGGATAGGAGCTTGGTTGTCTTTGAGCACCAAATCTCCTTCCTTTAGATTCCTGGACTTAACCTTCTTGTTGAAAGCCCGGGCAATTCTGCGCTGATAACCTTGAACATGATACAGTGCTTTCAATCTCCTCTCATCAAAGAGCATGAGTTCCTCAAATCTGCTCTGCTGCCAATCCGCTTCGGCTATCTAGCACTCAGCCAACACTCTAAAAGACGGAACCTCAATTTCAATAAGTAGAACGGCCTCCATCCCATAAACCAAGGAATATGGAGTCACCCCAGTAGAAGTTCTGATTGAAGTCCGGTAGCCCCACAGAGCAAACGACAACTTATTCGGCCAGTCCCAATAGGTTTCCACCATCTTCTGTAGTATGCGTTTGATGTTCTTGTTGGCGGCCTCAACCGCTCCATTAGTTTGCGGCTGGTATGTGGATGACTTATGAAAAACCACGTTGTATTTTTCCAACAAGTCAATCACCTCCTTCTTGAAGTGGGAACCGTTATCTGAAATTATCTCATTTGGGACTCCGTAACGACAGATGATGTTGTTTCTGATAAACTTCGCGACATGCGAAGCCTTCAACACTGCATAAGATTGGGCCTCGACCCACTTTGTAAAATAATCTATCACGACCAGGATGAACTCATGCCCATTCGACCCCTTCGGAGTAACAGCCCCGATCACATCGATTCCTCAAACCGAAAATGGCCATGGCGAAGTCATGTTGTACAGCTTTGATGGCGGGATGTTCATGCGGTTTGCATGGATCTGACATTTGTGGCATCGCCGAACAATGCCGATACAATCCTCCTCCATGGTAGACCAGTAGTAACCCTGTCTGAGGATCTTCCGAGTCAACATTACCCCGTTCATATGTGCATCACATTCTCCTCCATGGATGGCCTCCATTAGGTGCTTCGATTCTTCAACTTCTATACACAGCTTATGCATTCCCAGATGACCTCTCTTATACAGTTTACCCCCGCAGATGATGAACTGAACGGCCATTCTTCTGATAGCCCTTTTATCCTTGGCATTTGCCCCTGGTGGGTATGCTTCATTCTCCAAGAAATTCCAAATATCGTAATACCAGGGGTTTTCATCTTGAGCCTCATCTATAGCAGCAATTGATTCATATTCTTGCCCGAACTTCTGGTCAATGATGACTGGACGCATCCGGACTCCAAACGGGATATCTATCATGGAAGATAGAGTTGCTAGTGAATCTGCAAACATGTTGTTTTCTCTTGCTAAATGAGCAAAGTTTAGCTTCTCAAACCAAGGAATTAACAAATCTAAGGTCTGGTGATACATGATCATCTTTCCTTCTTTGACTTTCCAGTCTCCTTTTGCTTGAGACACAACAAGGTTAGAGTCCCCAATGACGTCCAGCCGTTTTGCCCCTAGTTCCAAGGCTGCTTCTAGGCCAGCAATACATCCCTTATATTCTACTTCGTTGTTCGAGACTTTGAACCAAAGTTTGAAGGCTAGAGGGATACGGGAATTGTCGGGTGCTATCAGTAACACCCCTATCCCATACCCGTACTGGTTTGATGCTCCGTCAAAGTACATCGTCCAAGTTTCATCTTCGATTTGCAAAATGGCCTCATCTGGAAATAAGTACTCAACTGCTTCACCCCCTTCCACTGGATGATCAGCCAAGAATTCTACTACTGCTCTTCCCTTGACTGACTTGCATGTCACATATTTCAGATCGAATTCGGAAAGCAACAGCAACCAACGAGCTAGCCTACCTATAAGTGCTGGTTTTTCGAAAAGATATTTGACGGGATCCAATCGTGAAACCAACATTACGGAGTGAGCTAACAGGTAGTACCACAGCTTCTTGGTAGCCCATACCAAGGCTAAGGAAGCCTTCTCCAACGGTGTGCAGCGAGTCTCATACTCTAGCATCTTCTTGCTTAGATAATAAATGGCCCTCTCCACCTTGTCCTCTGACTCCTGCGCGAGCATACAGCCCATTGTAGCTTCAGTCACTAAAAGGTACAATATCAGGGGTCTCCCTGGTTCTGGTAGTGACAACACTGGCGGGTTCTGTAAGTATTCCTTGATCTGTTCAAAAGCAGCTTGGCATCGGCTGTCCCATTGGAATTTCTTTCCTTTCTTCAAGAGACCAAAAAGTGGTTCACAAGTCAGGGTTAATTTTGAGATAAACCGTCTTATGAATTGCACTTTACCCAGAAAGCCTCGCACCTCCTTTTTAGTCATTGGTGGTGGCATTTCTAAGATGACCTTGATTTTGGAAGGGTAGACTTCGATGCCCCTTTGTGTAATCAAAAACCCTAGCATTTTCCCTGCTGTAACACCGAATGTACACTTCTAAGGATTTAACCGCAACCGGAATTCTCTGATCCTTTGGAAGAACTTTTGCAAGGCGGTGTAGTGGCCCTCTCTTTCTTTGGACTTAACAATCATGTCGTCCACGTACACCTCAACCTCTTTGTGGATCATGTCATGCAATATCGTGGTCGCGGCCCGTTGATATGTAGCTCTAGCGTTCTTCAACCCAAATGGCATTACTCTGTAACAGTAGGTCCCCCATGGGGTGGTGAAGGCAGTCTTTTCTCGGTCTTCAGGTGCCATAACCATCTGATTGTAGCCTGAAAAGCCATCCATAAACGAAAGCAAAGCATGCCCCGCTGTAAAATCCACCAGCTCATCAATATGCGGCAAGGGAAAGTCATCCTTGACCGGCTCGCTCAAATCCTCGAAATCACGCATACAGGATCCCGCCATCCTTCTTCTAAGACTGAACAATGTTGGCCAACCAAGTTGGGTATTCAGATACCAGCAGGAAGCCTGCATCGATTTGCTTGGTGACCTCTTCCTTAATCTTGATGGCCCAGTCAGGGCGGATCCTTATGAGTTTCTGCTTGACGGGTCGGGCCTTGGGGTCGAGAGGGATCCGGTGCTGTACAATCTCAGGATCGATTCCAGGCATGGCTTCGTAGGACAACGCGAAAACATCTTTGAAATCTTTTAATAAGGCGACTAAGCGCTCGCGTTCCTCTGAAGACAACGTGGACCCGATCTGGACCAGCCGCGGGTCCTTCTCAGTACCAAAATTCATAGTAGTGATTTCATCAACTAATGGTTTAACAAATCTTTCCTACTCTTGATCAATTAATCGTTGCAAAATCGGAGGAATTTCTTCCTCGCTGCTTAAAAATTTTGAAAGTCCTGATTCAAGCAATAAATCAAAGGCATGGAAAAGTACTCAGAAACTACATCCACATCATTCTCATTAAATACTTCCAAACCGTCCGATTCTTCTGTTACAACAGACTCAAAAGAGAAAGAAAAAGACGACCTGGATAGGACTGTGGCATCCGGGTTATCACCCCCAGGAATACCGGACTCAGACTCAGTCGAGCTGGAACCTGATTTCGACTCACAGGACTCGGTGGAATTAGATTTCGGCTCACTACCTGACCCGGTGCTGCTTGACAAAAATCCCTCTTCGTACTGCCAGACGAGAGAGGGCGCAATGGATGTATCCAAAATAGTTGATGGTAGGCCTGCAGCCGTTTCATTCCCAATCATGGAAACCGAGAAGTTATCCCCCAAGCACTTCTGGTCGATCAGAGGATCTGAAAGTAGACAAGCCAATGCTACTCCCATTTCAATTTCAGCACCCTCAGGATCCACTTACTTACACTGCTTAACTTCAGCTGATGGGTCTGTCTGCTCTTCGGCGACGTCATCCCCAGATAATTGCAGGTCGAAGAAGATGTCAAAACCTGGCACGCGTTTCTTTTCCATGTTCAGCCATGGCTCTGGGAAGCCACAAAACGGAAAGTCCTCCCCCTCCCGGACGAAGCGTCCGTTTAGGGCACCCTGAATGGGCCTATGCATCAGCTCAAAGGGCTTCCCAGCCTGCTTTGCTCTGGCTCTTCCAGCCATTTCCTTTCCCTTTCTTATCCAATCCTCTTTGGTGGGCAGATAACCCAATCCAAAGGTATGGGGGTTATGT
The DNA here is from genome assembly GCA_025200525.1 of Camellia lanceoleosa. Classification (NCBI taxonomy): domain Eukaryota; kingdom Viridiplantae; phylum Streptophyta; class Magnoliopsida; order Ericales; family Theaceae; genus Camellia; species Camellia lanceoleosa. The sequence goes on from CM045765.1 coordinate 70,640,007, forward strand.
AGCACTTCGTCCAATGCTGCGACGCCCTTCCGGCCACTCCTTCTCAATCCCATCCCAGGGATGTGTTGAAGCTTGTTCATGAGGTATACAGATTGAGCACTGACATACACTCCCTCATTAACAGCCATGATGTTTTGTACAACCTGAGCCTCAGCTAAGGTAAACCCTGATGTAAACACATCCTCTACGTCATGCTCAATTTCTAGGACTGGTGTAGACACCTCCGGCAGTGGATGAATCGATGAATTCCCAAACACAATGGCTACTCCCTTCCCATGGGGGTATTTCACCATCTGATGTAAGGTGGACGACACTGCCTTTACTTGGTGCAGCCACGGCCGTCCCAAAAGCAGTTTGAAAGTTGCAGGAACCTCTAAGACATGGAAATCTATCTCATGATGTCCCGGCCCAACTTTGGTCTGGATCTTTACTGTCCCCATGACTTCTCGGCTCGTGTTGTCATATGCCCGAATTACACCGGGTCGGTAGATAAAGTCTGCGGTCTTCAAACCGACAGACACGCCGTCTCGCCGGCACACGTTGATGGTGGATCCGGTATCAACAAGAACCACCGGTATCCATTTATTTCTACACTCCACAGAGATGTAGAGTGGCTTATTGTGGTTCGCACCCTCAAGTGGCAGTTCTTTGTCAGAAAAAGTCAGCATCGGGGTAGCTCCTCCTGGAAAGACTAATCCCACCAGCTGCTCCGGTGTGGTTTCTATCGAGAGCTTGGCCTTATCCATGGCTGTTAAGACAGCCTGCCAGTGCACTCGCGATGTCATAAGCAGTCCCCAGATGGAGATGTCTGCTTGTATCTTTTTTAGCTATCTGAGTACAACTTCATCCTCAAGTTGCTTCTCCTTCTGTTTCTCAGCCTCCCTATCCTTCTCAGATGCCTCTGGCTGATCCAGGTGCGGGGGTTTGAAATACCGCCCGCTTCTTGTCATATGATCGACTTCTCCGACGTACCATGTATCGTCTGGTTGGTTGCTCCCCCAATCCTCGTCCATATGGACAAGACATAAATCATCGTCCTCCCACCACATTTCATCGGCAGTCGACAGACACCTGTCCGGCTCTGGTATGACCGTTCTCGTACTCGTAGTACTCTCTATCTGTATGCTCGCAGCATTCTCTGTTTCTGTGCACATAGCAGTTTCAGTCCCCACATGGGCCTTAGCTTTCCTGATTCTCTCAGAATCTTCAAATCTTTCCTGTTTCGACTGTGTCAATACAGCTGGCTGTTCAATAATTCCTATATTCAAAATGCTCCAATCCTGAGCGAAATTCTTGACACCGGCGCTCTCCGGCGATGTACTCTGTTCTTCGACCCTTCCGGCCGTCACTGACGTTCTTGCCCCTGCCGGGCCTTGTCTTAGTTGGAATTCTTCCACTATATCTGGTTGATCATCCAACCACCCGGTAGCCTCTACCGATTGCTCATAATCGAACCAGTCGACTGTTGCGTCCCTTGGATCTTGGTCACTGTAAAATTGGAGATTGGCAAGGTCCTCTTCCACAATCGTCAAATTATCTGTCCTTTGTCCCAAACCATCCCCTTGGATTACACACAGCTCTGTCTCTGTTGCCAATTCCACACTTGGCCCATCCTGGCCTACTGATGAAATGTAGTCACTCGGACTATATACTTTCTTAACAAAACTCCCAAATTCCTCAGACTCTGGCTCAACAACCCGCTTCTCCTCTGAAATCTCTCCTCTTTTGTCTTCGACAGCTACCACCATTGGCTTAGGTTGGGTTATGGAGATGTCCATCATGCACAAGTCGGTGTAATCAGGAAGGAGCACCTCCGGCTTAGGTAGGTGGGAAGGAGTGATATATATATGCTGGGATCGTAAGACACGACCCCAGCCTGGATAAAGTTGATTCTTTTTGGAGGTAGAGCTTGGTTGTGCGGTGGGAGGGGGTTTGTTGTGACATTGGGTTTCTCGGGAGGCATAATCACCCCGTTATCAATGAGATCTTGAATCTCATGACGTAATCGATAGCATAGGTCGGTGTCATGACCGTGCTGTTGGTGAAATGCGCAATATTTGGCTGGGTTATAGGTAGGAGGAAGTTTTTCCGGTAATGGTCGCGGCTCTAAGGGCTTCAAGTGCCCTTTTCTGATTAAAACCCCCAGAGCTTTGGACAGGGGCATATACAGTGGAGCGAAGGTTCTTCGGCTTTTGGGTGGGTATTTGGCTGTTTGTGTATGGCTTCCGGACGCACTGGAGAATGGCGTAGCTGCCATGGTTCTTGGAGGGAGGTTGGTGGTGACCATGCTCACTTCGGAGGCTCTCGTAGTTGTAGCGCCGCTCGGGCCTGCGTTATTGTTGCAATTAAAAGTTCTTCGGGGTTGCTCCCGATCATTATCAATTAAGCCTTGCTTTAAGGCATCCTCAATTTGTACTCCCATCTCATGCAGATCAGAAAAGGTAGGGAAGGGGAGTACGATCATTTTCTGCATCAACTTCGGCTGAAGATTGCGCACAATCATCCGAATCTGATCTTTGTCTGTGGGCCTTAGGGTCATCATCGAAGCCTTAGCCCTCCAGCGAGTCACAAATTCTGAGAAGCTCTCCTTAGCCTCTTGTCTCGTCATCTCAAGATCACGGGTCGTAATCTCAATTTGTGTGTTATACGAATATTGTGCAATGAAGGCCTCAACCATTTCGTCCCAGTTTCTCTTGACATCATCTTCTAATTTGGCATACCATATGGCCGCCACACCCGACATGGTCCGGCCAAATAGAGACAGCTTTTGCAGTCTGGAGAGGCCCATTGGCCTTAAGATATCTAAAAACAATCTCAGGTGCACCATGGGATCCCCGGATCCATCAAATCGATCGATGTACGGCATCTTGAATCTGTCCGGCAGCGTCACAGCTGCGTCGGTATATCCGTCTTCAATGTCAGGGATGGTTTTGACTCCCTGGGATCTCTTGAACAGCTTTTCGAGCTTGCTCAACTTCAGTGCTGTCGGATCTGTCTTGAACTCAAAAGGGGAGTCCGGTAGGTTGGTGGGTGTTTTGGATAATTGGGGTAAGATCTGGGGTAGAACCGGGGGTGGGGGTGGTCCTGTGGGAATGTCCGTATCATTCTGAACATTAGCTGTCTTGTCACGACCCGAACCCGCCCCCATGGGTTAAGGACGTAACCGGCCAGTAATCATGAGATTACATACGGCCTCAAACCAAACCAACCGTATTTTAACAGAGTTAATGGAGGCCAAACGGAAGCAATTTAAAACTTTGTCCATAGAGCTGTGCTTACATGCACGTCATAACATTCCAGACACAAATATGTTAACAACTCACATCAGAAAATACAGTAACGAAAGGTTCTGTACAAACAGGATCATTAGTCTAAGTCACCCCATCAAAACTGTACACAACGGATACAGAGTCCTCGCCAACATGACAAAATATGAATACCAAACAAAAGGGCGAAGACGAGTCTCGTGCGTAAGACGTAGGGGCTGACTCTAAAAACTTGGTTGTTCCACAATGGCTTCACTGGGGCTAGGTCTGGACCTCTCTTAGCTCACCTACAAACACATGAATGAGCATGAGCGAAAGCCTAGTGAATAATATCAAAAAGAAGATACAACAATATGTAGAACAACATATTCTGAATGGCCTTGGGCCCAATTCATATTTCTATTTAGCATATATATACAATTTAAGTCAAGTGACTGTGGTTCCAAATCTACTGGCCTTTGGCCCATTTATCTTTCCATAACAAACTGGCCCTTGGCCCATTCAGACTTTCGTTCATGTCAAAACGGCCTCTGGCCCATTCATTCATGTCAAACGGCCTCTGGCCCATTCATTTTATTATTCAGACCGAACTGTTATTCATGTCAAACTATTACTTATATCAAATTATCATTCGTGTCAGACTATTATTTATGTCAAACTATCATTCGTGTCAAACTATTATTTATGTCAAACTATCATTCATGTCAAACTGGCCTTTGGCCCACTCAAGTGACAAACTGGCCTTTGGGCCATTCAGACTTTCATTCATGACAGAACGGCCTCTGGCCCATTCATTCATGTCAAAACGGCCTTCGGCCCATTCATTTGTGTCAAAACGGCCTTCTACCCACTCATTCATGTCGAAACGACCTTCGGTCCATTCATTCATGTCAAAACGACCTTCGGTCCATTTATTCGTGTCAAAACGACCTTCGGTCCATTCATTCATGCCAAAATGACTTTCGGTCCATTCATTCATGTCAAAACGACCTTCGGTCCATTCATTCATGCCAAAACGACCTTCGGTCCATTCATTCATGCCAAAACGACCTTCGGTCCATTCATTCATGGCAAAACGACCTTCGGTCCATTCATTCATGTCAAAACGACGTTCGGTCCATTCATTTATGCCAAAACGACCTTCGGTCCATTCATTTATGTCAAAACGACCTTCGATCCATTCATTCATGTCAAAACGACCTTCGGTCCATTCATTTATGCCAAAACGACCTTCGGTCCATTCATTCATGTCAAAACGACCTTCGGTCCATTCATTTATGCCAAAATGACCTTCGGTCCATTCATTTGTGCCAAAACAACCTTCGGTCCATTCATTTATGCCAAAACGACCTTCGGTCCATTCAGTTATATCAAACTAGCTCATAGGCCTTTCATATCAAACTGTGTCCACCTTTCAAATTAATGAACTTTACAAAACTTACATAGAAGTAGCCATTGGACAATAACATATGTCAGATATTACTCACAGTGATCAGTTGGTTGAATTGCCCTGGAGCTTGACCCTACATATCACATAACACATATGGGTCACAAATAGTTCAATCCGTTCTTTAATTCACATATTCCACTTTAGGCTTCATTCTTGTTTCCTTAACTCAATTACAATACCCAATGTATGCCTGAGAGTGCTTAGAAGTGAAAGGGAACGGAAAAACAGAACACAAAATGCATTTTCAAAATTTCAGAAAACAGGGTCCCTGCTCGAGCGTGAAATAATCCGCTCAAGCGGACCCTTAAGGCTACAAAAAGTATGGTTGCATGAAAATACGCCGGCGTTAAATATAGCGCCGAAGAAGGCTGTCTACAAAGCTCCCCGCCGGCGTGAAATATCCGCCGGCGGACATAAAAAATTTGGGTTTTCCAGATTGAGTTCTTGAGCTCCAATTCGAATTCCAATTAACCAAATATGCATGTTATGGCTCAAATCTCAAATATACACATATTAACATGATACCAATACAAGATTACAATATTAGGAAGCTCAATTTCTTATATCATTTACATGCATGTCTCAAATTAATCCAAATTCATCACCAACATATCAAATTCTAACATGCAAAACTTACTCTTTCATGATCTACCCTTGCATGTAAGAAATACACATTATTCACAACTTATTTGTTGAAGAAATGGTCATACACATGGATTTCATTCAACTTCAACATAGATTACACAAATTGAACTCAATCATGGAAATCCATAGCAATTCTTTACATGCATGCTTCTATTAACTTGAAATCCAACATAAACAACTCAATTCTATTACATTCAAAATAATTCATGCTCTTGACCATCTATTAAACTTGAATTCACAAGATGATGACTATAAATGCATGAATCACTCACCAAGGAGCTTTAATGTTCCCAATTTAGCAATACTTGGGCTAAATCTCCAAAAGCTCTAAGTCTTAAACCACAAATGCACAATTCTCTCCTCCCTCTCTCTCTAACAGCTGGCTCTCTCTCCCTTTCTCAAGGTTTGATCAGCCAAAATGAGGTCATAGGAGAGAATGGGGAGTGTAGTGCTCAAATACAACAAGCCCCACTAGCCATAATTAAAAGTATTAAACAATTTGAGCACAATGCCATTAAATAAATCAATTTAATCTGGCCCAAATCAATTTTCAATTAAATTTCACCGTAGGCTCTAAAAATTATGCCAATCACAATGGCGTAATCAATTTCGGGTTCTGTGGCCAGTAAGGCCCTCATTTAATTTCCAAAGAAGATAAATCAAACAGATATTCCTACGGTGAACAGATAGAAATTCAAAATCACATATTTTCACATAATGGTGCACAAAATCATATCAAAACACATAATCACATTCATATTAAGGACCAATTAACATATTACGGAACAAGGGTATCATATGTCTCCCCAAGGGTTGGAACTCCTGGCGGGGGAGGAGCTTGCTGTGAAGCAGATGTTCCGGTTTGCTGTTGTAGTCTCACGATTAACTCTGTTTGTTTGGTCATAACCGTGGCCTGTTGCTTGGCGAACTCCGCCTGTCGGACAGCATCATGTTGCACAATTTTCATGCTCTCCTGAAGCTGGCGCACCATCTCCTCTAAACTTGCCATACTATCCTGATCTGACTGAATTACCGGTATATATTCCCTCTCTGTGGGAGAAATAGAACCCTAATCCCTACTGTACTCAGGTGGGGTAGATAAGGCCCTCAATCGATCACGAACCGATGTTTTACGCTTAATCGCCTTCGTCTAGTAACCGGGGGTAGAGAGTGGTACACTGGTTGTCCGTCTACCAGATCCTCAGATCGATTGAGTCGACGGCCTCTAGTCCAGAGTGCTTGGGGAATATCTACTGGGTTAGAAGCAATTGCGCTAAACTACCTAGCAAAAAGATAATTAAAGCGGTAATAAGGAGATAAAACAACCAGATAAACGGACAGTATAACGGCGTAAAATAAACACACAACACACAGTTGGATATGACAACACCCTGTTGATAAACTGAATACATTGTTCCTCAAACACTGGTCATTATCCCCGAATCACAGTCCCCAAAGCTGAATCTGATACCCGCAGATAACTGATTCTCAAAAACACTGATACTGGTGCCCTCAGGCCTGACACTCAAACTTGTAAATTGATATGCGCATTCCCTATAGAGATACACTCCAAAAGCATATAGCAAGTAAAAGAGCCAAAACACCCCTATGTTGGGGTAAGGTTTCCCTGTCCTATTTTGTCAGGAACTAGGGTTTCACTACGCACGCAGCGGTTTCAAACAACCTATATCAGGTAAGCAACCTGTCCTAGCTTAGAATGGTCACTATGGATTCCGAATATGCACTAGGTCGAATGGTCAAAAGGTTGCCCCGGTAAAACCGGGGTTTGTGTTCCCATACTGGCAGAGCCCGCAACCGGTCAGCCTTATGGTCATGCCTTGACAAGACAAGCCTCCGGCAAACCGTTCAGGAATAGCAGATGGCCAACACGGTGTCCTAGGCGCACCAATGCACATGCAATGCAAAGAAACAAATAAGTGTAATCAAAACGAGATAACAAGAGTTCGAGTCAAGTTCTCTAAACTCCCCAGTAAAGTCGCCAGAAACTGTGGACGCGCCCCGTGAGGGCCTCACCCCACAATTCGGACTCAATTTGTCACGGTTCTTAATCTGAACCAAAGAGTCCAAATCCGGCAAATCGTTTCGAGAAAACAGATTTTTAGAAAAGAAGTGTCAAACATGGACTGCTTTGCCAGATATAGAGTCGCCACCTAAATATTTTTTTAATGGGAGAATTTAGGAAACCCTAACTCGTTTGCCTAAGGCCACATGTCCGTCATCACCAAAGTTGCCTCGGCTCGGGAACTTGGGTACGATTGGGGAAGGTCAGCTATGATCACCCCCTCTCGCCCGATCCAAAGATCGGCCTCTACTAACCACGATATCTTGTTTTGAAAACATTATGCGTCCTTATTCCGGTTATTAGCCTAGAGTTACTACGTGATGCGCACAGCATACAAGTATAGAATAGATCGCCCGAATTGGAACAAAACATTTCATGTTTGTTTTTTAAAGCAGTTTGCTACTCGCAGGTAGGCTTAAAATGCAGGTTTTGCCACCCTTGGGTGGGCTTAGAATATATGGTTTTGCCACTTCCAAGTGGGCTTAAAACTCGCGTTTGATGTATTGTTCCAATTTAAGTAACCCAACCTTCACCCACAGGCATTCAGGCAGTTATATCACATAAGCACATAGCCTCATGGTAAGCATGCTATCATGGCAACATTCACACTCATGCAGGGATACTAAAACATAAATGCTTATCGAGTACTCCAAGCCAAAACAGAAACTAGTTAGTAATCATATGCATGATCCTAGTTCATGTTAAGATGGCTAATGCAACACATGCAAGATGCAACTACGATAGGCTCGGCTGTTCTAAGATGGCATATGATGATGCTACAACTAACACGTATTCAACTTGGAATTGAAATACAATGCAGTTAGTATGATGCGCCGAGCCCGGTGCATACAAAACAAATGTATGGATGCATGCATGCATAGCATAAGGTATGCTAATTTAAATATGCCCTAATACTAACCATCAAAAGCGGATAAGTAAAAGGGAGAAAGAAGTGGGGGTTGGAAGACATACACACACACCCACACTTATTACAAATACACCCTCACTCGAAGAGACCGAAAGAATAATACAGTCTGAATAACAAATCAACTATCCTAGCAAATTAATTATTACAGACCCTTCATTAATTAACAAGTTAATTACAAAATAAAATGTGAAGTTTGAAGAGGCTGCCACAGCTCTGCCTCGGAGTACGCAAATGATGCATGTTTGACTCGTCTTGCCTGGAAACTCGCTGCCATAGCATTGCTGCCTCTGTTTACACTACCCAGCTCCTCTAAAGACTGTGAAAATTCCTGGGGCACCTCTGAACCTTCCTGATCACCCTGGAATACCACTGGCCAGTGCAAAGCACCACCGGCCATGGGAACATTCTTGTCGGCCAAATGTTGGGCCACCGGCCAGCCACAGATGGTCGATCGGCACTGTATGTGGCCGGCCGGCCATCTCTTGCTGCAGAATCCTACAGTTGATAGCAACAGAGGGCAAGCAGTGTATGGAATGGAATTTTCAAGCAAATGTAAGCATGGCCACACTCCCTATCATGCAATAGACTCAAAGGAGCATGGCCTTCGACCCTCGGGCCATCAATTGTGTGTTTCGATGCATGATGGCCTAAGAGGCCAAGTTTGCGACTTGATGTAAATGCATGCAATAAAAAAATGAATGCTAACCCCCTATCATATTGAGATCAAGGGTGTCGGCAACCGGGGATTGAGGTCCATTACGTCACTTTGAGTACGAACGCACCTCATTCCTCGTACTTGGTTTGACACCCCAAATCAAGCAAAAATGTAATGCATGTATGCAATATGGCTCAAGTATGCAACATGACTAAAGTATGCAATGAGAGGCTAAATTAACAAGGCATGCTAAACGTAATGTGTCAAACATACAAGATGCCATGCCATGCAATCTATCACGTAAGCTAGGACATCAAATACAACTAGCTAAACAATATGCAAATGTGCAAATATGATCCAATGCAAGCATGAGACCAAAGTAATGCAACATGATCATGCAATGGCGGACTTAAACCGCAAAAGGGCAGACCTCAGCCCACCCCAAAACAGTGGCCAAAAGGTGCCAAAATGATGGACAATATATACAACAAACATGCAAACCAAAGGGGCCTAAAGCTAAGGCATGGAAGACAATCTTCAAGAACTCTTACAAGAGGACAAACATGGGTATCAAACCAAACGAAATCATAACTATTTCATGTTAGAAGAAGCCCCAAAACCCACATAAATAACATCCCAAATGGCTTAAACAAAGAGGCATACACCAAGGCCAAACATGGAGCATAGGATCATGTCTCTCCAAAGCATTGAAAGGATAACAAGATGCGAACATGTAAGCATAAAACAAGGACTGAAATCACACCACAAGTGATTCCAAATCACTGAAATAGGCCAACTCAAGCACGCTCATGACTCACACACCCGATGCCAACATGCTAGAATGCAAAGAGACTATGCAAAGCATGAAAGGCATGACTAAATCAACACCTAACAGACCTCAAACATGGCAAAATATGACCAGGAACTTCACAAAGTTAGGCCAAAACATGAGAGCATGGTAGGCTAAATGCATGATGCACTTCTAGGCCAAAATAGAGGATTACAAAGCAAGTATATTACGCATGCAAAGGGTCATAAATATGACCAAAAACAAAGGCATAACATGACCCAATAACACCCAAAAACCTCTAAAATGGAGCCAAAGATAACTACTCATGCATGCTACCATTATGAGCCAAAAATATGGACAAAAGAGAGACCAAGGGAGAGGGGTGTCCCTCCCCTATGCAAGACCTCAAGACCTCTTCTTTACCTCTGAAAATCCACTGGATTTCAGTGGTGAGAAGACCAATACACAAGAGTAACCAAAGCTTAAAGAAGAAAGCACAAAAAGGGCCAAACAAGGCCTAAGAGGGGGAGGTTGACCCCCAACAACAAAGTGACCTTAATGAAGTATCTTAAGCATGAAAATACAAGACTTTTTTCAGTTATACACAAAGTCTAAAACAATAAGAAAGATAGGAAAAAGTCTAGTGCAAGATTGGGGAATCTAAAGTAAAAGAGTTACCCTTGAAGAACCCTTGGTGAACAGCAAGTGCAGCCTCCTTCCTTTGATCAAAACCAGTCCAAAACCTCAAGAACAAACCTTCAAAGCCTCTCAAAGTTGAAGTACGTTGTAGTAGTTTGTGTTTGTGTGCAAAACTAAGGAGAAAATGCACTTTAAGACCCTCAAACACACACAAATGATGAGAGAGAGGGAGATATAGAGAGCGATGGTATATCTCAGATGTATATGTGTATTAGGTCTGGATTTGCTGAACCTCCTCAAAGGAAGGAGAGGCTCTCCTTATATAGGCAAGGAAAAGTGTTTAAGCTTCTCAAAGAAGCTAAACAAAAGGGTCAAAGGGACCAAGCTTCTAAGAGAAGCTAATGCAAAGGTGCAAGCTTCATGAGCAAGCCAAGACAAGGGGTCAAAGCTTCCTCAAGAAGCTTTGAGCAAAAGGTGCAAAAAAAAAGGGGTCAAAGGGTGGAAAACAACCACACAAATGCACGGAGGCAGGTCTTGTGCATTCCAGCTGGCACAGCTGGCATGCACCGTGCCTGAAAAAGGCAAAAAGACGATACCGGCCAGAAAAGGAGGCCATCGGGCAAAAACATGGTCGGCCGGCCACACCAAATGCCGACCGGCCAATGGTATACTTCACCAATGGCCGGTAGCCTCAAAACACGGCCGGTGGCCTCAAGCCATGGCCGATGGGTGTTAGGGGTAGCTAACAAGCTACTCTCTACCCTCATAAACAAAAACACAAGTGTTTGGTGCAAAACCAAACACAGAACAGCCGAGTTGAGAGGTCCTGAAGCAAGGCGCGCAGCCGAGACCTCCAGGAATCGAAACAAAACACGAACATGGGTAATCACCAAGTGTTCCAGCGGTGACGTCCAAGTCTTGAGGACGGTAAAAAATGGGGTGCCTACAGTAACCCTCGGGCAATGTTACAAAGTGCAATTGAGTTTTTCTTATCTCTTACGGTCAAAAATTTGATTTTTGGCTGAAAAACAGGCTAAAGGGTATTTTTGTCATTTTTTAAAAAGTCAATTTTTAGGCCAAAGTAGGCTATGACAACAACTTTAAGCAACTTTTAGCGTTACAAGGGTGGAGATATTACCATTTAATCATTGGGAGGCTTACAAGTGCCTGAAATTTTAGGGTCAATCAAAATGGAGTGTCTACAGGTGGTAGTGTTGGTTGTAGTTACTTTATAATGGTACATGTCAATACTTGTGTTTAGTATTTATAAATTCAGTCAAAATAAAGTAAATTTTATGACTTTAATTTTTTTTTTAAATCTTTGAGAGACACTTAAATTTTTAAGTGATATCAATTGTGATTATCAAACAAGCTTAATTGATTATTATTTAATACATTTAATTTTAAGTGTTGTATCAAGTTATCAAACACACCCATAGGTGGTATTTGACAAAATTGAAAAATTGAAAACTGATGACTGAAAATTAAGTATTGAAAATTGAATACTAAATTTTGTAAGTTGAAAAGCTATTTAATAAAAATTTGAGTACTTAACTAAAAATAAGTTGTTTGATATATAAAAGATCAAATTTGAAATTTATTATTTTTATATTTTATATTTGAATTTTGATGGTATAATGGTGGTGGCTGTGGTTGTATCGATACCGATAGTAATAGCATTAATGGTGGTGGTGGTGGTGGTGATGCAAAAGGTAGTATTTATGAAAATAATGGCAATGCTTATAAAGGTGGTAGTAATAGTGGTGGTGGTGGTGGTGGTGGTGGTAGTAGTAATGGTGGCAGTGGCAGTGGCAGTGGTAGTGGCAGTGGCATAGTGGTGGTAGCGGTAGCAATAGGGATTATGGTGGTTGTAGTGGTAATGGTGGTGGCGGTGGCAGTGGCATGATGGTAGTATGGTGGTGGTGAGTTTATAATAGTGTATATCGATACTTATATTACTATATATAAATTCAATCAAAATTAAGTTTCATATGACTTAAAGTTTTTTAAGTTTTAGCCTACATTTTGAGAGGGACTTAAATTTTTAAGTGATATCAATTGTGGTTATCAAATGGGGTTTAATTGATTATCACTTAATACATTCAATTTTAAGTACTAAATCAAGTTATCAAACAGTCCATTAACCTCTCCCAAAATCCCTCTTGCTTTTCTCTCTAGATTTTTCTACAAGGGGATAGGGAGACGACGATGGTTCCCCCCACCTTTCGATCTCCCTCTCCTCTCCCTCCCCTCAATCTTTCTCTTAACCTAGATCTAATGTTTACCTGACCAGTCCGGCCATCACCATGTTACCTTCTCCACCCTTGGGCCAAAAACTTTAATATTTGACTTCAAATTAATCTTCTCATAGTCCAAAGGTCGATATTGTATAATACATTTGTTTTATGTTAGGTGACCACCTCAACCTTAGTGTTATATCTTGATTAGCAAGAGTAGGATCTTCAAATTCCAAGTTGAAAACTGCACAGTAATGGAGCTTTGGATGAGTTTAGTAGTGACTTGGATATGGTTTTTTTGTTTGGCTTTTTAAATTTTTATTCCCAAAATAACCTACAAGATTTACATAATTTTCATCTCTATTTTTCTTTTTCTTTTTCTTTTTCTTTTTCCTTTATCATCATTTATAAAAGGTTACAATTGTAAATATATCAGCCCACATAGTGACTCATATCAATTACCCAACTACACATATTCTTTCTCTCTTTTCTCTCTCCTCAAGGATTTTAATTTCTTTTTTTTTTTCAGCAATTGCTGAAGTAAAAATATAAAGACAATCATTATCAGGTATTTTTTTTATTTTATTTTATTTTATTTTTTATTTTTTATTTTTTTTTATCATATCAAAACCTCCCATAACAAATGAAATGCATATTCAGATTAAAATTTCTAACCTATAGTAACAAATATATTTGCTTGGCAGATTAAGTTAGATAAGATTGTTAGTGAAGAGATAGTTAGTGAAAAGATTGTTAATATAGGGATTATTAGTGAGGGTATTAAGTAAAAGTGTGTTTATTTTGATGATAGTGGGAGAGATGGTTTGTGATGGGATTATTAAATTATTTTTATATAAAATAAATATATATTTCTATATTAATTTTTTTTTAAAACAAACATAATTTTTTTTACAAATAATAGGTTGCACTTGGGTTTAAAAAAAATAAAATTAGAATACACTTATTTTTCCAATCCCCTCACTACCCTCTCCAGCTTTGTTAATCCAATTGTGTAATGGGATTGTCAATCCAGCTAAACAAATAATCCACTCACAAATTTCCTCAATCAAATATACTTTCAAAGTTCAAATCTCACTATCAGTCCAATCCAAGCAATGATGCGGGATGAAAAACATGGCCTAGGTGTGCAACTCAAAACTGTAAAAGGTAATTATGGCTTTGACATTGACCCAATGGCCCAGGTTGCCCATCTTTTAACAGGGCTTACAATCACAAGTAGGCCCATAAGGTTGGGTTCATGCCTTGTTGTAATTACATATAGGTGAGTATAGTTCAGTTTGGTTCAATTTTAAAGTAAATAAAGATCAAATCATTATTTATAGTTTCATAAAATTTGGAATCAAAACAAACTATGAAAATCTTAGAATAAACCAAACTGAACTATGAAAAGGCAGTTCGATTCAATTTGAAAAACGATTTTCATGAATTTTGTCATTATTCGTAACGGAACCACAGCTTGCTCAAATATCAAGTAATATATCATCATTTTATAACAAAATTATTTAAATGATTTACTTGTTCTGCTATTATACAAGAACATACTTGTAAGTAAAGAGTTAACAATTTATGAACATATATAAGGTTGTTTTGGAAATTGACACTTTTAGTGGCTTTTTGGGAATTAGGACTTCTTTCATTTCGAAAATTGTGAGGGATTGTTGGAATTTTCAAAATACAATGGGTTTTTTTTTTTTTTTTGCTATTTTTCAAAACCTACAATGTTTGCTTACAGAAAGCTCTTTTTAGCTTTGTGACTTATCGCACATCAAAAACATGAGAGAAAATTGTAGAGTTAATAAACACCCACATGGAATATTCTCTTAAATAATGAATTATGGGAAGGGTGCTAGTGTGTATGCGTCACCACAAGAATGATGCACCGTTTGCACGTGCGGACACATGGTGTGGCCAGTGGGTTGTATACGGCTCGCACTTCGTACTTAGCACGGTCATGAAAATGCATTTCTATTTGTACAAAAAGCTTGGTGGTAGTGAGTGATAGGTTTAGAATGGATGTGTGACGATGATGTGACATGCTCTAGGTCAGCTTGTGGTGGCACTGATGTGGAACACAATCAGCAGTGACATGGTAGGTTTAGAATAGTTGTGTGACGATGATGTGACATGGTCTAGGTTTGCTTGTGGTGGCACTAAGTGGGACACTATCAGCACTATGTGATGAGATGACGCAATCTACAAAATGGTTGTATGTCAATCATGATCGGTGTGATCATGGCCATTGATCGTCTACGCACACTATCATACACCTATACAAGTTTAGAGAAGATCTAGATCATCAAAGCTTGATCCAACAGTCTGATTTGATCAAGTGCGATCGAAGATCATGATCCTTCTAATTAGGTGCATCTAGGTCTATAAATAGGCTTGTGATCAGGTCATTTTTTAAAATTCAATCTAATAACATCTAGATTTAAAAGACAAGTTATGAAATTCTCTTTCTCCCCCTCTCTCTTGATTTTGAATTTTCAATCAAGAGTATTTTGTTATTTGATATTCTGTTATTTGAAAAAAAAAAAAAACATAATATCATACCCTAGTTTCTTGGATTCATTATTTCTTAAAGATATTTGTTGGTAACTCGGTAAATATAGTTTTTAAGAAAGCGGCATTCGTAACACGACTCAAAATGTATTATAGCAAGTTATTTGTTTAAAATTACATCATCAACAACGTTATTCTAGAAAATTTTCTCTAACATTTTCTTGTTATTAGTCTTGAATTTTCGCAATTTTTCATTTTTAAATAGTTACAATTATACCAAACAATAACTCTAAGAGGACCATTATAGGTGCATATACATTAATATAAATATTATTCAATATAATTTACTATTTTGCCAGTAATACATCTGAGCTATTTATTTGTGTGAATCTAAAATGACCTCACACAAATATATAATTCAAAAGCATCTGTAATATCAACACGTTGTACCATAGTTGGCACTGATTAATTACTTTAAATTATGTGTTAGTATGACACCATGACTGGTTTTTCTTCATTCTTGCTACTTTGGTAATACAATTACACGTGCATGAGCCCATTCTTACTAAAATTTAGTCAAAAATGACAACATTTCATGAAACCCTAAGCCATGGATGAACTTTCCTACCCCTCAGTTGTGGGGGCATATTTTGTGAATAGCAACACGTGGCCAAGGTGACACCAAAGTGTCAACCGAGGTGCCACGTGTCTTGGTCATGGCGCCGAGGTTATCTGCAGAGATACCAGAATCTGAGATGATTGGATAAGGGATAGGAGTCCTAGAATGGGGGAGGATCTCAGTCTGGATAAAGATAAAGCTTTTAGGAGTTTATTCTTATCTAACTGAGAGTCCAGGATAGGCATTAAGCCTAAGTCCAAGTGAAGCTAGGCTTCTGTAGGGATTAGGTTTGTGTTGGCTATAAAAGTAAGGCACCCTCGTGGGTCTAAGGTACGCTTTTTGTATTCTAGCTAGTGAGTTAAGCACTGTTTTCTATCTTTGAGAGATAATTGAGTACTGACTTGATCGTCGGAGGGCCCCTGGGTAAACGAACCACCGTCGGAGTCTTATCTTTCTGTGACAGGTTGTTTGGGTGCAATCTATTCTACCGGTGTTCTCCAGCTGAGTACCTATTTGGCAGTGTGGTCAGAAAACAGCACACACAATTTGGCGCCGTCTGTAGGAATCGTAAGAAGAATAGATGGCCAACGATGGACAGAAAGAAAGGATTTGCGGCGACATTCGTAGTGGGAGTGCTAAAAATTCTGAACCTAACGTAGAAGAGGACAATAGCAACGAAGAACCTCAGGATAAGAATCCCGAAGAAAAATACGTCGGCCAAGAGGGAGACGTACCGAAGAAAGCATGTCAGAGCGGGTTTTACAACGAAAGCGACCTCCAGGTATGGAAAGATAGATGCTTGAGGAGGGACGACGAGATGAAGGGGATGGCAAACAAATTGGCAGACCTACAATCGGTTGTCAATTTCATAATGCAGAACAACATCATGCGACCATTGTTCCCATTGGAGGACACGCCAATTCCAGTGGCCAAGAACGATGCCCAGAAAGAGAGGGCAAAAAGCAATCCTCGCAGTCCCCCAACATAACAGAGCAAGGGAGCATTCTCATCGACCTTCGCGGGAGGTCAGGCGAGGAGAATTGATGAGAGGAGAGTCTCAGAGGACACATCGTGCCAAAGAAACCTACGCTAAAGAACATCGGCATGTTCAAGGAAAGGACCTTTGCTTTGACACGACGAATGGAGGGAGGTCCAAGAGGACTTACAACAACACCGGGAGCAGCGCACCAAAAAGGCTAAAATCTATTCACAACCGAGCTCCTGGACGGACTAAGGAGGATTTGAGGGATTACCTCCAAAGGAAACGACAAGATGCCGAGGTAACGTCTCTGGTCAAGCCAAGAACACCGTTCTCGGTGGAATTGGACAAGTTCAAGGCTCTGAAAAGGTTCCACATGCCGAGATTCCAGATATACGATGGTAAGTTTGAGCCTAATTTTCACATCGACTTGTATTTAAACTCAATGGCATTGTATACCGGGAACGAGCTATTGCTCTACAAGGCGTTCCTCTTATCCTTTGGGAAAATCACATCAAACTGGTTTCACAAGTTACCAAAAGGAACTGTGAAAAGTTAAGAAGGCCTACCCGAGATATTTGTGGTTAGGTTTGTTACAAACAAACTATAGCCGTTGAGGATAGACTCCCTGATGGCTTTGAGAATTAGCAAGGATGAAAGCCTTAGGGCTTATGCCAAGAGGTATTATAAGGTGTTTAACCGAATACCGGGGTGCAACCAAGAGGTAGCAGTCATATCTTTTAAGAACGGCCTGAACGATGACTGTTTGCTTCGAAAGTCATTAGCAAAAACATTGCCAAAAAGTATAGAGGAACTTATGGCCAGGATTAAGAAATATGAAAGAGCAGAGGAAGACACGCCAGGGACAAAGGTATCAAAGCAAGAGAAGAGAAACAGCTCACCGAAGTGAGGCTGAGGTAATACAAATTTTAATAGACAAGAAACAGGACTAAGGGCTGCACAGGCAGTCACCACAGTGTTTTGAATCCCAGTTTACAATGTCCTGGAGAGAATCAGGAACTAGCCTTACTATAGAGCACCAGAGAAGATTCCTGGCGAATTTATGGAAAGAAGCCTGGGGAAGCATTATGCCTACCACAATGAGGATAGGCACCTAACTCAGGGGTGCAGAGGCCTAAAGACACATTTGGAAGACCTTGTGAGACAAGGTCACTTAAGGGACCTAGTAGATGAGGCCAGAACAAGGGAAGAACAAGCAAGGCTGCCCCAGGCACCGGCAACACCACCTCCATCAACACCACAACCGCCTGCAGACAAACCTTAATTGATCAATGTAATTCACTCAAAGGTCAATGAGAACGAGGTACATGGGAGACTCAGAGGGTGAGACACTTACAGCATATGTATCAGGTCCAGCAAAAAAGGCCTAGGGCAAACAAGTGCCAAGGACCAATGGTGTCCTTCACTGAAGGCGATCTAGACATGGTGCAGCATCCACACAACACTGCTCTGGTGATATCCTTGAAGATTAGAGAATGCCAGGTAAGGCGCATTCTGGTTGACCAAGGAAGCTCTTGTGACATCATGTATGTCAGATGTTACAAGTAGCTCGGCCTTCACCAAGATGATCTAGAGCAGTCCAGCAGTCCAATGGTTGGGTTCAATGGAATGCCGAGATGGCCCCTAAGAGCAATAAATCTAGAGGTGCAGGCAGGCACCAGGAAGGTGAGCATAGAGTTTACAATCATTGACACCCCCTCAACTTACAACGTTATCTTGGGAAGGCTGTGGTTGCATGCAATGAGGGTTGTTCGCTCAACATTGCACCAACTATTGTGGTTCCCAATAGAGCAGGGAATTGAGGAGATTAGGTGCAGGTGAAGAATTGTTCCATGGTAGCAATGAAGTCCACCTGTAACGTATAAGAAGTAGACACAACCGAGATTGAAGACGAGGACATGGAGGTCCTAGATGACGTTAGCAAAGAACCAGCCAAGAAGAGTGAGGAAGCCTTGAGAAAGATTTTAGTCCAACAAAGGGATAAAGAGCGTTTCTTCCTTCTCGGCTTAGGATTGGCCGAGGAGGAAGAAAGGGAGCTAAAAGCCTTCTTATGAGCAAACATTGAGGTGTTCACCTGGATGCCATATGAGAAGCTTGGCATTGACCTTGAGGTTACATGCCACAGACTGAATGTAGACAGATCAACAAAGCCCGTCATTTAGCGAGCAAGGAGGCCGACGTTGGTCCATGTGGAGGCAATAGAGGAGGAAGTGGACAAACTGTTAGAGGCCAGAGCCATCCGAGAGGTAAACTACCCTACCTGGTTGTCCAACACTAAGGTTGTAAAAAAGAAGAATTGGAGGTAGAGGGTCTGTGTGGACTTTACCAGCCTAAATAAGGCTTGTTCCAAAGACAGTTTTTCACTCCCCAAAATTGATCAATTAGTGGATGCCACTTTAGGACATGGAAGGATGAGCTTCCTGTACGCTTATAGGGGGTACCATCAGATAGCAATGTACCTCCCTAATGAAGAGAAGACTGCATTTATCACTTCAAAAGGGTTATATTGCTACAGAGTGATGCCTTTCAGGTTGAAAAATGCAGGAGCAACGTACCAGAGGTTAGTGACCAAGATGTTCAGACATCAGATTGGCAAAACGGTGGAAGTATACATCGTCGACATGGTCGTAAAGACCAAGGAACCTGAGGATCACCTAGTCGACTTGAAGGCAATCTTCGACGTCCTAAAAACATATCAGCTCCGATGCAATGCTTCAAAATGCGCATTTGGAGTTGGGTCTAGTAAATTCTTTAGGATACTTGGTTACCAGAAGGGGCATTGAGGCAAGCCCAGATCAAATCAAGGCCATCCTAGACTTGAAGAGCCCAACATCAGTAAAACAAGTGCAGATGTTGACTAGAAAGGCTGCAACCCTGAATAAGTTCATAAGCAGAAGTTCTAACAAATGCAAACCATTTTTTAGTTTAGTGAAGAAGGCCATAGATTTTTTGTGGACAAAGGAATGCGAAGTCGCCTTGGCCGACTTAAAAAAAATACCTGACCACAGCTCCAGTTCTGTCAAATCCAGTACCAAGAGAGGAGTTGTTCTTATACTTGGCAATTTTAGAGCATGCAGTGAGTGCAGTGGTAATTAGAGAAGAGAAAGGAGAACATAGGGCAGTTTACTATGTGAGTAAAACCCTAGCAGGCGCAAAGACCAGGTATTTACCCCTACAGAAATTGATATTGGCCTTGATAATGGCCTCCAAGAAGTTGAACCACTATTTCTAAGCCCATAAGATTGTGGTATTGACTGAACACCCCTTGAAGTCCCTACAATAGCAAGGAGATCTGAAAGGCAGGATGGCCAGATAAGCAGTGGTATTGCGCCAATACGATTTAGAGTTTAGACCCAGAACAGTAATCAAAGGCCAGGTTCTAGTGGACTTCGTGGCCGAGTTCATACCTAGCGCTATACCACATCAGGCTCTAAAGAGCCACGGTTTAGGATGTCCAGGTGAACAAGAAGAAATCTAGCTGGGGATGATAAACCCCCTAGAAGAACAGAAGAAAGAAGAGAAACTCAAGCCCTACGATATTTACACCGATGACTCCTTCCACCTGTTTGTTGATGGGAGCTCAAATCATCAGGGAGTAGGGGCAGGAGTAGTGCTAGTATTGCCAGATGGGCAGATACTAGAACAATCTATTCGTTTGGGGTTTAAGGCCTCAAACAACGAAGCAAAATATGAAACACTGATCATAGGATTGAAGTTGGCACCAACAATGGAAACCGACGAGGTGGTGGTCTTCTGTGACTCCCAGCTTATTGTCAACCAGACAATAGGCGAATACGCAACCTGAGATGAAATAATGATGGCCTATGTAAAAGTGGTTATTAGACTGGTCGCCTTATTTCAGGATTGCTGACTACAGTAAGTTAGCCGTGATGACAACAGCTATGCCGATGCCTTGGCTAACCTAGCTAGTGCAATAAAATCAGGAGAGGCGAGGACAATAATGGTTTACTATTTGTTAGGCCCAAGTGTGGAACCACTGAACTCAGAGTATGAAGCAATGTGTGTGGAGATGGGACCAAGTTGGATGAATGCAATAGTAGTATTCCTTAGAGATGGGAAATTGCCAGATGATCACAAAGAAGCACACAAAACCAGACTGAAGTCAGCGAGGTTTAGTCTGACAGCAGAAGCACATCTCTACAGAAGGTCTTTTATTGGTCCCCTTTTGAGATCTATGCATCCTTCACAAGTTGAAGACTTCTTGTATGAAATACACAAAGAAGTATGTGGAAGCCACGCTGGGGGCAGCTTACTTGCTCATAGGGCCATTACTCAGGGGTACTGGTGGCCCTATATGCAGAAGGATGCTGAAGCCTATGTCAGAAAGTGCGAGAAGTGTCAAAGGTTCGCACCTTTGATACATCAACTAGCAGCAGATTTGAACTCAGTGTCCAGCCCTTAGCCATTTGCTCAGTGGGGCTGTAGACATCCCATTTTTTACCGTCCTCAAGACATTGGACGTCATCATTTGAACACTCGATGATTTTGTATGCTCGTGTTCGTTTTGAGCACCTGAAGTTCTTAGCGGAGTGCCTTGCCTTCGAGCCTCTCAACTTATCTATTTTGTCCTTGGTTGAGGACCAAGAGCTTGTTGTTTCAAATCAAGAGGAGAAGGTGGCTTGTCGGCCATCCCCATAGTCCATCGGCCATGGCTTGTGCCCGCTGGCCATCAGTGGTGACCAATCGGCCACATTTATGGCCGGTCGGCCACTGGTGATGACCGACAGCCATTTTTCTCCTTTTTCAGATATTTGTTTGCCAGCTGTGCCAGCTATTGTTTACTGAAGTGCATCTCCATACATGTGTATGGAGAGATGAATACAAACTCTAAGCTTGTTTTTCTATATATAGGGGGGTCTCTCCCTGATTTTGGAGGGTTAGACAATTTGGAACAAAATTTTCTCTCTCTCTCCCTCTCTCTCTCTCTCTCTCTCTCTCTCTCTGTTCTTATTTTGTGCTTTGTAGTTAGCTTTCTCTACACCTTTGCACATAGACTCTTGATCAATCTTGACTACCTTGGAGCTGAGGTTCTAGGAGGTCTTCTTGGTGCCTTAGAAAGGATTTTGAGCTTGAATTTGTGCCTAAAGTTGTCTTGTGCTTCGAGAGGTATAAGACTCATCTTTAAAATTGTCTTGCATAACTTGAGTTACTATTCTTTCGTACTATTTTGACCTGGTTTTTCAACTACAACAAACTCTATTTTTTAGGCTTGAAAATGGTAATTTAAGTCTTAGTGAGTTAGGGGGTTGTCTCCTCTTTTTGTTTTTTGGCTTGTGAAGCCTTTTGTGCCATTTCTTACCACCCTTAAACCAAAATTTTTGGCCCTTTTAACCACTGAAAATCAGAGTTATTTCAGTGGTAAAAATCAACTTTTGAAGTCCAAAATAGAAGGGGTTAGCCTCCCGTCCTAGCGTCTTGCTTCCATGCCTAGTTTGCTTCACATGTTAGCTTGATTTTCTAGCTTAATTTAGCTTTAATTCAAGCATGTTTTAGGCTCTATTTTGGCATGTTTGAGCTCTGTTTTGGGCTGGTTAAAGCACTTGAGGCTTGCTTTATATGCTTGTAGTGCAATTGTGCTTGTTATGTTTAGCTTGTACTATACTTTGGCCTCTTATTCTAGCATTTTTACCTCAATCTCAGCATGTTTTAGCCACTATTTTGATTGATTTTAGCTCTATTTTGAGCTGGTTTGGTCCTTTGAGGCTTATATTGTGTGGTTGTAGTGCAATCTCCTTCACTAGCTTAATGTTTTAGGCTTTTTAGCATAAATTGCGTGAGTTGCTTGCATGTTCTAGTGTTGTTTTGCACTCCATATCAGCACTGAAATCTCTTCAATCTCCCTCTATTCTTCACTCTTTCATTTTTTTTGAAAGTGAGTTCGAACCCCTTGTTGGCTTGAGTGTGGAATTGAGACCCTCATGCCAAATAGTTTAATTCCTTCAGGAGTTCATTACCAACAGCATGAGGCCTCTTTTATTGAAGGACACTCACCTTTCAGACTAACCAATTAAAGAATGGCTTGGTAATTTAAAATTGGTACAATTAAATGACAAAGTAAAAAAGGCAAGATAAACATCTTGTGCTGCATTGCATGTGTTCAATCGGACATTATATTGAACACAAGGAAGATTGGAGCATTTCATACTCAAAGTGATGAAATGAGCCAATCTCCTTGGTCTCCATTGCCTTTGATCATACATGATAAGGTGATGGTCGTGAGTCTTGTTTTTGCATACAATGAAGTTGTACTTCTTGGTTCTTTGGCCATCATGCATTAAAAATACTGGTTGGTGGTTTTGGAGCCAAGAATTACAATCCTTTGACCTCGTGTAATGATAAGGAGGGTAATAGTACACATACTCCTTGGGAATACACTGTTTTGCCACTGTTTGCTCTCTGTTGCAGAAAAAAAGAGAAGTCTAAGGAAGGGGTGGTCGACCGGCCACAAGTAATGGCCGATAGCCACCAATAATGGCCGACAGCCACCAATCGTAGTCGACTGGCCATCAATGAAAAGTTGGTTCAGTATGTTCCTGAGGTGAAGCAGAGGTGTGCCGGAAGTTGGTGTAATTTTCAGTGGTCAAAGCAAGTGCAAACAGAGGCGTCTAATGGCAAGGCAGTGGATTTTCGGGAGGAAGTCAACCGATCATGCACGCCTCCCTCGCCCTCGAGTCTATTTAATTGCTTTAATTAGTTAGTGTAACTAGTTAATCAATTATGGTTTGTAATATTTAATTAGCTTAGAATAAGTTAGTTAATTTGTTTCAATTGTTGTAATAATTAGTTAACTAGAATAGTTAATTAGTCTTGGTTTGTAATAATTAGCGTAGCTAGTTAATGCTTATTCATTCGGACCCTCCTTCGCGAGGGCATGATGTTGTAATAAGTCTGCGTGCGTGTGTGCATGTCTTCTAACCCCACGTCTTTCTCCCTTTTACTTAACCACTTTCGATGGTTAGATTAGGGACATTTTCAATTAGCATACCTTATTTTTGCATAATTACATTCATTCATTTGTCTTGCATGTACCGAGGCTCGACACATCATTCAAACTACATTGTCAGTTCAATACTTACTTGAATACGTGTTTCAAAGCATGCTAGCAAAGTGTTGCAAATGTCATATTAGTAGCCGTGGCTATTAATTTCATTTTGCATGTGTTGCATTAGGCATCTTGTATAGTTAGGATCATGCATTGTTTTCAAACTAGTTTTTTTTTTTTGTTTTGGCTTGGAGTAATCGTTAAGCTTTTGCACTTTGGCATACTTGCATGAGTGTGATTGCCATATTGCCATGTTTTGCATGCTTGGCATCAGGCTATGTGCTTATTTCCTAAACTGCATGAATGCTTGTGGATGGAGGCTTGTTGGAATTCAAACAATTCATCAAATGTGTGTATTAAGCCCACTTTACGAAGTGGCAAATCATGTTTTAAGCCCATTTGAGATGGCAAATCCTCATTTTCTAAGCCCACTTGAGGGTGGCAAATTCAAACCATTTTCGAAAACAAACATGAGTTGAATTCGTTCCAAGTCTTGTGACTAGTCTATACTTGCTTGTGCACGTCACATAATAAAGCTAGTTTAATAATCGGAATAAGAGTTCATAATATTTATAAAATGACATATCATGATTAGTAGAGTCCGATCTTTGATTGGCCGAGCGGGGGTGCTCATTTCAGGGCCTTTCCCTCTCGTACCCAAGTTCCCGAGCTGAGGCAACTTTGGTAATGACGGCCGCCTGGCCTTTGGCACAAGTCAGGGTTTTCTAAATTTCCCAAAAAAATAAAATATTTAGGTGGTGACTCTGTAATCTGGCAAAGCAGTCCAGTTTTGGCATTATTTGATCCAAAATTGATTTTCCAAAATGATTTGCCGGATTGGACTCTTTGGTGTTTATCAGTTTCACATTGCACTTTGTGAGATTAGATTCAGAACCGTAACAGGAGTCCGAACTGTAGGACCAATTCGAGCTCTCCAAAAGGGGGCGCGAAAAAGTCGAGCCACAGTTTCTGGCGACTATGCTGGGGACTTAGAGAACTTGACTTGAACTCATGATATGTTATTTTATTTACACTTATGTTTTTCTTTGCATTTGAATTTGCATCGGTGCGCCTAAGTCACAGTGTTTTCCATCTGCTATTCTTGAGTGGTTTGCTGGAGGCTTGCTTGGAAAAGCTTGCCATAAGGTTGACCGGTTGCTGGCTCTGCCATGATGGGAACACAACCCTTGGATCTGGACTACCGCTATTCCATTTGATCCTTCTTTCACTTCTCGGTGTTAGGTGTGAGAAGTACATTAGGTAGTCTTGCTGAGGTACCCTTTTGACCAATCGGCCTAGTTGCATATCGGAAGCCTTAGAGACTGTTCCAAACTAGGACAAAGTTGCTCACCCGAATGTAGGATTGTGTGAAGCTGCTTGTTTGCATAGTGAATTCGTAGCTCCTGACGAGATTAGGACAGGATACCCCTACCCCAACATAGGGGTGTTTTGGCTCTCACTTGCTTGATACGTGCTTTTAGAGTGTAACTCTGCAAGAATGTATGTATTAGTTGCAAGTCTAGGTATCAGTTTGAGGGTATCAGTTTTGAAGTAGAAATTTGGGGCAGAAATCAGTGTCTGAGTATAGATTGTCCAGCTTATGATTACGACTGTGTTTTGTGTCTGTCTAAGCTGAGGTGCTATGCATTTTCTTATTTTTGTTTTTTTTTTTTTTGCTTTATTTTTCTTTTTGCCAGGTAGTATTTCACAACTACTTCTGACGAGGCAGTTACCCCTCGAGCACTCTGGACCCAAGTTAGG
Organism: Camellia lanceoleosa; assembly: GCA_025200525.1. Lineage (NCBI taxonomy): Eukaryota > Viridiplantae > Streptophyta > Magnoliopsida > Ericales > Theaceae > Camellia > Camellia lanceoleosa. The sequence goes on from CM045765.1 coordinate 70,665,666, forward strand.
AGGATTTACCGATCTGAGGATCTTATTGGAGGACAGCCAGTGTTTGCTTTGCTACCCGCGGTTACCAGATGGTGGAGAGTTGAGCATAGCTCACCGGCCAGCGATCGACTACTTCAATGCTCTCGGTCGAACCCGGTTGCTTTCCACTTGTAAAGAGAGAGTACACATCGATTCTGATAGATTAGCACCCCGTAGACAACATAGAGGATATGTTGCGTCAACTTCAACAGACCATGGAAGTAATGCAGCTAGACGCTGCTCGCCAAGCAGAAGTTACCACCCGCCAAGCGGAAATTGCAGCCCAGCAAGCTAAGTTGATCGCTAGGCTTCAACAGCAACAATAACCACAACAAGCAATAGCTTCTGCTTCACATCCACCCCAGTTAGGGTTCCAATACCTGGGGTTACAACTAATGTCTAGGAAAATACAGACATTCGGTAGAGCCAGTTCCACCCCAGACTTCCAAAGCACTGGTTTAGCCAACAAAGGCACCGTTTGAGTTTGAGGTCGACCCTACTGCTCTGAAAGTAAGCAAGCTTAAGAAGCTTTTTAAACGAGCTCAAGGTGTCAATTCGATCCTAGATATAGGGGATGGCTATACTGATGCAGCGGTGACCTTGCCAAATAGGTTTAAAATGCCATATATAGACCGCTTTGATGGCTCGGGTGATCCCATGGTCCACTTGCAGCTATTTTTAGACATTTTGCGGCCAATAGGCCTAACTGTACTGCTAAAGTTATCCCTCTTCGGCCGGACCTTGTCAGGTATCGCGGCCATTTGGTATGTTAAGTTGGAAGATTATGTGAAGAGGAGTTAGGAAGAGATGGCTAAGGCCTTTATCGCTCAATACTCCTATAATACTCAATCGAGGTCACAACTCGTGATCTCGAAGTAACTCATCAAGAGCCGAAGGTGGGCTTCTCTGATTTTGTCACTCGGTGGAGGGCCAAGGCCTCCATGATGACCACTTGGCCAGCTGAAAAGGACCAAATAAGAATGGTCGTCCGTAATCTGCAATCGAGGCCGCTACAGAAGATGATAGTCTTACCTCTGCCTACATTTGCTGACCTCCATGAGATAAGGGTGCAAATAGAGGATGTGATGAAACAAGGTTTGATAGACTATGAGAAAGAGCAGCCCAAGAGGGCTTCTACACACAATTCAAACGTGGCTACGAGTAGTAATGCAGCTGCAAGGACTTCTGATGTTGGTATGATCACCACCAAACCGAAAATAGCCACCCCCTTTGCTGGTACATCCGAAACTACCTCACAACCTGCAAAGCACCAACCCCGAGGCCAGAGGGTTTTCACCCAACTCTATATGTCTCTATCTGCGGCCTTAAGGGTCTTAATCAGAAAGGAAGGTCTTAATTAGAAAGTGGCATCTAATGCCCCTAGAGCCACGCCCATTGCCTAATCCCCTCCCTCCTACACACAACTTGGCCAAGTATTGCGCCTTCCACCAGCAACATGGTCATGACACCGACCGATGCTTTAGATTGCGTCATGAGATTCAGGATCTCATTGACAACAAAGTGATAGCGCCTCCTCAAAAGCCTAATGTCACTACAAATCCTCTCCCACGACATAACCAAGCCCCTCCACCCAGGCAAATAAATCTTATCCAAACACTGGCCGTCCCGTACGACCCCAGTATATACATCACCCCCTCATACCTATCTAAGCCGGCGCTGTTCATCCCAGAAAGCATAGACTTGTGCATGATGAGCACGTCCATATCCCAACCCGAACCTAAGGTAGTGGCTGTGGTAGAAGAAAGCATGCCTGAGGGCTCCGTGAGCTTAACTGAAGAGAAATATAACCCGTGCCACTACATTGCGCCAACTAGTCAAGCTAGACCAGGGGTGAAATTGCCAACGGGAATGGAGGTTAATATAGTCCGGGACGACAGACCAAGCCAGGGACTGGATGACTTAGTCGAGCTTGAGGAGGACATCAGTAACCTGTAGTTCTTCGATGAACAAGATCTAGGGAGTGTACAGATTGGTTGGTTTGATATGAACGGATCAACGGATAATACGAGGTGGCTTAGTGATGAGCTAGATGTTGATGAGGGGGCTCAACCAAATCAGGAACAGTTGGAAATGGGAATTTCTACAACGGTCGAAACAGTCGATGACAAGGGAAAGTTGCTAGAGGGCACCGGTACTAAGAATTTTGCTCAAGAATTGGGTAGTATTTGTACAGCTGATACAGAACAGGAGGCCGCACTTAGGCGGTTCGAGCATGAAAGAACTGAGAATGATTAGAAGGCCACATAACCCTCATACCTTTGGTCTAGGTTACCCGCCTACCAAAGAGGATTGGGTAAGAAAGGAAAAGGAAATGGCAGGAAGAGCCAAAGCTATGCAAACTGGAAAGCACTATGAGCTGGTGCATAGACACATTCAAGGAACCCTGAACGGGCGCTTTGTCCGGGAGGGGGAAGATTTCCCATTTTGCAGTTTTCCTGAGCCATGGATGAACTCTGAAAAGCAGCGTTTGCCCGGCTTTGAGATCTTCTTCGACCTACAGCTGCAAGGGGATGAAGTTGCAGAAGGACAGACTAACCTACCAGCTGAGGCTAAACAAAGTGCAAAGGATGAGTCCAATGGTAGTGAACTTGAGATAGGAGCAGTGTTGTCTTGTCTCCTTTCGGATCCTCAGATCAAACCTGAGGGCTTGGGGGATGACTTCACCATTTCCATGATTGGAGATCAATCGGTTGTGGACCCTTCCGGTGGTATTCTGGATGCATCTATCGCATCATTCCTCGTTTGGCAATTTGAGGAGGGCTTTTTGTCCAGCAGTTCTAAATCAGGTAGTGAACTGGAATCTGATTCCACAGAGTCTGTGGAGTCAGAATCAGATTCTAGTTCTTTTGAGTCAGAGTCCGGTATTCCTGGGATTGATAACCTGGATGCCGTTGTTTTGTCCAGGTCATCTTTTTCCTTTTCTTTTAAGTCGATTGTAACCAAGGAATTGGACGAACTGGAAGTTGTGAATGAGAATGATACCACTGCTGTTTCCGAGTACTTCTCTGTGCCACTTGTATATTGTATTAATCATGACTTTCAAAATTTTGATAAAAACGACAAGAAAGGAATTCCTCTGGTTTTGAAACATTTGATTGATCGAGAGGAGGAGAGGTTTGTGAAACCCCTCGTTAACGAAATCATTTCAATTAATGTGGGTACTGAGAAGGATCCGCGTCTAGTCCAGATCGGGTCCACGTTGTCTTCGGAGGAACGCGAGCGCTTAGTCACTTTATTAAAAGATTTCAAAGATGTTTTCACGTTGTCCTACGAAGACATGCATGGAATCGATCTTGAGATTGTACAACACCAGATCCTTCTTGACGCTGAGGCCCGACCTGTCAAGTAGAAACTTCGGAGAAGACGCCCGGACTAGGCTTTGAAAATCAAGGAAGAGGTCACCAAGCAGATAGACGCAGGGTTCTTGCTAGTAACTAAGTATCCTACTTGGTTGACCAACATTGTTCTGGTGCAGAAGAAAGATGGAAAAATTCGGGTGTGTGTGGATTTCAAAGATCTGAATAAAGCTAGTTCGAAGGACGACTTTCCTGTACCGCACATCGACGAGTTGGTGGACTTCACCGCAGGGCATGCATTGCTCTCCTTTATGGATGGGTTTTTCGGGTGTAACCAGATCTTGATGGCACTCGAGGATAGGGAGAAGACTCCCTTCACCACGCTATGGGAAACCTACTATTACAGGGTGATGTCGTTCGGTCTGAAAAATGCTGGGGCTACTTATCAATGAGCTGCAACCACGATCTTGCATGATATGATCCACAAAGAGGTTGAGGTGTACGTGGATGACATGATTGTCAAGTCCAAAGAAAGAAAGGGCCACTACACCGCCTTGAAGAAATTTTTCCTACGGATCAAAGAATATCGGTTGTGGCTGAATCCACAGAAATGCACTTTTGGTGTCACAGTAGGGAAAATTCCGGGCTCTTGATTACACAAAGGGGCATCAAAGTCTATCCTTCCAAAATCAAGACCATCCTAGAAATGCCACCACCAAGGACTGAAAAGGAGGTGCGAGGCTTTCTGGGTAAAGTGCAATTCATAAGACGGTTTATTACAAAATTAACCTTGACTTGTGAACCACTATTTGGTCTCCTGAAGAAAGGAAAGAAATTCCAATGGGATGACCGATTCTAGATTGCTTTTGAGTAGATCAAGCAATATCTACAGAACCCACCTGTGTTATCATCGCCAAAGCCGAGGAAACCATTGATTCTGTACCTATTAGTGACCGAAACGACAATGGGATGCATGCTTGCGCAGGAATCTGAGGATAAAGTGGAGAAGGCTATCTACTACCTGAGCAAGAAGATGCTGGAATACGAGACCCACTACACTTCGTTGGAGAAGGCTTATCTAGCCTTGGTATGGGCTTCCAGGAAGTTGAGGCACTACCTGTTAGCTCACTCTGTAATTCTGGTTTCGAGATAAGATCCCATCAAATATCTCGTCGAGAAACCAGCACTTACGGGTAGGCTAGCTCGTTGGCTGTTTCTTCTTTCTGAATTTGATTTGAAGTATATGACTCGCAAGTCTATAAAGAGGAGAGCGGTAGCGGAGCTTCTAGCCGATCACCCAGTGGAGGGGGATGAAGTAGTAGAGTATTTGTTCCCAGATGAGTCCATTCTGCAGGTTGAATAAGAGATTTGGACCATGTACTTTGACGGAGCATCTAATTAGTACAGTTATAGCGTAGGGGTGTTACTAATAGCATTTGACAATTCCCATATACCTTTAGCTTTCAAACTCTGGTTTAAGGTATCTAACAATGAAGCAGAATACAGGGCATGTATTGCTGGCTTGGAAGCTGCCCTAGAACTAGGGGCAAAATGGTTGGACGTCATTGGGGACTCGAACCTGGTTATGTCTCAAGCAAAAGGAGACTAGAAGGTTAAAGAAGAAAGGATGAAAATCTATCACCAAACCCTGGATGTTCTGATTCCCAGGTTTGAGAAGCTAACCTTCACGCATCTGTTAAGAGAGAACAACAGGTTCACTGACGCTTTATCAACTCCATCTTCCATGATAAACATCCCCTTGGGAGTCCGAATGCGTTCGATCATTATTGAACAGAGGTATGTGCCGGCCTACGAGCTGATCGCCGCAATAGAAGAAGTACAAGATCAGAACCCTTGGTATCATGACATTTGGAACTTCTTGGAAAATGAGGCTTATCCACTAGGGGCAAATGCCAAAGATAAGAGGGCAATACGGCGAATGGCCACTTAGTTTATCATCTGCAGGGGTAAAATGTACAAACGAGGCCATCTGGGAATGCACATACTATGTGTCGATGTAGAAGAGTCGAAACACCTAATTGAGGCTATCTATGGAAGAGAGTGCGGATCGTACATGAGCGGGGTGATGCTAGCTCAGAAAATTCTCAGGAAGCGTTACTACTAGTCAACCATGGAGGAGGATTGTATCAGTTTTGTTCGGCGATGCCACAAATGCCAAATTTATGCAAATCGCATAAACATCCCACCGTCGATGCTATACAACATGACTTCACCAGGGCCATTTTTAGTCTGGGGAATTGATGTTATTGGGGCAGTTACTCCAAAGGGATCAAACGGGCATGAGTATATCCTGGTGGCAATAGACTATTTTACGAAATGGGTTGAGGCCCAATCCTATGCAGTGCTGAAAGCATCGCACGTAGTCAAGTTCATCAGGAATAACATCATCTGTCGTTATGGGGTCCCGAATGAGATCATCTCAAACAATGGTTCCCACTTCAAGAAAGAAGTGATCGACTTGTTGGAGAAATACAACATGGCTTTTCATAAGTCGTCCACGTATCGGTAGCAACGGAGCTGTTGAGGCCGCCAACAAGAACATCAAGCACATTCTACAGAAGATGGTGGAAACCTACAGGGACTGGCCAGACAAGTTGCCATTTGCTCTTTGGGGCTACAGGGCATCAATTCGAACATCTACTGGGGCAACTCCATATTCTCTGGTTTATAGGATGGAAACTGTTCTGCCGATTGAAGTTGAAGTTCCGTCGTTGCGGATTATGGCTGAGTGCTAGATAGCAAAAGCGGATTGGCAGTAGAGCAGGTTCGAGGAACTAATGCTATTCGACGAGAGGAGACTGAAAGCACTATACCATGTCCAAGGATATCAACACAGGATTACCAGGGCTTTCAACAAGAAAGTTAAGTCTAGGAATCTGAAAGAAGGGGATTTGGTGCTCAAAGACAACCGAGCTCCCATCCATAACCCTAGGGGCAAGTTCAGACCCAATTGGACTGGTCCTTACATGTTTGCATAGAATATGCATGTTGCATTGAAGCATTGCTCTGTCTATTGTATAGAATATACTCTCGCTTGCGCTGCATATAATATGCTTCTGTTTTGTTCCTTGCATGTCGTGCATGAAACATATCTCCAACATTGTGTCATGGTTATTCGTCCTGCATAGAATATGCATTCTTATTGTATTGTACCTGTTAAGTTCATTTGGTGAAGCCAACACAGACAGATGATATTGTATGTACGGTTCATTCAAAGGAACTCCAGGTGAGACTGCTCCTGTCCTTTGACCACCCCTTTGTGGATAAAAACATTCGGGTACGCCTGGTGTTTACACCGTACCTTGCTTTGGTTAGAAACATTGGGGCGTGTTCCTGATGTTTATACCACCCTCCTGGTTAAAAGCGTTTGGAACGTGTTCCGACGCTTATACTACCTTGCTTTGGTTAGAAACATTGGGGCATGTTCCCGATATTTATACCACCCTCCTGGTTAGAAGCATTTGGAACGTGTTCTGACGCTTATACCACCTTGCTTTGGTTAGATACATTGGGGCGTGTTCCCGATGTTTATAGCACCCTCCTGGTTAGAAGCGTTTGGAATGTGTTCTGACGCTTATACCACATTGCTTTGGTTAGAAACATTTAGGGCGTGTTCCCGATGTTTATACCAACCCTTGGTTAGAAGCGTTTAGAACGTGTTCCAGTGCTTACACCACCCTATTTTGGTTAGAAACATTGGGACGTGTCCCAATGTTTATACCGCCCTCCGGTGTTTTCACCACTCTCTTTCTCCTCTTGCGTGTGATGCGTTACAATGTTTTCGGTTAGAGACATTTGGGTGCACCTGGTGTTCATACCATCTTCTTCTCCTCTCGCATGCGACGTGTTATGACGCTTTGGTTAAAAGCGTTCGGGCGGGTTCTGAAGCTTATACCGCTCTTTGTTTTGGTTGAATAATATTTGGACGTGTTTCAATTATTTATCACTATTCTCTTTGGTCCGGAACATTGGGGTGTGTCCTCGTGTTCACACCATCTCTCTCCTTGCATGTGCCACGCGTTGGGATCATGTTTCACACCTCGGGTGCGCCGAAGGGTTGTGTTGTTCTTTTCCTTTCCTGCGTGGTGCGTAGTTAAGCCTGCATAATTTTCTTACATCCTTTCTGCATGAATTGTGGTTTGCTTCATGTTTACTTGTTTATGTATGAGTTTGCTATAGCATTTCTTTGCATAGCATTGGCATTTAGATGTTTCATTACAGCCTTCATTACATGATCATAAGTTATGTTCTGCATCGTGCATGTCATTTGCATCTTGCCCCAGAACTATATTGGTTTGATTCCTTGCAAAGGGATACGTAGGCAGCCCGCAGGCACAACCGTTCTTTGTTTTGTTTGCTTGTTTGTCCAAGTCTTCGGCCTTGTCAAAAATAGGTCGTCTCTCGGCTTTGACATTCACTGACGTCATCTCATGACTTTCGAGTTCTGTCAAAGAGGGGCAACTGTAGACACCGCATTTTTAATCGTCCTCGAGACTTGGACATCATCACTTGAACACTCGATGATTTTGTACGCGTGTGTTCATTTTGAGCTCCTGAAGTTCTTGGCTGAGTGCCTTGCTTTCGAGCCTCTTAACTTGTTTGTTTTATGCTTGGTTGAGGACCAAGAGCTTGTTGTTTCAAATCTGGAGGAGATGGTGGCTTGTCGGCCGTCCCTATAGACCATCGGTCATGGCCTGTGGTCGCGACCATCGGCAGGCTGGCCGTTACATTGATGGCCTGGCCACATCGGTGATGGCCGATGTACCATTTTTCTCCTTTTTTAGATATTTGTTTGCCCGCTGTGCCAGCTGTTGTTCACTGAAGTGCATCTCCATACACGTGTATGGAGGGATGAATACAAGCTCTAAGCTTATTTTTCTATATATAGGGGGGTCTCTCCTCCATTTTGGAAGGTTAGACAATTTGGAACCAAATTTTCTCTCTCTCTCTCTCTCTCTCTCTCTCTCTCCCTCTCTCTCTCTCTCTCTCTTCTTATTTTGTGCTTTGTAATTAGCTTTCTCTACACCATTGCACATAGACTCCTGATCAATCTTGACTACCTTGGAGCTGAGGTTCTAGGAGGTCTTCTTGGTGCCTTAGAAAGGGTTTTGAGCTTGAATTTGTGCCTAAAGTTGTCTTGTGCTTCAAGAGGTATAAGACTCATCTTTAAACTTGTCTTGCATAACTTGAGTTACTATTCTTTTGTATTGTTTTGACCTGGCTTTTCAACTACAAAAAACTCTATTTTTGAGGCTTGAAAATGGTAGTTTAGGTGAGTCAGGAGGTTGTCGCCACTTTTTGTTCTTTGGCTTGTGAAGCCTTTTGTACCATTTCTCACCACCCTTAAACCAAAATTTTTGGCCCTTTTAACCACTGAAAATCAGAGTTATTTCAATGGTAAAAATCAACTTTTGAACTCCAAAATAAGAGGGGTTAGCTTCCCCTCTTTGTGTCTTGCTTCCATGCTTAGGTTACTTCACATGTTAGCTTGATTTTCTAGCTTAATTTAGCTTAATTCAAGCATGTTTTAGGCTCTATTTTGGCATGTTTGAGTTCTGTTTTGGGCTGGTTGGTGCACTTGAGGCTTGCTTTATATGCTTGTAGTGCAATTGTGCCTGTTATGTTTAGCTTGTGCTATGCTTTGGCCTCTTATTCTAGCATTTTGTACCTCAATCTCAGCATGTTTTAGCCACTATTTTGACTGATTTTAGCTCTGTTTTGAGTTGCTTTGATCTTTTGAGGCTTATATTGTGGGTTGTAGTGCAACCTCCTTCACTAGCTTATTGTTTTAGGCTTTTTAACATGAATTGCATGAGTTTCTTGCATGTTCTAGTGTTATTTTGCACTCCATATCAGCATTGAAATCTCTACAATCTCCCTCTATTCTTCACTCTTTCATTTGTTTTGAAAGTGACTTCGAACCCCCTGTTGGCTTGAGTGTGGAATTGAGACCCTCATGCCTAATGGTTTAATTCCTTCAAGAGTTCATAACCAACAGCATGAGGCCTCTTTCATGCTCAAGGTACTTGTGGTTTAAGCCCTCTTTCATTGGAGGACACTCATCTTTTGGACTAACCAATTAAAGAATGGCTTGGTAATTTAAAATTGGTACAATTAAATGACAAAGTAAAAGAGGCAAGATAAGCATATTGTGTTGCATTGCATGTGTTCAATCGGACATTATATTGAACACAAGGAATATTGGAGCATTTCATACTCAAAGTGATGAAATGAGCCAATCTCCTTGGTCTCCATTGCCTTTGATCATACATGATAAGATGATGGTTTTGAGTCTCGTTTTTGCATACAATGAAGTTGTACTTCTTGGTTCTTTGGCCATCATGCATTAAAAATGCTTGGTTAGTGGTTTTGGAGCCAAGAATTACACTCCTTTGACCTCGTGTAATGATAAGGAGGGCAATAGTACACATACTCCTTGAGAATACACTGTTTTGCCTCTGTTTGCTCTCTGTTGCAACAAAAAAGAGAAGTCCAAGGAAGGGGTGGCCGACCGGCCACAAGTAATGGCCAACAACCACCAAAAGTGGCCGACAGCCACCAATTGTAGCCGACCGGCCATCAATGAAAAGTTGGTTCAGTATGGTCCTGAGGTGGAGCATAGGTGTGCTGGAAGTTGGTGTAATTTTCAGTGGTCAAAGCAAGTGCAAACAGAGGCATCTAATGGCAAGGCGGTGGATTTTCGGGAGGAAGTCAACCGAGCATGCATGCCTCCCTCGCCCTCGGGGCCATTTAATTGCTTTAATTAGTTAGTGTAACTAGTTAATCAATTCCAGTTTGTAATATTTAATTAGCTTAGAATAAGTTAGTTAATTTGTTTCAATTGTTGTAATAATTAGTTAACTAGAATAGTTAATTAGTCTTTGTTTGTAATAATTAGCGTTGCTAGTTAATGCTTATTTATTCGGACCCTCCTTTGCGAGGGCATGATGTTGTAATAAGTGTGCGTGCGTGTGTGCATGTCCTCCATCACCACGTCTTTCTCCCTTTTACTTAACTGCTTTCGATGGTTAGATTAGGGACATTTTCAAGTAGCATACCTTATGTTTGCATGATTGCATTCATTGATTTGTCTTGCATGCACCGAGGCTCGGCGCATCATTCAAACTGCATTGTCAATTGAATACTTGCTTGAATACGTGTTTCAAAGCATGCTATCAAAGTGTTGCAAATGTCATATTAGTAGCTGAGCCTATTAATTTCATGTTGCATGCGTTGGATTAGGCATCTTGTATAGTTAGGATCATGCATTGTTTTCTAACTAGTTTTTTTTTTTTTTTTTTTTTTTTTTTGGACTACTCAATAAGCTTTTGCGCTTTAGCATACTTGCATGAGTGTGATTGCCATATTGCCATGTTTCGCATGCTTGCCATCAGGCTATATGCTTATTTGCTAAACTGCATGAATGCCTATGAATGGAGGCTTGTTGTTGGAATTGGAATAATTCATCAAATGTGTATTTTAAGCCCACTTCGCGAAGTGGCAAATTATGTTTTAAGCCCACTTAAGGTGGCAAATCCGCATTTTCTAAGCCTATTTGAGGGTGGCAAATTCAAACCATTTTCGAAAACAAACATGAGTTGAATTCGTTCCAAGTCTTGAGACTAGTCTATACTTGCTTATACGCATCACATAGTAAAACTAGTTTAATAACCGAAATAAGAGTGCATAATGTTTATAAAATGACATATCATGATTAGTAGAGGCCGGTCTTTGATCGGGCGAGTGGGGGTGCTCATTTCAGGACCTTCCCCTCTCATACCCCAGTTCTCGAGCCGAGGCAACTTTGGTGATAACGGACGCGTGGCCTTTGGCACGAGTCAGGGTTTTCTAAATTTTCCAAAAAACAAAATATTTAGGTGGAGACTCTGTAATCTGGCAAAGCAGTCCAGTTTTGGCATTATTTGATTCAAAATCGATTTTCTAAAATGATTTGCCAGATTGGACTCTTTGGTATTTATCAGTTTCACATTGCACTTTGTGAGATTAGATTCAGAATCGTGACAGGAGTCCGAAACTATAAGACCAATTCGAGCTCTCCGAAAGGGGGCACGAAAATGTCGAGCCACAGGAGCACGGATCTAGTTGGCCAATTACCGCAAGCAACTGGACAGAGAAAATTCCTATTGGTAGCGACAAATTACTTCACCAAGTGGGTAGAAGCAGAACCCCTTGCAAAGATTCGAGATGTTGATGTGAAGAACTTCATATGGAAGAACATCATCACCAGGTTTGGGATCCCAAGAACAATAATAGAAGACAATGGCACGCAGTTTGATAGCAACTAATCAAGAGCTTCTGTGCGAAGTACAAAATCAAGAATTATTATTCTACTCCAATCTTCCCTCAGAGTAATGGTCAAGTAGAAGCATCTAATAAAACAATCTTGGATGGGATCAAGAAGAGGCTGGAAGCAGCAAAGGAAAAGTGGGTGGATGAGTTACCCAATGTACTCTGGGCATATCGGACTACGCCAAGAAGATCAACTAGTAAATACCCATTTGCCATGGCTTATGGCACAGAGACAGTTATCCCATTGGAAGTCGGCATCCCAGGGATCAAAACCCAGGGAGTAGAGAATGGGACTAATGAGGCATTCCTGGCCCGAGATCTGGACCTGTTGCAAGAAAGAAGAGAGAGAGCAGCAATTCGGCTGGGGGCATACCAACAACAACTTGCTAGGGCTTATAACAAGAAGGTTAACCCAAGAGAATTCAAAGTTGGGGACCTTGTGCTGAGGAAAGTGGTCGGCAACAAGAAGGATCCTAGAGAGGGCAAGCTTGGCCCAAATTAGGAGAGACCTTATAGAATTATCTCGGTTGCCGGTAATGGTGCATATCGGCTTGAGGACTATGATGGCAAAGAGTTGCCAAGACCCTGGAACACTTGTAACTTGAAGTTTTTCTATCATTAGATTTTTGTTTTTTAAAATTTATGTTATTAGCCAAAGTAATAATAAAATTTTAGCTTGATTTTTAATTTCAAACTCGTGGAAAACGACTAACCAGTCCTTTGGCGATGTTTCTAAGTAAAACATGATGAATAACTTAGACTTATTATATGGCAGAGTTGAATTATACTTGCATATAATAGAGTTGAACTAAGCTGGTGATGTTTCCGAATGAAACGTAACGAATAACTTAGACTTATTATATGGCAAAGTTAAATTATACTTGCACATAATAAAGTTGAACTAAGTTGGCGATTGTAGACACCCCATTTTTTATCATCCTTAAGACTTGGACGTCATCATTTGAACACTCGATGATCATCCATGCTCGTGTTCATTTTGAGTTCCCTAAGGTCTCGGCTACGCGCCTCGCCCTAGGATCTCTCAACTTGACTATTTTGTGCTTGGTTGTGGACCAAGGACTTGTGGTTTTTGCACTTGAGGGTAGGAAGTGGCTTGTTGGCCATCCCCTTAACCTACCGGCCATGGCCTGAGGCCACCGGCCTTGTTTTCTTGCTATTGGCTAAGAGTGTTGGTCGATCGGAAATTTAGTCGGTCGGCCGGCCATTGATTTGGTCGACCGGCCACTTTTTCTAGCTGAGGCCTTTTCTTTGCCTTTTTCAGGCATTGTGCATGCCAGCTGTGCCAGCTGGTGAGCACAGACTCTGCCCTCCATGCACGTGTATGGAGGGATTTGAACCAACACTTAGCTTCTATTGGAAGCTTTGAATTGGACTTCCTGTTAGAGGAGGGCCTCCCCTCCCTTTCCAGGGGTTTAGCCAACTAATATAGAAGATATATATATATATATATATCACACTCTCTCTCTATATATATATATATATATCTCCTCTCTCTCTCTATAGTTGTGTGTGTAATAGTGCTCCAAATGGTGTTTTTGTTCATATTTTTGCACTAAAGCACCTAGTGGTACACTATCACTTGGTTACTGAGGTGCTAAGGAGTTGATTTCAGAGTTTTTGAGTTGGTTTTGATCAGAAGGAGGTGCTAGAGTTGGTGTTCTTGAAGTGTTCTTCAAGGGTGAGAAACTACTCTTTTATTCCTCATTTTTGCTTAGGCTTTTAGCAATACTTGCATACTGTTTTAAGCTTAGTGTCCAACTGAAAAAAGTCTGTTTTTGTATGCTAAATATGTTTGTTTAAGGTTACTTTTGGGTTGGGGGTTGTCTACCCCCTCTTAGGCCTTGTTTGGTCATATTTTGTGACCTTCTTTTTAAGCTTTGAACCCTTTTTTGTTTTGACCTTCTCACCACTGAAATCCAGAGGATTTTCAGTGGTGGAGAAGTGGTTTTGAGGTCTTGTATAGGGGAGGGACACCCCTCTCCCTTTGTGTCTCATTTGCTTGCATTGTTGGCTCACAATAGTAGCATGTTTGCTTAGCATGTTTTGGCCCCATTTCAGCAAGTTTTTGGTGTTATCTTAGCATGATATACCTCTGTCTTAAGTTGGTTTGTCGGTCTATTGCATGCATCATACACTTGCCTTGCAATCCTCTCATTTGCCTAAACATGTATCATGCATTTCGACCATCATGCTTGCATGTTTTAACTTAACTTTGAGGAGTTTTTAGCCTTGTTTCACCATGCTTAAGCTCTGTTTGGGGTTGTCTTGGTCATGCTTGCCATGCTTTGTATAGCCACCATGCATTCTAGCTTGTTAGCTCTGGGTGTGAGTCATTAGCATGCTTTACTTGGGGCCATTTCAGTGATTTGGTATCACTTGTCATGTCATTTCAGTCCATGTTTCATGCTTGTATGCTTGCATTTGCCATCCCTTCAATGCTTTGAAGAGTTGGTGTCTCATGCTCCATGTTTGGGTCATTGTGCATGTCTCCATGATTAGGTCTTTGGGATGCCATCTCATTGGGTTTTGGGACTTCTTTTGACATATTATAACTCTGTTTTTCATTGCATAATCCATGCCATGAGTGGTTGTGATAGATGTAGTGTAATGCTCACTTTGTAGCCTTGCATGCCCCTTGTTTGTGCCCATCTTTTTAGCATGTTTTGGCCTTATCACATGCATGTTCTAGCCTTGTTTTGGCTTGCCCTAGGACTGTTTTAAGTCCCCTTGGCCCTTTGGGGCTTGGTTGATATAGCCATGGTGTGAGCCCCTTGACTAGCTTTGAGCATTGGGTCTATTGGCATGCTATGCTTCACTTGTGCATATGATTTGGCATCATTCCTCACATGATTTCAGAGTTCGTGGCATTGTCACATTATCATGTTCATTCCTTCTCGCTCATGCTTGAGAGTTGTATCCTTATGCCTAGGTGGTAGGCCATTACATTTGCATGCTTATTGTGCATCTCATTCCATCATTCCTTGGCACTATTGGCCATTGATTTTGGACATGACTAAGGTCTGTCCATCTTTAGTTTAAGTCCATTCATCATGTTGTTCAATGTTGCATGCTTGTCTACCTTTGCATGCCATACTTGTTTGTATATCTAGGTTGCGTCTTGCATGTTTGTTAGTTTACATCTTGTCACATGCTAGCTTAGGTTGCATTACATTTGGCATGTTTGCTACCTTAACCTCGTGTGTATGTTCGAGTCATATTGCATTTGGCATGCTTATGTCGCATTACATTAGTTGCATGTTTTGCATTGTATTTGGCTTACACGCATTGCATTTTGTTTGTGTAGACACCCCATTTTTGACCGTCCTCAAGACTTGGACGTCACCGTTTGAACACTCGGTGATTATCCATGTTTGTGTTTGTTTGGAGTTCCCGGAGTTCTCGGCTACGCGCCCTGCCTCAGGACCTCCGAACTTGACCGTTTGTGTTTGGTTTTGCACCAAACGCTTGTGTTTTGCCTTTGAGGGGCAGGGAATGCCTTCTGAGGTATCCCCACATACCACCGGCTGTGGCTAGAGGCCACCGGCACTATATTGTGCCGGTCGGCACTCTTTTTGGCAAAATGACCATTTTGCCCAGCCGACCACTGTGCAGTTGCTTTATGAGATATTTTCATACAGCTGTATGGTTTGGTTTCCCCTCCATACACGTGTATGGAGGGATGAGCTTGCTTGGTGACTAAGCTTGTAAGCTTTTTTGCCTATAAGAGAAAGCTCTCTTCTCTTGGCTCAAGGGTTACAAAAGTTGGAGAGATTCTAGACATTGTTTAGACAGACCAAGTTCTGGTTTTAGGGTTTGAGTTACGTACACCCTCTATATCTATCCTTCTCTTGTAAGACTAGGTGTTTTGTGCCTTACTATTGCACATAAACACCTAGTGTTTCACCTTCTCCTTGTAACTGAGGTTCTAGGAACTGTTTTTTTTAAGTTCTTGACTGATTTGGAACTCAAGGGACCAAGCACAACAACCTTTGTGAAGAGGATCATCAAGGGTAAGAAACTAACTTTATTTACCCCATTTTTGCATTCCATTTTTGTCTAGTTTAAAACAGTTTTTGTGCTTAGTCTATAACACATAAAAGTTCTGTTTTTAGGCCCTCTTTATTGTTCATTAAGAGTGTTTAGTGGTTTGGGTAGGTTTGACCACCCTTAGGCCTTGAAAAGGTCACTTTTTATGCTATTTTGTGAGAGATCCGAGATTTTGGTGATAGGATCTCTTCACCACTGAAATCTTGAGGGATTTCAGTGGTGAAGAGTATGCCTTGAAGTCTCAAAAAGGGGAGGGTCACCCCCTCTCCTTGATGTCCTTGAAAAGGGCAAGTTTTGGCTTCCAAAGGAGCACCATGTTTGAGTGTGTGTTGGGCATGCCTTGGTTGTCTTTCATGCTTATATTGCCATGATATAACATGTTTTCAAGTTGGTTTTGGTCTCCTATGCATGGTTAGTATAGTTGCCTTGTAATGCCTCTTTATGCTCTAATATGCTTAGGTGGTATACCTTCATTTCTAGCATGTTTTAGACTTGTGTTTGTGAAGATTTTGTGCTTATATTACCATGTTTTAGGTCTGTCCATAAGTATTTTGGTCAATCTTGGCATGCTTAATATAGCTCCTTTGTATTGTGGCTTGTTGGTCTCAAGTATGTGCATGTGTAGCATGTGTTGTTTGCATTATTTTGGTGGTTTGGGGCCACTTGACATGCAATTTCAGTCCCCTTGGTGTGCTTGTATGCTTGCCTTAGTGGCCTTGTTAATGCTTTAGGAGCATGTGTTGTATGCCCCTTATTTTGGCTTCAATGCATGCCTTTGGTTTAATGACTCTTAGATGCCATCTAAGTAGCCATTTGGCTTTGTTTTGACATGCTAAAAAATCTGTTTTGGGTCGATCAATGCATGCCATAATTGCTTTGTCTTGGTTTGGTTCAAACCCCCATTGACTAGCCTTAAGCCTAGGCCATTTGCATGCTTTGTTTGGCATGCTTCATCGCATGATTTGGCATCATGTTTAACTTGAATTTCAGAGCTTTAAGTGCATACTAGTTGCCCATGCTTTTGTATGCCTAAGTCTTGAGCCTTAACACTTGCATGTGTGTATGTGCATTTGGTCTCATTTTCTAGGCACTTTGGCCACTGATTTTAGGCCCATTTTGAGTTGCCTAATTCATGTATAAGTCCATCCCTCTTGTGGTTTGCATGCTTGCATTATATGCTTGTTTGTATGCTTGCATAGACACATGACATTGTACATCTTGCATGCCTAGATGACATGCTTAGGGCTTCACCACATTGACATGCATGCCAAGCCTCTTGAAGTGAGTTTGATAGAGGTTTGGCACCTTTTTGTGCCTATGTGGTTTGCATGCATTTTATAGTAAAGTTGCATTCTTGGTTCTTAGGGCCATCACGCATGGGAATGCGCGATTGGTGGTCCGGGAACCGAGGCACATGCCCCCTTGAGTCAATGACATGATAGGGAGTGTGTTTGGTGCATAAATGGCTTGAATTGCATTGCCTTGCATGTTGTTTCCCTCTGCTGCTGTGAGTTGCAGGTTCTGCAGGAATTTTGTGCCGACCGGCACTATTTAGTGCCGACCGGCAGTCAATCGGCAGCCGATTAGTGAATTCAGTGCCGGTGGCCTCCTCCTTCAGCCGGTGGTGCTCTGCCCCAGCCGGTGGTACTCCCCAGTGCCCTGAGAGGTGCTTCGGGGATTTTGGGAATTTTCTGAAGAGGAGAGCAGAGGAAACAGAGGCACACTTGCACTCAAGGCTTGATCCGAGCGCGCGCTGCTTTTGGCCCTCATCCCGAGGCGTTTTATTGCTTTAATTAGATTAATTAATTTGTTTAATTAATTTAGTCAATTTGTAATATTTAATTAGCTTGCGTAGTTAATTAATCTGTATTATTATTTTGGTCCCTCCGAGCGAGGGCAAAAATGTAATAAGTGTGCGTGAGTGGGTGTATGTTTTCCAACCCCCATTTCTTTCTAACCCTTTTATTTACCTGCTTATGGTAGATTAGGGCATACTTATTTTAGCATACCTCATGCAATGCATGCGTGCATTCATGCATTTGTTTACATGCACCGGGCTCGGTACATCATACAAACTGCATCGCAATTTTCAATTCCAAAATTGAATACATGCTATTTGATCGCATTTCACATGCCATGTTTAGGGTTAGCCGAGCCTACTCTAGATTGCATTTCTGCCCGTGTTGCATTAGCCACTTACCATGAACTAGGTCATGCATGTTTGCTAACTAGTTCACTGTTTTGGCGCTGAGTACGATGTAAGTTTTTATGGCTTTAGCATATCGCATGCGTGTGAATGTTTACCATGACAGTATGCTTGCCATGCGGCTAAGTGCTTACATGATAAACTGTTTGAATGCCTGTGGGTGGAGGTTGGATTGCCTGAGTTGGAACAACTCGTTGAAATCCGAATTTTAGCCTACATGTGAGTAGCAAAAGAAAACAACACGTTTTTCGAGACAAAACGGATATGCAATGTTTATTTCCAAATTAGGCAATCTAATCTATACTTTTGTGTTGTGCGCATCACATAGTAAATCTAGGTTAATAATTGGAATAAGAACATGTAAAGTTTTCAAAAATGGATATCACGGTTAGTAGAGGCCGGTCTTGGATAGGCGAAAAGTGCTCATAGTGACCTTCGTCGTAAGCTCGAGCCAAGACCACTTTGGTGATAGCGGACATGTGGCCTTGACGAGTCGGGGTTTCTAAATTTCCCATTTTAAAATATTTAGGTGGCGACTCATGTAGCAGTCCATGTTTGGCACTACTTTTCAAAAAAATCTGTTTTCTCAAACGATTTGCCGGATTTGGACTCTTTGGTTCAGATTTAGAACCGTGACACAAATCGAGTCCGAACTGTAGAGCGAGGCCCCACGGGCGCGTCTACAGTTTGGTTTGGAGTGTCAAACCAAACATGAGTGTAACAAGCCCGCGGGGGGACCTCGCTACAGCACGGACTCGATTTGTGTCACGGTTCTTAATCTAAACCAAAGAGTCTGAATCCGGCAAATCGTTCTGAGAAAACATATTTTTAGAAAAGAAATGCCAAACATGGACTGCTTTGCCAGATACAGAGTCGCCACCTAAATATTTTATTTTTGGGAAATTTAGGAAACCCTGACTCGTTTGCCTAAGGCCACGTATCCGTCATCACCAAAGTTGCCTCGAGGAACTTGGGTACGATGGGGAAGGTCACTTGAGCATTTCGCCGCCGATCAAAGATCGGCCTCTACTAACCATAGTATCTAGTTTTGAAAACATTGTGTGCTCTTATTCCGGTTATTAGCCTAGATTTACTATGTGATGCGCACAGCATACAAGTATAGACTGGATCGCCTGAATTGGAACAAAACACTTCATGTTTGTTTATTTGAAAATGGTTTGATGATGCTACTCGCAAGTAGGCTAAGACGTGGATTTGCCACCCTCGGGTGGGCTTTAGAAAACATGATTTTGCCACTATCTAGTGGGCTTAAAACACACATTTGATGAATTGTTCCAATCCAAATAACCCAACCTTCACCCACAGGCATTCAGGCAGTTATATCACATAAGCAATTAGCTTCATGGTAAGCATGCTATTCATGGCAGTCACTCACACGCATGCAAGGATGCTAAAGCATAAAAACTCACCAAGTACTCCAAGCCAAAACAGAAACCGATTAGAAATCATGCATGATCCTAACTATACAGAAATGCCTAATGCAACACATGCAAAAATGCAACTATAGCAGGCTCGGCTATTCTAAACATGGCATATGAGATGCAACAGCTATCAAGTATTCAATTTGGAATTGAAATACAAATGCAGTTAGTATGATGCCGAGTGGCAGCATGCAAAACAGATGAATGAATGCAAACATGCTATCATACTATATGCTAATTGAAACATGCCCTAATCTAACCATCATAAGCATGTAAATAAAAGGAAAGAAAGACGTGGGGTTGGAAGACATACATCACACACACATACACACACTTATTACAACATTGCCCTCGCGCAGAGGGTCCGAAATAATATACAGTCCCAAATAAATAATACAGTCACAATAAGTACAAAATCCTAATTAATTAACAAATTAATCTAGGAAAGCAATAAATGGCACGCAAATCCCTGGACCGCCTCGGCTCTGTTCCAAATGATGAATGATGCATGCTCGGGTTGCTTTGGCGCGGAAATCCATTGCGACGCCCCAATTAGCCTCTGTTTACAATTAAGCCCGAAATGTTGTGCGAAGCCCCAAAAGATTGCTGGTTTTTGATTTGCTGCTACAGAGAGCAGGAAAGGGGCATGGCAATGTATTTTCACATATGTAAGCATACCTCGATCCTCGTGCCACCAATCACGCATCTCGATGCATGATGGCCGAGGAGTCGAATTGCACAACTCAATATGGAATGAATGCACATGAAAATACAACTAAGACCCAACTCCATCATGGACAATCCGGAGTGTCGGATCGGGGAATTGAGACACGTTAGTCACTCGAGTACGAACGCACTCGTTTCCGTTTCTCAAGCTAACTCCTATCCCAAACACAATGCAATATGCATGACATGCATGGATGCAACTAAGATACAACCTAACATGCACAATGCTATGAAATGGCATACACAATGCACGAGGTAACATGGCATACACAATGCGCTAATATACAACCTAGCATACACAATGCTGTGAAATGAAATAACATACACAATGCATAATGGGCTTACACCAACACAAGTGGACCTCAGCCACACTCACATAGGAGGCCATTACATGAAAATGAGACACTCGAGATGCGTGCACACATGCACGCAAACTGAGGACCGACCCTAAGGCACCAAATGCCACTCTAACAAAGCATGGCAAGGCATGGAATATGGCATACTAGCATGCAAATTTTAGCGCTAAAATATGATGCAAAACAGCCCCGAAGCATGGAAACATGGCGCCCGATGCATGAAATGAGACTCGAAACTCGAAACTAGGCGCATGGAATGACTTATAGCTATACAAAGCATGCATTATTTGAATATGAAGTATCAAGACAGAATCAAGACAGTCCCAAAAAAAGCATATTTCCAGTTTTAAGCAAGGCCGTGGAGCTAAAAAAGCATGCAAAAATAGGGCCAAAAGAGAGATAAAGAGGCAAGTGACAGATGGAAGCCTCAAACAGTGAAGAGCCCTTCAACAATGTTGAATAAGGGATCAAAACAAGCCTCTTTTCAGTTTATGACCAAGCTCAAAACAGTTTAAAAATAGGTCTAAAATACTATACAAGAAAGAGACATAAATGAGAGCTAAAGAGGCAAGTGGTAGTATGAAGCCTCAAACAGGGAAGAACCCTTAATCAAACATGAAAATGACCTCAAAACATGACTGTTTTCAGTTAGGGTCGGAGCCCAAAAATGTAGGCACAAAGAGCTAAGAAAGCATACAAAAATAGGCTCAAAAGAGGGAAAATGGGACTCACCCTTGTAGAACCAAGCTTCAACAACTTTTGGACCAGGTTTGGGTTGCTAGAATGGATGTTGGAGGTGTGATGCTATGAGTTGTAGTGTAAAATGGTGTAGGACTTGAGAGGTTTTGATGCTTGGAAGAGAGAGAGAGGGAGCTTTAATGCAAGACTCCCAAACAAAACTTTTTTAACCCTCTAAAATGCAGCTGGAGCTACTGGTTTTATAGGCAAAAGAGTGGAGGAAAATGGGGGAAATTGAAATTCAAATTTCCCCTCCAAAATAGGCCTAAAAGAGAGATAAAGAAGCAAGTGGTAGCTGTCAGACTCAAACCGAAGAGAGCCCTTTAACAAAGTTGAAGAGAGACTCAAAACAAGACATTTTACAGTTTATGACCAAGTCCGAAACAGCTCACAAGTATACCTAAAATACGATGCAAAAATAGGCCTAAAAGAGAGTTAAAGTGGCAAGTGATAGTAGGAGACCTCAAACAGCAAAAGGTCCTTAATCAAACATGAAAAGGAGCTCAAAATATTACTATTTACAGTTTGGGTCGGAGCCCAAAAATGCTTGCAAGAAAGGCTTAGATATAGAGCAAGATAGGAACAAAAATGAGGGGAAAGAAGCTTACCCTTGAAGACCAATGAACCAGCAGCTTTTGGACCAAGAAGAGGAGCTCCTAGCCTCTGGAAAACAGCCTCAAAGTGTTGTAATGGAGGTTGGAGGTGTATACCAAAAACCGGAGCAAACGGAGGTGGTTAAGCGGTCCCAAACCGAGGCACATGGTCGTCGGCTCCGAAAAACCGGAAATCGGGCTCCAAACGGGAAAAATGGCCTACGACTACGAAACGTAGCCTACGGCCACTGAGAGATGATCTACGAGACCTCTCACTCCCTTCGGGAAGAGAAAACAGAGAAAACGGAGCCTGGTTCGCAAACCGAGGCAAGACACAAAAGAGCCAAGTCCGCAGTAAGGCTCATGATTGAGAATCTGAAACTTCGTGACGAAAGCACAATATGCAATATCACCGAAGGCCAATCGGTGACATCTCGAAGTCTTAAGGTCGGTCAAAAATGGGGTGTCTACATTACCCCTCTTTATGTAACTCGAAAGTCATAAGTGACGGAGTGAATGTCAAAGTCGAGACGCACCCATTTTTGACAAGGTCAAGACTTAGACAAACAGAGAGATAAACAGAGATGTGCTCAGAGCGCCGCACAGGGAGGGAAAAATGCAATCGACAATGCAAGACGCCGAAGGTAACTCAATGATCATGCAAATGCAGCAAGCTGTAATGAAGCACATATTCACAATAGATGCAACAGTTTTAAGCAAGAATGCGAAGCAACAACTACATTTCATGCAGTTAAGAATGCGGAGAATTATTCAATTCTCGCCACGTCTCACAAGGAGAAGATACAATACCTGCGCGGTTCGTCTGGTCGCACCAGCCTCAAATGAACCGTACATACAATATCGTGCCTCATGGTGCTAGATATCTCTCGCTTCTTCTTGGTCGAACCACAGGTGTTACTTTTCTCCCTGACTATGGTTGCAGCTTTCCCTATTCTCCAACGGGGTGACAGATTAGGTTGATTCAGTATCCAGAATTGATGCGCACACATATGCTATCTCAATCTATGGGGCTGCCATACAGATTTCAAGCCGAGGATATACCCCTGGGTATTTAAACCAGACTTTAGTCTCAGAAATCCCGAACCTTTGCATTCTAGGCATGAGCCATTCGAACTCTAGTTTCCACCGTCTCAGTTGGTCTCCTAGGAACTCACCGCTAACACAGGCAGGTGGCTATACCAGACCACCGGAAGTCGTTCGGGCACGACAAACACCAAAGGAATTGCACCTTTAGAGGATTTAAGGTCTCCTAGACCGGACAATAAAACAGATATGATGCAATGGATGTAATAGATGTGATGCAATAGATAATAGATGCGATGCAACAGAGAGTACAATAGATGCAAAATGGTGACATACGCCAACCACGCTGGACTCGTGAGTGGAGGAAGAACAAAGAAAATCAATCAGAAGCGCATTCCACGCAACCTAAGATAAATTCCAAACACGCTGAAATCGTGTGCGGAAGGGGAGGCTCCAATCACGCTGAAATCGTGAGAAGAGGTAAACAAAAACAACCCGCCCAGCGCGTCTACAACGCAACCTGGGATAAATTCCAAACACGCTAAAATCGTGAGGAAAGAACACTCTAACCACGCCGAAATCGTGAGAAGAGGTCAAAACAAGCTCGCCAGTAGCGTCTACAACGCAACTCGATAAATTCCAAACCTTTGAAATCGTGTGAGGAAAAGAACACTCTAACCACACTGAAATCGTGAGAAGAGGTCTGAAAACAACCGCTCAAGTGCGCGCACAACGCAACCTGAGATAAGATCCAAACACGCTGAAATCGTGTGAGGAACGGGACACTCAAACCACGCTGAAATCGTGAGAAGACGTCAAAACAATCCGCCCAGCGCATCTACAACGCAACCTGGGATAAATTCCAAACACGCTGAAATCGTGTGAGGAAAAGAACACTCAAACCACGCTGAAATCGTGAGAAGAGATCTGAAAACAACCGCTCAAGTGCGCACACAACGCAACCTGAGATAAATTCCAAACACGCTAAAATTATGTGAGGAAAAGAACACTCTAACCACACTGAAATCGTGAGAAGAGGCCTGAAAACAACCGCTCAAGTGCGTACACAACGCAACCTGAGATATGATCCAAACACGCTGAAATCGTGTGAGGAACGGGACACTCAAACCACGTTGAAATCGTGAGGAGAGGTCCTAAAACAACCCGCCCAGCGCGTCTTCAACGCAAACTGGGATAAATTCCAAACACACTGAAATCGTGTGAGGAAAAGAACACTCAAACCACGTTGAAATCGTGAGAAGAGATCTGAAAACAACCGCTCAAGTACACACACAACGCAACCTGAGATAAATTCCAAACACACTGAAATCGTGTGAGGAAAAGAACACTCTAACCAGGCTGAAATCGTGAGAAGAGGTCCGAAAACAGCCGCTCAAGTGCGTGCACAACGCAACCTGAGATAAGATCCAAACACACTGAAATCGTGTGATGAACGGGACACTCAAACCATGTTGAAATCGTGAGGAGAGATACTAAAACAACCCGCCCAGCGCGTCTTCAACGCAAACTGGGATTCCAAACACGCTGAAATCGTGAGAAGAGGTCCAAAAACAACCGCTCAAGTGCGCACACAACGCAACCTGAGAAAGTCCCGGAGGACAACGATCCCAAACGCTGCTCAGCGTAAAAGGATAAATGGTAGAAGATAACACAAGATGAAAATAAGTAGAAGATAACACAAGATGCAAATAAATGCAAGTAAGGTGTGCATGACAATACGAGTGGAAAAGTGCATAACAATGCAAGTGGAAGGGTGCATAACTTTGAAGCAGGCTTGATCTTGCGCTTGAGGTAGAGGCACACTCATACTTCGGAGCATTGACAAGGCTTGAAAAGGTACATCCGGAATACAATCACGGAGTTTTCTGACGTTGAAGCACACTCAGATGCTTCGATTTTCGCTCTTTTCTTTTTGCTTTGCAATCTGGAACCTATATAGCTTCAGATAGGTCCTTGCTTTACTATTCTCACGTGGCCTGGGTTGAACCTTGTGGTTTTACGAAAGAACGAATCTTGTTTTGCGCAAATGTAGGGAATGGCACTGCACTCTGAGCGCAAAATGATTTTATTTTTGAAATTGAGAGATGAGTTCTTGATCGGGGTATTGAGCCTATGACTGAGCACAGCGCACTACGACTCAACAACGGAAAACAAAAGGTAAACAATCTAAACACATCGAGTAACACTCGAAACGACTCAAAACAAGAATCGAGATAAAACAAAAAGACACGACACGCAGACATGCACAGGGAGCCTGTTTCTCTGGGTATTATTTCCCACCCTTTCTAATTTGTGATTCTCACATCACTCGGCCCTCAGGCTCTATTTTTCTCTCAAAAACCTTTCCTCGCTTTTCCTCTTAGTGCACATCTCTCTATTCTTTAATCTCTCATTTTTCATCCCTCTCCAGGGTGGTTGATGGATAAACAGGAAGTTGCGGGCTCTTGCCCCTAGCATTCTGCTAGATTCTTCTTCTTCTGCACGCAGCTAGTGAGTTTCTCCCACAGAGGGGCTGTGCTACAATTGGGTGTGTAGCAAATCTGCAGTTGACATCGGTTGACGATGCTCTGCTGGGGAGTTTGGACGTGATCAGATCTGTACAGATGAGGGAGTGAAATATCTTGATCCATTCCAGTTCGTGCTTCGCACTTGGCTTGATACCTCGCTACTCGGAGGGTGAGAGAGCTTTCAGCCCTTTTGCTGTTAGCTTCAGTTGTGCCCTTTTCTGGCAGGTAGAGTGCCCTTCTTGGCAAGTATTGTGGCAATGGAGAAAAGACAGAATACCCGACTCAACTGTGCCCCTAGTTCATCGTTTCGACCATTTTTTGTTTTTGGCTTTCTACTAAGACAATTTTGACCAAAATGAGAGTTAGATTAACATGCTTTTTCAATTTTCTGATTCAAAATCATGCAAGTTAGGTTATGAGCACTGAAAATTTTCCTTTTCTGGGTCCAAGAAAAAGGTCCGGTTTTGAAAAAAATGGAATAGTTTTTGAGAGAAGATTAGTTAACCTCAGTAAAAATTCTCAAAAACTGTTTTTAATCGACCCCGCCAATGAGCATAGAACCCACTCTCGTGATGCACAACCTCGATCCAAGGAAATCGCCTTGCTTGAAGAGAGCCGCATGGCAATGTAAACTTGCCCTTGTTTGAACGGCAATCATGGCGCATTGAATGGCAATGGAAAGTTGCCCCTTGTTTGAATGGCACCGCAGCGCATTGTAGTCAGTCCTCGAAGTGACGAACACAACCAGACTCTCAGATACAGAGAAGGCAAAGATGATCAAAACCATTACATGGGCACAATCAAATTGAAATGTTTTACAGCTAGACTTCAGAATGAAGTTGCCTACGTATCCCAAAGATAGGAATCAAGCCTTGCGTAGTTCGGGGTTAAGGTACACTCGGGTATTTAACCTCTCCTTTTTATGCTCTAACTTTTGCCAAGGCGCCTGTTGCGGGTTTTTAACCTTGTGAGCTTTGTTTTTCTGATTCTCTTCTTTTTTTTTCTTTCTTTTCTTTGCATTTTCTTCATTTTTTTCTTTTTTTTTTTCTTTTCTTTTTTTGTCATTCTTTGCATTTTTCTTTTTTTTTTTCTTTTTTTTTTCTTCTTTTTCTTGCTCTAACTTTTGCCTGGGTAGCCCTTCCGGGTTTTCGGCCCAGCGAGCCTCTCAAGGGTAAAAGTGTAGCTTTGTCCATGTCAAATGGTTTTGAGATCCTGAAGTCATCTGAATCCAAAAGAATGGTCATTGTTCACGATGATGCAGAGTCCATCCAATGGGCCGAATTTGCCCACCGTGTTGTGGATCTAACTCGGTTTTCTTGACAATACTTTCTTCTTCCTCCCTCTGGGATTTGGCATTCTTGCTAGTCTTCATTGATTTGCAGGATGATCCATCTTCGGCTTTTCGTGCACATTTGACATTTTTCTACCCCTAGGTCGCGGTCGCTTGAATCGCCACCACGGGCCTCACATTGCGGTTGACCGTTGAACACTCTGAATTAAGGTCCAAGGTTTGACAGCAAGGGGTCGAGTCTCGAGGCTGAAAGCGATCCTAGGCAGCACAATCTCAAGAGCGATTCCACACAGGTCTTCGCAGGATCGCGCAAAAACATTTTTTGAAATCTTTTAAGGAAGCGACCAGTTGCTCACGCTAAAGACAGTGTAGAACCAATCTGGATCAAGCCAGGATCCTTCCCAGTACTCACATTAACAAGCATGATTTCATTCATTAAGGGTTTAGCACGCCTCTCTTTCTCTCAGTTGATCAAATTTTTGCAAAACTCGAGGAATTCCTTCCTCTTCGTTTTCACCGCAGTGTTCAAAAGGTTTTGAAAAACTTAGGTCAATGCAATGAGTTCGAGGCACAGAAAAGTAGGCAAAAAGTATTGTCGTTTCGTTCAAACTCTCTGGCACAACTGGCACAAGGCAGAAACAAGCACAAAAGCGTGAAAAACCACTGCTGTTTCATTCAGAATTTGATGGTGTAACTGGCTCCACAGCAGAAATAAACTCAAGACAAATGCGAAACAAAATGGTGACGCCCGAGGTAACACCCCCCGGAATCACCCGACCTTTGTACAACAAGACTGACTCAATACAACAAGACAGACCCTACTGACTCAGTATGAAAAGACTAACTCAAAACAAAAGGACGGACTCAAAACAAAACAACAAGACTGACTCAATACCCAAGTCAGAATGTAGCAAAACTCGTATTTGCATGTTGCTCATAACAGTGCATGCCATTCCTGCATCTGGAGTTAATCGAGCGCTGCCCGTAGGTGGTTCATCCCCCGATCACATGGTCACATTATCCCCCAAGTTCACCGATCCAGTGCCGATAGACTTTGCAGAGCTTGGTGCGGCAATGACCCCGTTGTCAAATAGATCCTGTACTTCATGGCGAAGACGGAAGCAGTTGTCGGTAGTATGGCCAGTTTGTTGATAGAAGGCACAGTACTGGGCGGCATCATGCATAGCCGGAAGAAGATTTGGGAGAGGCCGAGGCTCAAGGTGTTTGAGATGGCCTTGTCCAGCAAGGATTTGGAAAGCTTTGGACAAAGGCATGTGGAGGGCATGGAAGACCCTCTGACCTCGGGGTTGGTACTTCAAGGTTTGTAGATTTTCTTGGGCCTTTTGATAAAGGATTGGTAGTCTTGCTTTGGTTTGTTGATCTCTTTTGAGTGCAGGATTATAGCTGAAAGGAACATTTCTGATACAACGACCCTTCTCCCGGCTTGCCCCTTGATTCAAACTGCCCCCAACTTGAGTAGCAAAAATGTCGTCCACAGTTTTTGCAACAACTGCGAGCACTCGCTCTTTGTTCAGTCCCTCGGCCTTCAAAGCCTCAACAGCCAACAGAAGATGTTCATGGGGATCCATGTCCGCCCCTATCTTGTTCTTTCCACTCGCCTCCACTTTGCCAAGGGATTGGCATTCCTCAAATACAGCCTGTTCCAAGATTGGGGAGCCTTTTGTCGTGAAACTCCTAGCATGTGCTATGGTCAATGATGGAGCCAATGTCCCAGAGGCTAGATCTGTCACAGTTCTTTGAAGATCTTCGATCATTCTCTTTAGCTCAGAAGTAGTAGGCTCACGGGTTTGAGATGATTGGGGTCCAGATGCATCCATCATGCATAAGTCCATGCTTTCTGGAATGAACACCTTAGGCTTGGGTAGATGGGCTGGGGTGATGTATATGCTGGGGTCGTAGGTGGATGGCAGTACATGGATGAGGTTGAGATGTAGAGGTGACGGGTCAGTACTAACCTGAGTTCCTTTTGGTGGAGCTAGGGTCTCTTCATCAATAAGATCCTGAATCTTATGACGGAGGTGGATGCAATGGTTCGTATCATGACCGTGCTGTTGATGGTAGGTACAGTATTTAGCTGGGTCATATCTTGGTGGAAGAGGGTTTGGAAGGGGTTGGGGTTCTAGAAGTTCTAGATGCCCTTCTTCTCGCAGCTTTTTCAAAGCTTGAGAGAGACTCATGTAAAGAGGATGGAACTTTCGGGCTTGGGCCGAGTTGAGGTGGTTGGTTTTTGGCCATTGAGGGAAGTGGTGATAGTATCTACTTCTGAGCATTTCGTAGTTGTGCTACCATCAGTAGTAGCACTGGAACTGCGAGCAACATTCCTCTTCAAAGGCTCATTATCTTCTGCAAAGATCCCTTGTCTGATGGCATCCTCGATTTGAACCCCCCATCTCATGCAGATCTGAAAAGGTAGGGAAGGGAAGAACAATCATCTTCTGCATAAGCTTGGGCTGGAGATTGCGCACAATTATCCAAATCTGATCTTTGTCAGTGGGCCTAGTGGTCATCATTGAGGCCTTGGCCCTCCAGCGGGTTACAAAGTCAGAGAAGCCCTCTTTCGGCTCTTGCCTGGTCGTCTCGAGATCACGGGTTGTGATCTCAATCTGGGTATTGTATGAATATTGTGCGACGAAGGCCTCGGCCATCTCCTCCCAGCTTCGTTTCACTGAATCCTCCAATTTGGCATACCAGATGGCCGCAATACCCGACAGGGTCCTGCCAAAAAGGGAGAGCTTCTGTAATCTTGTCAAGCCCATCGGACGCAGAACATCTGAAAATAAACTCAGGTGGACCGTGGGATCTCCTAACCCGTCAAAACGGTCGATGTGAGGCATCTTGAACCTGCCCGACAATGTCACCACCGAATCAGTATATCCATCTCCAATGTCCGGGATGGAGTTGACTCCCTGAGACTTCTTAAACATCTTCTCAAGTTTGCTCAATTTCAATGCTGTAGGGTCGACCTCAAACTCGAAGGGAGAGTCTGGCAGATTGGTAGGTGCTTTGGATAGCTGGGGTAAAATTGGGGACAGAGCAGGCCCTACTGGAATGTCCGTACCTTCCTGGACATTTGGCATCTCCCCAGGTGCTGGAGCTCCTGCTGGGGGAGGAACTTGTTGTGAAGCAGGGCCGCTTCTTATTGCGGTACTGTAATGAGCTCGGCCTTTGAGCCATAATTGCAACTTCTTTGTTTGGAAAAATTCGCTTGGTGGACACGTCTTCTTGCATGAGTTTCATAGTTTCTGCATTTGACGATCATTGCCTCCATCCTCGATGTATTCTGGCGATCCATCCGTGACCGTAGATCTATCTCTATGGCAACAATTGAGACCTCGGTCCGATTAAGGACCACGATCCGTAAGCTTCTTTGAATCGGTGATCTGGCTCGACTGGCCCTTTTACCCTGTTTCTAACAAAGGAACACTGATTTGCCCTTGAACTGAATCTCTGACCTGACAAAGTCTATCAACACAAGTTCGGTGTACCCGGGGGATATTGGAGCCTTCTGAAGCTATGGTTCCAAGACTACCCTAGCAAAAGAGAAAATAGACAGCATCTCAGCCTGATTTCACCCGAACAAATATAAACATAGTTGAATGAGTGTGCTCTCTACTGAATTCTGCCCAAAATTCTGCCGGTAAACTGATACCCTCAAGTGAACTGAATCCCAAAGTACTGAACTGGTGCCCGCAGGCCTGATGCCCAAACTTCTAAAATGATACATGCATTCCTATAGAGACGCACTCTAAAAGCCCATAACAAGCAAGTGAGAGCCAAAACACCCCTATGTTGGGGTAGGGTTTCCCTATCCTATTTTGTCAGGAGCTAGGGTTTCACTACGCACGCAGCTGTTTCAAACAACCTATATCGGGTTAGCAACCTGTCCTAGTTTGGAATGGTCACTACGGATCCGAATATGCACTAGGTCAAATGGTCAAAAGGGTGCCCCGGTAAAACCAGGGTTTGTGTTCCCATACTGGCAGAGTCCACAACCGGTTAGCCTTATGGTCATGCCTTGACAAGACAAGCCTCCGGCAAACCGTTCAGGAATAGCAGATGGCAAACACGGTGTCCTAAGCGCACCAATGCAAATGCAATGCAAAGAAACACACAAGTGCAGTCAAAACCAGATATCATGAGTTCGAGTCAAGTTCTCTAAATCCCCAACAGAGTCGCCAGAAATTGTAACAAGCCCACGGGGGGACCTCGCTACAGCTCGAACTCGATTTGTGTCACGGTTCTTAATCTGAACCAAAGAGTCCGAATCCGGCAAATCGTTTTGAGAAAACAGATTTTTAGAAAAGAAGTGCCAAACATGGACTGCTTTGCCAGATACAGAGTCGCCACCTAAATATTTTATTTTTTGGAAAATTTAGGAAACCCTGACTCGTTTGCCTAAGGCCACGTATCCGTCATCACCAAAGTTGCCTCGGCTCGGGAACTTGGGTACGATTGGGGAAGGTCACTTCGTGAGCACCCCTGCTCGCCCGATCAAAGATCGGCCTCTACTAACCATGATATCTAATTTTGAAAACATTGTGTGCTCTTATTCCGGTTATTAGCCTAGATTTACTATGTGATGCGCACAGCATACAAGTATAGACTGGATCGCCTGAATTGGAACAAAACACTTCATGTTTGTTTATTTGAAAATGGTTTGATGATGCTACTCGCAAGTAGGCTAAGATGTGGATTTGCCACCCTCGGGTGGGCTTTAGAAAACATGATTTTGCCACTATCTAGTGGGCTTAAAACACACATTTGATGAATTGTTCCAATCCAAATAACCCAACCTTCACCCACAGGCTTTCAGCGGTTATATCACATAAGCAATTAGCCTCATGGTAAGCATGCTATTCATGGCGATCACTCACACGCATGCAAGGATGCTAAAGCATAAAAACTCACCGAGTACTCCAAGCCAAAAGCAAAACCGATTAGATATCCTGCATGATCCTAACTATACAGAAATGCCTAATGCAACACATGCAAAAATGCAACTATAGCAGGCTCGGCTATTCTAAACATGGCATATGAGATGCAACAGCTACCAAGTATTCAATTTGGAATTGAAATACAAATGCAGTTAGTATGATGCGCCAAGCCCGGTGCATACAAAACAGATGAATGAATGCAAACATGCTATCATACTGTATGCTAATTGAAACATGCCCTAATCTAACCATCATAAGCATGTAAATAAAAGGAAAGAAAGACGTGGGGTTGGAAGACATACATCACACACACACACACACACTTATTACAACATTGCCCTCGCGCAGAGGGTCCGAAATAATATACAGTCCCAAATAAATAATACAGTCACAATAAGTACAAAATCCTAATTAATTAACAAATTAATCTAGGAAAGCAATAAATGGCACGCAAATCCATGGACCGCCTCGGCTCTGTTCCAAATGATGAATGATGCATGATCGGGTTGCTTTGGCGCGAAAATCCATTGCGACGCCCCAATTAGCCTATGTTTACAATTAAGCCCGGAATGTTGTGCAAAGCCCCAAAAGATTGCTGGTTTTTGATTTGCTACAACAGAGAGTAGGAAAGGGGCATGGCAATGTATTTTCACATATGTATGCATACCTCAATCCTCGTGCCACCAATCACGCATCTCGATGCATGATGGCCGAGGAGTCGAATTGCACAACTCAATATGGAATGAATGCACACGAAAATACAACTAAGACCTAACTCCATCATGGACAATCCGGAGTGTCGGTGACTGGGGAATTGAGACACGTTAGTCACTGAGTACTGAACGCATACCTCGTTTCCCGTGCTCGGGCTAACTCCTATCCCAAACACAATGCAATATGCATGACATGCATGGATGCAACTAAGATACAACCTAACATGCACAATGCTATGAAATGGCATACACGATGCACGAGGTAACATGGCATACACAATGCGCTAATATACAACCTAGCATACACAATGCTGTGAAATGAAATAGCATACACAATGCATAATGGGCTTACACCAACACAAGTGGACCTCGGCCACACTCACATAGGAGGCCATTAGATGAAAATGAGACACTCGAGATGCGTGCACACATGCACGCAAACTGAGGACCGACCCTAAGGCACCAAATGCCACTCTAACAAAGCATGGCAAGGCATGGAATATGGCATACTGGCATGCAAATTTCAGCGCTAAAATATGATGCAAAACAGCCCCGAAGCATGGAAACATGGCGCCCGATGCATGAAATGAGACTCGAAACTCGAAACTAGGCGCATGGAATGACTTATAGCTATACAAAGCATGCATTATTTGAATATGAAGTATCAAGACAGAATCAAGACAGTCCCAAAAAAACCATATTTCCAATTTTAAGCAAGGCCAAAAGATGACCACAAATAGGGTTAAGCTAACATGCAAAAATGGCCTCGAAAGAGAGATAAAGATGCAAGTAACAGCTGCTGGCCGTAAACAGAGGAGGTCCCTTCAACAATATTGAAGAGGGGCCCAAAACATGGTATTTTACAGTTTATGACCAAGCCCAAAACAGTGCACAAGTAAGCTTAAAATATTATGCAAAATAAGGCATAAAAGAGGGCTTTAACACAAAGAGAAAAAAGGAAGCCTCAAACAACAAAAGACCCTTGATCAAACATGAAGAGTTGGTCAAAATATGACTATTTACAGTTTGGACCAGAGCCCAAAAATACAAGCACAAGGAGCTAAAAAAGCATGCAAAAATAGGGCCAAAAGAGAGATAAAGAGGCAAGTGACAGATGGAAGCCTCAAACAGTGAAGAGCCCTTCAACAATGTTGAATAAGCACTTAAAAAAATCCTCTTTTCAGTTTATGACCAAGCTCAAAACAATTTAAAAATAGGTCTAAAATACTATACAAGAAAGAGACATAAATGAGAGCTAAAGAGGCAAGTGGTAGTATGAAACCTCAAACAGGGAAGAACCCTTAATCAAACATGAAAATGACCTCAAAACATGACTATTTTCAGTTAGGGTCGGAGCCCAAAAATGTAGGCACAAAGAGCTAAGAAAGCATGCAAAATTAGGCTCAAAAGAGGGAAAATGGGACTCACCCTTGTAGAACCAAGCTTCAACAACTTTTGAACCAGGTTTGGGAGCTCTTGACCTCTGGAATACAGCCTCAAGTTTCTAGAATGGATGTTGGAGGTGTGATGCTATGAGTTGTAGTGTAAAATGGTGTAGGACTTGAGAGGTTTTGATGCTTGGAAGAGAGAGAGGGGGAGCTTTAATGCAAGACTCCCAAACAAAACTTTTTTAACCCTCTAAAATTCAGCTGGAGCTTCTGGTTTTATAGGCAAAAGAGTGGAGGAAAATGAGGGAAATTCAAATTCAAATTTCCCCTCAAAATAGGCCTAAAAGAGAGATAAAGAGGCAAGTGGTAGCTTCCGGCCTCAAACCGATGAGAGCCCTTCAACAAAGTTGAAGAGAGGCTCAAAATAAGACATTTTACAGTTTATGACCAAGTCCGAAACAGCTCACAAGTAAGCCTAAAATACGATGCAAAAATAGGCCTAAAAGAGAGTTAAAGTAGCAAGTGATAGTAGGAGACCTCAAACAACAAAAGGTCCTTAATAAAACATGAAAAGGAGCTCAAAATATGACTATTTACAGTTTAGGTCGGAGCCCAAAAATGCTTGCAAGCAAGGCTTAGATATAGAGCAAGATAGGAACAAAAAGGAGGGGAAAGAAGCTTACCCTTGAAGACCAATGAACTAGCAGCTTTTGGACCAAGAAGAGCAGCTCCTAGCCTCTGGAAAACAGCCTCAAAGTGTTGCAATGGAGGATGGATGTGTATACCAAAACCCGGAGCAAACGGAGGTGGTTAAGCGGTCCCGAACCGAGGCACGCGGCCGTCGGCTCCGAAAAATCGAAAACCGGGCTCCAAACAAGAAAAATGGCCTACGACCACGAAACGTAGCCTACGGCCACTGAGAGATGATCTACGAGACCTCTCCCTCCCTTCAGGAAGAAAAAACAGAGAAAACGGAGCCTGGTTCGCAAACCGAGGCAAGACACAAAAGAGCCCGGAAGTCCGCAGGTAAGGCTCGCAGCCGAGACTCTGAAACTTCCGCATGAGCACAATATGCAATATCACCGAGCGCTCAATTGGTGATGTCTGAGTCTTAAGGTCGGTCAAAAATGGGGTGTCTACAATGAGGAACGAGAGACGTTCGTACTTGAAGTGACGAAACGTCCCTCAATCCTCAGTTGCCAACGCTCTTGATTATGCATGATAGAGTTCTAGGCATTCATACATTTTGTTTCATTCATTCCACATTGATTTGCACACTCGGCACCTTCGGCCATCATGCGTTGAAATGCACAATTGGTGGCCCGAGAGTCAAGAGCCATACTCCCTTGAGTTCATAGCATGATAGGGAGAGTGGTTGTGCACACATTGTCTTGTAAATGCCTTGCCATGCACTGTCTGTCCTCTGCTGCAGCAAAAATAGTTTTCTACAAGAATAGATGGCCAGTCGGCCATCTTCAGTGCCGGCCGGCTACCAAAGTGGTCGATAAACATTTTCCAATGGCCGGTGGTCCTATCTCTTTGCCGGTGGCATCACAAAATGCTTAAGGAGTGGTTCAGAAGCATCCTTGGGACTTGTATAGTTTTCAGAGGAACAAAACAGTGCAAACAAAGGCAACATGTGGCATGGCAATGGGTTTCCGAGCGAGGCGATCGAGTATGCATCATTCAATCATTCCGAGGTGGAGCTGCAGCGGCCTCCTTTTGTAATTAATTTGTTAATTAATTAAAGGTTTGTAATAATTAATTAGCTAGGCTAGTTGATTAATCATTTGGCTTGTATTATTTATTCAGACCCTCCTCCGAGAGGGCAATGTTGTAAATAAGTGTGCGTGTGTGTGATGCATGTCTTCCAACCCCCATTTCTTTCTCCCTTTTATTTACTAGCTTACGATGGTTAGTTTTATGGCATGTTTCAATTAGCATCCTTATGCTCGCCTGTTCGCATTCATTCATCTGTCTTGCATGCACCGGGCTCGGCGCATCATACTAACTGCATTGTATTTCAATTCATGTTTGAATACATGTATCAAGTTGCATTTCACATGACATTTTAGAATAGCCGAGCCTATCTTAGTTGCATTTTGCATGTGTTGCACTAGGCATTCTTGACATAGCTAGGATCATGCATGATTACTAACTATCTTCTATTTTGGCTTGGAGTACTCAGTGAGTGTTTATGCTTTAGCATCCTTGCACGTGTGTGAGTGACTGCCATGATAGCATGCTTGCCATGAGACTAACTGCTTATGTGATATAACTGCCTGAATGCCTATGGGTGAAGGTTGGATTACTTGAATTGGAACAATTCATTGATTGCTAGTTTTAAGCCCACTTGAGAGTGGCAAATCACCATGTTTTCTAAGCCCACTTTAGAGTGGCAAAATCCGCATTTTAGCCT
Source organism: Camellia lanceoleosa (assembly GCA_025200525.1). Classification (NCBI taxonomy): domain Eukaryota; kingdom Viridiplantae; phylum Streptophyta; class Magnoliopsida; order Ericales; family Theaceae; genus Camellia; species Camellia lanceoleosa. The sequence continues at coordinate 70,701,799 of CM045765.1, forward strand.
ACTTGCGAGTAGCAAACCGCTTTCAAAAACAAACATGAGACGTTTTGTTCCAACTTAGGCGATCTAGTCTATACTTGTATGCTGTGCGCATCACATAGTAATTCTAGGTTAATAACCGGAATAAGAGCACATGTGTTTTTCAAAAACAAGATATCATGTTAGTAAAGGCCGATCTTTGATCGGGCGAGCGGGGGTGCTCATTGCATGACCTTCCCCTCTCGTACCCAAGTTCCTGAGCTGAGGCAACTTTGGTGATGACGGACACGTGGCCTTAAGCACGAGTCAAGGTTTCCTAAATTTCCTAAAAATAAAATATTTAGGTGGCGACTCTGTATCTGGCAAAGCAGTCCATGTTTGGCACTTTCTAAAAATCAATTTTTCAAAACGATTTGCCGGATTTGGACTCTTTGGTGATTTATTAATCTTGCATTGCACTTTGCAAGATCATATTAAGAACCGTGACATTGAGTCTGAACTATAGTGAGCCCAATGAACAAAACGGGATTTTTTTTTTTCCCGGGACGTTCGGGGACGTCTACAGCGATGTTTTTGAAGGAAACATGATGAATAATTTAGACTCATAATATGGCAAAGTTGAATTATACTTGCATATGATGGAGTTGAACTAAGTTGAATTAACCTGGACTTGCCAAGTCGGCAAAATTAAACTTTGAATGGAACTAAGTACATTTCAGTTAGATTAACAGAGAAACCAAGGTTGAGAACCTCGGCTAGTCCTTGTTTGAATCTAACTTCGGCAAAAGGTTATATGTGCTTAATGTGAACATAAGTGAAACTTAGGTTCACATCAGGGGGCAGAGAGTTGGAGAATGATGAATGAACTTTAAAGTGCTTTGGACTTGTTGAAACATTTACAGGGTAAGAATTGGCTTAACACTTGTTGAAGTTTCAGAAAAACTTTAAAGTTGAAGTTAAGCCGAGGTAATTTTGAAAGAAGAACCCGACATACGTACACGCCGATATGCCCAAGTCGCCGAACTTGGGAAGGATAGAAGACAATAAGTAAGATTAAAGAGGCAAGTTCAAAGAAATAACACTTGTAAAAATATTTCAATATATTTTTAAGTGTTAAGCCAAGGCTGAGATAAATAATCAGAAGTTATGTCCGAGATATTTTTCCGAGGAGACTATACAGTTAAAGGTATAAATTGAAGACATGCCAAATTATTCTAAGTATAAAAGTGGTAGAACACACATAAAAAGAAAACATTCAAACACTTAGAAAAAAGAAGGAAACTTGCATTCACAAGAGATTACTTGTTTAGATTACAAGAGTGGCACATCGGCCAAATATGAAACTAAAACATTGTTCAGGCAAAACAAAATACATACAAGGGAAAAAAAGAAGAAGTATTCTAAGTGCTAGGATTGGCTTGATCAGTTGGTGGTGTTGCACTCTAACCGGCCACTATATCGGCGTCAATCTCCAACAGAGTCTAATCTAGACTTTTCTTGGCGCACTGGATTTCAATTTCAAAAGTAGTTGGATTGGAGAGACGCCCTTCGATACCAAGTCATCCTCTTCATCCTGAGTTAAGTCTATTTTCTCGTTGAGGGTAGGAGACTTGGGATCAGTGGTAGCCTCCCCCTCTTCTTCGTCGGCCTCAGCATCGTCGGCATCATCTTCGGCTTCATCGCCGGAGTCCTTGGGCTCTGGTAGGAAAGGCACTTCAAGCTGATTGATATCCCAAAGATCAGAGTCCATGGGAACGGTCAACTTGTTGAGGGCCGCCGTCCAATTGAGGTAATAACCTCGGTTACAAGCCAAGTTGACTTGCTGTTTGTATTGGTCACGAACGGCGGCCTACCCCTCTTCAAAGGCTTTTTCGTTGGCTGTCTTTACCTCGGCCTCCTTATTGGCAAGAGCCTCCCAAAGCTTGGCCTTCATGTCAACAACTTTGGAATTAGCAGCTTCGAGGTTAGCTCTTAATGCCTCGACTTCGTCTTTGGCCATTTTTGCCTTTTCCTCGACCAGACTTTTAGCATTTTCAGCTTCCTTGGCCTAGTCCATCAGAGCGTGATTGCTGGCCTCGGCCTTGTTAAGCGAAGAAAGGAATTTGGCTGCTTCTTTGGTCTTTCTCGCCAATTCCTTCCTCTTCATCTTGATTTTTACAGCATACGAGTGGGCATGTTGAATAGCCTGCAAGAAGCAAAACAAATTAGTAAGATTTTTTTTAAGTATAGAAGGAATTGTGAAAAGGTAAGTATAAGAGGATTACCAAAACTGAGTGTTGCGTCATGAGAGGAAAGTTCTCATACTTGTGCAACTCGGCCATGCGGTTCATGTCTTCGGGCAGAACAATTGCCGTGGACAAAGCCGTGCCGACTTCAAGATTCGCAGCACTGCCGCCGGTGATAAAAGGTCTGTCATCGAGCATGATTTCAGGCGCCTAGGTCATGCTTTGGGAGAAGTTGCTGCCTTCTTGTTGGTCAGACCTCGGCTTTTTGGCTGGTAGGGCCTCGGATGCTAGGTCCTCGGCTAGGCTTTTTTTGGTGGAGGGGGCGCTCTTCTCAGCCTCGGCTAACTTCGAGATAGGCACAATGTCCTCAGAATCTATCTGAGTCACTATGGCCTTTGCCTTGGCCTTCTTCATCCGTTTTGGCTTTAGGGTTGGTTGGGAAGGAAAGGATGAGGATTGAACTGTCACCACCCCGGGGATGTTAGTGAGCAGGTCTTCAACAACTGCTGGTTTACGCCCCATCTCATCGGCAATGGCGGCAACTGTGACTTTGGTGCCAAAGTGAATTGCTGGTAGTGTAGTGGGTGGATTGGCTGGATCGTAAGCCGACGCCTCAGTACTTTTGCGTTTTCAGCTATGAGTTTTATCAGCAAGAGTGTTGGCAAGAACTCGACGACGACGTCGGCAATGGAGGAATTAGTTGCAGAGCATAGGTGGATGGTTGCTCTACAGGACCAAAGGTTGATCCCTGGTCTGGCCTTGATGATGATTCAGCTTACGGAGTCATAGCAAAAGAAGGGGACTTGTTCTTCTTGGGGATGTCGGGCAGGGTAGATTTGTAGGTTGGGATGTAATTGAGCAGTAGGGGGAGCAGCCTCTTGAAGTCTTTACTAGGGAAGAAGGTCTTGCGAAAATCTTTTGGTGGCTGAGGGAGAGCTACAATTACAAAACCCAAACATTAGAACATATAAAAGGAATAAAGCAATACAGACTTAAAAGCATGTAAGTGGCACTTGGTTCTTACCATTACCCTCTTTAAACACTGTTCGACTCAAGGGGTAGAGGTGAAGGTCGTCATCAGGTGGAAAATCCCAGTTGTCGGAGACGATGAAATAATCATCTTCAGCACCTTTGTTGGAGTCTGGGAGGTCAGCAATGAATTTGTACTCTATGGATCTCGACTTGAGCTAATAGATGTAGCCTTTTTCTGATTTTAGGCCACACATGATATAACAGTATTGGATGTCAACTAGTGTTATCCTAGCGTTTTCTCGGCTAGCTAAAGCAATGATACCATTAATGACTCTATAGGAGTTAATGGCCAATTGCATCGGATTAAGCTTGTAGTAATGAAGAACTTGCTGGAAACGAATGTTTAGAGGGAACCTAAGTCCACACTCTATAAAAGCAACTACTGGGAAGGGCATGAAGTTGTCATTGGGCATGATGGAGTCCTCCTCCGCAGCCAACCTAAGATGGACATCGGTAGGGATAGAGAACTCTTTCCTAAAGTACTCAAGCTTTTCCAGGGTATCCACCCTCTACCTAAACATACCCATGACATCGGCTAAAGGGGGAAGGTGCAAGATTTCAAAAGTGAGTGGTTTGTGTGGGTTTAAAGGACCTCGGTCAAAACCCTAAGTAGGAACTAGGGCAAGGGTTTTTCTAGATTTAGGGGAATTTGTTCCAATTTTCCTAGAGATAATAAGTTCTAAAGCAAATCCCAAGACTAGGTCTATAGAAACAAGAATTGAATGTAAGAATCTGGAAAATACAACAAGAAAACAAGAAAAAAAAAAAACCTGATTCAGACTCAAAAAAGTAACAGAAATTCAAGAACACGGAGTAAATGTGCAGATGTACAAAAATTAGGATCAGTGACAAATTGCTAAAGTGTATCAAGTAAGTGAGCAATATAAATGTGTATATGTAAACGCAGAAACAGATTGAACAACACAAAGTCGTAAACAAGCATGCTGGACATCCAAAATGATGAAATTCAAAAAACAAGATAGATTCAAAAACAAGGGGTGATAACCAAAGTATGAAGATACAAACGGAGTACAACTACGAATGCAAGATTACAAGGCTAACGAATGTAGTACAGAGAGCATGGGGAAAATTCAGATACATTAAACAAACAGTACAGAACTAGGAATGAAAATAAGAGGCTGAGGACTTACCAAGTAGTGTCGACGGAAAAGATGCCGGAATGAAGATTGCCGGAGTCAGACAATGATGGTGAGTGGAGCAAAGTGGTGAATGCTTCGCCGGAGGGGGAAAAACGGAAGTAGTGGCAGAAAGCTTTGGAAGAATGACAATGGAGGTTTCTTTTTTATGAGAAAAAGAAATCTTAAACTCAGAGGGAAAATGAGGAAGGCAAAAGTGAAGAGACGGAAAGAGAAAGTGTTTTTGTTAAAACACGAAAAGGTGGCAAAATCACAATGAATGTGCCTTGGACGACGTTCTAGTCAGGCGGCGCGTGTAGAAGCGACGCGACCTGATGGCACGTGTCAATTATGGATCAATAAGAGAAAGACGCATGGCGAAAACGGTTGAGAAACCGTGCGTAATAGCTCATACGCAGATAGAACTCTTAGAGTTCTTGATTTAAATGAAGCGAGAACCTGCTGGATAGACAATCTCGATTAAAGAACTTGAAAAACTTGGTTCTCGGTTCTTAGGCATTGGTGAAGCAGACTACAGTCTTGGTCATATGGAGCCGATGTGTGATGACCTCAATAATGAAGGATAGAGTAAGTCTTTAGTCGACGTGCTATATGGACAAACGATATAGGTTCCATCACCTCAGGATACCGAGGTAATAGAACCTAGGGGGCATATTTTTTGAATTGCAACACGTGGCCAAGGTAACACCGAAGTGTCAGCCGAGGTGCCACGTGTCTTGGTCATGGCGCCGAGGTTATCTCGGCTAGGCCGAGATTATTTGCGGAGATACCAGAATCCAAGATGATTGGATAAGAGACAGGAGTCCTAGAATGGGGGAGGATCTCAGTCTGGATAAAGATAAAGCTTTTATGAGTTTGTCCTTATCTAACTGAGGGTCCAAGATAAGCATTGAGGCTAAGTCCAAGTGAAGCTAGCCTTCTGTAGGGATTAGGTTAATGCTGGCTATAAAAGTAAGGCACACTCGTGGGTCTAAGATACGCTTTTTGTATTCTAGCTAGTGAATTAAGTACTGTTTGCTATCTTTGAGAGATAATTGAGTACTGACTTAATCATCGGAGGGCCCTGGGTGGACGAACCACCGCCAGAGTCCTATCTTTCTATGACAGGTTGTTTGGGCACAATCTATTCTTCCAGTGTTCTCCAGCTGAGTATCTGTTTGGTATTATGGTCAGAAAACAGCACACTCGCCCTCACCTAATCTTTTCTTAAAGATTACCCCTTATCCACACACATATATCTCTACCTATCAAATTCCAATATGTGAGTCCCCATAAATTTAAAACTCAAAAATTAAAAAACACATTAAAGATGCAAACAAATAATAATAAAAAAAATTAAATAAAATAAATCAAAACAAAGCAAAAGCAAAAGCAAAAGCAAAAGCAAGAGCAAGAGTAAGCAAAAATAAAAACAAAAGCAAACTTTAAAATAATTTATAAAATAATTTATTTAGTGTAAATTTAAATTTAATATGATGCAAATAACACTTCGAATAAATTAGGTTTATGCAATTTATTTTTTTAACATTTTCATTTTTTTATTTTTATTGTAGCATTAGTTGTGGTAATGTTGTAGTAACTAAATTTATGGATTGAAAGAACTGTTAGGCTCGTGGGGTTAGTTAGAGTTTTTTTTTTGATGATTCAAATTATTCATTTTGTAGAGACCTTCAATTTATATCATTTGTGAAAAAATTAAATTAATTTCATAATTATAATATTTTATTTTAGCACGTTTGTCTCTAAAAATATTGGACGAAAATGTTGTTTTTTTCATTTTTATTTTATATTTTTTAAGTAGAACATCTATTTTTTGGAGACGAATGTGATAGGTCATAAAGTTATGACTATTATCTATCCAGATCATTGAATACGAACCTTTGATGAGGCTCATAAGTTCAAACAATTCTCTTATATTTAAATTTGCCTAAACTTGAAAGAAGTCTTACCCAAATTTAAATATAAAGTATGGTTTTAAACCTTGCTTTTGTTATTTCATATCAATACATTGATAACACATGAATTAATATATAAAATTTAATCACAAAATTAACCAACTGCACAACCACCCACATGATTTCGGACAAAATAACTACCCATATGGATAAAACAAACACAGCAATGTTAGGTATCAAGAAAAGTATTTCATGAAAATGGTCATGAAAGATTTGTAACCTTTGGATTACACTTAAAATAAAGCACCACACACTAATCAAGGTAATCTAAGGGTCACAAATCTTTCATGATTATTTTCATGAAAAATTTTTCATGATCCCTAACATTTCTCAAACACCAATAAATAGAATCTCTATTCATATGTTACATTTGATTTCTTAGGCACAACTTGTTTAAAATAGAGTGAGTAGTAAAATATGTAAATATCAGTTTTTTCTTTTTCTAATATTGTATGTAATAAATACTATATGGGTATGTACTCAGGGACATATTCATGATTTTCATTTTTAGGGTGCGAAAGTATATATAACTCCCAATCACAAAAATAAATAAAAAAATAATAAAATAATAAAAAATAAAAAATAAAAAATTTATTTTTTTATTTTTTTATTTTTGATTCAGATTGGATGGTGTTATTTGAGTTCATGGGGCTCACCACAGATTCAATTTCGATAATCCGAACCGTGCAATGTATAAGGCCTGTCGAATATAGCATTCCTGCAAAAAGTCACATTAATGGGATATCAATAACCACCTAATCAGAATACATTTTTGTTAACAGTTTATTTTTAAAATTATATTTTACCATAGACAAAAATATGATCAAATTAAGTAGCTATTGATACCCAATTAACATTATTTTTTTGAAGGGATGAATTACTAAACGAAAGGAATGAATTACCCAACGAGCCCTACATATTAAACAGTTTAGATTATCGCCATTGGACCCGTAGTGAACTCCATAAATCCAACAATATTCTCCAATCTGACTTCAGAGTAGACCAGCTTGATCCATTTTTTTAATACCATATCAATTTCAATCATCACACAAATTTAATAATATTATCACTAATTAAACATTCTTTATCTACATATTTGTGTGTAAGAAAATGCAGGTAGAATTGAAAATATTCTATTGGTCACCTTAATTTATAAAAGGAAAAAAATATTGTATATTTATATATAGAGTAAATTGATGATAAATCTAATCTAAAAAAGATATAAGACATTAACTCTAGTAAATATTTTTTATTTGTGAGAGGGCTACTCTTTATAAAATTGTTTAGTGAGAAGTACTTTTGTTATTGTAAGAGGACATTTTATTTCCAATTTTATCTTAATTTATGAATTTTTTTTTATTTGTTGACTTTTCATTAACTATGTATTCAAATTTTTTGTCTATCTGTTCAAATTTGTTGTCTATACGTTCAAATATCTGTCCAAATTTTATTATCTGTACAATTTTATTTTCATTTTTTGCTATTGGTTAAAATACCAAGCCAAATCAACAATTTTATCTGTTGAAATAACAATCTTATTTTAATTTTTTTCATCTATCTATGTACCTATCTGTAAATTAGAGAGTTATCTGTGCAATTGCTAGATAGATTTATCTGTCGCAATACCAAACCAAACCCTATCTGTCAAAAAAAATTATATCTACTCAAGTCTCTCTCTTCCTCATCTGTTCAACACAATATATATATATATATATATATATCTATTCTATTATTAAAAGAGAACAGCCATTTTGGTGTCATGAAGCTTTTGCCACCTGTAAATTATATATATTAAAAATAAAAAAAAAACAAAACTACACTTGCACGTCTGAATTTTCCTACACGTTTTGTTCCTACAGTTACACGTCTGTCAACTGCCCTCACTTTAACTGCCAATTACATATTTTTTACTTCACCCCTCACGTTTGTTCCCTCACTTTTTGCTGTTAATCTCAAAAACAAGTCTCCAAAGTTCAACAATGCACATCGACCCCATTCTCCCTCACTGCGAAAATTTTCTACGCCGACGCCTTCAATCCACTGCTTCAGGATGACTCATATCCTTCAGATCTTCTCTTTGTACTCCACTTTCATCAATTTTTTCTTCAACTTTTTGTTTTTGATCAATTTTTCATGTTTTCGATTCAAATTCACATTCTAATTCATCAAATCAATTCCTAATTCTCAGTTTTGATTGTATATAAATATGTTTGTTTATGTATAGGTAGATCTGTATATATATATGTTTCGATTTGAGATGGGTTTTCCTTCAATCGATCTAATGTGGTAACCAGAGGGATCGTGATCGCGAAAGAGTTCAGCCTCGAGGCACCGCCAACGGTAAAGGCAACGACGACGGATTGAACCCCGAGCAGCGTTGCGAAAGGTTCAAAAAAAAATTTTTTGCCCCTAAAATTCAAATAGTTTTGATAGTAATTGGTTGCTTAATTAGGGTTCAGATTTGTTTATATTCATGTATATGTGTAGGGATGGGAAAGCACTTCAAGAGAAGGTCACAAGAAGGCCGAGGGGGCAGGAAGTGGCAACTCTGAAGGTAAAAGCACCAAAAAATATCAGAATTGGAAACATATATTATTATGGGTTTGCTTTAAATTTTTCATATTTTGTTTGATGAGAATGGTATTTGGGCGTTTGTGAATCTATATTTAATGGGTTTGTGTTTTTTGCATCTATTTTTTTTTTTTTTTAACATTACTGTCATTCTTTTTTTAACAAATTATTTGTAGATAATAAGAAGGTTTCAACAAATATTAAAATTGAAAAAATAGTAATTTAAGATACCTTGAAAAACTATGTATGAGTATAGTTTAAAATTTGATTTAGCAAATAAAAAATAAATTTATAGATAACAAGAAGGTCACCAAAATTATTAAAATTAAAAATAGATATTAAATTTTTTTTTGGTGATCTTTCTTTCCAGTTCTCTCTCAATTTCTTTTTATTTCTTTTTAATTCTTTCATTTTTCTTTTTGCATGATATATAATAAAGTGGTGAAATATATACCAAGTAAATGTTATATTACACATAGTTATAAATATTTAGCTTGCATTACATTACACTTATAATACATATGTATATTATTATTAAAAAATATAATAAAAGAATAATATAATTTTTTGCTGAATTTGCACACGCATCGCGTGTGCCTCGGCCGCTAGTATATATATATTTAATCTGTTGCAATATGGATAAGAGATGTAAATCCAAATAAAAAAAATAATCGCATGATTATAGGATGAGTAATAATGAGTAAGTTGGCCGTTTCGTAAACGTGTGCCGTTATGGATATGATATTTTAATGCGTGATTTTTTTAATAAAAGTAATTTTATTTTGAACAGTTGTACAGAGCCCTTTATATTTGATAGACATTTAAAGTTATGCCCAAAACTCCTTCCATAAAAATAAAAAATAAAAACCCTATAAAATATTATATATTCTAAATAAATTATCAAATTTTTTACTAAATCTTTTACAAAAGAATGAGATTTAATAACCAACTAGGCCTAGTCTAGTTGGCCACTACACCTTTCTTAGAGTTTAGTCCCAGGGAGGTCATGGGTTCAATTCCCTTTAGGGAGTTGAATTAAAGAAATGCAAGCACTTAGATACTTTGTCAAGGGTGGGGAAATTTTCTTCCATAGGTGCTAATCTAACAACTAATAACTAACATTTGCCGATCAAAAAAAAAAAAGTATGAGATTTAGTAATTTATTTGGAATTCTTAACATAATTCTAAAAAAATTTTGACGTTATTACTCCTCGAATTTGTAACCTTAGTGGATTAAAATTTGAATAATACTATATGTATATATACATGTTAATATATTAATTAGTCTATTAACAGATGATATGACATATATTTAAAAGTTTTGAGTATTTGTAATTTGTATAATGAGTGTGGTCAGTAATAATACCATAACATAAGTTGATTTACTAATTAATATATTAATTAATACATGTAACACCATCGTTAAAATTTATAGTGAGATTGAAGCAAAGCAACGCAAGTAAAAAACTATTTTTTGAGTGATAACAACTCATGATAATATATATTACAAAATCAATTATTTGCATCCCTATATTTATATGGGCTCATTTGGGAAGCTAGTTAAAAATTAACTTTTGACTTTTAACCTATTTTGGGTCACATTACTTCTTATATTTTTTATCCACAAAAAGACAAAAGTTAAAAAAAAAAAAACAGATCAAAAAATTAACTTTTAACCAACTTTCCAAAACACTCCTATGTGTTGGCACCCTCAAGAAGACTATAGAAATTTGTATCTCCAAATTAATTAATTAGTTTTACTAATTAAGTTTTATCAAATATTAATTACTATTCGTATTTTTTTTTTTAAATAAATTTTTTGTCTTATATATATTCTCCACCCTGGTATGTACTTTCTATCTTATTTTGTTAGTTTATTTTAAGATGGGAAATCCCCTACTACAAAAATTATAGTTTTATCATAAAAATTTATAATATCAATCATAAAATGCATAATTTCGTCACAAAATAATATAAAAAAATGTTTAAAATTTTGTGATTGATGCTGCAAAAATTGTGACTTGATTACGACATTTTTTATTATTCAAACTTGTGGTGAGGTTACAGATTTTATAATTAATATTACGAAATTTTATAATAAAATTATACATTTTGTGGTAAGGTACATATAACATTTCCTTTTAAAAATTTTAATTTCTGAAGAGAACAATTTTTTTTTGAAACATTCAAAATTTTAGAAAATGATAAAATTGGGAGAGAGGGAGTAGTATATAAACAGTTTAGGGAAATTCTAATATTCATCCCTTGGAAAGGGTTTACAAATGAACCCCCATTTTTTTCTTTGTTGTAAAAAATTATACTCCGTGGTGTCATCGTTATAATCCTTAGGCTCCGAATTGTAGGCCAGATTTATCCCAATCTAAAGGAAATGACTCATTATTGGGATAAGCGAAGAATGCACCAACTCTCAACACAGAAGACAGAGTCATGAACAGAGTATAGCACTGTCAGTTTCAGTAAATAAATGGGTCGCAAGTCGTGCCCTTAAGGAATCGAGCCTTGTTCACCTATGTAAAAAGCTAACGTCTTTTCACTCCACTACCACCTCCGGTGGTATATCATATGTATCTCTAATTATGTCATTTTCTTCTTTAATTATGACATTATTTTAATTATGACTCATATATTTTTTAATTATGTATCATATTATGTTTGGTTATGATTTTTTTTAAAAATTATAATTTAAAAATATGTAAAATTATACCCATTTTTTTAATTATGAAGTGCATATTCCCAACAGTTTATTCCAATATAGTTGAAAGAGAGGGATAAGTTAAAGTTCAAAATAAAAATAAAAGAGTCAAGTCAATTTTTTTACAAGATAAACAGAAAAGCCGTGAATCATAAGAAAGTGAGCCGTTTACTCTCAGCTTAATTACGCCTCCAGAGAAGAGAGAATAAACTTTGTTAGAGAGAGAAATGAAGCCATCTAGTTAGAGAGACAGAGAGAGAGAGAAGAGAGAAGAAAGCCAAGAGCGCACTCAACGCCTCTCTACAGTAATAGTGACGCCATCTCACGACACAATCAATCAATAGTGCACTCACTACGATTTGGGATCTTTTAGAGTAAATTCCTAGAGTGATCTGGTAGAGTGAATTTGTGAGGTTGCGACACCTGTCCCATTACTCACTAAAACGATGTCGTTTTAGCAGAGAATTTTTTTTGTTAAAGAACCCCCCCAAAAAAAAAAAGAGAGAGAGAGAAACAGAGATCACTACCATTTCACTCTGAGACCTCATGTAATCTCCCAGGGATCTACCATAGGGGAAGCTCTTGTTACACAATTTGCACACATGTTTAAGCTCTTGATCTTCTTCCATTGATTAGAAATAGAGAAACAAATATCAGAAGAAGTAAAAGAAAATTCAAATCTAATCACAAAATTTGAAAAGTTGTCACAATTTTGATCTCATTTATACTTTATGACCCCAAAATGATAAGGAAACAGAGGAATATAAAGAAAATACAAGAATCCAAATCAGGAAATTGATTAAAAGATGAAATAAAAGAATGGTTTTGTAATACGTAGAATTAAAAGAAATTATAAGAAATTACAAGAAATTAAAAGAAGTTACAAGAACCCAAATCAGAAGAAGTAAAAGATTGTTTTCTGGGTTTGGTAATAATCACAGCGTTGGCCTCGTTTTGTTTAGTGTGATTTTGAAATGGGATTTAAGCCAAACCCAATTCGTCACTATCAATTTCAAGCACACCTCTAAAGTTTTAAGAAGTTTATCTCATTCATAGAGACGAGTTTATGTACCTGCGGTGGTAGCAGCTTTGAGCTCCAATGGCCGACCAGGAAAGAGAAAAGCGACCTTATTGATGGAGACTACTCTAAAGAAGATGAGAGATGGCTCGTCAGCGATCGAGGCCTCCTCGGAACAACCTTTTAGCCGCGCAATCGCTTTTACTCCTACTCGTACCTACGCCATCGTCCACCCTCGCACCACCGCCAATGCTTCAAACCCACCCTCACACCATAAATCCATTGTTGCTATCATTCCTTAACAAAAAAAATATATGAAGAACCAAAAGTGGGTCTGAATCCATTGTTGTTGTGTCTGAATCCATTTTTCCTTTTATCTTTATTTTTTTTTTAAATTTTTTTCACCAAAACGACGTCGTTTTGGTGAGAGATTGATCTCAATCCTTGGTTCCATTAGTCGAATAGGTGTCACACCCTCATAAATTCATCCTACCAGATCACTCTAGGAATTCACTCTAGAGGATCCCAACCCATTGAGCCTTCCCTATAAATTCCCACTCCATTCCTCTCCTTTCTTCCAAATCCTCGTCCTCTATTAAACTCTACAAACCCATTCGTCTCTCTAAATTCCCACTCCATTTTTCCATGGAAAATGAAATCCAGGAATCCGAGGTCCTTTTCCCGGAAAATGTTGAAGGGGATCACCATGACGACATTAATAAGTGTGGCTTTTCAGGTCATTTAAATTCCTGGGTTCCGAGAAATAGAAAACCCAAGCCGAGGAAGAAGAAAAATAAGTCTGTTCCTGTGAATATTCCGGAAAAGGTTTCTGGGAATTCATGGTTTCAGCGCGTGGAATCGGATTTCTTCGACGACGACGACAATGGAGGAGAGTTTGTACCACCACATGTGATATTGGGTCGGCGGACTTACGAGCGAAAAATGGCATTCTCGGTGTGCAGTGGAAATGGGAGGACTCTCAAGGGAAGGGATTTGAGCCAAGTTCGGAATTCAATTCTCAGGAAGACCGGTTTCTTGGAAACTTGAAATGAAAATGTTTTCTTTCCATCATTTTTTCTGTGACTGTTTATATCTGAATTCTTATATTGACTGGATCATTTGAAGCAGAAAAAATGAAAACTTCTAATTTATAGAAAGAGAAATAAACGAACATATTGTTCATTGAGAAATTTAACTCTGTTTTTTTTTGTTTTTTGTTTTTTGTTTTTTATTGTGGTGCATTTGGGTTTTTTGAGCGAACATTGTTCCACTGCTTGAAAACAGAACACTGATCGTGGAGTCTTTCTTCTTTGCACATGAGCTTTTGTTTTTTCAGGGCAATGCCCCCAACATGAACGGCTGGTTTGTTTTTTGTCAGTGATTCATCAATTTTGGCAGTGCTGCAGAATTCAAGCCCAACCCTGCAAAAAACCAAAAAAATGTTTGGGGCTTATTGTATTGGCACAATCACTAGTCAATCATTCATTTGTGTAGATAGTCAAGGTTGATTTGGAAATTGACTATTTGGCTTATTTTCACAATTGGATTAAAAGTAATAACTCAGTTTCCAAAACAAGTTTTTGATTGTTATTTTGGAAAATAGGTTGGCTTAGCCTCCGTTTGGGAAGTGGGTTGGCTTTTTGGCTTTTTGGCTTTTTGGCTATTTTAGCCTGGGCTTAAAAGTTTGGTTTGGGAAGGGCTTTTTGACTTTTTGGCTTTTTTGACTTTTTTTGTGAGAGGGAAGTGTAATGATTATGAGTTGGATGTGATGTTTTGTTTTTTGTGGCTAAAAAAGCCTATTTTGTCTTTTGTGGCTAAAATAGCCAAAAAAGCCCCAATAAGTTCTTCCCAAACACCACATAAATTTTTGATTGTTTTCAGTTTTTTCTTTTTTCTTTTTTTTTTCTTAAAAAAAAAAAAAAAACGTGTAAAAGAGTAAATAGACAATGTAACTGAAAAGAGATTAAAAGTTAACAAAAATTACTTTTAATTTCTTGCCAAATAAAGCCATACATGTTATATAAATGAATGATTAGGATGTTGATTAGGAAAATTTCATTGATGATAGTGAATAAAAGACGTTATCATGATTGAGATATGCTTGAGGCATGACAACTATCCCCTTTGGTAAAGCTACGGAAAACTAATTATAGATTATAATTTAACACATTATGACTTATAGCTGCGAATATAAACTGTTAACCTATTTGGTGCAGTTGTGGAATTATGGATTTAAGTAGCAGAGTAGTGTCTGTTAACCTATTTGGTGCAGTTGTGGAATTATGGATTTAAGTAGCAGAGTAGTGTCTGTTATTAACCTATTTGGTGCAGTTGTGGAATTATGGATTTAAGTAGCAGAGTAGTGTCTGTTAACCAATTTGGTGCAGTTGTGGAATTATGGATTTAAGTAGCAAAGTAGTGTTTAGTTAATAAGCTGTAAAATAGCTTTTTACTGTATAATTGTCCTTTCTACCCTTATATGATATAAAAATGATTATTTTGTCATTTTTTTCAGTTTTAATTTTTTTTAAAAAATATTTCATTAATAAAAGTTAATATAAGTAGTATTAATTAGTATCAACTAATATAAAAATTGATACATTTGCTAAAAATATAATGGAAGTATTATTGTCACAATTATTTTTTATTATAAATTAATTAGTATCAATTAATTTCTTAATTAGTATCAATTAATACTAATATTATTAATTAGTATCAATTAATGGCTTAATTAGTCTCAATTAATATTAAAATTATTAATTAGTATAAATTAATATTAATATTTAATTTTTATTAGTATCAATTAATATTAATAATCAACAATTGTTATTAATTAGTATCAATTAATAATTAATTCATTACAAAAGTATACAATATTAATTTATTAATAATTAATACCAATTAATATTGATTTTTTTAATTAATATTATTTTTTTCTTTTTCTTCAGAAATATACAATTTTTTATTTTTTAATTAATTAAGAAATATACAATATGAATTTATTAATAATTAATACCAATTAATATTTATTTTTCAATTAATATTGATTTTTTTTTCTTCAGAAATATACAATTTTTTATTTTTTAATTAATATTAATTAATAATATTAATATTTGAGTATTGACGTGAACATTTAAGTAATTTCAGTCCCCCAACACCAGCTGCGCGTTTAAGTCAAAAATTTAAGCGTCCCCTGACTAGCTTTTGAGATAAGCTGAAAAATAACTTGATTTAAGCTATAAGATGGTTAACTTAAACTGCACCAAACGTAATATTTTAGCTTAAATTAAGCTAAAAGCTAAAATAAGCAGCTTATAAGCTCTACCAAATAGGCCCAACATTGTATAATTATTTATTGAAAAGACATTAATATCCATGGTCAATGGATCACCCTAATGAAGGGTAATTCCGACATTTCACTGGCATGAATAAAATAAGTGCCTTGTTAACATTTGAGGGTAGGATTGTCATAAATATTTAGGGTTTTTTTTTATCTGTGTTTTTTTTTTAAAAAAAAAAAATCATTCACAAATAAAATTATGAAAAAATATATATATATTTGATGTTAATACTATTTTACTACAATTGTCTTTAAAATTATCCATTGGCAGACGGGGGGTACAAAGAGGGCTATGGCCCCTCCTCAACTTCACAAAAAAAATCTTTTACATGTATTTTTCTGCAATTCTTTGCAGTTTGTCTATTCTTTGCATGTATACTACCCAATAGTGGCCCCCCGAGGTAAGGTTAATGGAAATCTCCTAATTACTTTTTCTCACGTACTCATGAAAGATGTGGTTATCAGTGTTCAAAAAAAAGATGTGGTTATCAAAAATTATTTTATGTTTAATAGATTTTTATTACTATTATATATGATGGTCATTTATTAAAAAATTATTTTTTATTTTATATGCTACCACTGCATTCATAATATATACGAGTCATATGGCAACTACAATTAATTAAACTAATATAATAATGATAAATGAGATGACAGATAATTTTTGAAATACAAATATGGTTATTATAATATTAATTTTGAAATTTACTCCCAATAGACTCCCATCATAATATTGGTAACATATACGAGATGATTACTTGTATCTATTGTAAAAGTTTTATAAAATGCCAAGATGAATATGATTCTTTTGTTATATATGATGGGCCTGTTTGACAAATGACTATTTTAGTTAAGGGCAAATTATTCACAAGTCCTTTCTTAAAAAGTATGTATTCTATTTAATCCTAAAATCTTTTAGATAGACTCAAAAGTCCTATATCCATTTATCTTCTCATCTTTCATTGCACCTTATTCTTCTCTCTATCTCTCTTTCTCTTATATCGGCAACGATCACGACCACGACCACACCTTTCTTTCTTTCTTTCTCTTTTTAATCTCCACGACGATCGTCGACTACCATTGATTGGAGTTCAATGGCAACCACTAAGTACCAATTCCTTATTTCATACTCATTGACGACGAAAGAGATGAGTTTTCTGAGAAAAAAGATGAGTAAATCTATTCAAATTTGATATACATACATCCGATCTGAGTATATCTACATTAGATCCGGCTAGATTTAAACCAAAAAATAGTTGTCGGAGTACAAGCATCTCTTTATATCTGTCTTTTTCCTTCGATCTCTCAGTTTTAATACTTTTTTTTTTTTTTTTGGTACTACGGACTTCTATTTTCATGTTATAATAAAGAAAATTTTCAAGTTCTGAACAAGTTGTTTATAAGTTTTAATTACAGGAAGTGAAAGCTATAAAATTTTACAATTTCAATTTTTTTGGTGTTGAATCGAATCGTTCTTTAGAACTGTATTATACTTTGAAACTGAAACTATAACATTGTACAATTTCAAAGCTTGTTTTTCAGTTTGATCAATATTAGAAGTTATTTACTTAAACCCTACAAAAATTAAAAATACCATATGTTTTTTTTCATTGTTGTTGTTTACAGTTCCGCTAGGTAGCTCGAAAGTGTCACGGCTCGAGATACCAAAAAGACGTCATTTTGGTACTTCTTTTTTTTTTTTTTTTTTTTTTCCCCTTTCTTTTACTCTCTTTCTCTGTGTTATTTGTTGTTCTGTCTTTAGACAGAAGAAGACACAGAGCTTCACTCTCCCTTATTCTTCGTTTGGAATCTTTATGACCAAAATCAACACATAGCTTCATCTTCCTGAAGATCACCATCACCATCATAGACAAACGGTTGGACAATCTTCACTATACTTAAATAAATTAATTCTGTTTGGGTACTAAACAACAAACAAAATACAAAAGAAAAATAGGAAAGGAGAGAGAATGTTTGATTACAAAAATCAAACCAATAAATAAAAATAGATTTTTATTTTGTTACAAAAACAAAATCAAAATCTGATTTAAATAAATAAAAATAAAACAAAAAAAGAATTAACTTACTTGATTAATTTCTTTGAATAATAATCTGATCAAGTCCAATGTTAGACACTGTGTCCTTAAGACAGATTTGTCCTCTCCATGGTGCTTTCAGAATATGGACGTCTATCTTCCAAGATAAAATGATCAATAGCAAACAATAGCAGCACTACAAATTGTTTGCCCAACGAACACACTAAGTATTTACACTCTTTCTCACAGAAATTAAATGCAGCAAAATGTAGAGAATTATAGCAGAGGAGAAGTATGAAAATTGTAGTAAAAAACCAAATAAGGGACTGCCTATTTATATAAGTGAAGTGGTGGCTTGATGGCTGCTAGTTTTCAATTGAAAAGGTATAATACCTGTTCAATTTAAATTAAACAGATACAAAAACTATAGGCACTGTTTGGTTTGAATTTCAAACAATTCAAAAACCTGTTTGGGTGGATTTGAATTTGAACAAATTCGGTTTGGATAGATCTGAAACTGTGCAAAATTTTTGAAGAGGTGCAAACCAAAAATTTGAATTTTATTTTCAACCAGAATTTGAAATAAAAATGGATAGATTTTATTTATAAATAAAAAAAATAAAATTCAAATGTTTTTGGTTCAAAAAGATTAGTATTATGTCGGACAAGCCCAACCCAATCTCACACCACGCACCCAAGCCCAGCCCGTCCAATTGGATGGGTAGTGGCGCGCGCGTGTGGTGATTTTCGGGTCTAATGGGTCTAGCCCATTTTGCCCATAACCTCCCTCTCTGCAAAACTTGGGTACCCCTTGGGGCACACCCCAAGTTCCAATCCCATGCCTTATAAACCCACTCAAAACTTCTCACCAAATTAATGTGGGACAAGCCATTTTTCCAACCTTTAAGGATTTTCCACCAAAATTTCATTTCCATGGAGCACACTTTAGCTTTAATTTCCGATTCACTCGATAATGGTTTTGAGCAACCAAATATACCACGTGAATCACAACGCGACATAGAACGCGTTATCACTTTGACCCGCAAAAATCGATGCATGGGTCCCACTTAAAAATTAGACCAAAGTTTAATAAAAATTATGTTTTTTCCCAGAATTTTCAAAACCATTCTAATACAAAACAACAAACAACATCACAGATCCAAGATCACCATCATCACCATCTCAAATGACCAACATCACAGATCCAAAATCACTCACTCTCTCTCTCTCTCTCTCTCTCTCTCTCTCTGGGTCTTCATTACAGAGAAATGGTTTTTTTTTTTGGTTCATAGAGTTCTGCAAATGGTTTTTCTTTTGGAATAGACAAAGTGAGTTTGATTCATGAAGTTGAAGAAGAAGAAGAAGAAGAAGAAGAAGAGATTCATCAAACCTGGCAAGAAAAAATAAATAAATAAATAACTTGTTTTAGAGAAGAAACAAAAATCAAAATCAAAATCAAAATCAAAATCAAAATAAAAAAATCAAACCCAAATCAGAGAGAGAGATGAGAGGTCTCTATTTTTCTTTGTCAAAAAATGGCTGAATTCATACAAAATCAAACCCAAATTAGAGAGAGGGATGAGAGGTGAGAGTGTAGAGTGTTTGAATAGACAGAGATGAGAGGAGATAGAGGGGAGATGAAAGAAAGAGAGGAGAGAGAAAATGTTCAGGCCACTCGAGCAAAAAGAAATCTCAAGCTACGAAGTTTTTTCCTGTTGTTTATTGTTCGTAGGTTTCTTTTCTTCTTTCAATTTATTAATATTTAGCATATTTTGTTATGTTTTTTCACTTTAATTTCCCAGTTTATTTTTCTTCTTTTTTGGGAAATATTCTAGACATTCCGATGAGTCTCCGGCGATACTCTTGACTTCCAGTGAATATTCTAGACATTTTGACGATTTCTGGTGACGTTCAGAACATTTCAGCGATACTTTGGCGAATTTTGATGATATTCTAGCAACTTCCCAATGATCTTGATTATTCTGGCGAGTCTCCAATGACCGTCAAATGGAAGTCCCATAGTGATGGGATGTAGGAGCGTCTTTAAATTTTTTTTAAAAAAATTAAGAGTTTTTGATAACAATTAAAAATATATAGGATTAATTGGTACAAATATTTTGTTTTAGAACTAGATGGATTTTGAATTTTGTGTATAAGACTTATCAGTGAGTTCCCCTTTAGTTAAAAAGTCAAAAAAAAAAAAAAAAAATTCAACTCATTAGTCATAATGGTGGGCCTGGGGCAGGTCTGGGAAAAAAAAAAAAACCTTCATTACACTACATTTTATATTTTTCTTAAGTCATTAACAAATATGTTGATTTTTTCATCTTATATTTTAATCAAAAGCCATTAAAAAGCTACTTTCAAAGAGACTCAAGGTATAATAATAATAATAATAATAATAATAATAATAAAACGTGCCATTATAATTCTCTTTTATTTGAAAATTTTAGGGTAAATTACACTTGCCTCCCTTGAGGTTTCTGAAAATTATAGGGACCTTCCTTGTAGTTTTGAAAAATTACACTGACCTCCCTTACTTTAGCTGACAATATACAAATGCCCCTTCTGTTAACTTTTCCATAGACACTGTTAATTTTTGCAATGAAATGCCCAAAATACTCTTTATTTGCTCTTTTTCTTATGTCTTTTTTGTTACCAACCATTAATTATTCTCCCTCCCAATTTGCTGCTATCCTAACCATTGCTTAATGCTTGTATCTCAGTTTCTAAAGTGAAATTAATATGCTATTTTTTTATTTTTTTTTAATGTATTCTTAAGATAATGTTACACCTTTTTGTTTTTTGTTTTTTGTCGAAATATTGATCAATAATTTGGAATATGATATAATCTATTATGATTGAGTAACATTTTCATAATAAATAAATAAATAAATAAATAAATAAATAATACTACCATAAAAGTACATAATTGTGTATCACAATTGTTATAACAAAAAATATCTAATATCACATTATCATCACACTATCACTAAATTAGTTAATATTTGCTACAAAAATTTGTAATATTTATGGGGGGGGGGGAGGAAGAGATGTTATCCAAAGTAGAAGCATAACGACTATTAGAGCCTTCCAAATAGTTAAATAAAATAAGGAAAAATATCAAATCAGTCTAACTTTTTAAAATTAATTATAAATCAGTGATAAAAAATTATAAATATTAATAATTAAAAATGTAAATTTTTTCATGAATTTTTAATTTTTTGAAGGGAAATTACATTGACACCCCCTGAGATTCTATTTAATATAAATCTCTCCCTCACATTTAAAAAGTTATACTTACCCCTTTATTAGATTAAAATGACATATTTAGCTTGTAACTTTTATACATATAAAATAATAAAATAATATAGATATTTTGTTCATGTCATTTCAAGAGAAGTAACAATCATCTTCTTTGGTTTAACTCGCACAAAAAATTGAGTTTTTATTTATTTTTTTTAATTTTTCATGGTTTTTATTTTTATTGAATTGTTTTAATATTTTAAAATACACCTAATACAATATATATATATATATATATAAAATATAAATTTTAATACATTATCTTATTTTGTTGTATTCAATGAAATTTTTTAAATTTTTTTTGTATAAATTTTATACTTTTTAAATATATCTAAATGAAATTGATCTAATCTAGATATAATGGTGGAAATAAAAATGAAAAATTATATTCATATATAAAAATTTATACAAAAAATATCATAAAAATATTGTGATAGTGATATTGTTGTAAATATAAATCATGTTTATGGGTGTTTTGTTTCGTGTTTGAAAATTTTGTATAAAATTTATGTTTATGTATCATCAGTCAACAAGAATATGTTTAGGTAGAATTTAACGATGGAAAGTTGTAAAATGTAATCATGATAATAGAAAGAAGAAATGGTAGAAAAAAAGGGTAAAATGATCATTTAAAAAATTTTAGAAGATGACATCAACAATTTAGAAAATAATTTGTAATAAATATACAAATCTCAGGGAGGAAATATAATTTTTCAGATGTGATAAGAAAATCTATATTAAACAAAAAAATCTCATAAGATGATGTGAGACGAAATTACCCTCTCTTTTTTTTTTTTTTTAAAAAAAAGAAAAAAATCCCACTGGAATGCAATTATCCCACAAAATAATACATGGATGCCATATTCAACAACGCTACTCTTATAACGTAGGCATATTCTGCTTACAGTCCATCAATACAGAAATCTAGATTTTGTTGTGACATATGTACTGCTGTAACATGGATATAAATAAATAAATTTTATATTTGTTGTGGCATACGTAATGGTGTAACTGTGGATACAAACACAGTTGGAGACTGAATAAATCAAAAATGCTAGACCCAAATAAATTACTAATTATTATACATAATATTCACATGAGTGTTATTTAAGTCCCACACTTATGTGAGTATTTTATAAAATATTTGATAATTTTTGTTTTGTTTTGTTTTGTTTTGTTTTGTTTTTTTTTTGGATCTCTAGTATTGCTAAAATAAATAAAGAGATGGTGAAAAATCCACACAAATGTGTAATATATTATTTGGTCTAAGGTTTAATCTTTTTTGTTATAGTGACATGTTTAATGAAATTATTTAGTGAGAAGAACAAATTATTGTTTTGAATTTTATTTTATTTTTAATTTTACCTCATTGTTGCTAGACTACCGTTGAACTGCCACCGCCAATAAATCACCAGAAAATTTTTCATCACTGAAAAAATGACTGAAAAGTTCACCAGGAAAGTCATCAAAAGTGGGCCAATGATGGTAGGCGGTGGTAATGATATGAATGGATAAGTAAATTAGGTAAACAGACATATAGACAGATAGATGGATAAATAAATGACACACAAATAAATAAGGTGGATAATAGACAGATACATGGGGATAATATGATTTTTTTTAATTATTATTATCCTTTCGACCTCAAAAGAATAGAATTTGAGACAAATATGGATATGTTGTGCTATATATATAAAGCATGAAAAATATTGATTATTACTCAATCTAGAAATGCTAATAGTATAGAATGTATTTAATATTACTAGCTTTTTTTGTTTGTTTTTTATTTTATTTTTAATATTACTAGCTAGTATTCTAGTTTCACTAGAAATTATATGAAGACAATTCTTTTTTCCCGCATATAAATAGGAATATTCTTCACTAATTTGGTAGTTACCTCCGTCTTCCTGTCCCGCAATGCATTTCGAATTGTAAAATGTAAAAATCTCCAAAGATAATTTACAAATATTATATAGGCCTCGTTTGGGAAGTGACTATTTTAGAGTTTTTTTGACTTTTTAGTTATTTTAGTAGGCTATTTTAATTTTTGTATTTGGGAAGATGAGATGGATTTTTATTTGAGTTGCTGTATTGAAAAATGTGTTGAAATGATGTTTGAAATTAAAATGACAAATTTATCCTTAAGATTATAATTTTTTAAACTGATATAAAAGGGCAAAATCGTAATTTATCAGTTGATGTAACAATTTGTCAATTGACAGTGTAGGTTGTGCCTACACTACCGACAGTTGTAACCTATTTTTTTTTTTTTTGAAAAACTTTGAACAATAAAATTTTTTGACTTATTTATAATTTGGGACTATAATAGTCTCAATCCTTTCTTCCCAAACAGCAATCCTTTCTTCCCAAACAGCACCAGGGAGTCTCGTGCGGCATAAAATATCTAATTCAAATATAATTTAAGACAAAATTTGTCAACCATTGGGTGATTTTTTTCATTCAACTTTTGGGTTTTACGCAAAAATATCAAAATCTTATCCACTTCTTTTGAGTGAAAACACGCAATTTTATATGTCAAATCCTAACAAGACAATAATGAATAACTTGTAGTGGACCATAAAAATAAAACTTGACTTGACAATCCTTCTTTAGAGAGAGGGAAAAGAATAGAAAAAAAGAAAAGTAAGTTACAAAAATATTTTTTAAAATTTATTTAAAATATAAATTATTTTCTATAATTTAAAAAATTATAAATACTCTCTTATTTGAATTTTTTGTTAACAGAATTAATTAAAAAAACAAAATTCTTAACTGCTCTCCTATACAATGATAAAATTACCTCAAATATTAATTGAAATAAATTTATGATATTATTAAAAATTATTAATTAGCTTAATAATTTATTAATAAATTTGGTCATTTTTTATAAAATTACAAATTTAAAATGGTGGGATTCAATTTTCATAACCACAAGAAACAAATCGTATTTTAAACAAATTTTATGGAGTATATCTATAATTTACCCCCCACCCCCCCTCCAAAAAAATTTCTTGGTAAATTACAATTACACATCCTAAAGTTTGCTTAACATACAGATTGCTCTTTGTGGTTCTGAAAATTATATTATGTCCCTTTAAGTTTTAAATCGCATAACAAATTATCCCCTTTATTAATAATAATAAAGTCAATTAACCCTTTTAATGTTATCATAAATATATTTAGTTAATAATTTAGATCATTTTATTAATATATGGAAGAGTAATTAAGAATTTTATTTTTTTTATTAAATAAAAAATTTTAACAAAAAATTATTTATAATTTTTAAAATTAGAGAGATAATTTGTATTTTAAATAAACTTTAAACAGGGTTTGAAACTTATCCAAAACTTTTGGGTTGAAAAAGGACAAATGTACTTATTTTCAATGTTTCCATTTCGTTGCTTTTGGGAAAGAAATTGAAGATGAAGAGACAACCAATCAATCACTGCTTTAGAACTAAAGAGTTCCACAAGAATAACATATTCCACTTAGTCCCTTTTCATTGAATTAATGTTGGAGCTATCAAAAAGGACAAAAAGTAAAACATCAAAAGATATAGTCAACAGATGATTTACATGCCGATAAGAATTGCCACACTTGTTTAAGGAGGAATGATTAAAACAACCAACCTTGTCCTACTGTTTTAAGAACCATATCTGCACCCTTCAAATAGAAAACAGATCAATGATGATGTATATGATGTAAATTCCACACCGATACAAGTATTGTGTAAAAAAATTTATCATTTCTTTAGGGTCTAGCATTTGTATATTAAATATGGTGATAAATGTGATGCATATCTTTTTTCAAAATAGATAGACGAAAGAATTTAACAAAATTATAGAGTAGTGTCTAAATACAATATTTTGAATTAAACACATAAATGATTAATCATTGTAACAATAAGTTGTAGTCTTTTATACTTCAGATTGGAAAATTTGTATATAGGGAAAAAAAAAAAAGATTTTTTGAGCTGAACAAATGAGCTGAAAACTTGGAAAGTTTTATCAACCACTTTTTTAACTTATTAAAATACAACTGTTAAGTATTTTAAATTTCAAGCTATATAAACTACAAATAAAATTTGCCTAACAGGAGGGTTGGCAATAAATGACAGTGGGGTGAGGTTAACATGGTAACTCTTATTGAATGAAAAGCCTCTAAGCAGGTAGCAACCATAATTGAATTGAGCCAACTAAAGCTTCAAATCAAACTCTCAAAGTCTCACAAAAAGCCAATCCCAACTCTTGGTTGGCAGATAAGAGAAAGAAAAAAGAAGTTTTGAAGCATAAGGTGAGGGTGACTTTTAGAAGTAAACTAAATCAAATTACACTTTGCGTTTCAATCAAGGGAGGTCGACTATATGGATCTTTTTCGTCTCTTGATAGCCAATCAAGACTTTTAGAAGCAATCTCAAGCAAAATAATCTCCAATAAACCTTCCAACTCTTTCTTAGTTTGCACTTATATGTTTTCATACAGAGCTTACCCTTCAATTGAAGCCAAAACTATTAGACATTATAATATGCTCTCTCAAGGGATCAACTTAGCAAAATGAACAAATTGTACACAAACAATTGAATTCTACAAGCATCAACAAAAGGCATGCCAAACTGTCAGTGGCCACTCAAAAGTAAGCACCTAATATAGGATAAGTTCTCATAAAAACCAACTACCAGACTTTGACACATGCCAATTGTAGACACTCCATTTTTGACTGTCCTCAAGACTTGGATGTGCTTGTAGGTACATCCAGCGACAAGTTTGGTTGTTCGCCGAGCACTCAAACTTCGCAGCGGAATGTCACAAGTTTGAGCTTTCCAAACCCTGTTTCATTTCTGCCCCATTTTTGGACCATGCTTTGGTCCTTCCCTAGTGCTTGTTTTAGTGCACTGCCGGGCATGATCAAGGGCTGCTGGCCATGGTATCTACCCTGCCGGCCACCATTGTTTCAACAGATATTTTGAGCTAGCTGTTTGCAGGATAGCTCATCTGCTTGCATGTGGAGGGCTGGATTGCTTGGAAGGCTTCTTGTATCACCTATATAGAGGGCTCTTCTATATGCATGCAAGGGTTACAAAATTTGGAGCTTAGATATTTCTTCCTCTCTTTCTCTTTCTAGAATACTCTCTCTTTATATTTTGTGCTTAAAAGTGTGTTTTCTTCACATATTTGCACTAGAACACCTAGTCAAGCACCTTCACCTTAGTGTTGAGGATTTTGGAGACCTTGTTTGAGCTCCTTAGAGTGGTTTTGGCTTGGTTTTGGCTCAGAAGTTTGCTGTTTTCTTGCTGTGCTTCAAGGGTAAGAGTTTCACCCTTTTAAGCTTTGTTCTAGTTCATTGCTTTGCCATCCTCGTATGCAACTTTGAAGCTGGTTTTGACCTCAAAAAAGTTCTGTTTTTAAGGCTTGAAGATGTTGGTTTGAGCCTTGTGTGGTTAGGGGGGTGGTTCTCCTCTTTTGCTCTTTGGCTTGTAAAGCCTCTTGAGCTATATTTCTAAGCTTTTGTTTTAATCTTTGCTTGACCTTTCTACCACTGAAACTCAGAGGAATTTCAGTGGTAGAAAGTTGGTTTTGAGGCTTAAAATAGGAGGGGGTCATCCCCTCTCCTTATGTCATGTTTGCTTGTGTGGTTGGCCTCATACTTGAGCATGTGTTTTTACCATCTCTTGACTTGATCTTAGCATATTTTTGACCTTATTTCAGCATGCTTAAGCTCTTTTTTTGGCTGGCTTGGCCACTTCTTATATGCTTCTTACACTTGGAATGTAATCTTGCTAATTAGCCTTGTATACTTGATGCTTTAGCCCATAATTCTAGCTTATTTTGGCTACACTCTTGCATGTTTTTGGCCTTGTTTTAGCATGCTTGAACTCTGTTTTAGATGGTTTTGATCATATGAGACTTGCTTTGTATAGCCCTAGTGTAATCTTGCTCACTAGCTTTGAGTTTCAAAGCCTTTGGCATGCTATGCTTGAGTTGTTTGCATGCCTTAGCCTGATTTCTCACATGATTCCAGTGTATATAGTGTAGTCATACTCTCACACACTTCATCCTTCATTGCTTTGGAGGGTTGTGTATTGTGCTTTGTTTGTGGCCTAACATGTACGCATGTTTGTCTAGTCCTTTGAGCTTCAATTTCAGCATTTCTTGGCCTCTGATTTGGCATGATTGAGCTCTATCCAGTGTTGGTGTAGTTGTTTAGCCTATGTATTGCATGCCTCTTGTATGATGCTCTTCATTAGTCTTAGTGTTTTGGGCCCTTAACATGTCTTGTATGCATTGCTTACATGATAGAGTCTTGTGTATGCCACTTTAACATTGAAATATCTTCCATCTTTTCCATTAGAGGACTTTCACAATTGGACCAACCGGTTAAGGAATTGATTGGTAATCTAAAATGTGTAAACAAAATCAACCAAGTAAAACATGCTAAGATAAGCATGTTGTTTGCATTGCATGGTCTTCAATCGGACGTTATATTGAACACAAGATGAATTGGTTCATTTCATACTTGAAGTGATGAAAATAAGCCAATTCTCTTTGTCTCCATTGCCTTTGATCACTCATGATAAGGCCGTAGTCTTAGAGTCTTGTTTGCATTGCATTTATTGAATGTGTAAAGGATTGGATCTTTGGCCATCAAGCATTGATTGCTTGATTGATGGTCTTGGATCCAATGATGCCTCTCCCTTGATGTTTTGAGATGATATGGAGTGGCATAGTACACACATGTTCCTCGGGAGACCCTCAATTTCCTCTATTTTGTGCTCTATTGCAGTTTGGTGTCACAGCACACTAGTGGTCGGGAGTGCCACATTTATGGTCGCACCCTTGCATTGTTGGCCGGCAGAGGCCCATCTTTGGCCGGCAGAAGCTCTTCATGGCCGGCAGGCCACTGGTGCACTCCCCAGCCTTGATTTGGTAAGGTTCAACAGACATTCTTGAGGACACCGGGCAAACAAAGCCTCTAAAGAGCAAACTGGAGAGCTTTTCGGGGCAAAAACTGAGCATGCATCATCTTCTTCTTTGAACATGGCTGGAGTAGCTTAGTTTAATGCTTACTTGTTAGTTAGCATCAATTTGTAATTTAATTAATTAATTTGTTAATTAATTAAAGTGTTGTAATAATTAGTAATTAGTTTGCTAGTTATTCAATTGATTTGTAATAATTAGTCTAATTAGTTTAATTAGATTAGTTAATTAGCTTAGCTTAGATTAGCTTAGCTTTCATTCGGACCCTTCTTCGCGAGGGCGTAATGTTGTAATAAGGGTGCGTGTGTGTGTGCCTGTCTTCCAACCCCCACTTCTTTCTCCCTTTTACTTATCAACTTTCGATGGTTAGTTTTAGGGCATATTTCGATTAGTATACCTTATGCTTCGCATGTCTGCATCCATTCATTTGTCTTGCACGCACCAGGCTCGGCGCATCATTCGAACTACAATGTATTTCAATACCTATTTGAATACATGTATCAAGTGTTGCATTCATATGCTATCTTAGATAGTCGAGCCTATTTTAGTTGCATTTTTGCATGTGTTGCGTTAGGCATACTAGCATAGTTAGGATCATGCATGATTTCTAACTAGTTTCTGTTTTGGCTCGGAATACATTGTAAGTATTTATGCTTTAGCATACTTGCATGTGTGTGAGTGTTGCCATGACAGCATGCTTGCCATAAGGCTATTTGCTTAATTAATTAACTGCATGAATGTATGTGGATGAAGGCTTCATTACTTGAATTGGAACAATTCATCAAAATGTGAGTTTTAAGCCTACTTGGAGTGGCAAATCATCATGTTTTAAGCCCACCTTGTTTGGTGGCAAATCCGCGCTTTAGCCTACTTGTAAGTAGCACTTTCAAACCATTTTTGAAAAACAAATATGAGATGTTTTGTTCCAAATCGAGCGATTTAGTCTATACTTGTGTGTTGTGCGCATCACATATTAAGTTAGCTAATAATCAGACAAGAACACATGTGTTTTTAAAACAACATATCATGTTTAGTAGAGGCCGATCCTTTGATCGGGCGAGCGGGGGTGCTCATGTTATGACCTTCCCCTCTCGTACCCAAGTTCCCGAGCCGAGGCAACTTTGGTGATGATGGACACGTGGCCTTTGGCACGAGTCAGGGTTTCCTAAATTTTCCAAAAATAAAATATTTAGGTGGCGACTCTGTAATCTGGCAAAGCAGTCCAATTTTGGCATTATTTGATTAAAAATCAGTTTTCCAAAATGATTTGCCGGATTGGACTCTTTGGTGATTTATCAGTCTTACATTGCACTTTGTAAGATTAGATTCATAACCGTGACAGGAGTCCGAATTGTAGTAGCTAAGAACCCAATTCGCGCTCTCGCGCGCTGAGCGAGTTCTGGGCGGTCTACAATTTTTGGCGACTCTGCTGGTGATTCAGAGAACTTGACTGGAAACTCATGATATGTTGTTTTATCTACACTTATGTGTTTCTTTGCATTGCATTTGCATTGGT
Source organism: Camellia lanceoleosa (assembly GCA_025200525.1). Lineage (NCBI taxonomy): Eukaryota > Viridiplantae > Streptophyta > Magnoliopsida > Ericales > Theaceae > Camellia > Camellia lanceoleosa. Next base: position 70,731,618 of record CM045765.1, read on the forward strand.
GCGCTTAAGTCACAGTGTTTACCATATGCTATTCCTGAACGGTTTGCCAGATAAGCTCGCTTGGAAAAGCATGCCATAAGGCTGACCAGTTATGGGCTCTGCTACGATGGAAACACAAACCTCGGTGTTCATCGAGGCACCCTTTTCGACCATTCGGCCTAGTTGCATATCGGAAGCCATATAGACCATTCCAAACTAGGACAGGTTGCTTACCCGAATGTAGGTTGTTTGAAACCGCTGCGTGCGTAGTGAAACCCTAGCTCCAAACAAGATAGGACAGGGAAACCCTACCCCACTATAGGGGTGTTTTTGGCTCTTACTTGCTTGATATGTGCTTTTAGAGTGAAACTCTGCAAGAATGCATGTATCAGTTGCAAGTCTAGGTATTAGTCTGAGGACATAAGTATTTGGGGGTATCAGATTTGAGGCAGTGATTTGGAGGCAGAAATCAGTGTTTGAGAACAGTTTATTCAGCTTACGATATCAACTGTGTGTTGTCCTTATCTAAAGCCCGAATGCTATCCGTTTTTTTATTTTTGTTTTCTTTTTGCTTTATTTATCTTTTTGCAAGGTAGTATTGTATCATTGCTTTCGAAAAGACAGATACCCTGCGAGCACTCTGGACCAGAGTTGGGAGAGTTCATCGATCTGAGGATCTAGTTGATGGACAACCAGTGTTGGTTTCTTTACCCCCGGTTACGAGACAGAGGTTGTCAAGATCCCAAACCTGCCCTTAAAAGTTTGGGCATGACCCATTCAGACATAGACACATAACCTGATATACATAACATAAGGGGCCTTATCGGACGCTCAAACTAAACAAAAGAATATTGAACCAAACAAGTTCCATTGAGCTGCTTCTAACATGCCAGGATCCCATACATCACATACATCATAATAGGTAGACAAAGTCCAAAAATAATCCTTAGCAGTACATACACACAAGTACATATACAAATCCAGCCCTATATTGGGCATATACCAAAACTACAGAAGTTATATACATCGACTTTAGAGGGCACTCAAAAACAAGCCAACATCTTAACAAACACCAAAAAGAAAATAATTGGTCTCGTATAGTGCCTGGACACATGAAATTTGGCAAAAGAAACCGGGCATCATGGGCTAAGATGACCACACCGGTTGGTTACCTCTGAAAAGCATGTAATGAGAGTGACCCAGGCTTGGTGAATAGTAATACATAATTAAAACAATGCTTGATTTAAGATATGAAACATCAAAACATGAAAAGATCCACACATAGTCGGTCCGCATCTGTATTAGTTTTATGATAGTCTTGGTCATACTTAGAATATGGTAGCTTGCAACATGATATCTTGAAACATGATGGCTATAAGCCCTTGAACGTAATGGCACAAAGCCCTTAAACATGGTGGCGTTAAGCCCTTGAACATAGTGGCACGAGGCCCTTACATAAGTTGGCATTAAGCCCTGGAATAAGTTGGCATAAAGTCCTTGAATAAGTTGGCATAAAGCCCTTGAATAAGTTGGCATAAAGCCCTTGAAGCATGTTGTATGAACTCAAGAGGTGTCTCACACGGACTCTAGAGGTGACTCACATCGTAGCACTTAGTTCCGTGTAGCACTTTGTTTTATATCATTATAACAGAGTAACTTGGTTTCAGAGTCTTACTCAACGAACATTTTTCATCTTTTCCATTTCTTTCTTTACATATGTTAAAACATAACTTAGTTGCATTTTATGTATGAACATAATACTTATGGCAATCATAAGTTACATCTGTATATATATATTGGTATTACTACTCACAGTGTTGAGATGACGTGTTACTTCCTTCCGGAGTGTGTCCTGCACACATTCAAAACTTATGCATTAGTTCATATTTCCTCCTCAATTTATCTTTCGTTTCACTTCACTTCGAAGGGGCATATCAACATCAAAACAACCTCAAACACACATTTCGACAATATTAGAGGATTTTACACGTAAAATGGAGCAAACAGGGTTTTTCAAAGATGAGCCGCGACGCGGCGGTCAGTCCCGCGTGCGCCCTGAGGTCCCGCACGTGGTTTTTAGGCAGAACCAAAACACAAAAATTCAGCATTTGCTGCACGTGCGGCAGTGACTTTCGCACGTGCGGCGATTGTCCAGTTTGGGTCCGAAAATTGCAACAAAATTCTATCTTTTAGGGAATGTTTTCAAGGCTCAAAGATGGATCTTTTCATGACTAAATCATGGTTCAAAAACATGTAATTAAGGTACATCATACCATCATTTAACTTGAATTAAACCCATGAATACAAGTCAACTGATTTGAACAAAGTTGAAGCTCACAACATGATTTCATTCTTGAGGCTCTTAACTTACATATAACTTAACTTACATACATATAACATAGACATACAAAACATGGCATAAGCATGAATATCAATTTGGTAAGTAGGAGACAAGATGTAAGCTCCTACTAGATAATTTTGAATTGGATTCAAAATACACAATTTATCATAAACTTCAACATACTCCTCTAGAGCATACAAGTTTAAGAACTTTTTATGCCAAATTAAGGAAGAGGATTAGATTAGGGAATTTAACTTTACCTTAGCTTCAATCTCTCTCAATTCTCCCTTGTTTCTACCCTTTCTTCTCCTTTCTCCTCCCAGGAAAATTTTGAACTAGGTTTAAGGCTTAAAACTCAAGAACACATTCATATATATATTAGAGCTAATAAGACAAAATTCAATCGTTTAATCATCCCAAATTGAAATTTCACAATATTGCTTAATATTACCTAAAAATCATGTTGATCGCATATATGAAGTCAATTTCAGATAATTAAGCCACTAAAGCTTCCAATTTCCGATTCAAACCTTCCAACATAACAGATACTTTTCTTGTTTGGACAGATAGATATCTTTAAGCATATGATTCACTTACTTAACTTTAATTTCTCATAGGGTTTCACAGTAAGCATTCAAAAGCATAAAACAAGAACTGAACATATATCAGAAAACTTGTTCGAGGGTCGAGTTATTACACTCTCCCCCCCTTAAATAAGTTTGGTCCCCCAAACTTGTTTTACCTTAGGGTAGAAACAAATGCGGATACTGATGTTGCATTTCCTCCTCTCTTTCCTAAGTTGCGTCAGTTCCGTAATGTTCTTGCCACTCCACTTTTACCATTGGAATTTCTCGGTTTCGTAATTGCTTCACCTGTCGGTCCAAAATACGGATTGGTTTTTCCTCATAAGTTAACTTGTTGTCTAGTTCAATTTGGTGATAATCAATGATGTGTGACGGATCCGGAAAATATCCGCGAAGCTTAGAGACATGGAACACATTATGTACTTGACTCATATGTGGCGGAAGGGCAACCCGGTAAGCTACCAGACCTATTCTTTCCAAAATCTGAAAGGGACCAACATACCGGGGTGTCAACTTACCTCTTTTCCTGAATCTTAGATGTCCTTTTATCGGAGTAACTTTTACAAAGACATGACTGCCCATTTCAAATTCCAAATCTCTCCATCGGTTATCCGCATAACTTTTCTGTCTACTTTGAGCAGTTTTTAATCTTTCCCGAATAATTTTAATCTTTTCTGTGGTCAACTGAACAATTTCATGTCCGAGTAAAGATTTTTCCCCAACTTCCACCCAACACATGGGAGAACGACATGGTCTTCCATACAGGGCTTCATAGGGTGCCATTTCGATACTTGAGTGGTAACTATTGTTGTATGCGAATTCCACCAACAGTAGATGGGCTTCCCAACTTTCTTGAAAATCTAGCATACACATTCGGAGCATGTCTTCCAGAGTTTGTATCGTTCTCTCAAATTGACCGTCAGTCTGAGGATGGAAAGCTGTGCTGAACTTTAATTCTGTACCCATTGCTTCTTGTAAACTTTGCCAGAATCTGGAAACAAACTTTGGATCCCTATCTGATACAATGGAGACTGGAACACCATGAAGCCTCACAATTTCATTAACATAAAGTACTGCCAACTTATCCGCATTATATTGAGTCTTTACTGGTAAGAAGTGAGCGAACTTAGTTAATCGATCCACAATGACCCATATTGAATTCATGCCTCGAGGAGTTCGTGGTAACCCCACAACGAAATCCATGGTTAAATGTTCCCACTTCCATTCTGGGATTGAGAGGGGCTGTAATAACCCTACTGGCCTCTGATGCTTCGCTTTTACTTGCTGACATTGCAAACATTTAGAGACGAACTTCGCGATCTCTTTCTTCATACTTGGCCACCAAAAATTTTGTTTCAAATCTCGGTACATTTTGGTACTCCCTGGATGTATGGAAACTTTTGAGGCATGTGCTTCTCCCATCAATTTTCGTTTAAACTCCAACACATTAGGGACACATATCCAATCATGAAATTTGAGTACCGAATCCACTAAGCTAAACCCCAGTTTTGGTTTTATCTCTAACTCATCACATATCTTCCTTAGACCGTCATCCTCCATTTGATGTAACTTAATCTCTTCGAGTAAAGTCGGTTGAGCCTTTACTGCTACTAGTACTGCCTCCTGTCCCCGTATCACAAACTCCATATTCATTTTCTCCAATTCATTTACCAATTCCTTTCTCTCCGTAAACAGGTTGGCTAAATCTCCCATATTTTTTTCGACTAAGAGCATCTACAACTGTGTTGGCTTTACCAGGATGATAATGAATCTGTAAATCGTAGTCTTTAATTAACTCTAACCACCGACGTTGCCGCATATTCAATTCCTTCTGAGTAAAAAGGTACTTGAGGCTTTTGTGGTCGGTGTAAACTTCACAAGTAGTGCCATATAAATAGTGCCGCCATATCTTTAAAGCAAAAACCACCGCCACGAGCTCGAGGTCATGCATGGGATAATTCTTTTCATGGGGTTTCAGTTGACGAGAAGCGTAGGCGATAACTCTTCCATTTTGCATAAGTCCACAACCAAGCCCTTTGTGTGAAGCGTCACTGTAGATTACAAATCCTTGATGCAGATGGTAAGGCGACCTTGGTCGTAGTCAGCCTTGTCTTTAATTTTTGGAAGGCAGATTCCCGCTCTTCTGACCATTCAAATGCAACTCCCTTCCGAGTCAGTTGTGTAAGCGGTACAGCAATTTTAGAGAAGTCTTGAACGAACCGTCTGTTTTTTCCAGCTAACCCCATAAAACTACGCACTCCAGTCACATTAGTGGGAGTTGACCAATTTACGATCGCCTCAATCTTGTGTAGATCAACAGAAACGCCTCCCTGGGTGATCACATGACCCAAAAACGCCACCTCTAGTAGCCAGAATTCACATTTCTTCAGCTTTGTATACAGTTTCTTTTCCTGGAGGGTTTGAAGGATCAAGCAAAGATGCTTCTCATGAGCTTTTGCATTCTCTGAATAAATTAAATTATCGCCAATAAAGACCACCACAAATTCATCCAAATAGGGTTTGAAAACGCGGTTCATCAAATCTATAAAAGCTGTTGGTGCGTTTGTGACTCCAAAGGGCATAACCAAAAATTCATAATGACCGTACCGGGTTCGAAAAGCTGTCTTTTCAACAACCTCAGCTTTGACTTTCAATTGATGGTATCCAGACCGTAGATCAATCTTTGAAAAGACTTGTGCCCCCTGAAGCTGATCAAATAAGTCATCAATTCTTGGCAATGGATACTTATTCTTGATTGTTACTTTATTAAGTTCCCTGTAATCGATACAAAGCCGGAGCGTTCCATCCTTCTTCTTTACAAACAAAACTGGTGCACCCCATGGAGATACACTTGGACGGATGAATCCCTTGTCCAAAAAATCTTGTAACTGCATTTTCAATTCCTTCATCTCAATTGGTGACATTCTATACAGAGTCTTCGAAATGGGTTGAGTTCCCGGTGCTACTTCAATGGTAAACTCAATTTCACGGTCTATCAACTGCCCTGGTAATTCTTCAGGGAAGACATCCAGAAATTCACAAACAATTGGAATCGTGTCAATATTGCCATTCACCACTTGCCCTTCCAAAACACTACATAAATACCCGTGACACCCTTTCTGAATCAATTTACAAGCCTTCGCTGCCGAGATCAAACAAGGTGGAGAAATTACGCCATGACCCTGTAAGGTAGACTCTAATTGTCCCGGTGGATGGAAGGTGATTTGTTTAGTTAGACAATCTATAGTTGCACCATATTCGCCCAACCAGTCCATTCCTAGAATGATATCGAAATAGGTCATGTCAAGAGGTAATAGATTGGCGTATGCCCGGAAATCCCCAAGCTCAAGTTCACAACCAAAATAAACAGAAGTGCAAAGCATAGAGTCTCCCAAAGGTGTGGACACATATAACATATAAGACAATTTTTCTTCAGTTTTATCTAAGTGTTGTGCAAATAATTTTGACACGAAAGAATGAGTAGAGCCAGAATCAAATAATACACTAGTAGGATGACCGTGAACCATAAATATACCTGTAGACACCCCATTTTTGACCGTCCTCAAGACTTGGACGTCACCGCTTGAACACTTGGTGATCATCCATGTTTGTGTTCGTCTTGAGTTCCCGGAGGCCTTGGCAATGCGCCTCGTCTCAGGACCTTTCGATTCGACTGTTTTGTGGTTGGTTTGGCACCAAACACTTGTGTTTTGCCTCTGAGGGGGCAGGGAATGCCTTTTGAGGCATCCCCACACATCACCGGCCATGGCTTGAGGCCATCGGTTGTCTTTTGTTGCCATCGGCCAAATGTTTGGCCGACCGGCCAAAAGTTTTGGCTAAAGTCAGTTTTGGCCGGCCGACCACTGTTCATCTGCTTTTAGCAGATATTTTGTGCCAGCTGTGATAGCTGGCACCCACTCGGTTCCTCTCTATACACGTGTATGGAGGGATTTCCCTCTTGGATGGCTTGTTTTGGAAGCCTTACAAGAGGGAGTTGCCTATAAGAGAGGGCTTCTTCTCTTGATTAGGTTTTAGACATTTTTGGGCAACATTTTTAGGGTTTGAGTTCTAGGGTTAGGGTTTGTTCATCTCCCATCTCCCTATCTCTCTCTCTCTTGTGTATGTTTAGGCTTAGATTTGCACACAAACACACACCACCACACCTTTCCTTGGAGTTGAGGCCCTTGAGGGTTGTTTTTAGAGTTTTGAAGTTGATTTCAACCTCAAGAAGCTGCTGGAGCTCCATTGTTGAAGAAGGTCTACAAAGGGTAATCATTTTTCCCTTTTATTCCCCATTTTTGCACACTACTTTTACCTATCTTGCAACTATTTTTTGGCTTTGCATATAATACGTAAAAGTCCTATTTTTAAGGCCTCTAAATAGTTTGTTAAGAGTGTTTTAAGCTTTGGGGTTGTTTGACCCATCTTAAGCCTTGTTTGGCCCTTGTTTTGTGCCATTTTGTGTGAGCTCCGGGACCATAATGTTTGGGCCTCCTCACCACTGAAATCTTGAGGGATTTTAGAGGTGAGGATGGTGCCTTGAGGTCCTAGGAAGGAGAGGACCACCCCCTCTCCTTGTTGTCCTTGAAAAGGGCACTTTTTGTCTCTTGAGGGAGCACCTAGTTTAGGTTCATGTTGGCCATGCCTTAACTGATTTTTATGCTTATTATGCCATGAAATAGCATTGAGTTGAGTTGGTTTTGGTACACCATGCTTGCTTAGCATACATGCCTTGTAATGCCATTTTGTTGCCTTAACATGCATCTAGGTTTTAACCCTTATTCAAGCATGTTTTAGGCCTAGCTTTGTGAATCTTTCATGTTTATTTTGCCATGTTTAAGGTCTGTCCTTGGCTATTTTGGTCGACCATAGCTTGCATTGCATGCCCTCTTTGCATTTTGGGCTTGTTGGCCTTAAGTGTGTAAGTGTGTAGCATGCCTTGTTTGTATCATTTCAATGGTTTGGAACCGCTTAACAGGTTATTTCAGTCCTTATAACATGCCTATATGCTTGCATTTAATCCTCCTTCAATGTGTTTAAAGGTTGTTACCTTATGCCCCTTGTTTAGGCCTCGGAGTATGCTTGCACTTTTAGACCACTTAGATGCCATCTAGGTGCACTCTTGGCTTTGTTTAATTCTGCATTTGACTTGTTTTAAGTCCCCTTAGCCTTGTGAGGTTTGGTGGACTTGACCTTGGTTTAAGCCTCCTTGGCTTGCCTTAAGTACTTGGGCCATTATGGCATGTTTTGCTTGTCTTGTTTAAATTGATTTGGCATCATCTTATAACATGATTTTAGAGCTTAATGCATGCCATATGTCCATGTTTGCATCCTCTTGAGTGTGCTTGAGAATTGCTCTTAAATGCTTGAAGTGTTGGAGATCATTTGCATGCATGTTTGTGTGCCTATTAGTCCTTCATTTTTGAGCACCTTGGCCACTGTTTTAGGCCTAGTAAGGGCTGCCTAAACCATGTTTAAGTCCACCTCTTTGCTTGTTGCATGTACTCCTTGTATGTTGTAGCATATTGATGAGGTGTTGCATGTTTGAACTTACATGATTGAATGAAGTCACATGCTTGCTTGCATGTTTAAACACCCACATTGTACCTTGCATGCTTATTGATTGCATTGTCTCATGCCTTGCATGTTTTGTATGCTTCTTTGCATCTCCATGTTGCATGCTAGCTAACATGCTTAGGTTGCATTGCATTAGCATGCATACTTGGCCTCTTGAATTGCTTATGATAGAGGTTGAGTTCCCCTTGGTTTGATTATGTGCATTGCATTCCATATTAAATGTGCACACTTGGCTTCTTGGGCCATCATGCATGGAAATGCGCGATTGGTGGTCCGAGAACCAAGGTTCATGTCCCTTTGAGTCATAAACATGATATGGGGTGTGATTGGTGCATACATTGCTTGAAATGCATTGCCATGCCAAGTATTGCCCTCTACTGCTGTCAAAGCAGATTTTGGAGGAATTTTTGTCCGGTCGGCTAAATACAGTGCCAACCGGCTATCATTTTTGGCCGGTGGATTAAATTCATGGCCGGTGACCATTCTACATGGCCGGTGGTGTTCTCCTTCAGCCGGTGGTGTTTTCCAGCATCCAGAGAGTAAATCCTGAGGCTTTGGCAGTCTTCAGAGGAGCAGAGTAGGGAAAACAGAGGCATCTTGTGCATGGTGGCGGATTTCCAAGCAAAACCGAGCACGCACTGCATTGGGTCTTCATCCCGGGACTGTTTTTTGCTTAAATTAGATTAATTAATTTGCTTAATTAATTTAGTTGGTCTGTGTTAAGTAATTAGCTAGGATAGTTGATTATTTATTCAGTCTGTATTATTCTTTCGGTCCCTCCGAGCGAGGGCAAGCTTGTAATAAGTGTGGGTGAGTGTGTGAATGTCTTCCAACCCCCACTTCTTTCTCCCTTTTACTTACCTGCTTTGATGGTTAGTATTAGGACATGTTAACTTTAGCATACCTCATGTTATGCATGCGTGCATCATTCGTCAGTATTACATGCACCGCTCAAGATCATGCTAATTGCATTATATTTCAAATTTAACTTGAATACATGCTTCCTGTGCATCTCACATGCCATCCTTAGATTAGCCGAGCCTATTCTAGTGGCATTTTGCATGTGATGCATTAGGCACTTAACATGGACTTGGATCATGCATTGATCGCTAACATGTTTTTATTTTGGCATGGAGTACTTTGTAAGTATTTATGCTTTAGCATACCACACGCGTGTGAATGGTACCATGACAGCATGCTTACCATGTGGCTAGATGCTTATGTGATAAACTGCCTGAATGCCTATGGGTGAAGGTTGGATTATTTGAGTTGGAACAACTCATTGAAATCCGTGTTTTAGCCTACTTACGAGTAGCAAATTTCAAAATGTTTCCAAACAAATGGATATGCAATGCTTTGTTCCAAATTAGGCGATCTAGTCTATACTTGTTTTGCTGTGCGCATCACATAGTAATTCTAGCTAATTAATCGGAATAAGAACACATAACGTTTTCAAAATCGGATATCATGGTTAGTAGAGGCCGATCTTCGGATCAGGCGAGAGGGGGTGCTCATAGTTGACCTTCCCCAATCATACCCAAGTTCCCGAGCCGAGGCAACTTTGGTGATGACAGACACATGGCCTTTGGCACTGAGTCAGGGTTTCCTAAATTTCTCAAAATAAAATATTTAGGTGGCGACTCTGTATCTGGCAAAGCAGTCCATGTTTGGCACTTCTTTCAAAAAAAATCTGTTTTTCTCAAAATAATTTGCCGGATTTGGACTCTTTGGTTCAAATTAAGAACCGACAACAAAAGGGAGTCCGAACTATAGAGTGAAGCCCAAGGGCGCGTCTACAAGACCTGACACCACTATTGCTGCATTCTGCACGTCTCCTGGAACCAATGCAAACACTCTACCCTGTCTCACTGTGTCCTTATTGTTCGTTGGTTTAGCAGTTGGCTTGGTATTGATAGTTGGTGCAGACCCCACTGAGCTAGTAGTAGTCTTATTGCCATTTTGTTGCTGCTTCCTCTGAGGGCAATCCCTTATCACATGGCCCGGTTTCCCACACTGAAAGCAAGCTCCAGACTTCCGGTAGCATATTCCACGATGCTTCTTCCCACACTCCACACATACGGGGATTAGATTCTGACTGGGGGTGGAAGCATTTGAAGTCCCTGAATTTTGCTTCTTATTTGGTGGAGTAGTTAACCCCTTCGATCATTGACTGTTTTGTCTTTTTCCCCTCCATTCAGAAATTTGACTTTGAGCAGCAAGATTTCCTTCAGCTATGACAGCCCTTTCCAGCACATCTACATAGGTAGGCAGCTTCAACATATTAACTCGGTCCAGAATAGCACTCCGTAATCCTCCCTCAAATTTTTGTGCCTTCTTATAGTCCGTGTCTACCATGTGAGGCGCGAACCGGGCTAGCTCTGCAAATTGAGCTTCATATTCAACAACAGTCTTGTTCTCTTGTCTGAGAGTTTCAAATTCAGTCACTTTCTTGTCTCGCATACTTTGAGGGAAATATTTGTCATAAAACAATTCCAAGAACCTATCCCATGTCAATCCTTGATGTATCGTTCTCGTGAGCATCCACCATCTCCGTGCCTCGTCCTCGAGGGTAAAGGCAGCCAGTTGCACCTTTTGAGCTTCGGTGCAAGGGAAGACTTCGAATAATTTCTCTATTCCCAACACCCATACCTCTGCTTTCATTGGCTCTACACCTCCTTTAAAGGATGGCGGTTTCATCTTTTTAAACTCCTTAGTAAGAGTAATGGTCTGATCTTCGGCATGGAAATCTTGTGCTAACGGTGGAGGTACTGGTGGTGGTGGCGGTTGTTGTTGAGGCTGTTGCTGTTGTTGTCGTAGGGTTTCTGCCATTTCCATAATCATTCTCTCCATTCTATCCAGCCGTGCAGAAGTAGCATCTTCCGCTTCCTTCGTCCTCGTCCTCGCCATAGCTTGCACAACAATCATTTATATACAACAGATATATTCAAAATTGTTAGCCTTATCAGAGTATACTTAACGTTGCCATCGATTTTTCATATGCTTTCAGGATGTCATGCATGATGCCTAAAGCTTTTCTAGACATCCTAAAGCTCAATGGATCCGTGTGTGAGATAGCAACTCGTGCTCTGATACCACTTGTCAAGACCCCAAACCTACCCCTAAAAGTTTGGGCATGACTCATTCAGACACAGACACATAACCTGATATACATAACATAAGGGGCCTTATCGGAAGCTCAAACTAAACAAAAGAATATTGAACCAAACAAGTTCCATTGAGCTGCTTCTAACATGCCAGGATCTCATACATCACATACATCATAATAGGCAGACAAAGTCCAAAGATAATCCTTAGTAGTACATACACACAAGTACATATACAAATCCAGCCCTATATTGGGCATATACCAAAACTACAGAAGTTATATACATCGACTTTAGAGGGCACTCAAAAACAAGCCAACATCTTAACAAACACCAAAAAGAAAATAATTGGTCTCGTATAGTGCCTGGACACATGAAATTTGGCAAAAGAAACCGGGCGTCATGGGCTAAGACAGACCACTTGGTTGGTTACCTACATAAACAGACATAACAGAGAGTGAGCCAGGCTCGGTGAATAGTAATACATAATTAAAACAATGCTTGATTTAAGATATGAAACATCAAAACATGAAAAGATCCACACATAGTCGGTCCGCATCTGTATTAGTTTTATGACAGTCTTGGTCATACTTAGAATATAGTAGCTTGCAACATGATATCTTGAAACATGATGGCTATAAGCCCTTGAACATAATGGCACAAAGCCCTTAAACATGGTGGTGTTAAGCCCTTGAACATAGTGGCACGAGGCCCTTACATAACTTGGCATTTAGCCCTTGAATAAGTTGGCTTAAAGCCCTTGAAGCATGCTTGTATGAACTCAAGAGGTGTCTCACACAGACTCTAGAAGTGACTCACATCGTAGCACTTAGTTCCGTGTAGCACTTTGTTTCATATCATAATAACAGAGTAACTTGGTTTCAAAGTCTTACTCAACGAACATTTTTCATCTTTTCCATTTCTTTCTTTACATATGTTGAAACATAACTTAGTTGCATTTTATGTATGAACATAATACTTATGACAATCATAAGTTACATCTGTATATATATATTGGTATTACTACTCACAGTGTTGAGATGACGTGTTACTTCCTTCCGGAGTGTGTCCTGCACACATTCAAAACTTATACATTAGTTCATATTTCCTCCTCAATTTATCTTTCGTTTCACTTCACTTCGAAGGGGCATATCAACATCAAAACAACTTCAAACACACATTTCGACAATATTGGAGGATTTTACACGCAAAACGGAGCAAATAGGGTTTTTCAGCATGAGCCGCACGTGCGGCAGTTGGTCCCGCACGTGCTTTTTAGGCAAACCAAAACACAAAAATTCAGCATTTGCCGCACGTGCGGCAGTGACTCCCGCACGTGCGGCGATTGTCCAGTTTGGGTCCGAAAATTGCAACAAAATTCTATCTTTTGGGGAATGTTTTCAAGGCTCAAAGATGGATCTTTTCATAATTAAATCATGGTTCAAAAACATGTAATTAAGGCACATCATACCATCATTTAACTTGAATTAAACCCATGAATACAAGTCAACTGATTTGAATAAAGTTGAAGCTCACAACATGATTTCATTCTTGAGGCTCTTAACTTACATATAACTTAACTTACATACATATAACATAGACATACAAAACATGGCATAAGCATGAATATCAATTTGGTAAGTAAGAGACAAGATGTGAGCTTCTACTAGATAATTTTGAATTGGATTCAAAGTACATAATTTATCATAAACTTCAACATACTCCTCTAGAGCATACAAGTTTAAGAACTTTTTATGCCAAATTAAGGAAGAGGATTAGATTAGGGAATTTAACTTTACCTTAGCTTCAATCTCTTTCAATTTTCCCTTGTTTCTACTCTTTCTTCTCCTTTCTCCTCCCAGGAAAATTTTGAACTAGGTTTAAGGCTTAAAACTCAAGAACACACTCATATATATATTAGAGCTAATAAGACAAAATTCAATCGTTTAATCATCCCAAATTGAAATTTCACAATATTGCTTAATATTACCTAAAAATCATGTTGATCGCATATATGAAGTCAATTTCAGATAATTAAGCCACTAAAGCTTCCAATTTCCGATTCAAACCTTCCAACATAACAGATACTTTTCTTGTTTGGACAGATAGATATCTTTGAACATATGATTCACTTACTTAACTTTAATTTCTCATAGGGTTTCACAGTAAGCATTCAAAAGCATAAAACAAGAACTGAACATATATCAGAAAACTTGTTCGAGGGTCGGGTTATTACAGAGGTCGTCCAGGCATAAATCATCAGTACAGTGGTTACCAGATCAGTGGTCATTATCCACCTCACCTGTGCACAGTTTGGCTGAGATACCTGCTTCTACCTCAGAGAGGGAACATACACATGTTCAATCAGATACACACTTTACAGTCGGCATGGAGGAAATGATGCATCAACTCCAAAAGACCATGCAGCAGGATGTTGCTCGTCAAGCGGAGGTCACCGCACGTCAGGCGAAAGTTGTGGCTCAACAGGCATAACTAATTGCCAGACTTCAGCAGTAGCAGCAACCCCAAGAAGTTGGAGCATCTGCTTCGCATCCACCCCCACCCCTACCTATGGTTCCAACACCCAGGGAGGCGGCTCACGTCCAGGAAAATACGGATGTTCCAATAGGGCCAGTCCCACTGCCAATCCCACCTCAGATGTCTAAAGCACCAGCTAATCTTGTGGACACACCGTTCGAATTCGAGGTGGATCCAACCACGCTGAAAGTTAGTAAGCTCGAGAAGCTGTTTAAGCGAGCCCAGGGAGTCAACTCGATCCCGGACATAGAAGATGTATACACTAATTCGGCGGTGACCTTGCCAGACAAGTTCAAGATGCCTCACATAGATCGTTTTGATGGTTCAGGCGATCTTATGGTTCATTTGAGGCTATTTTCTGATATTTTGCACCCGATGGGCTTAATGAGACTCCAAAAACTATCACTCTTCGGTCGGACCCTGTCGGGTATTGCGGCCATATGGTATGCCAAGCTGGAGGACTCAGTGAAGAGGAGTTGGGAGGAGATGGCCGTGGCCTTCGTCGCCCAATATTCATACAACACCTAGATCGAGGTCACGACTTGTGACCTTGAGGCGACTAGGCAAGAGCCGAAAGAGGGCTTTTCTGACTTTGTCACTCGATGGAGGGCCAAGGCCTCCATGATGACAACTCGGCCATTGGAGAAAGATCAGATAAGAATGGTTGTGTGCAACCTTCAACCCAAGCTGATGCAGAAAATGATCGTCTTACCCCTTCCCACATTTACTGATTTACATGAGATTGGGGTACAGATTGAAGATGCTATAAAGCAAGGTCTGATTGACCACAAAAGAGAGCAGCCCAAGAGGGCGTTTACCCGCTGTTCGAATGCAGCTACCAGTAGTAGTGGAGCCGCAAGAACTTCTGACGTCGGCATGGTCACCACCACGCCAAAAACAGCCACACCGTTTACGGGAACCTCTACACCCAGCTCATAACCTGCCAAAAACCAACCCTGAGGCAAGAGGGTCTTTACCCCACTTTATATGCCTTTGTCTAAAGCCCTAGGGGTCCTACTCAGGAAAGGACATCTGAAACCGTTAGAACAACGGCCTTTACTCGATCCTCTTCCTCCAAAGCATGACCTAACTAAATATTGTGCCTTCCATCAGTAGCAAGGTCACGATACCGACTTCTGCTTCAGACTACGTCATGAGATTCAAGATCTCATTGACAACAAGGTGATTACACCTCCTGACAAACCAAATGTCACTACCAACCCACTCCCATCACATAACCAAGCTCCACCACCCAGGCAGATAAACCTGATTCAAACCACGACCATTCCGTATAACCCTAGCATATACATTACTCCCTCCCACCTACCCAAGCTTGATGTGTTCATTCTAGATAGCATAGACTTGTGCATGTTAAGCACCTCCCTAACCCAACCCAAGCCAGTGGTGGTGACTGTCGAAGACAAAGCCGGGGTTATCTTGAAGTAGAACATGGATATTGATTTAGAACCTGAGGGATCTGGGAGCTTTACTGAGGAAGCATACAGCCCATGTGGTTATATTGTCTCAACAGATCAGGCTAAGTCGAGAGTAGAGTTGCCAACTGGGGCAGAGATTAGTGTGGTCCGGGAGGATGGACCCAGTCAGGGGCTAGATGACCTAGCGGAGCTGGAGGAAGACATTGCCAATCTGCAGTTTTTTAACGAGCAGGATCCGAGGGATGTGAACATCAATTGGTTCGACTTGAATGGATCAATAGATACCACTGGGTGGCTCAGTGACGAGCCAAATGTTGTTGAGGAGCCTCAATCAGAATAGGGACCGCTAGAGATGGGGAACATCAGCAGTGGCCGGAATGGCTGAGAATCAGGAAAAATGGCCAGAGAGCACTGGTGTGAAGAATTTTGCTCTAGACTTGGGCAGATTGTGTACAGCAAACACCGAACAGGAAGCCGTGTTGAGGTGGTTTGAGCAGGAGAAGATTGAGAATGACAACAGGGCTAGAAAAGCCGAGGCATGTGAGGGCACAACATGTGTTGAGAACACAGGAACAACTACTGCGGAATTGGACAGCTGTCTGTCGGTTGTCGATGGGATGTGGTGTGAAGACGATGACTTACATATTGCCCACACCGACAAGGACTGGGGGCAGACACCTAGTACACTGAAGAAGTAGACCATATGACTAGAAGTGGGTGGTACTTCAAGCCCCCACACTTGGACCAATCGGAGGCATCTGGGAAAGACAAAGAAGTAGAGAGGTAGAAAGAAAAACTGTTAGAGGAGGAAGCTGTGCTGAAATAGCTAAAGAAAATTCAAGCAGACATCTCCATCTGGGGATTGCTTATGGCCTCAAGGGTTCACAGACAAGTCGTCCTTACAGCCATAGACAGGGCTAAGCTTTTAATTAATACAACACCCGAGCATTTGGTAGGGTTGGTTTTCCCGGGTGGAGCTTCCTCGACTTTGACCTTTAGCAACAAAGAACTACCATCTACGGGCTCTAAACATAACAAGCCACTCTATATCTCTGTGGAGTGTAGAGAAAAATGGATACCGGTGGCCCTGGTTGATATGGGATCTGCAATCAATGTATGTCCGTCGAGAACGGCATATGCTATCGGGTTGATGCTTGCAGATTTCGTGCCTACAGCCCAGGTAATATGGGCCTATGACAACACTAGTCGAGAGGTGATGGGGACGGTATAGATCAAGACTCAGGTCGGCCCGGGGCAGCAGGACATTGAGTTTCATGTCTTAGATGTTCCAGTCACCTTCAATCTACTACTGAGGTGGCCGTGGTTGCACCAGGTGAGGGCTGTCTCTTCCACCTTACACCAGATGCTGAAGTATCCCCACGGGAAGGGGGTGGCAATTATTTTTGGGAACTCTTCAATACATCCGCCGCCAGAGGTTTCTATACTAGTTCTGGAGATTGAGCACGGCGTGGAGGATGTGTTCTTGTCAGGATTCACCATGGCTGAGGCTAAGGTTGTATAGGATATGCTAGCTGTTGATGAGGGGCTATATGTCAGTGCACAATCTGTTTACCTTATGAACAAGCTTCAACACATGCCCAGAATGGGACTAGGACGGAGTGGCCGGAAAGGGAGTCGCCGCATTGGTCGAAGTGCCACACAACCCATATACCTTTGGTTTAGGTTATCTGCCTACCAAAGAGGATTGGGCCAGGAAAGGAAGAGAGATGGTTGGAAGAGCCAAGGCAAAACAAGCTGGGAAGCACTATGAGTTAGTGCATAGACCTATCCAAGGGACCCTAAACGGACGCTTTGTCCGGGAGGGGGAAGATTTCCCATTTTGCGGCTTTCCAGAGCCCTGGCTGAATTCAGAGAAGTGGCGCTTGCTTGGCTTCGAGATTTTTTTTGACCTTCAATTGTCAGGGGATGAAGTTGCCAAAGAGCAGACAGACCCACCAGCTGAGGCTGAGCAATGCAAGGAAGAAGATTCCGAGAGCACAAAATTTGAGATAGGGGTAGCGCTGGCTTGTCTCCTCTCAGATCCTTAGATTGTACCGGAGTGCTTGGGGGATAACTTCTCAGTTTCCATGATTGGGGATCAAGTGGCTATGGGCCCATCTTCTAACATTCTCGATGCATCCATTGCACCTTCCCTCATTTGGGAATATGAGGAAGGATTTTTATCGAGCACTTCCGGGTCAGGTAGTGAGCCGGAATCTGATTCCACAAAGTCTGTGGAGTCGGAATCAGATTCCAGCTCTTCTGAGTCTAAGTCAGGTATTCTTGGGGGTGATAACCCGGATGCCACTGTCATGTCCCGGTCGTCTTTTTTGTTTTCCTTTGAGTCTGTTGTACTCGAAGGATTTGACGAACTGGATGTTGTTAATGAGAACTGTACAGCTGTGGCTTCTGAGTACTTTTCTATGCCTTTAGTTTATTGCATTAATCTGGACTTTCAAAATTTTGATGAAAACGACGAGGAAAAAATTCCTTCGATTTTGAAACGTTTGCTTGATCAAGAGTAGAAGAGGTTTGTAAAACATTTGGTTGATGAAATCACCTTAATTAATGTTGGTACTGAGAAGGACCCGCGGTTGGTCTAGATTGGGTCCACGTTGTCTTTGGCAGAGCGCGAGCGCTTAGTCACTTTATTAAAAGATTTCAAAGATGTTTTCGCGTGGTCCTACGAAGACATGCCTGGAATCGATCCTAAGATTGTACAGCACCGGATCCCTCTTGACCCAGAGGCCTGACTTGTTAAGCAGAAGCTTCGAAGGATCCACCCAGATTGGGCTCTAAAAATCAAAGAAGAGGTCACCAAGTAGATCGACGAAGGGTTCCTGTTAGTAGCTGAGTATCCAACTTGGTTGGCCAATATAGTTCTTGTGCCGAAGAAGAACGGTAGAATTCGGGTATGTGTAGACTTCAGAGATTTGAACAAAGCCAGTCCGAAGGACGATTTTCCTCTGTCGCATATTGATGAATTAGTGGACTTCACTGCGGGGCATGCGCTGCTCTCGTTCATGGATAGGTTTTCAGGCTATAATTAGATTTTGATGGCACCCGAAGACAAGGAGAAAACTGCTTTCACTACCCCGTGGGGAACCTACTGTTATAGGGTGATGCCGTTCGGTTTGAAGAATGCTGGGGCTACATATCAACGGGCTACAACCACGATTTTGCACGATATGATCCATAAAGAGGTTGAGGTGTACGTGGACGACATGATTGTCAAGTCCAAGGAAAGAGAGGGCCACTACACTACCTTACAGAAATTTTTTCAACGGATCAGAGAGTATCGGTTACGGCTGAATCCTTAGAAATGTACTTTTGGTGTTACAGCAGGGAAAATGCTGGGGTTCTTGATCACATAGAGGGGCATCGAGATCGATCCTTTCAAAATCAAGGCCATCTTAGAAATGCCACCACCAAGGACTGAAAAAGAAGTACGAGGCTTTCTGGGTAAAGTGCAATTCATAAGACGGTCTATTGTAAAATTAACCTTGACTTGTGAACAACTGTTTGGTCTCCTGAAGAAAGGAAAGAAGTTCCAATGGGACGACCGTTGCCAAGTTGCTTTCAAGCAGATCAAGCAATATTTACAGAACCCACCTACGTTATCGCCGCCAGAGTCAGGAAACCGTTGATTCTGTACCTATTAGTGACCGAAACGACAATGGGCTGCATGCTTGCACAGGAATCTAAGGATAAAGTGGAGAAGACTATCTACTACCTGAGCAAGAAGATGCTGGAATATGAGACCCGCTACACTCCACTGGAGAACGCTTGTCTGGCCTTGGTATAGGCTACCAGGAAGTTGAGGCACTACTTGTTAGCTCACTCTGTAATACTGGTTTCGAGATTGGATCCCATCAAATATCTCTTTGAAAAACCAGCACTTACGGGTAGGCTAGCCCGTTGGTTGCTTCTGCTTTCCGAATTTGATCTGAAGTACATGGCGCGTAAGTCTGTGAAAGGGAGAGCGGTAACGGAGTTCCTAGCCGATCACCCAGTGGACGGGGATGAAGCAGTAGAGTATTTGTTCCCAGATGAGGCCATTCTTCATGTTGAAAAAGAAACCTGGACTATGTAGTTTGACGGAGCATCAAACCAGTATGGGTATGGAATAGGGGTGGTGCTGATAGCACCCGACAATTCCCGTATATCTTTAGCTCTCAAACTCCGGTTCAAAGTATCGAACAATGAGGCAGAGCATGAGGCATGTATTGCTGGACTTGAAGCTGCCCTGGAACTAGGGGCAAAACGGTTGGATGTCATCGGGGACTTGAACTTTGTTGTATCTCAAGCTAAAGGAGATTGGAAAGTTAAAGAAGAAAAGATGAAAATCTATCACCAGACCTTGGACGTTCTGATTCCTCGGTTTGAGAAACTGAATTTCACCCATCTGTTAAGAGAGAACAACAGGTTTGCTGATTCATTAGCAACTCTATC
This sequence comes from Camellia lanceoleosa, assembly GCA_025200525.1. Classification (NCBI taxonomy): domain Eukaryota; kingdom Viridiplantae; phylum Streptophyta; class Magnoliopsida; order Ericales; family Theaceae; genus Camellia; species Camellia lanceoleosa. Next base: position 70,751,629 of record CM045765.1, read on the forward strand.
CTCTATGATAGACATCCCTTTTGGTGTCTGAATGCGTCCAATCATCATTGAACAGAAATTCGTGCCGGCCTACGAGCTGATTGTTGCCATAGACAAGGTACAAGATCAGAACCCCTGGTATTACGACATTTGGAATTTCTTGAAAAAGGAGGCGTATCCATCTAGGCAAATACCAAAGACAAGAGGGAAATTCGAAGAATGGCTGCTTAGTTCATCGTCTGCGGGGGAAAACTGTACAAGCGGGGTCATCTTGGGATGCACAAGCTGTGCGTTGATGTTGAAGAATCTAAGCGCCTGATGGAGGCCATCCATGGAGGAGAGTGCGGAGCACACATGAGCGGGGTAATCTTGGCGGGAAGATTCTCGAGCAGGGTTATTACTGGTCAACCATGGAGGAGGATTGTATTGGCTTTGTCCGGCGATGCCACAAATGCCAGATCCATGCAAACCGCATGAACATCCCACCGTCGAAGCTGTATAACATGACTTCGCCTTGGCCTTTTTCAATCTGGGGGATTGATGTGATTGGGGCAGTTACTCCGAAGGGATCAAACGGGCATGAGTACATTCTGGTAGCGATAGACTACTTCACGAAGTGGGTTAAGTCCCAATCCTGTGTGGTGTTGAAGGCGTCACATGTTGCTAAGTTCATCAGGAACAACATCATCTGTCGCTATAGGGTCCCGAATGAGATTATTTTGGACAATAGTTCCTACTTGAAGAAGGAGGTGATCGACTTGTTGGAGAAATACAACGTGGCTTTCCATAAGTCATCTACATATCGGCCGCAAACCAACGGAGCTGTTGAGGCCTCCAACAAGAACATCAAACACATTCTGTAGAAGATGGTGGAAACCTATAGGGACTGGCCAGATAAGCTGCCATTTGCTTTTTGGGGCTACCGGACTTCAATTCGAACTTCTACTGGGGCAACTCCGTACTCCTTGGTCTATGGGATGGAGGCTGTTCTATCTATCGAAGTTGAGGTTCCGTCATTGCGGGTAATGGCTAAATGCCAGATAGCTGAGGCGGATTGGTAGCAAAGCAGGTTCGAAGAACTCATGCTGTTTGACGAGAGAAGGCTGAAAGCATTGTATCACGTCCAGGGTTATCAATGAAGAATAGCCAGGGCTTTTAACAAGAAGGTTAAGTCCAGGAATTTAAAATAAGGGGATTTGGTGCTTAAAGACAACTGAGCTCCCATCTACGACCCTAGGGGCAAGTTTAGACCTAATTGGACTGGTCCTTACATCATTAAGTCAATCTGGTCGGGTGGAGCTGTCGTTCTAATGGATTTAGATGGCCTCGAGTTCTCCCAGCCGATCAACATGGACAAGTTGAAGAAATACTATCCCTGAGCGGCTCGTTAAGCCGAAAACCCGAAAGGGCGACCTAGGCAAAAATTAGAGCACAAAAAATTTGAAATAATAAAAACTGAGCTCGCAAGGTTGAAAACCCAAAAAGGGCGGCCTTGGAAAAAGTTAGAGTGCAAAAGGAGAGTATTAATACACGAGTGAACCTGAACCGAACTACGTAAGGCTCGATTCCTATCTTTGGGATACGTAGGCAACTTCATTATGAAGTCCAGCCATAAACACTTCCAAATCAACTTTGTCCATGTGATCATGTTGGTCATCATATGTAGCCTTAGATAAGTCCTTGTTCTATTGCTCTCTCTTTTGACCTGGGTTGGACCTTGCAGTTTTATGAAAGAACGAATCATGTTTTGCAGATCATGTTGAGCATAGCATGACACTCTGAACACAAAACAGTTTATTTTTGCAAACCAAGAGTGAGTTCTTAACCAGCTATTGAGTCTACAACTGACCACAGTACACCACAACTCAACAAAGGAAAAATAAGGTAAGAACAACACAACTATTGACACTCACCAAAATCAAAATGACTCAAAACAAGAAGCAAAACAAACAAAACCACCAAACACAACACTTGGATGTTTTCCAATGGTGGGAGACCTCTCGGTTCATGGGGAGCCTGCTTCTCCAGGTATTGTTTCCTACCCTTTTCTTATTTATGGCTCTTACATCACTTTGGCCCTCAATCTCTTTTTCTCTGAAAAGTCATTTTCTCACTTTTTCTCTCAGTGCACATCTCTTTATTCTTTAATCTCTCTTATTTTTTTTATCACTTCATAGGTGTGGCTGATGGATAACTTGAAAGTTGTGAACCCTTGCCCCTAGCATTCTGCTAGATTCTACTTCTTTCACTCACAACTAGTGAGCTTTCCCACAGTGGGGTTGTGGTGCGAATGGACATGCAGCAGATCTACAGCTGACATCGGTTGACGATGCCCTTGGCTAGTTTGGACGTGATCAGACCTGTCTAGATGAGGGGATGGAATACCCTACTCAATTTCTAGTTTGTGCTTTGCACTTGGCTTGATATTTCAACTTTGCTTGGAGAGGAGAAGGCGCTTATTTGACGCGCTAACCGATTACGCCTTTTGACGAGTGCTAATAATAGAGAAAAAAAAAAACCTGACTCAACTGTGCCCTTGATACCGTGCCCCTAGTTCATCGTTTTAACTTTTTTTTTTGTTTTTGCTTTTGGTAAAACAATTTTGACCAACATGAGAGTTAGATTAGCATACTTGTTCAACTTTCTACTTTGGAATCATGTAAGTCAGGTTGTGAACACTAAAAATTTCCTTTTTTAGGTCCAAGAGATGGTCCAGTTTTGGAAAAAAAGGAATAATTTTTTGAGAAAATTAGTCAACTTCATTAAAAATCCCCAAAACTGTTTTTGCAAATGGCCACTACTTGACCAATGAGGAATTAACTCTTGCGATGCACAACCTCAGATCTGAACTTGATTTGTCTTGCAGTTGAATCTTCTAACGGAATAGGACAATTGATTTTGAACGAAGATGAGCACGAAGATGAGCTAATTTGACATGGGTAGGATAGTCGAGTTTGAATATGGATAGGCAAACTAGCATGGATGAGACAAGCAGGTTGAAAATGGTTGGGGCTGAACTTTAGGATGAAGTGGCCTACGTATCCCAAAGATGGGAATTAGGCCATATGTAGTTCCCGGGTTAAGGTGCACTCGGGTATTAACACTCTCCTTTTTTGCTCTAACTTTTGCCAAAGCCGCCCGTTCGGGTTTTCAACTTTGCAAGTTCTATTTTTCCTTTTCATTTTTCTTTCTTCTTCTTTTTCTTTGTTTTTTGCTAGGTTTCCATTTTTTCTTCTTTTTTCATTTTTTAATTTTAATTTTTTTGTTTTTTTTATTTTTTTTCTTGCTCTAACTTTTGCCTGGGTCGCCTTTTCGGGTTTTCAGCCTAGCGAGCCTCTCAAGGATAGAAAAGTTTAACTTGTCCATGTTGATTGGTCGTAGGATCTCTAAACCATCTGAATCCAGGAGAATGGCTGTTGTTCGCTGATGATGTAGTCTTGATGATATAAGGGCCCATCCAATTGGGTTTGAATTTTCCCCTAGTGTCGTGGATAGGAACTTCATTGTCCTTCACAAATTTTAGGATTTGGCTTTTTTGCCGATCTCCATTGGTTTGAGAAATGGCCCACTTTTGAATCTTCGAGCATATTTGACCTTTTTGCCCCTAGTTCAAGGGTTGTTTCTCTTCGAGCCATGCAAGCTTCCTTTGATCACATATGACCTTCTTGCCCTTAGTTCATGGGTTACTTCCAATCCGACCATGCAAGCCTCGTATTTTGGTTGATCGTTGAACATTCTGAAAGGTTCAAGGTTTGAAAGCAAAGGGGTCGAGTCTCAAGGCTGAAAGTGATCCTATGCTGTATAATCTCAAGATCAATTCCAGGTATGTCTTCATAGGACCACGCAAAACATTTTTTGAAATCTTTTAATAAAGCGGCTAGTCACTCTTGCTCTTTTGAAGAGAATGTAGAACCAATCTAGATCAAGCCAGGATTCTCCTCAATACTCACATTAACCGATATGATTTCATTCATTAAGGGCTTAGCACGCCTTTCTTCCTTTCAATTGATTAATTTTTTTTGCAAATCCCAAGGGATTCCTCCCTCTTTGTTTTTATCACAGTGCTAGAAAAGTTTTAAAAAACTTTGGTCAATGCAATGATTTAAAGGCACAGAGAAATAGATGGAAATTATTGCCATTTCATTCAGATCTTCTGGCTCAACTAGCTTAATGGTAGAAACAGACGTAAAAGAAAGAGTGTAAGAGACAAACACAACAAGACGGGAAGTGATGTCTGAGTTAACATGCCCAAAATCACCAAACCCTAACTCAACAAGACTGACTCAATACCCAAGTTCAAAAGTAAAATAAATAGCATTTTCAAAGTGCTAAAAAGTGCTTGCCATCCACCACATCTGGAGTAAAATGAGCGCCATTAGCAGGTGGTTCATCCCCAATCACATAGTCACATTATCCCCCAAGTTTTTCGATCCAGTGCCGATAGACTTTGTAGGACCTGGTGGAGTGATGGCCTTATTGTCAATCAGATCTTGAACTTCATGGCGAAGATGAAAGCAACTGTCAGTGTCATAGTTGGTTTGTTGATGGAAGGCACAGTACTTGGCAGCATTATGCTTGGCTGGAAGAGGATCAAGGAGACATCGAGGGTCAAGAGGTTTGAGATGGCCCTGTCTTATGAGGATTTGGAGAGCTTTGGATAAGGTCATGAAAAAGGGGATTTAAGGTGCGGTTACTAATCCTGACAGGATTGACGGAGGGCTTGGTAGGTGTTGCCTGGGTTTGGAGAGCTCCGACGGGTGTGGGATTGGAGCTGAAAGGGGTGGTTTTGGTATGGCAGCCCTTTTCTTGAGTTGCCCCTTGATTCAAAATGCTCCCAACCTTAGCGACAGAAATGTCATCCACCATTTTTTGCAACATCTGCAAGCACTTGCTGCTTGTTCAATCCTTTGACCTTCAAAGCCTTAATAGTCCACTGAAGATGTTTATAGGGATCAATGCTTGCATCAACCTTGTCTTACCATTTTCCTCCACTTTGCCAAGGGATTGGGTCGCTATATTGGAGTAGTGCCCAGTTGTTGTCGACATATCATCACCCAGACTTGAGATAGCTTCAAGTTGGCCCTTTTCAATTGCAGCCCACCTCAAGATTAGGGAGCCTTTTGACATGAAATTTCTAATATGTGATGTGGTCGATGATGGAGCCAATATCCCAAAGGCTAGATCTACCACAGTTCTCTGAAGATCTTCAATCATGCTCATTAGCTCAGAAGTAGTAGGTTCATGGGTTTGAGATGATTGGGGTTCAAGTGCATCCATTATACACAAGTCCGTGCTTTCTAGAATGAGCACCTCAGGCTTGGGTAAATGGGTCGGGGTGATGTATATGCTGGGGTTATAGGTAGATGGTAGTGTATGGATTAGGTTGAGGTGTGAAGATAATGGGATAGTGGTGGCCTAAGATCCTTTTGGTGGAGTTATGATCTCTTCGTCAATAAGATCCTGAATCTTATGACGGAGGCGGATGCAACGGTTTGTATCATGACCATGCTGTTGATGATACGCACAGTATTTAGCTGGGTCATGTCTTGGTGGAAGAGGATTTGGGAGGGGTTGGGGTTCTAGGAGCTCTAGGTACCCTGTTCCTAGTAGCATTTTCAAGGCTTGAAAGAGACCTATGTAAAGAGGATGGAAATTTTGAGCTTGGGGTCGAGTTGAAGTGGTTGGTTTTTGGCTATTGATAGGTGTGGTGACAGTGTTTACTTCTGAGCATTTCACAGCTGTGCTACCACTAGTAGTAGTATTGGAATTACAAACAACATTCTTCTTCAAATGCTCATTATCTTCCACAATGATCCCTTGTCTGATGGTATCCTCGATTTGAACCCCATTTCATGAAGCTCTATAAAGATAAATAGAGGTAGAACATCATCTTCTGCAGCAACTTACCATGCAGATTCCGAACAACCACTCTTATCTGATCCTTCTTGGAAGGTCTCGTGGTCATCATCGAGGCTTTAGCCCTCCATCTAGTCACAAACTCGGAGAAACCCTCCTTCGACAGTTCAAAGGTTACCTTGAGATCACGAGTTGTGACCACAATATGTGTATTGTACGAGTACTGGACAGTGAAGGCATCGGCCATCTCCTTCCAATTCTGTTTGACGGAATCTTCCAACTTAGCATACTAAAGGGCCGCTATACCCGACATGGTGCGACCAAAGAGAGATAGCTTCTATGGTCTAGTTAAGCCCATCGGCTGCAAGATATTAAAAAACAATCGCAAGTGGACCATCGGATCCCCAAAGTTGTCAAAACGATCAATGTGCAACATCTTAAACCGATTCAGCAATGTAATCACAGAATCAGTGTATCCATCCTCTATGTCCGGGATGGAGTTAACCCCTTGTGCTCTCTTGAACAACTTCTCTAATTTGTTAACTTTAAGCGCAGTTGGATCGACTTCAAATTCAAATGGTGCCTCAGTCTAATAAACCGGTGCTTTGGAAGCTTGCGCTGGGATTGGCTCTGTTGGATTGCCCTGGTTTTCTTGGATATTGGTAGTATTAGTAGTGCCACCGGGCATAGGGATAGCTACGGTGGGCGCATGGGATGCAGAGGCTGCAGCCAGTTGTGGTTGCTATTGTTGTAGCTTGGTTATCACCTCAGCCTGACGAGCCGTAACCTCGGCTTGACGGACTGCGTCATACTATAGTGTCTTGACTATTTGTTGCAAATGATGTGTTAGTTCCTCCATACTGGCCAGAGGATACTGTGCAATGGGAATAGGTGATTGGTCTTGTGTTGGGTTGGAAGTAGATGACTGTTCTTGAACCGGACTGGACACAGATAAGCTGATGGGTGACTCCTATAGGAACTGGACTGGTGAATTCTATCTAATCCTCATTCGCCTTGTAACCGGCGGTAGTGAAGCAAACATTGGTTACCCCTGAACTAGGTCCCTGACCTTACAAAGTCAATCGACACAAGTCCAGAGTACCCGGGAGATATCAGAGCCTTCTAAAGCTATGGTTCGAGGACTGCCTAGCAAAAAAGAAAACAGACAGCACCTGTAGACACCCCATTTTTTACCGACCTTAAGACTCAGACATCATTGGTTGTGCACGCGATGATTGCGCATGTTTGTGCTCGTTTTGAGTGCCTAAAGATCTCGGTCGTGCACCTTATCTTTGAGCCTCTAAACCCTCTGTGTTTTGACCTGGTTTTTGGACTGGACCTTGGTGCCTTTCCTGGGGGGAGAGAGAGGCCTGTAGGCCACTTTTTGTAGCTGTAGGCTACTTTTTCCTCTTGTAGGCCACTTGCAGTGGCCGGTAGGCTAGTTTCAGGAGCTTTCGGCTGAGTGCCTTGTCTTGAGGCCTCTTAGCACTCTTCTTTTTGGTTTGTTTTTGGACCATACCTTGCTACCCCTTGCTTAGAGGGAGGGGAGGGCCTGCCGGCCACTTGTGGCACTTGCCGGCCACTTTGCTCCCTTGTATGCCACTTTAAGTGGCCGGCCGGCTCGGGGAAGTGGCCAGCCGACCAATTAACTGGCCGGCAGCCACTTTTTCTCCTTTTTAGATATTTTCAAATCTTTTGAGCCAGCTGTGGCTCACTGAACTCATCCTCCATACATGTATGAAGGGATTGAGCAAGCTTTTGGCTTGCATTGCTCTATAAAAGGGGAGCTTCTTCCCCCTTGAGAAGAGTTCAAATTTTGGGAGAAGCAAATTTTGACTCTCTCTCTAGAATTCTCTCCCTCTCTCTTTATATTATGCTCTATAGTGTTTGAAAGTGAGTGTTCTTGGCATATTTGTACACAACCCTCTTAGCCTAACATCTTGACCTTGGAGTTGAGATTCCATGAGGCTTGTTTGGGCCTCCTAAAGTTGGTTTTTTGGCTCAGAAGTTGCCATCTTCCTATCGTGCTTCAAGGGTAAGCCTTTTTCCCCTTTAAGCTTGTTTTTGTGTACTCTCTTAGCTACCTTTGCATGCTATTTTAGGCCTAACTTTCAACTACAAAAACCTTTGTTTTTAAGTGTTAAAAATGGTAGTTTAAAGTGTTTTTAGAGTTAAGGGTGTTTCACCCTCTTTGGTGGCTTATTTGCTATGCTTCTTGCCTTCTTTTAAAGCCTTTGAAATCACCTTATTTTGACCTTTTAACCATTGAATTCCAGAGGAATTTTAGTGGTAGAAAACTTGTTTTTGAGGGCCCAAATAGGAGGGGGGAGGCCCCCCTCTTGTCTTGTTAGTATGTGTTGATGGCCTACCAAATGAGCATGTGTTTTTACTTCTTTGTGGCTATGTTCAAGCACTTTTTTGTGACTTTTTGGACCGTCCATAACTCTATTTTTGGTTGATTTGGTCACCTCTTGCATGCTTTTGGTACTTGTAGTGCAATCATGCTTGTTGGCCTAACATGCTTCATGCTTTAGTTCATCATTCTAGCATGTGTTAGCTTTGCTCCAACATATTTTTGTCACTAATTTAACATGCTTGAGGTCTGTTTTAAGTGACCTTGGTCATATATGCTTAGCTTTGTATAGCTATAGTGTAGTTGGGCTTCACTAGCTTTGTGATTGAGGTCCCTAGCATGCTTTGTTTGGGTTGTGTGTATGATATGGTATCATTTGGCATGGTATTTCAGAGCATAAAATTCTATCATACTCATGTTTATCACTCTTTCAATGCTTTTGGAGAGTTGTGCCTTATGTCTTGATCATGGGCTAATTTGTATGCGTGCTTGCCTAAGCTTTTGGGCTACCATCTCAGCATATTTTTGGTCTTATTTTTCCATATTAAAACTCTGATTTTGGTTGGTGGAGTCACCTCTTGCTTGGTTTTGGTACTTGTAGTGTAATCCCACTCATTGGCCTTGCATGCTTAGTGTTTTGGCTTACCATGCTAGCTTGTTTTGGCTACACTCCATCATGTTTTGGCTACACTCCATCATGTTTCTAGCATTGTTTTGACCTGCCTTAGGACTATTTTGAGTCATCTTGGTCCTTTGGGGCTTGCTTGATATGGCTATGGTGCAAGTGCCATAGCTAGTCTTGAGTTTTGAGCACCATAGCATGCTATACTTGTGATAGTTGCATGTCTTGGCGTCATTTAACATGTTATTTCAGAGCATAGACATGTGTCATGTTCTCACTTCTTTCACTCCTTGAGAGCTTTTGAGAGTTGTGCTTTTGTGCCTTATTTGTGAGCTACCAAAGGAGCATGATTTTCCACTCTTTTGAGCCTTAGTTTGAGCATGTTTTTGCTACTGATTTGCCATGTCGGAACTTTATTTTGGGCTGGTTTGGTTGTTTAAGCTCGATATCGCATGCCTCTTGAGTAGTGCTCTTTACTAGCCTTATGCTTTAGGCCTTCTAGCATGTCTTATTTGCGATGTTCATGTGATATGGTATCATTTAACATGTTATTTTAGAGCATATAGCCTTGCCATACTCTCTTATTCATCACTCTTTAATTGTGTTTAAGAGTTGTGCCCTTATGCCTTGTTGATGAACCAATGCATGCGCATCATTATCTTGCCTTTCATGCTACCATTTTAGAGCATTTTGGTCACTATTTTGACATGCATGAGGTCTGTCTAGGGTGGGTTTAGTCCATTGAGCATTGTATTGTATAGTCCTAGTGTTGTGTACTTCGCTAGCTTTAATGCTTAAGGACTCTAGCATGCCATACTTGTGTTGTTTGCATGGTATGTCATCATTGGGCATATGATTTCAGTGCTTGTACCTCTGTTATGCTTTCATACACATCATTCTGTCAATGTGTTTGAAAATTAGAATTTGTATCTTGCTTGCGAGCACACAAATGAGCATGCGTTCCTTGCTTTTTTGTGTTTAAGTTTTGGTGGGTTGGCCACTGTTTTAGAGCATCTTAGGTCTGTCCATATGAGGTTTAACCATTTGAGCATTGTAATGCATGCCTCATGTATAATACACTTCACCAGTTTTGATGCCATAGCTTCTAAACATACCATGTATGCATTGTTTAACTGATAGAGTCTTGCGCATGCCACTTAACATTGAAAGTTAAGCATCCCATTTGTATTGCATTGTGTTTGGATCGGACGTTAATCTGAACAAGAGGAATGTGGCACGTTTCATATTCAAAGTGATGAAACGTATTGCATTTCTTGGTCGCCAACCCTCTTGATCATGCATGATAGAGGCAGAGGCTCTTATGTGTTTCTTGTGCATTCATTAAATAGTGTGCTAGCTAGGCTCTTTGGCCATCATGCATTGAGATGCGTGATTGGTGGCTTGAGAGTCGAGTACTACGCTCCTTGGAGCTTGAGAAAGGATAAGGAGAGTAGTTGCACACACATTTCCTTGTAAATGCATTGTTGTGCCTTTGTTGATCTCTGTTGCAACAAAATTGAGGTTCTGGAAAGGAAAGTGGCCGGCCGGCCACTTGCACTAGCTTGCTGGCCAGTTGAAGTGGCATGCCGGCCAGTTAAAGTGGCCTGCCGACCAGTTGAAGTAGCCGGCCAGCCACTTGCTGCAAATTTGTCCAGAATGCTCCTATTTTGGGGTAGATGCAACTTGAAAGTGTGCTTGATGCTCTGAGGTCACCGCGAGTGCAAATAGAGATGATTTATGGCAAGGCAATGCATTTCCTGGCGAAGCAAACCGAGTATGCATATCTCCCTCGCCCGCGAGGCCATTTATCGCTTTTGTTAGCTAGTTGTAGTTAATTACCTGTGTTGTGATTATTTCAGCTTAGTGCTTTGCAATATTCTAATTAGCTTAGATTAGCTAATTACTCAATTTGGTCTGTAATAATTAATTAGCTAGAATAGTTAGTTAATTAGTTGGTTTGTGATAGTTAGCTTAATTAGCGTAGCTAGTTAGCTTTCATTTTATTCGGACCCTCCGTCGAGAGGGCAAATGTTGTAATAAGTGTGCGTGTGTGTGTGACTGTCTTTCAACCCCACATCTTTCTCCCTTTTATTTACAGCTTTTGATGGTTAGTTTTAGGGCATGTTTCAATTAGCATACTTATGCTTTGTATGCATGCATCATTCATTCGTACTGCATGCACCGGACTTGGCGCATCATTCAAACTGCATTGAATTTCAATACTTACTTGAATACGTGTTTCAAAGCATGTTATCGCGTGTTGCATTCATATGCCATCTTAGAATAGTCGAGCCTATTTAGTTGCATTTTGCATGCGTTGCATTACGCATCTTAACATAGCTGGGATCATGCATTGATTTCTAACTAGTTTTCTTTCTTTGGCTCGGAGTACACTGTAAGTGTTTTTGCTTTAGCATCTTTGCATGTGTGTAAGTGACTGCCATGATCGCATGCTTGCCATGAGGCTATTTGCTTAAGTGTTTAACTGCATGAATGCCTGTAGATGAAGGCTTTATTACTTGAATTGGAACAATTTATCAAAATGTGAGTTTTAAGCCGACTTGGAGTGGCAAATCATCATGTTTTAAGCCCACTTGAGGGTGACAAATCCGTGTTTTAGCCTACTTGCGAGTAGCACTTTCAAACTATTTTCAAAAACAAACATTGAATTGTTTTGTTCCAATTTAGGCGATCTGGTCTATACTTGTATGCTGTGCGCATCACATAGTAAGTAAGATTAATAACCGGAATAAGAACACATGTGTTTATAAAAACAACATATCATGTTAGTAGAGGCCGATCTTTGATCGGGCGAGCGGGGGTGCTCATTTCAGGACCTTCCCCTCTCGTACCCAAATTCCCGAGCCGAGGCAACTTTGGTGATGACGGACACGTGGCCTTAGGCACGAGTCAAGGTTTCTTAAATTTTTCAAAAAAAAAATATTTAGGTGGCGACTCTGATATTTGGAAAAGCAATCCATGTTTGGTGCTTTTTTTGATTAAAATGGATTTTCCAAAACGACTTGTCGGATTTGGACTCTTTGGTGATTTATCAGTCTTACATTGCACTTTGTGAGATTAGATTCAGAATCGTGATAGGACTCCGAACTATAGTAGCTGGAACCCAATTCGTGCCCTCACGCGCGGAGCGAGTTCCGGGCGATCTACAGAGCATGCATGCATTCCTCGCCCCGAGGCTCCTTTTAATTGCTTTGATTAACTAGTTAATTCATCGGTTTTGTACTTAATTAGTTAATGTACTTAGCTAATCGATTTTTGTTATAATAACTAATTAGCTAACTAGAATATTTAATTCGTTTTGTTTTGTAATAAGTAGCTTAGCTTAGCATAGCTTAGCCTATTTATTCGAACCCTCCGTCGAGAGGGCAAATGTTGTAATAAGTGTGCGTATGTGTAATGCATGTCTTCCAACCCCATTTCTTTCTCCCTTTTACTTATCAGCTTTCGATGGTTAGTTTAGAGCATATCTCAATTAGCATACCTTATGCTATGCATGCGTGCATCATTCATTCGTATTGCATGCACCGGGCTCCACGCATCATTCAAACTGCGTCATATTTCAATTCCTATTTGAATACGTGTATCAATTGTTGCAAATCATATGCCATATTAGATAGCCGAGCCTATTTAGTTACATTTTGCATGTGTTGCATTAGATATTGATTAACATAGTCAGGATCATGCATTGATTTCTAATTAGCTTTTGTTTTGGCGTGGAGTACACTGTAAGTGTTTATACTTTAGCATCCTTGCATGTGTGTAAGTGTCGTCATGATAGCATGCTTACCATGAGGCTATGTGCTTATGTGTTTAACTGCATGAATGCCTGTGGATGAAGGCTTCATTGCTTGAATTGGAACAATTCATCAAAATGTGAGTTTTAAGCCCACTTGAAGTGGCAAATCATCATGGTTTAAGCTTACTTGATGGTAGCAATTCCAAACCATTTTTCGAAAAACAAACATGAGATGTTTTGTTCCAAATTGAGTGATTTAGTCTATTCTTGATGATGACGGACACGTGGCCTTAGGCACGAGTCAGGGTTTCCTAAATTTTCCAAAAACAAAATATTTAGGTGGCGACTTTGATATCTGGCAAAACAGTCCATGTTTGGCACTTTTTTTTTTTTTGATTAAAATCGATTTTCCAAAATGACTTGCCGGATTTGGACTCTTTGGTGATTTATCAATCTTACATTGCACTTTGTGAGATTAGATTCAGAACCATGATAGGAGTCCGAATTGTAGTAGCTAGAACCCAATTCGCGCCCTCTCCGAAATGGGGGCGCGCGGAGAGAGTTCGGGGCGGTCTATAGCACCTTAGCCCAATTTCACTAGAACAGATATGATCACAGCTGAGTGACTGTACTCCACATTGAATTCTGCCCCAAAATATATACCAACCTTGCAACTAATATGCACATTCCTGTATAGTTTCACTGTAAAGCACATACCAGTTTATGAGATAGCCAAAACACCCCTATGAGGGGGTAGAGTTACCCTGTCCTAGTTTTGTCATGAACTAGGTTTCACTATTTCAATCAAGCGGTTTCACGCAATCCTGCATTCGGGTGAGCATCATATCCTAGTTTAGAACAGTCACTAGGGCTTTACTATATGCAGCTAAGTCGAATGGTCAAAGGGGGTAACTCAATAAGACTATCTAATACACCTCTCACACCTAACACTGAGAAGTGAAAGGAGGATTAAAAGGTACAACGATAGTCTAGATCCAAGGATTGTGTTCCCAACATGGCAGAGCCCATGACTAGTTAGCCTTTTGGCAAGCTTTTGGGTAAGCTTCCGGCAAACCATCCAGGAATAGCAGATGGCAAACACGGTGACTTAAGAGCACCAATGCAAATGCAATGCAAAGAACATATAAGTGTAGATAAAATTTCACATCATGAAATTCGAGTCAAGCTCTCTAATTTCCCCAGCAGAGTCGCTAGAAACTGTAGCTTGACTTTTTGTGCGCTTTTCGGATACGATTATCCCTATAATTCAGACTCTCGTGGTTCTAAATCTGATCTCACAAGTGCAATGTGAAATAGATAAACACAAAAGAGTCCAAATCTGGCAAATCTTTTGAAAAATCGATTTTGAATCAAAATGCCAAAAATGAACTACTTTGCCAAATACAGAGTTGCCACCTAAATTTTTGTGAAAAATTTAGGAAACTCATGACTCGTGCCAAAGGCTACATGTCCGTCATCACCAAGATTGTCTCGGCTCGGGAACTTAGGTACGAGAGGGGAAGATCATGAATTGAGCACCCCACTCGCCCGATCAAAGATCGGCATCTACTAATCATGATGTGATTCTTATTTACATTATACGCTCTTTTTCCGATTATTAGGCTAACATTACTATGTGTTGCACACAAGTATAGACTAATTTGCAAAAATTGGAACGTTTTGATTTCATGTTTGTTTGAAAATTGTTTCGAATATATACCACTCGAAAAAATGATCTCATATGCACATTCATCAAATTATTCCAGTTTAAGCAATTAGCCTCCATTCATGGGCATTCAAACAATTTATCACTTAAGCAATTAGCCTCATGGCAAGCATGCTAGACATGGCAACAATCACACTTATGCAATATGCTAAAGCATAAAAATGCTCACTTAGTATTTTGAGGTGAGCCAAAAGAAATAAAAGAGTTAGAAAATATGCATGCTCCTAACTAATGTAACATAGCTAATGTAACACATGCAATGATACAACTAATAGGCTCGACTACTAATTATGACATGTGAGTCAATTTGATAGCATGTGTTTAAACACATATTCAACGAAGTAATAAACAACAATACTTGTTAGAATGATGAACCGAGCCTCGATGCATGCAAGACAAGTGGATGTAAACATGGAATATCCTAAATGAAACATGATGTTTTATTCTAACCATCATAAGCGGATAAATAAAAGGGATAAAGATGTAGGGTTGGAAGACATACACATTATTACATATTTGGCCCTCGCACAGGAGGGTTCGAATGAATGCGCTAGCTAAGCTATGAATTAACTAATTATTTCAAACCAAATGAAATAAATTAACTACATTAGCTAATTAACTAATTATTACAAAAATAAATTAACTAACTAGATACTCTAACTAATTAGTTACAAATCTGCTACTCCAAGCATAACATACTAATATTACAACATCACTTTAACGAATCACGAGAATTGAAGGATGGCTCATGCATGGTTGTAGATTTCCATCCGATAATGCTCACTGTTTTGCTACTGAAATGCCTTTGTTGCACTGTTAGAAAATTGCACATGTTTTCCATCTCAGCCTCTACTTTGTTTTGCTGGAAAAAAGATACTGTGTAGTGACCCAGAAATTTTTTTTAAAAAAAAAACAGCTAGTGCATAATTTAATTGAGCAAATTTTCGAATTTGAGTGCTGTGTAAATTCTATGCGAAAATAGTTCGGTTTTGTATTTTTAAAAATAGTTACCGATCTCAGAAAATTATGAAATTTTTAAATGTTGTTCCCATATGAGTCTAGCACGTTGGATAAAAATTTCAGAATTAAATGATGAGTATTTATTTTATGAAAATTCACGGATTGATTGGTGTTCAGTTTAATTTATATCAGAATTTTATTATTTAATTTTTAATGTTTAGATCATGATTTGGATAGATTTGTTGGGTCTAATTTGATATGTAATTGGGTGATGTTTGGCTTATGAGTGGGAATTTAAATTCAAGACCCATGACTTAAATTTAATTTAAATTAGGTTTGTTTAATGACTCATGTTTAACTGTTTGAGCCTTTTTAATTATGTGATTGGTAGTAACCACC
This sequence comes from Camellia lanceoleosa, assembly GCA_025200525.1. Lineage (NCBI taxonomy): Eukaryota > Viridiplantae > Streptophyta > Magnoliopsida > Ericales > Theaceae > Camellia > Camellia lanceoleosa. The sequence continues at coordinate 70,767,281 of CM045765.1, forward strand.
TTGGGAGTTGTTATTATTTATTATATAGGATTATAATAAATATTTAATAGTTGATTTTATGGTGTATACCATACGGTAAAAAAAATTATATATTTTTGTAGTGAATAAAATGAGTGTATATTTCGTGGTGATCAAATATTATATTTTGTGGTGTACAAAAATATCATATTTTGTGGTGAGCAAAATTATGCCATTTTATAATTTATATTATAAAATTTGAAAATATTATTACAAAAATTATAATATTTTTAGGAAATCAATTTTTTTTGGAGGGAAAGCCACCAAACCTACATGGGGTTGTCTCCCCTATGCTTTTGCCTTCTCCTCCTTTTTGCTTTTCCTTTTGCTGAACTCTCTCTCCCTCTCAATGTCTCTCTCTCTCTCTCTCTCTCTCTCTCTCTCTCTCTCTCACAGTGTGTGTGTCTCTCTCTTTCCATGTTCACCATTTTTGCTCAAGCTTCAAGCTTGAAATGAGAGTCTTTAGAGTGAGATTTTGTAAAAGTGTTGTAAATGAAAGTTGGAGAGCTCGTCGTGATCTTCGCAATGGTAGTCTCGAATTCATGATTGGGCAAGATTTTCCTTCAAGATCTACTTTTCTTCATTATTTGAGGTAGGGACTTTCTTTATATTTTTACATTAAAGCTATGTTAGGTTTATTTTGAGAAAATATATCATTATAAGAGGTATTGCATATGGATATATTTTCAGATTTTTGTTTGCTAATTTTTGGAAGAAAAATTATGTTGAAATGTTAAGAATGTTGGTAATTTGAGATTGATTTTAAAAAAAATCAATTTGTGTTGTTAATTTTGTAAAAGAAATCTGAAAATAGAATTTAATAGTTGTATGGATTATATCTACATCATATTATGGTTAGATAATTTATTTTGAGAAATTAATGTTGAAATATTTTATTTCATCCTTGAGTTTTGGAATTTATTTTTGAGAAAAATAAATTGATATAGAGGAATATTGTGTAAATTGTTAAGTAGAGATTTTTTCTACACTTCTTTATGCACTTTTACTTGATTATATGGAGTTTAGAGTTGTATATAATTTAATTAGAATTTTTGGAATATTTGTGTTTTATTTGCTTAAAAGAGAAATTTTGAGAAAAATAAAAAGTTGATGCCTAAATTACGAAAGTGTAAACTTGGAATATGTTTGTAAGGTTATGAAAGAGTTATTTTTTAAATTTGAACAAAAAAGGACTTCGATTCGATTGGTTTTGAAATTTTTACTAGTTTGTGGCCAAAAGAGCATTTTTAAAGAAAACAAAGGAATTACATTTAACTTTTGGGGCTTTCGATCAAAATAGGATGTCATAGTTGAATAATGTTTGGAGAATGAGTTTGGAAAGAAAATGATATTTTCTTGGGCATTAACGGTATTATTTTACTTAATGTATTTGTTGGAATAAAACTGACACGGTTAGAAATGGACCTTGAGAGGTTACCAGACGTGATTGTGATATGAAAACTAGTGTAGTTGTTCATATTTGATAAAATGTGGAATATGATTTGTTTCTAATGTTGGGAATCATGGGAGATTCCAAATTATAGTTATATGTTGGATTGTATGTCCATGTTGTTATCTTTTAATTAATATGTTAGAGATAACTATTTTGGTTATCGGTGAAAATTTACCATGTTGCATTTAAATGAGGGATTTCTTAGAAGGATGAGAAATGATAGAACTTTGGATGTTTGATATATAATATGTTATAAATTTGTCTTGAAATGACTAAATTGGGAATGCTGATTAACATGTGGAGACTATATGAACATGGATATGGTTGTATTATCTCTTGGAATTGTATTAGAAATTATATTGAAATGAGAATAAGAATTTTGATCAAAATGGTGATATTTAATAAGTAGGGATTTTCTACACTCTAATATAGTTTTTAGCTTAGTTATTTGCTATTGTGTATAGATGATGAGATTTGGTTGTGGTTTGGACAAATCTAAGATTTGGGTGTGAAATGAAAAGAGGGGTTTTTGATGTATAAGAGATAAATGAGTGTGGGGTTTGAATATAAGATCTTGGTGTACCAAAATAGTTGATTTTGGGTATTTGGGTCAATAACTGAAAAAGGGGGATTTTTGCCCTAATTTGATAAAATGATTATTTTGTATAACTAATTGGAATTAACATTGAATATGTTAAATTGAATGGGTATTGATGTAGATGGTGATATTGGATATGTATTATCTCACCTACGGAAGTTTTGAATAAACTATTTATTCTGATATTGAACATAAATTGGAAATAAATGTATTGGGCTATCGATGGAGGATAGCTATGATTGTTGTAGAAATTGTATGAGGATTAGGCGATATAATGCTAATCTATTGTTGGTTGTCATTGAATATGACTGTAGACACCCCATTTTTGACCGTCCACAAGATTTGGACGTCATCGTTTGAACACTCGATGATCATCCATGCTCGTGTTTGTTTTGAGTTCTTGAAGGTCTCGACTGCGTGCCTTGCCTTAGAACCTCTCAACTTGTCTGTTTTGTGCTTGGTTGTGGACCAAGGACTTGTGGTTTTGCTTCTGAGGGAAGAGGGTGGCTTGTTGGCCATCCCCACAACCCATCGCCCAAGCCTTGTGCTTATCGGTCTTGTCTTCTTGCCATCGGCCATTGCTGGTGGCCAATCGGCACTCTTTTTGGCTGATTGGCACTCCTTTTGGATGATCAGCCATATCTTTTGTCCGAGGCCTTTTTACCTGCTTTTACAGATATTTTTGTGCCAGCTGTGACAGCTGGTGAGCACAGATTTCATCCTCCATAATTGAAACAAGTCTTAAGCTTGCTCAACAAGCTTGAGATTTGATTTTCTATAAGAAGGGAGACCCCTCTCCCTTTCCAGGGGTTCTGAAACCTTGATATAGAAGATATATATCACTCTCTCTCTCTCTCTCTCTATATTTCCTCTCTATATATATATTTGCACTTGTTTGTGCTCAAAAGTGTAATTTCTTCACACTTTTGCACTAAAGCACCTAGCGAAACACCATACTTTTGTTGCTGAGGTACTTGAGGTTTTTGTTTGAACTCAAAGTTTGGTTTTTAGCTCAGAAAGTTGCTGAAGTTACCTCTTTGAAGTTGTTCTACAAGGGTGAGTCACTAACCTTCTTTTAAGCTTTGTGTTCATTGCTTACTTAGCCTTATTTGCATGCGTATTTTGGCATAACTCTCAACTGTAAAAAGCTTCATTTTCATGTGTTTGAAATGATTGTTTAAGGTCTTGTTGGTGTTGGGGGTGATCTACCCCCTTGAGTGCCTTGTTTTGCCTTGTTTTGGGCCACCCCTTTAGGTTTTTGTTTAGCCTTTGTTTGACCTTTCTACCACTGAATTCCAAAGGAATTTTAGTGGTGGAAAGTGTGTTTTGAGGCCTTAAATAGGAGAGGGTCATCCCTTCTTCTTGTGTCTTGCATGCTTGTATAGATGGCTCATCAAAGTAGCATGTTTGTCTAGCCTGTATTGGTTCCATTTCAACAAGTTTTTGGTGTTATTTTAGCATGCCTCAACTCTGTTTTAGGTTGGTTTGATAGCATCTTGCATGCTTCACATACTTGTAGTGCAATCTGGCATGATAGCCTAACATGCATCCTGTGTTTGAACCATCATTCTAGCATGTTTTGGGTTAACTCCAAGAAGCTTTTGGCCATGTTTTTACCATGCTTAAGGTCTGATTTGTGTTGTTTTGGTCATACATGCATTGCTTTCTATAGCCATGGTTCATTCTAGCTCATTAGCCTTGAGTTTCCAAGCCACTAGCATGCATTGCTTGGGCTATTCACATGATTTGACATCATTTTTTATGTGATTTCAGAGCATGTTTCATTGCCATGCCCTCACATTTGTCACTCTTTCCATGCTTTGAGGAGTTGGTTCTTTATGCCTTAAGAATAAGCCATTGCGTATGCCATTTTGCCTAAGCTTGTAAGCTGCCATATCAGTGTGTATTTGGTCTCATTTTGCCATGATATAACTTTGATTTTTGTTGTTGAAGTCACCTCATGCTTAGTTTTGATAGGTGTAGTGTAATACTCCTTATTAGCCTTGCAAGTTCATGCTTTATGCCCTTCATGTTAGCTTGTTTTGGTGATGCTCCATGCATGTTTTAGACTCATTTCGGCATGATCTAGGACTGTTTTGGGTCGCCTTGGCTATATGTTTCATGTATTGCATAGCTATGGTGTAAGTCCTTTGGCTAGCTCTAAGCTTTGAGCCCACTAACATGCTTCATTTGTTGTTTGTGCATGATTTAGCCTCATTTGGAATGTAATTTCAGAGTTTACTTCATTGCCACACTCTCATATTTGTCACTTCTTCATCATGTTTGAGGGTTGTGTTCCTATGCCTAGTTGAGGAGCTATTACATGAGCATGTGTCCTTGGCCCCCTTTTGTGCCTAAATTTTGGTATGTTGGCCACTGTTTTGGACCCTCTTAGTTCTGTCCATATGCGGTTTGGTCCATTGAATATTGCATTACATGGTCCTTACCATTGCATGTTTGTTTGCATATTGTTGCATAACATTGTTATTTGCATGTTGTTGCATTTTCATGACGTTTAGCATGTTGATTAGATAGCATGTTGTTGCATACTTGTTAGATAGCATGTTGTTGCATGCTTGTTCCATTGTATTGTTGTTGCATGCTTGTCGCATTGCATGATTTTTGCATGCTTGTTGCATTGCATTGTGTGTGCATGCCTTGCATTGCATTGTGTTTGGATAGGGTTGTAGACACCCCATTTTTGACCGTCCTCAAGACTTGGACATCACCGTTTGAACACTCGGTGATCATCCATGTTTGTGTTTGTTTGGAGTTCCCGGAGGTCTCGGCTACGCGCCCTGCCTCAGGATCTCCGAACTCGACCGTTTTGTGTCTGGTTTTGCACCAAACACTTGTGTTTTGCCTTGGAGGGACAGGGAATGCCTTGTGAGGCATCCCCACACACCACCGGCAGTGGCTAGAGGCCACCTGCTGGTTTTTGTTGCCACTGGCAATGTATGTGGCCGGTCGGCACTCTTTGTTGCCAGTCGGCAGTCTTTTTTGTCAAAATGACATTTTTGGCCAGCCGACTACTGTTCATCTTCTTTTGCAGATATTTTAGGACAGCTGTGTGACATTTGGTTCCCCTCCATACACGTGTATAGAGGGATGCTCTCCTTGTAAGCTTGTTGTATAAGCTTTACAAGTTTGTTGCCTATAAGAGAAGGGTCTCTTCTCTTGGCATTAGGGTTAGAGAATTTTGGAGAGAAAAAACACAGAGAGAAGCTCTGGTTTTAGGGTTAGGGTTCATACATATCTCCTATCTCTCTTTTTCTCTCTTTGTGTTCTAGGTGTTTTAGTCCATAATACTGCACACAAACACCTAGTGCTTCACCTTCCTTTGGCTACTGAGGTTCTAAGGGGCTGGTTTTGGTGTTTTGGAGCTGGATTCAAGCCAAGGAGGGCTGTTGGAGCATCATTTGTGAAGGTGGTCTACAAGGGTGAGAAACTTCCCTTTTATTCCCCATTTTTGCATTGCTTTTCTACCTATCTTAGAGCTATTTTTGTGCTTAGTGTATAATACAAAAAAGTTCTATTTTTTAGCCCTCTTGATTGTTTATTAAGATTGTTTTGTGGTTTGGGTTTGTTTGACCCCTCCTAAGCCTTGTAAGGCTCCTTTTTGTGCTATTTTTGTGCAAGTTTTGAGACTTTGGTGTTTGGGCCTCTTCACCACTGAAATCTTGAGGGATTTCAGTGGTGGAGATGGTGCCTCAAAGTCTCCAAAAGGGGAGGGCCACCCCCTCTCCTTGTTGTCCTTGAAAGGGACCCTTTTTGGCCTGTTGAGGGAGCATCATGTTAGAGTGTGTATTGATCATGTCTAGGCTATTTTCCATGCTTATTATGCCATGATACAACCTTTTTGTGTGTTGGTTTTGGTACACCATGCATGCCTTGCATACCTACCTTGTAATGCCTTGTTGTTGCCTTAAGATGCCTTAAGTTGTAAACCATTATTCTAGCATGTTTTAGGCTTAGTCTTGTGAAGCTTTTGTGCTTGTTTTGCCATGTATAAGGTCTGTCCTAGGTTGTTTGGGTTGACCCTAGCATGCATTGTGTAGCCTCTTTGTGTATTTGGCTTGTTGGCCTTAAGTGCATAAGTGTATAGCATGCATTGCTTGCATTATTTCAGTGGTTTGGAACCACTTAGCATGAAATTTCAGTCCATTTAACATGTTTGCATACTTGCCTTAGAGGCTTCATTGTTGCTTTGAAAGCTTGTGTTGTATGCTCCATGTTTTGGTCATTACGTATGCCTTTGGATTGGAGCCACTTAGATGGCATCTAGGTGCACCCTTGGCTTTGTTTAAGCCTTCTTTTGACCTGTTTTAAGCCTCCTTAGCCTTGTGAGGCTTGGTGGAATTGACCTTGGTTCAAGCCTCCATGACTTGCCTTAAGTACTTGGACCATGCTTGCATGCTTATGCTTGTCTCATTTGAGTTGGTTTGGCACCACATTTTGACATGATTTTCAGAGCTAATATTGCATGCTAATTGTCTATTGTTTGGTCTCTTTAAGTGTGCTTAAGAGTTGCCTTTATATGCCTAAGTGTTGGATCATGAGTGCTTGCATGTTTGTTTGCATTTTGGCCTTCACTTCCATTGGTTTTGGCCACTGTTTTGGGCCTAATTAGGGCTGCCCAAGTCATGTTTAAAACCATCATTTGCTTGGTTGCATGCTTACCTTACATGTTTGTACATCGTCCATGTTCATGCTTGCATGCTTGCCCTCATGATCATGTTGCATATTAGCTAACATGCCTAGGATGCATTGTACTTTACATGCATACCTTGTCCCTTGATTTAGTGATAGGGATTGGGTCTTGGTGTGATTGTTTGCATTGCATTTGAAATCAATGTGCACAACTTGATTCTTTGGGCCATCATGCATGGAAATACGTGATTGATGGTCCGAGAATCGAGGCACATGCTCCTTTGAGTCACAAACATGATAGGGGGCATGATTGGTGCATACATTGCTTAAGTTGTATTTCCATGCAAGTTCTGTCCTCTACTGCTGTGAGTTGCAGGTTCTGCAGGCATTCTTTGCCGACCGGCAGTATACATTGCCGACCGGCAGTAAATCACTAGCCGATGGATTCATTTTGTGCCGGTGACCACTATTCACTGCCGGTGGCTATTCTACTCAGCCGGTGGTGATCCTCAAGATCTGAAGAAGCATCTCGAGATTTTGGCGACCGCAAAAGGGCGAGCAGGAAAACAGAGCTTTGCAATCTTTGCAATTAAAGCGAGACCCGAGCATGCGTTGCATCGCTCTCTCCCGAGGCGGTTTCTTGTCTTTCCTAGTCTAGTTAGTTGTTAATTAATTAGGCAATTTGTAATATTTAATTAGCTTATGAGTTAATTAATTTGTATTATTTATTTGGTCCTCCCAAGTAGGGCAAATCTGTAATAAATGTGGGTGAGTGGTGTGCATGTCTTCCAACCCCCACTTCTTTCTTCCCTTTACTTACCGCTTTGATGGTTAGTATTAGGGCACGCTTAAATTAGCATACCTCATGCAATGCATGCGCATCCATTCATTTGTCTTACATGCACCGGCTCGGCGCATCATTCTAATCATCTCAGATTTCAATTTCCAAATTGAATACGTGTTAGTTGTAGCATTTCACATGTCATCGTAGATTAGCCGAGCCTATCCTAATCACATTCTGCATGTGTTGCATTAGTCACTTTAACATGAACTAGGACATGCATGTTTGCTAACTAGTTTTTTGTTTTGGCTTGGAATACGATGTAAGTATTTATGCTTTAGCATATCGCATGCGTGTGAATGTTGCGATGACAGTATGCTTACCATGTGGCTAAGTGCTTATATGAGATAAACTGCCTGAATGCCTGTGGGTGAAGGTTGGATTGTTTGAGTTGGAAAAACTCATTGAAATCCGTGTTTTAACTTGCTTGCGAGTAGCAAATTCCAAAGCGTTTTTCAAAACAAACGGATATGCAATGCTTGTTTCCAAATTAGGCAATCTAGTCCATACTTGTTTGCTGTGCGCATAACATAGTAATTCTAGGCTAATAACCGGAATAAGAACACATAACGTTTTGAAAATTAGATATCATGGTTAGTAGAGGCCGGTCTTCGGACCCAGAGGAGGTGCTCATAGTCGACCTTCCCCAATCGTACCCAAGCTCCGAGCCAAGACAACTTTGGTGATGACGGACACGCATTCTTCGCACCGAGTCGTGGTTTCCTAAATTCCCCATAAAAATATTTAGGTGGCGACTCAGATTCCGCAAAGCGCCCATGTTTGGCACTTCTTTTCAAAATCTGCTTTTTCTCAAAACGATTTGCCGAGTTGGACTCTTTGGTTCGATTTAACCGCAACAAACAAAAAGGAGTCGAATCAGGCCGAGGTCCTCGGGCTTGTTCTGATTTTTGCGACTTCTTTGGGGACTTTAGAGAGCTTGACTCGAACTCATGATATCCTATTTTGATTCCATTTACGTGTCTCTTTGCATTGCATGTGCATTAGTGCGCCTAGGACACCGTGTTGGCCATCTGCTATTCCTGAGCGGTTTGCTGGAGGCTTGTCTTGTCAAGGCATGACCATAAGGCTGACCGGTTGCGGGCTCTACTAGTATGGGAACACAAACCCCGGTTTTACCGGGGCACCCTTTTTTGACCATTCGACCTAGTGCATATCGAAATCTATAGTGACCATTCCAAACTAGGACAAGTTGCTTACCCAATATAGATTGTTTGAAAACCGCCGCGTGCGTAGTGAAACCCTAGCTCCTGACAAAATAGGACAGGGAAACCCTACCCCAGCATAGGGGTGTTTTGGCTCTCTTTTACCTGCTATGTGCCTTTTAGAGTGTATCTCTATAGGGGAATGTGCATGTCAGTTTGCAAGATTGGGTATCCGGCCTGAGGGCACCAGTATCAATGTTGTCAAGAATCCGTTATGTCTGCGGGTATCGATTCGGGCCAAACAAAGGATTACGGGGAACAAAGGATCGAGAGTAGAGTGCAGTTGTTCGGCTACACCTGTGTTTGATCTGTTTAGGGCTGAAATACTGCTTATTTTCCATTTCAGTTCGGAGATTCAGAGAATTGATCAGCTAGTGCCTTCTCCTCGCTGAGGCAGGACTTAGCATGACACAGAATTCAGAAGAGATCGTGGTCATGACGGCCACGTTGGATCAAGGAATCACCCTACACAGCGAGACTACTGTTGATATGCCACATCCACCCAGATCGCCGGTTGCACACCCAGTCTGGGCCCCTCAGCTATATCAGGCTCGTGAGCCTACTACATTTGAACTAATGGGAATGATAGGTGATCTTCAAAGATCTGTGGCGGATCTCGCCTATGGAATGTCTTCTTCGCCACCAGCCGCACCATATGCCGGAGGCTTTGTACCCCAGGAGCCCCCTCTATTGGGATGGATAGTAATTGAACTCAGCCAACCGGGCAACGATGTGTCAACCCAAATTCTAGATCAGGCTGAGGCCAGAGACAAAGGCAAAACGAAGGTAGATGCCGATCCTATCGAACAACTGCTGTGGGCAGTAGAGGCTTTGAAAGCCGGGGTGATGAACAAGCAACAGATATCTGCAGTTGTGACAAAAGCTGTGGAGGACGCTTTCCCCACTCCGCCTGAGGGCAGTTCCAGTCAATCAAAGAACCGGGATAGGCCCCGTCATGCCAAAACAGTTCTTCCTGCTCCCAACCTTGCATTCGGGAAAGATCAGAAATCCAAGGCCGCACCCGCCGACCCGTTCGCTAGTGCATCTAGCAAGAGTGCTCAGGCTCCAAAGTACCTGCCTCGAGGGCGCCGAGTCTTCCATGCTCTCTACATGCCATTGTCCAAGGCACTTCAGATCCTTGCCGAGAGGGGACACCTTAAACCCCTGGAGCCTCGACCTCTCTCGAAGAATCTCCCTGCTACTCATGATGACCGCCAAGATCTTGGCGTACCACCGGCAGCGAGCCATGCTACCGACAATTGTTTCCGCCTCCATCATGAGGTGCAAGATTTGATTAACAGCGAGGTTATCCTCCCGCCCACCTTAGCCAAATCCGTTGCTACCCAGCTATTGGATTTTGAGGATGCGGATACTGTGAGTATGTGATCAGGATGGGACCACTTGTGAGCGGCGCCCAGTGTTTTTGATGTGGCGTCTGGCACGCATTTTGAGCATCTGCGAATGCTAGTTTTGTAAAATCTAGCTCGGGTATCGAGTCAGTCTTTGTTTTGTTTTGAGCCTGTCTCATTGTCTTGAGTCAGTCCTTTTGCTTACGGGTCTGTCTTGTTGTAGCGAGTCAGTCCCCTTTGTATAGAATGCCAGGTGATTCCGGGGTTGTTGCCTCGAACGCCGTTTTGTAATTATCCTTTTGTTTTTCCTTTTGAGTCTGTCTCGGTTGAGGAGCCAGTCACAATCAGGGAATCTGAATGAAACAGCTGTGGCTATCACGTTCCGTACTTGTTGCTATTTGAGTCAGCCATGCCAGAGGATGTGAATGGAACGACAGTACATACCACCTACTCTCTTGTGCCTTAAACATCGTTGTAATGACCTAAGCTTTTCATAAAACCCCTTTTCGAACACTGCGGTGATGAAAACGAAGAGGAAGGAATTCCTCAGGTTTTGCAAAATTTTGATCATTTTCGAGAGAAAGAGAGGCATGCTAAGCTTTTAATGAATGAAATCATGCTTGTCGGCGTGAGTACTGAGAAGGATCCTAGTTTGATCTAGACTGGTTCCACACTATCTTCTGCGCAAGTGATTTGTCGCTTTCTTAAAAACTTTCAAAAATGAAATGTTTCGCGCAGTCTTGCGAAGACCTGTGTGGAATCGCTCTTGAGATTGTGCAGCCTAGGATCGCTCTCAGCCTCAAGATTCAATTTATCTGTTGCAAACTGGAATCCGTTCAAAACGTTCAACAGTGCCTTGAAACGCCTGTGTGGCCCATTTTGAGGCAGCCCTCGAGCAAGAGGCATCAAAGTCAGATCAAGGAGATTAGATCCCACCAGGCAAGGCTCGTGAAGCAACCGTGATGGACTTTTCTGCAAATCAACACAACAGTCATTCTCCTGGACACAGAGAGGCTTCAATCTCAAAACCATTTGGCATGGGTTTGCTACACTTTTACCCTTTGAGAGGCTCGCTGGGCCGAAAACCCGGAAGGGCGACCCAGGCAAAAGTTAGAGCAAAGAAAAAAAGAAATAAAAAAGAGACAAAAAAAAAAAGAAGCAAGAGAGGAAAAAGTACAAAAAAAATAAAATAGCAAAAGAAACATAAAAATGAAAATGCAAAAGAAAAGAAAAGAAAAGAAAAAGAAAAAGAAAAACATAGCTCGCAAGGTCGAAAACCCGCATTGGGCACCTTGGCAAAAGTTAGAGCCTAAACAGTGAAGGTTAAAATACCCGAGTGTACCTTAACCGGAACTACGTAAGGCTTGATTCCCATGTTTGGGATACATAGGCAACTTCATCCTGAACTCCAACCCCCAACGCTTCCATAGCGTTTCAGTCCATGTGATGGTTTTGATCACTTGTGCCTCCTTCAAATCTGATGTCTCGATTGCAGCAACCTGGAACTACGTGATCAACTTCCTCTTGAAATCCAACCACCAACACCTTCCAGGTGATTGTGTCCATATATTGATTCAAACCGTCTTCGTCTCCTCCGCGTCTGAGGGTCCGATCGTCATCAACGAGGACTGGCTTATAGCATGCCGCGGCATCATCCAAACAAGGGGCAACTTTCCGTTGCCATACAGTGCCATAAGTCGCCCTGAGATGCTATCCAAACCACGGGCAACTTTCCGTCGCCTTATCCCCCTTTAAGCCAGGGGCAATTTTCCATTGTCCCCGATCCGAGGTTGTGCATCTCAAGAGTTGGTTCCGTGCTTGTTGAGCATTGACTGTTTGCAAAAATAGTTTTTAAAATTTTTTACTGAGGTTGACTTGTTTTCTCGAAAACTATTTCATCTTCCAAAACCGGACCATCTTCTTAGACCCGAAAAGGAGAATTTTCAGTGCTCACAGCCTGATTTGCATGATTTTGAATCAAAAAATCGAACAAGTATGTTAATCCAACTCTCATTTTGATCAAAACTGTTTTAGAAAACAAAGGCTGTCTTCGGAATATCCTCTTCTTTTACACACAATTGATGATAACCTGATCTTAGATCTATCTTTGAGAAACATTGAGAACCCTTAAGTTGGTCGAAAAGATCATCTATTCTAGGCAACAGATACTTATTCTTAATTGTGACCCTGTTCAGGTTATGGTAGTCGATGCTTAGCCGCAATGAACAATCCTTCTTTATGGCAAAAAGAGCTGGTGCTCCCCAGGGTGAGGTACTAGGGCATATATGTCACGACCCAAACTCGCCCTTATGGATTAGGGTCACAACCAGCTAGTAATCATGAGATTACCTACGACCTCAGATAGAAAATCGAACATATTTAACCATGAGGTGCTAGAAACGAAAGCTGACTAATAAATTTTGTCCAATGAGCTGTGCATATATGGCATAACAAAAACTTTTCTCGTGTATATAATAACTCACACCCAACAAAACATAAAAGATTATACATGTCCAAGACCATTCAGAAACTGGAAAACCAAAAACCAAGGTTTATATACAGACCTGGTCTTACATGACTATCAAAAGTAAACAAAAGAAAATCAAAACAAAAGCCCCGTGCGTAAGGCAACCTTGGCTGACTCAAAAATCTTGGTAATCTTTTATGTCTCACTAAGGCTGGGGCTGGACATCTTGTTGCTCACCTACATATATATATATATATATATATAAACGAAGTGAGTGAAAGTCCACTGAATAACACCAGAGTAGAGAGGTTAATGAATAAGATTCATATATAAATAAATCATCCTTGTACTTAATACATACGGAACACAATTCCCATTCATAACGGAATGACCTTGGATCCGATCCATTATACTTAGAACATGTCAAAGGGATGAAACGACCTCAGGTCCAGCATGTCCATAGACAAAACGACCTTTGGTCCAACATATTCATATTCAAAATGACCTATGGTCCAATACATTCATATTCAAAATGACATTTGGTCCAATACATTCATATTTAAAGTGACCTTTGGTCCAATACATTCATATTCAAAGCTACCTTCCATTCCATTATGCTCAAGGAATATCAAAGGGGCAAAACGACCTCAGGTCCAAACATTTATTCATAAACTGACCTTAGGTCTAATGGACCCATACACAAATTGCCATCTGGTCCTTCAAAACAGATGTACAAAATGACCTCAGGTCCATCATGTCCAAATTCATATTCATGCACATGTTTATAGTCATGATCATGTTCACATTCGTATTCATATTCAAAACGACCTTTGATCCAATCAATTCCTTATTCAAAATGACCTTTGGTCCATTGAACAATCATACAAAACGACCTTAGGTCCGATTTGTATATAAATGGCCCTATGTGAGGCCCATGAAAATTTTACCTTCTCCCATACTTTTAAATTATTTCTTTGAAGTCCCTTAGTTTCTTAATTAATTTCAATTTTAACCATAGGATCAAACACTTGTGCCAATTGAAAACTCGCAAACCCTAATCAATTTCAGTAACTTAGGAATCAATTTTAAAACCTTAATTTAATTTAATAAATGTTCCAATTCATAAATTAAACCCAAGCCCTCACATTTTTACTAAATAACAAATTGACCTCGAACAAGTACCCATTATATATACACTTGTACCCTAAAATCTATTTTATACACCATACTTTACAATTTCCAACATTTGTACACAAAAAAAAAAAAATAAAATAAGTCCCTCAAATGTCTATGGCCGGCTATTACCTATATAGATACAATGAGTGTACTTTTGAGACAAACTTGCATGAATTAAGGAAAAAAATCTTTGACCTTAAGTACAAACTTATATATATATATATATATATATGCATTGTACTTGTAACTAGGTTGGTTTGATTAAGATAAAACCCTAACTAGGTTATGCTTAGGTACTCAATTAAGTCCTCTAACCATCCACTATTCCATTGAATTCAAATTAAATCCAAAATATCCAATCCAATTCCAACCAATGGACAAAATGGACCTTTTGCACCAATTTTCATATAAAAGAAGCCTCACCCTTAGCATTTTGCACACAAGAACCACACACCACACCACATGGTTGAAAGAAAAGAGAGGGAAGAAAGTGAGCTTGGTGGAGGATAGGAGAGAAAGAGAAAGTTGCTAGCAATTCAATAAAGCCTCAAGTAAGCCACAATACAACTCTCTCTTTCATTTTTCCTTTCAAATGCATGCTCTTAGAGGTTCTAAACATTAATTTCAGATGTGTTTTAAATGGTATTCTTGTGTTAAAAAAAGAAAAAAGAAAAAAAGAAAAAGAAAAAGAAAATAGTTGAGTCTTGTTTCACCCTTCTTGTGTTTTCCCTTAATCGGTAACACACTATCTTCTTCTACACCGTTTTCTCAAAATTTTCAAAGGCACACCTTCAATTCAAATTTCTGAGTTTAATATATATTATTTATCATATTTTCATCACAAAAGATTGAAAATTTTTCCTTAGTTTACCTCTTTTCTCACCAACCTTCTTATTTTAAGTATTGTGCAAAAAACCCTGTTTGACAGCCAACTTTCAAAATATCTAGAAACATGTAGAAAAATCTCTTGGACTTCATTTTTATGTCAAAATCTTCCTTAAAAAGTTAGGTTTAAATAAAAATTGGTTTCATCGAAAAAGAGTGAGCAGTTTGTGAGAAAATCTGATTTTTGTAACGGTTGAGAAATCTGGACAGTGCTTGAGTGTTTCTTAAATAACTAAAAATCTAGAAAAGCTATTCCATTTCTAAAACATCTTTTGAAAACTAGATTAAATTATCTACAAACCATAGGAAGGCCGAGTTCTGAAAAAATCTGAAATAACTTTTTTGATCTTAATCTTTAAGTGGTACTGAATATAGAAATTCTGATGGCATTGGTATTTTATGCTCTGGTGTTCATGAATATGCTTATTAATATATGATCATGTCTTGGAATGATATTACACATGTCATGGTTGTATATCCTTTATTTTAGTCCTTGGATGATGCTTACACTTATGCTAATTTATTCTTGTTACTTACTTGTACTAACTAACTTAAAACGTTAATTTAAACAAAAATCTTAAGAGGGTGGCTAATGGGGTTTCAATCACATGAGTATTATTATGAAATGAAGTTATAATTTAATTGGTTAACGAGATGTGTTCCCTTTGGGAAGTAAAATCTTGCGCAAGTGATTTTCAGAACCGTTGAACGGAGCGGTTGTATTCGGACTCTAGGTATTTGGTGTGAGGAGGGATTTGGGAAAGGCTCATTATTACCATTTGTTTTGAGGCCCTGTGGTTGGCGCTACACAGTATGTAACCGTTGGTAGGCATTCGAGATAAGTTCTGCAACAAAGTAGGAAAAGAGAGGGCATACCAAATAATTTGCATCCGGTTACTGTGGTTGGGAGGATGAAATCTCTTTAGGGGATTTCTAGACTACTAAAAACTAACATTGTAACCTTTGTTATTTACTTGAATGTCATGTTCCCTTTCTCTATTGTTGTAATTGCTATTATGTATTAGGTGGATAAAAATGGGTGTGTGTGCGTTTACTAGGTATTTAAAACTCACAGCGTATCATGCCAAGTGCCAAAGAGGAGCTTGCAGTAGAAGACAACGAGTCGGAAACCTTCAAAGATATTTGGCTATCCTAGAAAAGTTAGAAATTTCTTTTTGTTGTTTTGTTAAATCCCATCTGAAATTTTATTTTGGGATGTAAAGTTGATAGAACTAACTTTTGTAACTAAGGACATTTGTAACTATTCTACTATTATTAAGTACTTATATTTTAAACACCAATATAGTTCCCTGTGTTGCTTATGAGCCCTTGTGTCAATGCCTTTTAAGATTTGTCAAAAGGGTACTATGGTACCTAAGAAAGCTACACTTAGAAGGGAGGCTAATTTGACTCCTTCGGCGATCTGGGATCATACTTGGTTATTGGTCGTAGGACTCACTAGTGACCTTTCCTTGACTACAACCCTTAGTGTAGATTTTGAGGCGTCACACCTTAGGTCCTTCTTGTCAATATGCTAAATGGCCTTGGGTCCATTCCGTATTCATACAAAACAACCTTTGGTCCAATCATATTGTTTCATGCTTATCAATCACTTTTTCAAGTCTTTTACGAATCAGACAAGTAGAATACTTATTCGTAGTACAAATTCATGAGTTCGGAAAACTTACCACATAGGTAGTATTTAGAAAATAACATACATAAAAATATCTTTACAAAGATATTACTCATAGTGTTCAGATGCCTAGTTCACCATCGTAGTTGACCCTACACAGTTCAGAACACATACAGAAATCGGGTCACAACATTATTCAATATGTTACTTAACTTGCTTAATTCTCTTAGGCTTTTTTCATGTTCTTTAATTCATTTAGAATACTCAATGTATGCCTAAGAATGCTCATAAATGAAAAAAAAAAAAAAAAAAGAAATTGAAATATAAAACAATTTTTCAAAGTTTCCTGAAACGGGGCACTTCGCTCGAACGAAACATTGGTCGCTTGAGCGAACCTCTTGGTTTGCAAAAGTACTAGATGCATGCAAAGTGCGCTTGAGCTACAGATTGTTCCCTTGAGCAATGAGGAAGAATTATAGAATTTCTAGAATAGAGTCAAACTTCAAACACATAGTTTCAAATCATGAACTTTCATGGTTTATCCACAACTTCAAAGAATGCTTAGAAATTCTTTCAAAAACATGGATTACAAGGTTCATGCTCAAAGAATGAAACTCAATGTTCAAATCGAGTGAATCTTTCTTCTCTTCCCTAATTATTTATTTATGTTGTTTCTTAGCTTATTAATCCTTAATAAGTCATAATTCATCCTTAAAATTCTCTGGAAAGATATGGGAACGAAGATATGAACTCAAAAGGCTTTTTGAAAACATGCTAAAAATGAGGTGATGGCTAAAGCCATCTTTTGATTGCTAGAGTCATCTAAAGACATGAACTGAGTTTGCTCGAGTTACCATTTGGTCACTCGAGCCAAGTTTTACAGAGTGAAAAATACTAGGAGCTCGCACTGTTGGCTCAAGCCACCACTGGGTCACTTAAGTCATCTGTGAAATTTCTGGGTTTCAAAATAGAAAGTTTGGCTTCCAAACACAAATTCAAAGCCTTGGGTCATGTTTGGCTCATTCAGAAACACAAAATTACTTCAGGAAACATATTTACGTGACCCTTTAAAAACCATTTGTTTTATAATCTTATCAATTTGACAAAATTGAGCTTAAAACCCCTACGTATGCAAGAATTTTCAAACTCTTTTCTCAAAACTCAACTCCAAAGTGTATAAGCTTGCATGTTTGAACCAAACTCTTGTAATTACATGGAAATACATGTGTATGAGCTCAACTTGAAACCATGGGCTCATAAGTGTTATGAATTACTGAAATTGAGATCAAAACTTCTATACATGCATCAATTCAACTTCAATTCCTTTCCAAGACTTTCAAAACATAGAATTAATCTTCAAAATTTCATAATTCATGAATTCATGTAAGGCATGATCCTTAATTTAAACATGGATGACAAAACTCATACTCAAAATGATGGAATACAACAAAAATATGCATGCATGCAATAATTAATTCTAAATTCACCATCTTTAGTTCATTTCTTGAGCTCAATCACAATTTCCTATTGAATTCTCATAATTAATGACTTAATCTTAGAAATCAAGGTTCAAAACTTACCTAGAGGCTTTGATTAACACTTGTATTAAGCAATTCTTGAGCTCTTCTCCTTAACTCTTCAAGTCTTCTTCTAATTCCTTCAAGATTAAGCTCTCTCTATCTCTCTCTCTCTCTCTCTCTCTCTACACTTGAGACTCTCTCTCTCTCTAAAGTCTAAATTCAGAATTTTTTTGAGTGTAAGGATGAGTTTAGACCTTCAGCTTAACATATATATAGGCTCAATTAGATTAATTAGGTAACCTAAGCTTAAGCTAAGTAATTAGAGCTTAGGTTATTTAATCCAAGGCTTATTTAATTGATTTAAATTTAATTAATTCAATCTGAATCAAAATTTAATCGAACTTCACAACAGGCTCTAAAAATTACGTTGATCACACTAACTTAATCAATTTTGGTTTTGTAGCTCGCCTTTTTCACGCCCCATTTCGGAAGGTTTGAAAGAAAGCCCTACAGTTCGGACTCCCGTGGTTCTGAATCTAATCTCACAAGTGCAATGTGAAACTGGTAATCACCAAGGAGTCTGAATCCAACAAATCTTTTGGAAAATCGATTTTAGGATCAAAACGCCAAAATAGGAATGCTTTGCCAGATACAGAGTCACCACCTAAATATTTTATTTGGGAGAAATTTAGAAAACCCATGACTCGTGCCAAAGGCCACATGTCTGTCATCACCAAAGTTGTCTCGGCTCGGGAACTTAGGTACAAGAGGGGAAGGTCATGAATTGAGCACCCCCGCTCGCCCGATCAAAGATCAGCCTCTACTAATCATGATATGATATTTTATAAACATTATGTGCTCTTATTTTGATTATTGGGCTAGCTTTACTATGTGATGTGCACAAGCAAGTATAGACTAGTTTGCTCTATTTAGAACAATTCAACTCATGTTTGTTTGCAAAAATGGTTTGAATTTGCCACCTCAAGTGGGCTTAAAGTTTGCGGATTTGCCATCAAACATAGTGGGCTTAAAACTGATTTGCCACTCAACAAAGTGGGCTTAAAACATACATTCGTTGAATCGTTTCAATTCAAATAAGAGGCCTTCATCCACAAGCATTCAAGCAGTTTAGCATTTAAGCACATAGCCTCATGGCAAGCATGCTGGTCATGGCAACATTTACACTTATGCAAGTATGCTAAAGCATAAAAACTCACCAGTACTCCAAGCTAAGAAGATATGAGTTAGTAAAATATGCATGATTCCTAACTATAGTAAGTGTCTAACGCAACACACGCAATATGCAATTAATAGGCTCGGCTATTAGTATGGTATATGGATCGATTTGATAACATGCGGTTAAACAAATATTCAAATAAGTATTGAAATAACAATGCAGTTTAAATGATGTGCCGAGCCTCGGTGCATGCAATACAAATGAA
Source organism: Camellia lanceoleosa (assembly GCA_025200525.1). Lineage (NCBI taxonomy): Eukaryota > Viridiplantae > Streptophyta > Magnoliopsida > Ericales > Theaceae > Camellia > Camellia lanceoleosa. The sequence continues at coordinate 70,786,536 of CM045765.1, forward strand.
TGGATGCAAGCATAAGATATGCTAATTTGAAATATGTCCCTAATCTAACCATCAAATGCGATTAAATAAAATAAAGAAATACATGGGGTTGGAAAACATACACACACGCATGCACACTTATTACAACATTACGCCCTCGTGAAGGAGGGTCCAAATAAATAAAAGCTAACTAGCTAGCTAAACTAAACTAATTAAGCTAATTTTTACAACACTTTAAATGGATTAACTAACTATTCTAATCTAATTAAGTAAAACAATTAAATAATTAACTATCTAAGTTAATTAAATATTACGACAAACTAATTAGCTAAATACTTAACTAATTAATTACAAAAAAACTAAGCTAATTAATTACAACATGAATTAATTAACTAATCTACTTAAATAATTACACCATTTGCATGCCTTAGCTACAACTAATTAACTAAGCAAATTAACTAAAAGGCCTCGGGAAATGAGGGATGCATGCATGCTCGGTTTTTCACCCGAAAGGACACTGTTTTGCTGCTGCAAGTCTCTGTTGCACAGAAGCACTTCCACTTTCTCCTTCTCCAAATCAACTCTGCTTTGCTTCAGAAACACTGTGTTGAATTTTCATTGGTGGCCGAAAATGGGGCCAATCGGCCACTGCTGATGGTCGGTCGACTAACAATGATAGCCGGTCGGCTACGGCCACCACTGGCTTGGACTTCCTTGCTGCAACAGAGAGCAAACAGAGCAAAACAATGTACTTTTTGAAGGTTTCTTTGTACTGTTACCCTTCTTATCATCAAACAAGTTCAAAGGAGTGATACTCTTGGCTCTCAAACCATCAACCAAGCAATTTCATTGCATAATGGCCAAAGAACCAAGTTTGTACAAGTTCGATAAATGCACAAACAAGACTCAAATGACCATCACCCCATCATGCATGATCAAGGGCAATGGAGACCTAGGAAAACGGCACATTTCATCACTTTTGAGTATGAAATGTTCCATTTTCCTTGTGTTCAAACCAACGTCAGATTTGAACACATGCAATGCAACACAAAGAAGTGCTTATCTTACCATTTTTGCTTGCCAATTTTGTTTACACATTTTACTTACCAAATCATTGTTTAATCAATTTGTCCATTGGTGAGTGTCCTCTAAGATGAAAGAAGTGTCAACTAAGGGATAATGTAAGGCAAGAGAGAGATCATGTCGTTGATAATGAAGCCTTAAAGAGGATTAAACCATTAAGCATAACCTCAATCTCAAGCTTAAAGGATCTCAAGCTTGAAACAACCGTCAAAAGCAAATGAAAGAGTGAAGCAAAGAGGGAGTTTACAGAGATTATAGTGCTGAAATGGAGTAAAAAACAACACCAAAAGATGCTATCAACTCAAACAAGAGATGTCTAAGACCCTAAAACACCAACTCGTGAGGACTATTACACTACAACCATGCAAAATAAGACCCAAATGAACTAACTAGCCCAAAACAGAGCTAAAGGAGGCTATTTCAGAGGCTAAAACATGCTGGACTTGAGCTAAGTTAAGCTAGAAAAACATGCTAACATATAAAGCTAAATAAGCATGCAAACAAGACACATGGAGGGGAGGATAACCCCTCCGAATTTGGACTTCAAAATGAGTTTTTTACCACTAAAAATACTCTAAAATTCAGTGGTTAAAAGGCCAAAAAAAGTTGGTTTGAAAGTGATGAACAAAGGCACAAAAGCTATATAAGCAAATAAGCAAGAAGGGTGAACCACCCCCTAACTGAAAATGGTCTCAAACCATCATCTTTAGGCCACAAAAACTGATTTTTCTACAGTTCAAAATCAGCCCAAAAATAGTTGAAAGAGATGGGAAAACAAGTATGCAAAACAAGTGTTAAAAGGGGCATGTTATACCTGTTGAAGGGAAAACACAAATGAGGCAATGAATCAAGCCAAGACCACCTTCTAGAGCTCAAAGAGGGTCCCAAGTAACCTCAGTCCAAAGATAAGAAACTTTGGTTAAGGGTTGATAGGCAAACTTGAAGTGTATCTACACTTATATGCACAAAAGTTCAAAAAAGAAAGAGCAATGTAGAGAGAGAGAGAGAGAGAGAGAGAGAGAGAGAGAGAGAGAGAGAGAGAGAAAGAGAGAGAGACTAAAAAAAATTTCTAACCTTTAAAACAATAGAGAAGGTCCTCTATATGTAGAAAAATGTGAGTTTTGGTCGAAAATATCAATATAGGACAGCTGGAGCTTTGTGCAAATAGCTGGAGGAAAATATCTACACAAAAAAACTAATTTTTGACACCAGTGGCTAGCCGGCCATCACTGGTGGGCAGAAAACTTTGCCCCTGTCCAGCGTATGGCTAGAAAACCTTATCTATGGCCGGCAAACCTCACTAGTGGCTGGCCAGAAAATTCTGCTTTCAGGCCCGACTTCAAATGGGTTTATCTCCATCATCCGGACTCCTTTGCAGGTCATTCTTGAGTCTAAATTGAAGCCCCGGAAGTCTACTTTCCAATGGTGGAAGACTCACATCAAAATTCCAATTGTGAAAAAAGATATTCCTATTTTAGTGAAGACTGCTCAGTTTTGGTCCTAACCGAATTGATGCCTAACTTCTCCTTAACTAGTTTTCTTCCCTCCTCTCCTATTTTCTTCAACTCCAAACCTAAAAATAAGATGTTTTGAAAGATTTTTCAAAGAGTTCACCTCTCTTTCATTTATTTCCACTTTGTCATTACTCGGTTTACCGAAAAGTACAACATTTAACAAAATGCGAGCCTCGAAACATCATAGAAACATTTTCAAAAATATTTTGAAAGAGAGGGTTTTAAGGTATAAAACTATTCTGGTCAAAATAGTTTTGGTCTAAAAATGGGGTGTAAGGTTGAGATTTGAAGCTCCGCTTGCCGAAGAAATCGAACCTTTGGATAGCTTAACTTTCATCACCGAGTGATCAACCTGTGGCACCCAAGTCTTAAGGGCGGTCAAAAATGGGGTGTCCACAGGTTTCTATTGCCTCTACGGTGCCCCAATTTCAGATTATAGCAGAGATTGTAACAAAATTTCTACAATAAACAAATAGGCATCCAAAAATCACATAGAACACATAATTAGCATTCAGATTGATATTAGGCATATAAACATATATATAATTAATGAATTAAAAGCTTAATACGGAATAAGGTTGTTACATTCTTCCCCTCTTTAGGAAGTTTGGTCATCTAAACTTATGTTATCTTCAGTCGGAAACAATTCGGAATACTTTTATTAAACAACTTCAATTCTTTTGGTAGTCATTTGCTCAGTCTTGGAATCAAGCAACACTTTGTCCTCAACCTTTTCTGCCGTACAAGGCTTCGCATGGTGCCATACCGAAACTGGAGTGAAAGATACTGTCATAAGCAAAGTCTACCAACAATGAGTAGGTTTTTCCAATTTCCTTGAAAGTCTAATGTATACATTTTGAAGGATTTTTTTGATTGTCCATCAGTTTGCGGATGGAAAGCAGTGTTGAATCTCAATTCACTTTCCATTCCCCTTTGTCATAGAAATTCAATTCATTACTCAACCATTCTGCAGTTTATGATCGATTCAGTGACTCGTTATCCAAGGTTAGTTAGAAGTCATCAGGAATATAGAGTGGATCCAGATACTAATTTCCCAAGTCAGCAAAGGTAACAACGAAGCAATCAACCACACGATGTACATAATTCACATATTCCTATAATATCGATTGTAAAGTACAATAATACTAAAGCAATCAATTCTAACATAATATATATGTTCTTAATCATTCAACAGTTTAAAATTCAATTCACTATTCGATTCCCGGTTCCATCAAGTCTTTTAACATTATCTAATAGTCTTCAAGAGCATAAAACAATTCATATATTAATCTCATGACAACAATGTAATACCGAAATAATTAATCACAAGACGTACTAAATTCATATACTTCCTGGTAATCGAGGTTTTTAATCCCAAGTAGTGTTCATAATCAAAATAGTTCACGGTAAACCATTTCCATATCATTGGGTTTAGAACACGGTAATATAGAATTAGCCGTTCTCTAAAATGATCAATTACTGGACTTGCACAATTCAATTCATCTATAACACATATATCCCCCATAGTTGAAGGTTGATTCTCAGTAGTGTTTAGGATTAGATCAGTATGTTGACAAACCACATAAAGTCTTCTAAATAAGTCAAGTATTCAAAACAGATTCAAGTTTTCGGTCTATCAATTTTCTTGTCAGGAATAATCTAATCATTCGTTCATGAACAATTCATAATCTCCCATAAACGATACCAAGTCAGATAACGGTTCTCAAATCAGGCAAAGGTCTTTTCAAACTAAATCAAATAAGGGTCCCATCAAATTATATTTGATGAAGGTTCCATCAGGTCAAACCAAACAAAGTTTCTATCAGATTAAATCAAATAAAAGTTCTCTCTAATGATTCTCAAATAGGGTACGTTTGGTTCTATAGGTCATACTTCGTTCGCTTATGTATATAGTCAATAGTTTCACAATTTTTCTAAGTTCATCAATTCTCAAAGTCATATTAGAGTCATACATCACAATAGTTCATATCAAAGTGTTTCAGGTCATGTACAATATGGCATTCTCCAAATAAGTTCACATGTAGATGTACAGGCATGTAATTGTTCATATCAGGTTGTATGTATCATAGTCAATATAACAGTTCCCAAGTAAGTGTTACATGTAAGTATACGGTACACAGTAATGCATCATACAAGGTTCCTTGGTTGCACAGAGTATAGGGTTCGTTATGCAAATGTTCCAAATTAGTCATACAGTCACAGAATTGTTGGTTTACTAGTCTAGTCTAGTCACATAGTCTAGTTAATTTTTAACAATCAAAGTACACGGTCTCACAGATTATAAAGCTCATTATTTGGAGTGCCTAACTTAGTCACACAATCGCAGAGTCATAGTCCCGGTGGTTTAGTCAATAAAGATAGTGATATAACAAATCATCTTGAGCATAGGTTTAGATATATATATATATATATATATGTACAGAGTGAATCAATATCCCCAATGTGTGTTTCACAGATTCTCCAAATGGAGCAGATACATACAATAAGTGCTTGTTTGGCATGTGCTAAATATTTGGGTCACAATCATCTTATTTGGGTCACATCACTTCAAACCCAACCCTTATTTCATGTTTTTTTTTTTCGTAAAAAGTCAAAAAGTATACTAATCTAGCACTTCCGAAACAACCACTAAATAAGGTATTTATCCCGTGGGTCTAATCAATCTAGATGCACATGTAGCAAATATAAAAGAATGCGTCGAACCGAATCAAATAACATCCCAAGCAAAGGTGTACACATGCACAAGTCCAGAATCAATCAACACATAGGCATTCATTTATAAATAATATAGATACTTGGGATAACGGTCGCAGTATTCTGAGTGTTTTCTGGGACGAGTGCAATTACTCTATCCTAACTAGCAGTTCCTACCATTGGTATGAATTTAGCAGAGTCAGCATATCCATTCACATTTTGTTCAATTTGGGGATAGGTCCTTACCATATGATCCATTTCACCACATCTATAACAAGCCCTAGAAATTTGGTAATAGATCCCTCGATGTTTCTTACCACATTCATTACATTTTGGTGATGTATTCCTTGTAGAGTTCGAAGTGCTCATCGATCTCATATTTTTCTTTTCAAATGATCTTTTTTGTGAGAAAAAAGCCTTGCCTCTTACTTTTCCATTAAGAAGATTGGTTCGTGTTAGCTTCAAATATCAGTACATGATCCAATACCTCAACATATTTTGTTACTTTTAAAACATTCACTTAATGGTCCTATACCAGTGGTGGTGGAGGTTCTTGCCGTAACGGTAGATGTTGTTATTGTCTTAAGGTCTCTACAATTTTCTTATACTATTCTTTCCAGTCTATCAAGTCTGGTTGTGGAGGATTCTTTCATCTCATTTATCCTTGTTCTTGCCATGTTCTACATAAACTTATATTATGATAAGAAGTACAGAGATATACACAGATACATATGGACATAGTTTCATAAAGCCATATATTCTCATATTTGCAGAGTCAGAATGCACATAAGCAACAATTCATGATTCATATGTTTATATACTTGCATTGTAACAAAAACAAAACTTGCTTGCACACATTAACACAACAATTCATATCTCATGTAACCACATGTTCTCAATGGATACAAGCATGTCCTTATCAAATGGATGCACCCTAGGTCTTTTCTAGACACCTTATGACTTATTTGGACAAGAGTTTGAGTTATTAACTCATGCTCTGATACCACTCTATCATGACCTGAACACGCCCTTATGGATTAGGATCATAATTGGCCAGTAATCAGGAGATTACCTATGACCTCAGACAAAAAATCAAACATATTTAACAATAAGGGGCTAGCAGCGGAAGCAAACTAACAAATTTTGTCCAATGAGCTGTGCATATATGGCATAACAAAAACTTTTCTCATGTATATAATAACTCACACCCAACAAAACATACAAAGATTATACATGTCCAAGACCATTCAGAAACTGGCAAACCAAGAACCAAGGTTTATATACGGACCTGGTCTTACATGACCATCAAAAGTAAAAAAAAGAAAATCAAAACAAAAGCCTCGTGCAGGAGGCAACCTCAACTAACTCTAAAATCTCAGTAACCTTTTACAGTATCACTAAGGCCGGGGCTGGATATCTCGCTGCTCACCTATATACATATATATAAACGGAGTGAGCGAAAACCCAGTGAATAATACCAGAGTAAAAAGGTTAATGAATGAGATTCGTATATAAATAAATCATACTTGTACATTATACATATAGAAAACAATTCCCATTCATAACGTACTTAAGAAAATCATAACGGAATAACCTCGGATCCGATCCATTATACTTAGAACATGTCAAAGGGATGAAACGACCTTAGGTCCAACATGTCCATAGACAAAACAACCTTTGGTCTAACATATTCATATTCAAAACGAACTTTGGTCCAATACATTCATATTCAAAGCTACCTTTGGTCCAATACATTCATATTCAAAATGACCTTTGGTCCAATACATTCATATTCAAAGTGACCTTTCATTCCATTATGCTCAAGGCATATCAAAGGTGCAAAACGACCTTGGGTCCAAACATTTATTCATAAACTGACCTCAGGTCTAATGGATCCATACACAAATGACCATCCAGTCCTTTAAAACATATGTACAAAATGACCTCAGGTCCATCATTTCCAAATTCATATTCATGCGCATGTTTATAGTCATGATCATGTTCACATTCGTATTCATATTCAAAACAACCTTTCATCCATTCAATTCCTTATTCAAAATGACCTTTGGTCCATTGAACAATCATACAAAACGACCTTAGGTCCGATTCATATATAAATGACCAAAGGTGCTTCTTGTCAATATGCTAAACGGCCTTGGACCCATTCTGTATTCATACAAAATGACCATTGGTCCAATCATATAGTTTTGTGCTTATCAATCACTTTTTCAAGTCTTTTACAAATCAGACAGGTAGAATACTTATTCATAGTATAAATTGATGAGTTCAGAAAACTTACCACATATGTAGTATTTAGAAAATAACATACATGAAAATATCCTTACTAAGATATTACTCACAGTGTTCAGATGCTTGGTTCACCCTCATAGCTGACCCTACACATACAAAACACATACAGAAATCGGGTCACAACATTATTCAATCCATTCCTTAACTTGCTTAATTCTCTTATGCTCCTTTTGTGTTCTTTAATTCATTTAGAATGCTCAATGTATGCTGAAGAATGCTCAAAAATGAAAAAGAATGGAAATTGAAACATAAAACAACTTTTCAAAGTTTCCTAAAACAGGGCACTTCGCTTAAGTGTAACATTGGTCACCTAAGCGAACCCGTTGGTCTACAAAAGTACTGGATGCATGCAAAGTTTGCTCGAGCGACAGATTGTCCGCTCGAGCGGTGAGGCAGAATTCTAGAATTTCTAGAACAAAGTTAAACTTCAAACTCCTAGTTTCAAATCATGAACTTGCATGACTTATCCACAACTTCAAAGAATACTTAGAAATTCTTTCAAAAATATGGATTACAAGGTTCATACTTAAAGGATGAAACTTAACGTTCAAACTGAGTGAATCTTTTGTCTCTTTCCTGATCATTTATTTGTGTTGTTTCTTAGCTTATTAATCCTTAATAAGTCATAATTCACACTTAAGAATGTCCGGAAATATATGGGAACAAAGATAAGAACTCAAAACGCCTTTTGAAAACATGCTAAAAATGAGTTGATGGCTAAAGCCATCTTTTGGTCGCTAGAGTCATCTGAAGACATGAACGAGTTAAGCAGAGCCAACATTTGGTCGCACGAGCTAACTTTTGCAGAGTGAAAAATACTGGGAGCTCGCAATGTTGGCTCAAGCCACTACTTGGTCGCTCGAGCCATTTGTGAATTTCTAGGTTTTAAAACCAAAAGTTTGGCTTCCAAACACAAATTCAAAGCCTTGGGTCATCTTTGGCTCATTTAAAAACACAAAATTACTTTAGGAAACATATATACATGACCCCTTAAAAACCATTTGCTTTAAAATCTCATCAATTTGGAAAAATTGAGCTTAAAACCCTCATGTATGCAAGATTTCCAAACTCTTTTCTCAAAACTCAACTCCAAAGTGTATAAGCTTGCATGTTTGAACCAAACTCTTGAAATTACATGGAAATACATATGTATGAGCTCAACTTGAAACCATGAGCTCAAAAGTGTTATGAATTGTTAAAATTGAGATAAAAACTTCTATACATGTATCAATTCAACTTCAATTCCCTTTCAAGACTTTCAAAACATGGAATTAATCTTCAAAACTTTACAATTCATGAATGCATGTAAGGTATGATCCTTAATTTAAACATGGATGAGAAAACTCATACTCAAAATGATGGAATACAACAAAATTATGCATGTATATATGCATGTATATAAGAATTAATTCTAAATTCACCGCCTTTAGTTCATTTCTTGAACTCAATCACAATTTCCTCTTGAATTCTTCTAATTAATGACTTAATCTTAAAAATCAAACCTCAAAACTTACCTAGAGGCTCTGATTAACATTTGTATTAATCAATTCTTGAGCTCTTCTCCTCAAATATTCAAGTCTCCTAGTAATTCCTTCCAAATTAAGCTCTTTCTCTCACTACACTCAATACACACACACACACTCTCTCTCTCTCTCTCTCTCAAGTCTAAATTCATAAATTTTTGAGTGTAAGAATGAGTTTAGACCTTCAACTTAGCACACACACATATATATATATATATATGGGCTCAATTCTATTAGTTAGCTAACCTGAGCTTAAGCTAAGTAATTAGAGCTTAGGTTAATTAATCCAAGGCTTATTTAATTGATTTAAATTTAATTAATTCAATCTGAATCAAATTCTAATCGAACTTCACAATAGGCTCTAAAAATTACTCTGATCACACTAAATTAATCAATTTTGGTTTCTATTGCCTCTATCGCCTCCAATTTCAGATTATAGCAGAGATTGTAACAGATTTTTCTACAATTAGCAAATAGGCTTCTAAAAATCACATAGAACACATAATTAGAATTCAGATTCATATTAGGCATATAAACACATGTATAATGAATGAATTAAAAGCTTAATATGGAACAGGGTTGTCATAGTGTAAAACCCTTATCTTATAATTTTTGCAATTGCTCATTCAAAACAAGCAACTCTGCCAGAGTGAATCTGTAGAGTGATATAGAAATGTGTGTCGTACCCGGTGCTAGGTCTATAGAAACTTGACCTCACAGTAAGGTGGTAATGCAATGATAACTGGCAAGTGACCTTGCTCACCACACCGATAACAAGTGATCCCACTTTGTCCCGAACTATCCGTACTCTTTCTCAACATAGGATTTGATGACATAGACGGTAATGGTGGTAGATGAGAAGACGTAGAACTCTTTGACTTTTTGGATGTTAAAGATCCCTCTTGAGATTTGATAAACACTTGTCTCTTAAGCTGCCACCTCTTCTCCTCCTCTTCAAGCATGATCTGAACATGCGCCGCAGACTGCACCAACCTATCATAATCGCGGATCATTTTTCCCATTACCTTCATCAAGATTCCTAGCCTCAGCCTCTTCTCAAACTTTAAACACTGATGTTCTTCTGTAGTCATGAGGTCCGGTGCAAAACAAGATAGGCTCGCAAAAGTAGCTTTAAACTCCACCACATTGGAGTCAAATTGTTCAAGTTCCTCAAACGTTCCCTCATAGTTGAAGGAAGGTATTTCTCCCGAAAGGCATGAGAAAATGCCTCCTAAGTGTGTTCAATTCGATCCTTGGCCAATTTCCACCATTGGCCGACGTCCCCCTTCAATTGATAACTGGCAAGCGCCACCTGAAGTTCACCATCACGAATATATAAAATTGTGAAGAATTTGGTAATTTGCTCAAGCCATTCATTCTCATTTAACAGTTTGGCGCCCCCAACAAACTCAGCAGGATTTGAACAGAAAAATTCATTTTTCAAGAACGAAGCCCTAGTCTCCCCTTCAATAGTCCTAGCCATTTGCTCGGCTTTGAGAATATCCATTAACTCCCTAAGATCCCCAGCCATCTCTTGAGCCAACGTTTCCATAGCATTTGGGGCCGGTGGAGCGGCCACATTATTTTGACCCACTTCTTCTTCTTGAGAAGGGATCTCTAATTGAGCCAAAATATCCCGACCACCTTGATAAGGTCTGCCATAACCTCTACCACATCTAGACATCCTATGTAAGAGTAGATGTTGACAAGATTAACTCAAAATTCATATACTAGTTCATTACTTCTCCTTAAGTCTCAATCTCATTCTCAACACATAAGCACATAAACAAATGGAACACCTTCGGGTCTCTCTCCCAAGATATCAAGTCATTCCACAATGCTCAAAGATTTCCCGATGGAAAAAGCATTGATTAGATGCCTTTCTAAAGGGACTTCGATGAATGTAGTGATCGCAAGTCATATCCTAGGGGATTGACCCCATACACACCTAATCTCATAAACACATAATCAAGTAAGACCGCTAACCCCTTCTCTTAGCATGACAACCCAATGTGACAAAGTCAATTACCACGAGTTCCAAGAATTCCACTCGGTTAGCTCTGATACCAAATTTGTAATGCCCCATACATTTAATTCCCATTGAACAATTACATAACATGCTCCACATGTCGCATAATTCCATTCAGATGTTTCTCTTTCTCATTGAACTATAGATTCAGTTTACAAAAAAATACAAGATACAGATCGTACTTCAGTAAGTTAGAGAAAATTACAAAACTATTACATTGTTCTTTGAGTTTACCAATTGTATTGAGACATTTAATACAAAAATACAAAACCCAAAATAAAAGTAGAAAAGGAATTCCACAATTACATTACAACTTCAAGTTCACAAAAAATTTAGATTTTTGAAAATAGGCAGTCATTTTTTTTTTCTTCTTCATTGATGGTTTTGAGGCTCTTAATTTCCTAAAATGTTAGTGGATAAGAATGAGCAATTGCCTAGTAGAGAATAACTTTAACCAAGTACATAAACATTTGATTTAAATATGCATGACCTTTATCAATGCCCATGAATTTTAGCTAGGCCTTCATTAATTTAAATATGCATGACCATTATCAATGCCCATAAAAATTTGGGGCTTTCCTTTCCAAATATTCATTTTCCTTAATTCATGTGTATTTACTCACTATTTCATAAGTGATTACATAACCCATCATCAATTTCACACAACCACTTCATCAACACAAAAACCATATATATATATATATATATATATGTATATGTATATGTATATGTACGTTGTCCATCTCAATAGGTCCATACACCTTAAGATTCACACAAATTAAACCGAAGTATAAATGTACAAGGGTAAAGGTATTCCTACCTCAAGGATTGCAAGAAGAGAGATGAAGGTCCACGTGACAAACTTCTGAAATACCCCGATCTAATCAGCTCAAAACGTAGCTCTTAATGAGGATAACAACTTTAATGAAGGCCCAAAAATCGATTCTTGCTCTTACTAGATGAAATCTAAGGTTTTCTAGCTAGGGTTTTGGGAAAAGGGCTGTTGCAGAGAGGAATGTGAGGGAAATGAATTAGAAAAGTGTTTGGGTCGCAATATAACTCTGCTGCCTCGGCCAAACTACTTGAGCGAACTTTTCATCGCTCGAGCGAAGTGCCAAAATACAAAGGGACCGTTTAAGCGAACTTTCTGCCTCTTGAGCGGTAAACGCAAGGTCTCAGAAGTTTTTCAGAGCTACAATGAAAATACTGGGAGCTTTCGTTTTATGGTTGAGCGGTCTCGCCTACAAACCCACGAGATACTGGGAGTTACAAATCTCTGCTCGAGCGACCAAACGACCGCTCAAACGGTTACCCAAAATTAACAGTTACAAATAAATTGTGCAACTTTTAAGATTATTTATATAGTAAATGTTTTATTCAACTCATGTTATACAATTGTTTTCACTATTGTGTATTAAAATTGTTTCACGAGTCATATCTAGTAAGATGGGTCATGCATCAACCATAGTTTAGTTTAGTTTAGTTTAGTGGTGACGATCTGTGCTAAGCAGAGATGATGTCTTTCTGGTTTTAATATACATATCCTCTCGACAATATATTTTTGATCAACTTACATTATATTATCCAAATTAACTCCACCATACACAAGGCTCAAAAACACTAGATAGCTCCAACCTTTATTTCTATCAAAAAGATTTTACAAGAATGCTCAACTCACTTTTTTTTTTTTTTTTTTTTTTTAAAAAAAACACACTAAAGAAAAATTTGCAAATTAGTACAAAACAAAATAAAACAAAAGTGCCGTAAGTAAATTGATATAAATAAAAGTACAATAAAAATAAAAGGGGGTACAAAGCCTCCCAAAGAAAGAAAAAAAAAATGTGATAAAGTAAATTGTAATAAAATAAACGTTAGTAGTCAGAATTTTCTTTTCTTTTTTTCTTTTTTTAAATCCTCAATGTTATATGTCCAGCAAAGGTCATCTACAGTGTCCAGCACGGGTATTTCCTTTGTGTCACAATATGGATTTTTTTGTTATTTTGTTATTTTTTTATTTTTTTATTTTTTATTTTTTTTTTTTTGTATATTTTTATTTTTTAGTTCACCAGCACAAGACAATTTGCACACAAGAAAAAAAAAATAGTAACACCTGCACAAGAAATATATATATATATATATATATCTATTAAAATAAATAAATCAATTACAATAAAAATTACCTCTGAATCAAACAACTTACCTTTAGTCCCTGGCAATTGTGCCAAAAATTTGATATGGTCGTTTGCACACCAAAATATTATATTTAAAACCAAGTAATAACTACTACTTCGAAGTATAGTGATTAAGACCAGGTGTCGATCCTCGGGGACTAATTGAGTTGTTTTCATAAAATAAATAAATAAATAATTAAAGTAATTTAAAAAGATAGATTTTGAAAATATTAAAACTAAAATTAATAAAAACATAAAATAAATAAAATAACATAAGAAATATCTCAGGGTTTTGAATCTACCACTAACCATATAATCATGAGTTATTGTACTAGTTTTCAGAAAATTTTTAATTTGGATAATATGGTGTAAGTTGATCAGAAATATATCATGATTTGTATATTAAAACCAAAAAGGCACGAATCATCTTAAGCAAATGCAATTGTCACCACAAAACTAAACTAAACTAAATTATGATTGATGCGACCCATCTTATTAGGTATGATTCATCTAACAATTTTAATACTATGATAAAAACAATCGGATAACATGATTTGAATAAAAAATTTATCACACAAATAACTACTGACTACTAAAATTTATTTTATTGCAATTTCTTTTATCTTGTGCATTTATTTTTCTTTCTGGGAGGTCTTATACGCCCTTGTATTTTGTTCCAATTTAGTTTATTGCAATTTTCGTATATTTATACTAATTTGCAGGTTTTAGTTGGTTAAAAAAAATTCAAATTTTATTTGTGTGTGCGGTTGGGTTAAAAAAAAAATAATAATTTTTTTTATTCTTTGCGTGTGCCGGCGTGTATGGTTTTTTTTTTTTTTTTAATAAAAAAATGTTATGTTGCATGTAGTGTTTTTAAAAAGTTTTGCGATTAATTGTTAATTTTATTGCCTTAGCATTTTAATTGTATCTTAGTTTATTATACTATCTTTTGATTAAAAATAATTTTTTATATCATATTCAGATGATCTGCACATGCACATAGCCGCTTAAATATTCTTTGATTAACTTTTGGATTTAGACTTGAACATCTTGATAATTAATGTGGAGATTATAACCCGTGTGAGACATTCAACCTATCATTCTTTTTGGAGGGTTATTAAATTTACTCTTAACTATTCATTCGAAAGCCATTTTTATATTTTTTGAGCTTTAACATTTCTTTCTTTGCATTAAAAAATCCTTAAAAACCAATTTATAACGATTCTGATGTAGACCCAATCCATTGATGTTTTGGATTGAGGTTACATTGTCTCATCTAGTTGTTCTTGTCTGGTTTCACTTCTTCCTTATTGAGTTTGGTTGTTGGAGTGTTTTGGTTGTGTTTGGAATAGGTTGGTAGCTTGTTGGTCCAAATTGTTGTTGCCCAGATTTTGGCTTCTTCGCTAGAGCGTCACTTCTTGCGCTCAAGCGGTAATTGTGAACTCTCAGTGCTTTTGCAGGCCTTTAGAGATACTATGAGTTGGCATTCTTGGCTCAAGCGCCACTTCTTGCGCATGAGCGATGTTGGCTCGAGCAGCCTTTGTTGAGCTTAAGTGATGGTCTTCTGTCTACAAAACTTCTAGGACATTGTATTCTTCGCTCGAGCGGTAATTCCTACACTCGAGTGGTCCCATGTTTTTGTGCTTGGACGCTCAAGCGACACTTCTTGCGCTCAAGCGATCTTCGTGCATATTAGATCGTAAAGTCACCTTTTTGAGTCACTTTTTCATCTCTAAACATTTCAAAACCCTATTTTTTTTCTCTCTTTCTCTCTCTAAAACTCACCATCTCTCTACAAATATGCCTAGATCCACTGATCACTTCACCCGTGTCCAGTTGATAAAAAGATAGAGCACGATGAGAGCTTCGTTCTAATCTGAGCAAAGTTAGATTTTGGCTTTGTTGTGGTTTCTTCTTCTTCTTCTTCTTCTTCTTCTTCTTCTTCTCTCTCTCTCTCTCTCACTCCCCTTGGTCTTTTAGCTTTGAGGTAGGGATTTCTCCACACTTTAATATGATTTTTAACTTAGCCTTTTTGTTTTAAAACAATATTGGGATTTGGGAAAGTTTTGAACACATTTAGGGTTTTTTCGCTAAAATTCAAAAGGATTGTTTTCAAATGGATTCTTGAAAATGGTTATGGGATTAAAAATGAGGTTAAGTTGTGGTAAAATGGTTGGTTTTGATACGTGGAATTGATGTTGGAAGAAAAGGGGGTTTTGCCCTAAATATATCAAATGTTGATGTTGAATAAATAATGGAATTGATGTTGGAAATGTGAAATTGGATTGATATTGAAGAGGATGGTGGAGTTGGGTATATATTACCACTTACATCTTGGAATTTGGAAAGTTTATATTTCCGTAAATTAATTATATATTTAGAGATATCTGTTTTGGGCTATCAGTGGAGAATAGCTATGATTGTTGTAAAAATTGCATGAGAATTAGAAGAATTGAAACTATTTTCTCATCCATTGCATCGAGCATTGTTCCATACTTAACATAATTGAAAATGTTGTTGCTTTGAGAAAAATGGGTGAATATCTTCGTGAATCTAGATAGGAGTGTAGTTGTGGTATTAAGTTGGCTTGTGTGTCATTGGTGAAAGTCCAGAAACCAACGCAGTTAGGTGTCGAGCCTTCCGATTAATACCTTTAAAAATGACAATTTGGTAATGCTTGTAGCCTACTTGCAAACATCTCCTAGAGATTCACAGTGTTGTATTCATTTCCCTGTTTTGTATTATAAAGGAAATGATATCATGATTTGAGATATATGATTGGCATTGCACAGTTTTGGAAAGAGAAATGAAAATGTTTTGGCACAAGCAATGCATATACTTTCAACTTATATCTTTGTTAAGATTCACAAACTGTGTTGGATTATTTCTACTGGGCTTTGGCTCACTCTATGTAGGAAAACCATTTTCGGGTACTGATGATATGCCTTCGCCAAGGTAATAGCTTGGGAGGACTTGGAAGCAAGAGCTTCATTTTGTTGATTTTGTTGTATTTATTTTGTACAAGCTTAGGGCTTTAACTACATTGGATTTAATATCCATTTTGTTGTAACCAAGCATAGTCTTGGAAAGTTGTATGCCTTTAAGGCATTTCCTAATTGTTTAACTTGTATTTCATATCTTTAACATGTAACACATGCTATAGATTCAGGGTTAGGACTTATGTATGTAGAACTGCATGTGTTATCTTTTGTACTGTGAGACCAAACGGAATGGAAGAGACACTGTATTCAGAATGGAAGGGACACTATATCTAGAATGGTATGATTACTTATTAATATTACTGATGGTTTTATTGTAATTATTCTAGGGCGTTACAACTTGGTATCAGAGCGTACCAAATTTGAATACTTTGGGTACGTGGGAAGTGGTTCTTACTACAATGGGTTTATCTCACTTGATAGAGACAATTGTATGTATGGTATGCTATGTAATAACATGCTTATATGACTAAGTGTGTATGGAATTTAATTTCTAAGATGTTGATTGGGTCTACATGCTTCTAGAAGTCCTGTTAGAAGAGCACTTGATCACTGCTATTTTTAACTGGAATTCTAGCAGCGCCGCGGGACAATCATTATATAGAAAGGAAGTTCATATATGTTTATGTGATTATGTGCTTATATAGAGTGAATTATCTGTTGTCCAGTGCATTTGGAAATGAGTGAATTAGCTTTGACACATTTGTAAATGTGCTAATCTTCAGTGTTACCTTCATTAGGATGTTAGCATATGGATTTGGTGGTAACAAGCATGGCAGGCCTAGATGGAAGGAGGTGTCGTTACTGGATGAAATTTCGGCATAGGAGGAAGGGGTTGGTCAGGCCAATGTAGCCGAACCGGTTGGTCGACAGGCCATGGACGCTTTGGCTCGTGAAATCGCTGGAGCTTTACGGAAGTCCATGGACATTCTTAAGGCTAAGAATCAAGTCCAAGCCCATGTTGTTAAGACAGGGCTGTCTTTCTTGAAGAGCGAGTTCTTCCGGTCTAATCCAGACAAGTTTTTGGGGGATCCTAAAGAGCCTTTGAAAGCAGATGAATGGCTCGAGCAAATGGGGAAAACATTTGAGATGCTTGGCATCGAGGACGATGGGCTGAGAATGACCTTGGTATCCTTCCAGTTGAAGAAAGATGCGGGTTAGTGGTGGAAGTTTGTCAAGGGGCGCATCGGGGTGACTTGGGAGGCCTTTGTCAACACCTTTCAGGATAAGTTTTTACTCGCACTCTTAGGGAGAAGTTGAAGGAGTTGTTCTTGAAGCTCAAACAGTTGAACACACTGGTGCCCTAGTTTAAGGCTACCTTTACGAGTTTGTCAAGGTTTGCACCGAAGTTAGTAATGATGAAGGAACATCGTGGCTTGGAGTTTGAGAAGAGATTGAGAACCGAACTGCTTTTCAAGGTGGCCGCATCCATATTAGGGATTATTGTCATCTCGTTGAGGCGGTGGCTCACTTAGAGACCGTGATTCAGACTGAGGAGGAGAGGATGAGAGGCTCCAGACAGAGGAGTCAGGATGTTAAGGGAGAGAATCGGGACAATGAGAGGCAAAGGGGTTCTAATCCACAACAGTCCCAAGAGCACAATCTAGGTCTACTTTTCCTGTCCCAAGTTCTGGGTCAGGAAAAGGTGGTTAGGGAGGGATCCCTTCTTTCAAGTGTGGCCGCTAGGGGTAACAACCCCGACCCATGATTAACGTTAATCCATGATTTCATATGTATAAGAAGTTATTAAGATCAATTCTGAATTAATTACATGTGTGTTGCATTGTTTGTGTTTATATCTGTTTAACATAGGAAAATCTGTTCATGTTCCTGTTTTGGTTTGCAAATTGAAGGCCTTATTGGCATCCGATTCAGAAACTGACTTGGTTTTTGTTGAATTGGAAATTTGGGAATTTTATAGTAGGTTTAATTGAAATTCTATTCGAAATGATTAAATTGGATTAATTTCATGCCACTTAATTAGTCTTAATTAAATACCATTAGGTAAGCCTATATAAGGCTTCTTATGTGCTCTCACTCACTCTTTTCTTCATTCTAACATATTTTGAGTTCTCTCTCTCACACACACACAACGTGTAGAGATAGAGAGAGACTAGAGAGAAGTCTTCAACAAGGAATTTGCTAGCAGATTTGGAGAATTACTCAAGATTTTGACTAATTGAAGCTCAATTGGGTAGCCTTCGTCAGAGCTCAGCCGTGCAACCTTGGAATTGAGTCATTTAGCACATGAATACAAGTAAAATAGGTGAATTCATATGGGAATTGAACTAGAATTGAAGAAAGCCAAGTCATTCCATACATGCATGCATGTTTCCTAGCATTTTAAAGTTGTTTTCAAAGCTTTTCTCACATGCATGTTGTAATTCTAGCATGGTTTGAAGAATTTATAACATTTCTTACCATTGGATCCCATTTGATCATGTTTTGGAAGTTAAGAACTCAATTGAATATATGCATGAAAAGTTCATTTCATGTTCTTACATTTCGAAGTTGAATTTTTGCATGTTTGGCATACTTTTGGGCCTTGATTTCATGAAATGATCCTCAAATCATAACATTTTACAAGTTCCTACATGTTTTCCAAAATTTTGGCTCAAGAAGATGAGTTTTAAGGTGTGGAATTCAAGTTTTGAGCAAAGACGAATAATCTGGAAATTCCAAAATTTTGCCCTCTGCTCGAGCGTGAGATTCTGTGCTCGAGTAGCTACCTTTTTTTTTTGCATCTCCGCTCGAGCAACCTGATCGCTCAAGAGTAAATTACATACTCCCAAAAGTTACATGTTTTGCAGACCGCTCGAGCAGCAAGAGTTGCGCTCTACCGCTCGAGCGGGGGAATGAGTCTCACGCCCGAGCGACCATCGAGCGTTCGTCGAGCGTGAAAATCACATAACTAGTACTTTTTCGAAATTTTCCGAACGCTTGAGCAGAGGAAGTTGCGCTCGAGCATCCCCTCACATTTTATTTTTTTTTATGCCCGCTCGAGCAAGGAAAGCTACAGTCGAGCGTGGACCCTATTTTCAGAAAATTTGACAAAGTGTTTTCAAATGCATTTTTGGATCCTCATTCTATCCTAGGCATTCCTAGGCCAAGATTAAGGCATAATAATGAGGGTAACGTGTAGAAACACACTATGAATAGAACGTAAAGAGTTAAGCATGTTCCAACGTATGTTTCAAATGTGTATTTGTTATGTGTTGATATAGGTCACATGCTGTAAACTGTTTGATTAGTCTGCTTTATCTATCTGCACCCAAAGCCAACTATGAGTAATTACTTAGTAAAGCTATGTTCAATTTTATTGATTTTCTGTATGATGAAATAAGATATGTTTTCTGAAATGTTATGTTCTATATAATGAATGATTGTCCAAATTTTGACATGTATTCGTGGCATCCTTAGCATCATGTGATATCTGTTAGCTGTTATCCGGTATCGGAGATTCCATTATGGAACTTATTATGTCTGTCATCTGTTACCCGTACCGGAGGCTCCATCATGGAGCTCAGCATATCCGTTATCTATTACCCGGATCCGGAGGTTTCTTTATGGAATTGGTTACTTATAACCACCATATGTTCTGTATCTGTTCTGTATATGCTCTGTTAGCGCTAATGGATGTACCACATATAATTAAGAATGAACTCTGATCTCTGTGTATGTTTTGAACAAGGATATGAATATGAATCTGTTTATAAATCTGAATTATAATTTCTGAATTTGGTATGAACTTCGTTCATTAAATCCTTTACTCCGTTATTATTCACTGCGCTTCCGCTCACTATTTATATTATGTATGTAGGTGTTTAGGCACATGACCAGGCTCAGAGTTGAGGACCTGGCGTCTTATTTTTTGTCAGCCAACCTTTGTGCCTCCCGAGGAGGTTCCGGATTAAGTCAAGTTTAGTGGCTATTTTTGCGAATGTACTAGACTTTGTTTCTTTTGATTTATGGGCAAGATTTCTGATAATATCTTTCATGGAGTGATGTGTAAATATTGTATCTTTTGACATCACTGGCAAGTTTATAAAAGTTTTAAATTATCTGTCCCATGTATGTCTTCACAGCTCAATAGACTATGTATATTTTGTATATTTTCTTCCGCAGCCCCTAATTATATGTTATTATGTTAAGAGGCCTTTGGTAATCCAAGGATTACTGGCTAGTTATGACGCTAAACTTATAGGGGTGGGTTTGGGTCGTGACAGAGTGGTATCAAAGCATGTGTTTTACCGCACACACAAGTCCATATGAGCTTAGGATGTCCTAGTAAGAAGTAGGGACATTCCATCTACATGTGTGAGTGTGTGGTAATCTTTAAAAATGTGAAAACTGAATTTGAAATCTGGACAACTAAATTGAAAGAAATAAATGAGATTATTCCTATGTTTATTATTATTTGGTGTCTCTATAGCAACATGGAGAATGCAAGGAGAACCGATACAAGTGAATCCTCAGAGGCTCATATGAGCCGAATGGAATAGATGCTTGCAGCATTGACCGAAGCTACGACACAACAGCAGAGACAACAACCTTTGTCCTCTTCATTTCTGCCGGTACAAGTTGAACCCGATAATAATGACATTGTCAACCTGACACAGAAATTCATGAAGATGAAACCGCCAACTTTCTTGGGTGGGATTGAACCGTTGAAAGCAGAAACATGGTTGCTTGAGATGGAAAAGCTGTTTGAAATTCTTCCCTATACCAAGACTCAAAAGGTTTTATTAGCCACCTATACTCTTAAAGACGAAGCTCGGAGGTGGTGGTTACTGATTTGAAATACCAATGAAAACATGACATGGGCTCGATTCAATGAAATCTTTTATGAAAAGTATTTCCCTCGTTGTTTTCGGGACCGAAAAGTGTCCGAATTCCAGGAACTTAAGAAAGGTAGAATGTCCATAGTTGAGTATGAGGCTAAGTTCACTGAGTTAGCCAGGTTTGCTCCTCACATGGTAGACACGGACTATAAGAAAGCCCGCAAATTTGAAGGAGGATTGGACTTAGACATATTTGATCGAGTAGGCGTATTAAAGTTGCCAACATATGTGCAAGTTCTTGACAAATCCTTAATGACGGGAGCCACCCTAGCTGCTATGAGACAAAGTAAGGCCCCAGCAACAACAACAACTGAATGGAGAGGAAAAAATTCTGGGTATGGTTTTAGAAAGGGTCGTTCTTATGTAAGTAAAAAGTAGAACGCGGGGTCTACAAGCAACTCGAGTCAGAGCAGTGGGTCTATTCCAGTTTGTCCTGATTGTGGAAGAAGGCATAGGAGTGTGTTACCGAGCATCCGGTGCTTGTTTCTGATGTGGCAAGACAAGTCATGTAATGACAAATTGCTCGCTTAGGTCTGATAATGCCAACCGCCTTATGGCGAGTTTAGCTAGGTCTACTTCTACAGTCAAAACAAATGCAAAAGCTAATACTGGGAAAGAACCTCTGAGACAAGGTCGAGTGTTTGCCTTAGTGCCTGGTAACGTATAGAACACCGAAGTTGTGGTGTCAGGTCTACTCCCTATATGTTCTCAAAATGCATGCGTATTGATAGATTCTGGTTTTACGCATTCTTTCATATCGCATGCTTTCTCTCAGAAAATCACTAGACCACTAAAACCTATGACATATGTGTTATCTGTATCTACACCGTCTGGGGGTTCTATGATATGTGCTTATGTTTATCCGGCATGTGATATTATGATTGGTGATATGACATTGTATGTTTACTTGTTACCCTTGAACATTGATCATTTTGATTGTATTCTGGGTATAGACTGGTTGACTAAATACTGTGCCATCATTGACTGTGCAAGTAAATCTGTTGTGTTTAGATCATTTGGTATGCCTCAATTTATTTTTACTGGAAATGGAGTAGTTCCTCCTTTATACTTGATTTCGGTCATGAAAGCTGTTAAATTGCTTAGGAAGGGATGCATGGGCTACTTGTTTTGTACACTGACTACATCATCTGATAGTGCTAATGTGGAAACTATTCCTGTTGCTTGTGAATTTCCCGATGTGTTTCCGAATGACTTGCCTGAAGACTTAGTTGATAGAGAAATTGAATTCACAATTGAAGTAACCCTAGGAACACAACCTATTTCCAAGACCCCCTATAGAATGTTAACCTCAAAATTGAAAGAATTGAAAACTTAACTTCAAGAACTGTTAAACAAGAAATTCATCCATCCGAGCACTTCATCTTGGGGTGCTCTAGTTCTATTTGTCAAGAAGAAAGATGGATCTTTGAGGTTATGTATAGATTATTGGGAATTGAACAAAGTAACTATCAAGAACAAATACCCTCTACCCTGAATAGATGAATTGTTTGACTAACTTCAGAGAGCCCAAGTGTTTTCCAAGATTGACCTTAGATCCGGGTATCACTAGTTAAAAGTCAAGGCAGAAGACATGGAGAAAACTGCGTTCAGAACTAGATACGGACACTATGAATTTTTGGCAATGCTATTTAGGGTGACTAATGCACCTGTTGCCTTTATGGACCTTATGAACAGGGTGTTTAAATCATATCTAGATGAATTTGTTGTTGTATTTATTGATGATATTTTGATTTACTCCAAAAGCAGGGAAAATCATGAGAATCACTTGAGAACCGTGTTACAGATTCTAAGAGAAAAGAAACTATATGCAAAATTCTCCAAATGTGAATTTTGGCTTGACAGTGTAACATTTCTGGGGCATGTAATCAACAAAGATGGTATTTCGATTGACCCTCAGAAAATTGAAGCCATTGTGAATTGGCCAAGACCAACTAATGTGTCAAAAGTGAGAAGTTTTCTGGGACTTGCAGGTTACTACAGAAGGTTTGTGAAAGATTTCTCAAAACTTACTATGCCATTGACGCAGCTGACATAGAAAAATGTGCCATTTGATTGGAAAGATCAGTGTGAAACAACTTTTCAAGAGTTAAAAATAGATTAGTGACTACACCAATCTTAACTCTACCTAATGGTACTGATGGGTTCCAAATTTATAGTGACACTTCGTATAAAGGGTTGGGTTGTGTACTAATGCAGGATGGGAAGGTAATTGCTTATGCGTCTCGGCAACTTCGTCCACATGAAAAGAATTGCCCAACTCATGACCTTGAATTGGCAGCTGTCGTCTTTGCTTTGAAGATTTGGCGACATTATATGTATGGTGTGACTTGTGAAGTATATACGGATCATAAAAGTTTGAAATATTTCTTCACCCAAAAGGAATTGAACATGAGACAACGAAGATGGTTAGAATTGATTAATGACTATGACTTGTAGATTTTGTACCATCCAGGAAAAGCTAACACAGTTGCTAATGCTTTGAGCCGGAAATCCATGGGTAAATTGTCGTACTTACTCACTGGTCAGAGAGACTTATATGTGACTTAGAAAGAAATGAAATTGAAGTTGTACTGTGTGAACAAGGAAGAATCTTAGCTGCTATTTCTGCTCAACCTACAATCATTGAAGAAATTAGAGAGAAACTACTTGAAGATGAGTTCTTGAAAAAGATTGTGGAAGAATTTGACTCAAAGCCGAGGCTAGGGTTTTTGTTTGAGAATAATGTGTTGAAATTTCATTTGTGTACAAATTCCTCTGATTTAAGAAAGCGTCTTATGACTGAAGCTCACAACTCCAAATTTTCCATGCATCCGGGGAACACAAAGATGTATCATGACTTGAGACAAAACTTCTAGTGGCCTGGAATGAACAAAAGCATTGCCAACAAGTTAAATCTGAACATCAACAACCCGCTGGATTACTTTAACCACTTCCAATACCAGAATGGAAGTGGGAACATATTACTATGGATTTCATCGTCGGTCTGCCTTGCACTTCTCGAGGTATGGATTCTATCTGGGTCACAGTTAATCGTTTAACTAAATGTGCCCACTGTCTTCCTGTTAAAATCATTTATAATGTGAACAAATTAGCTAACATGAATATGAATGAAATTATGAGATTACATGGTGTACCAGTATCTATTGTATCTGACAAAGATTCGAAGTTTACATCAAGATTCTGGCATAGTTTGCAACTAGCTTTGGGAACCGAATTGCAATTGAGTAGTGTTTATTATCCACAGACAGACGATCAATCTAAAAGAACCAATCAGATTTTGGAAGATATGTTACGAATGTGTGTGTTGGACTTCTAAGGAAATTGAGAGACTTATCTATCTTTAGCCGAGTTTGTATACAATAACAGTTATCATTCAAGTATTGGAATGGCTCCTTATGAAGCTCTGTATAGAAGGAAATGTTGTTCTCCTATCTGTTGGGCTGAAGTAGGTGACAGACCATTGTTGGGACCAGAACTTGTACAAGAAACAACTAAAAATGTGAAATTAATTCAACAAGGGTAGAAAACTGCACAAAGCCACCAAAAGAGCTATGCAGATGTCCGAAGGCGAGATAGAGAATACGAAGTCAGGGATCATTTGTTCATAAAAGTGACTCCAATGAAAGGGCAAACGCGGTTTGGAGTGACAGGCAAGTTGGCATCGAGATACATCGAACCATATGAAATTCTTGAAAAAATCAATTCAGTAACATACCAAGTAGCCTTACCTCTGGTCATGGAGCATATACATAATGTTTTTCACGTATCTATGCTTCAAGAGTATTTGAGAGATCCGCTACATGTAATTGAGCTGACTCATGTACTTCTAAAAGATGATTATACATACGAGGAGAGACCAATGCAAATTGTGAATCGCCGAATTAAAAGATTGAGAAACAAGGAAATTTCGTTAGTGAAGGTCGACTGGCAGAATCATGGAGGAACCTATGCGACTTGGGAAACAGAAGAAGACATGATGAAAAGATACCCTAAACTATTCTCTTTGGACCCAGTATTCTTTCAAATTGAAGGTAATTCAAGTTTGGGGGACCAAACTTTTTAAGAGTGGAAAACTGTAACAACCCCGACCCATGATTAACATTAATCCATGATTTCATATGTCTAATAAGTTATTAAGATCAAATTTTGAATTAATTACATGCGTGTTGCATTATTTGTGTTTATATCTGTTTAACGTAGAAAAATCAGTTCACGTTCCTGTTTTGATTTGCAAATTGAAGGCCTTATCGTCATCCGATTCAGAAACTAACTTGGTTTTTGTATTAATTGGAATTCTTGGAATTTTATAGTAGGTTTAATTGAAATTCTATTCGGAACGATTAAATTCAATTAGTTTAATGCCACTTAATTAGTCTTTAATTAACTATCAATAGGTAAGCCTATATAAGGCTTCATATGTGCTCTCACTCACTCTTTTCTTCATTCTAACATATTTTGAGTTCTCTCTCTTACACACACACACAACGTGTAGAGAGAGAGAGAGAGAGAGAGAGAGACTAGGAAGAAGTCTTCAACAAGGAATTTGCTAGGAGATTTGGAGAATTACTTAAGATTTTGACTAATTGAAGCTCAATTGGGTAGCCTAGGTAAGAGCTCAGACTTGCAACCTTGGAATCGAGTCATTTAGCACATGAATACAGGTAAAATAGGTGAATTCATATGGGAATTAAGCTAGAATTGAAGAAAGCTAAGTCATTCCATACATGTATGCATGTTTCCTAGCATTTTAAAGTTGTTTTCAAAGCTTTTCTCACATGCATGTTGTAATTCTAGCATGGTTTGAAGAATTTATAACATTTCTCACAATTGGACCTCATTTGATCATGTTTTGGAAGCTAAGAACTCAAGTGAATATATGCATGACAAGTTCATATCATGTTCTTACATTTCAAAGTTGAATTTTTGCATGTTTGGCATACTTTTGGGCCTTGATTTCATGAAATGATCCTCAAATCATAACATTTTACAAGTTCCTACATGTTTTCCAGAATTTTGGCCCAAGAAGATGAGCTTTGAGGTATGGAATTCGATTTTCGAGCAAAGATGAGCAATCTGGAAATTCCAATTTTTTGCTCTCCGCTCGAGCATGAGATTCTACACTCGAGCGGCCACCTTTGTTTTTGCATCTCCACTTGAGCGACTTGAAGTTTGCTCCAGCGTGAATTACATACTCCCAAAAGTTACATGTTTTTGCAGACCGCTCGAGAGGCAAGAGTTACTCGAGCAGAGAATGAGTCTCACGTTCGAGCGATCCTCGAGCGTTCGTTGAGCGTGAAAATCACATAACCAGCACTTTTTCAAAATTTTCAGAACGCTCGAATGGAGGAAGTTGTGCTTGAGCGTCCCCTCCCTTCTTCTTTTCTTTTTTTTTTTTTTTTTTTTTTTTTTTATGCTGTTGGCGAGAAAGCTACGCCGGCCTGGACTATTTTCAGAAAATTTGACCAAGTGTTTTTAAATGCATTTTTGCATCGTCATTCCATCCTAGGCATTCCTAGTCCAAGATTAAGGCATAATAATGAAGGTAACATGTAGAAACACACTATGAATAGAACGTAAAGAGTTAAGCATGTTCCAACATGTGTTTCAAATGTGTATTTGTTATGTGTTGATGTAGGT
Organism: Camellia lanceoleosa; assembly: GCA_025200525.1. Lineage (NCBI taxonomy): Eukaryota > Viridiplantae > Streptophyta > Magnoliopsida > Ericales > Theaceae > Camellia > Camellia lanceoleosa. The sequence goes on from CM045765.1 coordinate 70,813,358, forward strand.
CACGCGTCAGTAAAAGCTTTGATTAGTCTACTACATGCATCGCACCGGCCAACTATGAGTAATAACTTAGTAAAGCTATGTTCAACTTTATTTATTTTCTGTATGATGAAATAAGATATGTTTTCTGAAATGTTATGTTTTGTATAATGAATGATTGTCCAAATTTTGACATGTATTTGTGGCATCCTTAGCATCATGTGATATCTGTTAGCTGTTATGGTATCGGAGGTTCTATTATGGAACTTATTATGTCTGTCATCTGTTACCCGTACCAGAGGCTCCATCATGGAGCTCAACATATCTATTATCTGTTACCTAAATCCGGAGGTTCCTTTATGGAACTGGTTACTCATAACCACCATATGTTCTGCATCTATTCTATATCTGCGTTGTTAGCGCTAATAGATGTATTACATATAATTAAGAATGAACTCTGACCTCTGTGTATGTTTTGAACAAGGATATAACTATGAATCTGTTTACAAATCTGAATTATGATTTCTGAATTTGGCATGGACTTCGTTCATTAAATCCTTTAGTCAGTTATTATTCCTTGGGCTTCTGCTCACTATTTATATTATGTATGTAGGTGATCAGGCACATAACTAGGCCCAGAGTTGAGGACCTGGCGTCTCAGCTTTTGTCAGCCAACCTTTGTGCCTCCCAAGGAGGTTCCGAATTAAGTTAAGTTTAGTGGTTGTTTTTGTGAATGTACTAGACTTTATTTCTTTTGATTTACGTGCAAGATTTCTGACAATATGTTCATGGAGTAATGTGTAAATATTGTATCTTTTGACAGCACTCACAAGTTTATAAAAATTTTAAATTATCTGTTCTATGTATGTCTTCACAGCTCAATGGACTACGTATATTTTGTATATTTGCTTCCTCAACCCCTAACTATCTGTTATTATGTTAGGGGGTCTTTGGTAATCCAAAGATTACTAGCCGGTTACGACGCTAAACCTATAGGGGCGGGTTTGGGTCGTGACACTAGGTCACAAGTCAGTGGTTTGCCCGCAGAAGAAAAGGGGACAATAGTCTGCATTGTCGGTGGCTCGTTCTCAAAGCCAAAGTCAGGAAAGAGGGCAGCCGCCTACTTGTTATTAGTATCAGCAATCAAGGCATGTGAAGAGGTTTTTTCCTCAGTTGGGTGGCACATCTGGTTCCCATCTGGCTAAAGGCAGACACCAAGCCATCAATCTACAGAGTAAGCTTAGGCCTCAAGGGCTAATTAGGGAGCCTCTTCAGCTCAATCCGTGCATTAGACGTATATTTCGAGGGGTGAGCAGGAAGAGCAAAGACCTACAGGGCATGTGTATGCTGTTACCACGCCAGATTTAGTGCCAACGCCTTTGGTAGTGAGAGGTAACATCTTGTTATGTAATTCTGTTGACAATGTGTTAATTGATATAGGTGCATCCCATTCTTTTATCTCGTCTGCATTTGCATAGGCATTAAGGTTAGAAGTGGCTCAGTTAGCATCTCCACTCAGGATAAAGTCATCGGTTGGTGGAAAGGTTATATTGGGCCAATGGTATCGGGGTTGTGAGATAGAGGTTGTCTGTCGCCGACTTCCTTTTGCATTTGTGTTAATTGATATGTTGAGCTTTGATGTTATATTAGGCACGGATTGGTTGTCATCTTGCTAGGCTATTATAAACTGTTATTGTCAGAGGGTTACTATATGTACCTCGAGTGGTGACTGTTTTTTATTTCTTGGGAGATTAAGTTGATAGAGCCTTATTGCCAGTGTGTGATCCGTATGGTCGGGGTGAGCTTAGTTTCTTTCTTGCTACATTTTTGGATGTTGAGAGTGATATGGTCCGAGTTAAGTTACCGAAGTCAGTTTGTCAATGCCCAGACATCTTTCCTGAGGATCTCACTACTTTGCCACCTCACCGTGAGATACAATTCTCTATTGATTTAGTGCCTAGTACGACATCGATTTCCATGGCACTATATAGATTCGCACCCGCTGAGTTGAGTGAGTTGAAGATTCAACTCCAGGAATTGTTAGATAAGGGTTTTATCCGCTCTAGTACTTTGCCTTAGGGAGTACCGGTTTCCTTTTCCAAAAAGAATGATGGCACACTGGGGCTTTGTATTGACTACCGAAAGTTGAACCAGGTAATTGTTAAGAACAAGTACCCAATACCTCGTATAGATGATTTGTTTGACCAATTGAAGGGGTCTTGTTGCTTTTCTAAGATAGACTTGAGATCAAGCTATCACCAATTGAGAGTGAAAGATGAGGATATCCAAATGACATTCCGTACGCGGTATGGCCATTATGAGTTCATAGTGATGCCTTTTGGGTTAACCAACGCACCGGCCTTGTTTGTCAATTTGATGAAACAAATTTTTCGTGAGTTCCTAGACTGTTTTGTGGTTGTCTTCATTGATGACATCTTGATTTACTCACCCTCCGTGGAGGAACACGAGGAACACTTGCGAGTTGTGCTTGAGTTGCTTAGAGCCCACAAATTGTATGTTAAGTTCAGGAAGTGTAAATTCTGGTTGAAAGAAGTGAAGTTCTTAGGCCATGTGGTATCTAGGGAAGGGGTAACTGTAGACTCTTCCAAGATAGAAGCAGTACAAGATTGGGAACAACTTAAGAATGCCTTTGAGATTCGTAGTTTGTTGGGGCTAGCTAGGTATTACCGTCGTTTTGTGAAAGATTTCTCTAAGTTAGCCTCACCTTTGACTAGACTAGCGAGGAAGGAAATCAAGTTTGTGTGGAATAAGACTTTTGAGAAGTCGTTCCAAGAGCTTAAGGTTAGACTTACCACAGCTCCAGTGTTGATTATTCCAGAGAGAAGTTTGGGCTATTTTGTGTATTGTGACACATCTTGGGAAGGTTTGGGTTGTGTCTTGATGCAAGAGGGGAAGGTAGTAGCTTATGACTCACATCAGTTGAAAACACACCAGAGAAATTATGCTACTCATGACTTAGAGCTAGCAGCAGTGATCTTAGCCGTGAAGATTTGGAGGCATTACTTGTATGGTGAGAGATTTGAGGCCTTTTCCGATCATAAGAGTTTGAAGTATCTATTTTCACAGAAAGATTTAAATTTAAGGAAAAGAAGATGGATAGAGTTTATGGATGATTATGATTTTAAGTTGCATTATCATCCGGGAACGACCAATGTGGTGGTTGATGCCTTGAGTAGGAAATCCTTTAACAGTGTAGCTAATATTGCTATAGGAGAATGGGAGATGTTGGGTGCGAGTTTGACTAGCATCTTGGCGAGTCCACTGAGTTGGCAACTTTGTTTACAATAGTTGCACAACCTACACTGGTGAGCAGAGTTATGGGAGGCACAAATGGGTGATCATGAGGTAAAAACCCTCCGGGAGAAGATCTCTAGTGGAAAGGTTGAGAAAAGGCTTGAATGTGTATTCTGACTCGAGTGTTAGATACCTTGACTGTCTTTTCATGCTAGAGTCTTGGAAAGAGGAATTACTTCGAGAGTTTCATCATTCACACCTTGCGGTGCATCCGGGAGGCATAAAGATGTATCACGACCTTAGTCGTCAGTTTTGATGGAAAGGGATGAAGAAGGATATAGTCATGTGTGTATCAAGGTGCCTTACTTGTCAACAAGTGAAGGCTGAGCATCAGAGCCTAACGGGTTAATAGCAACCCTTGCTTATAGCCGAGTGGAGTGGGAGCATGTCACGATGGATTTTGTTGTGGCTCTTCTGAGGACTCAACTAGGTAACAATTCATTTGGGTGATAGTTGATCGGTTAACTAAGTCGGCATAGTTTGTATCTATGCACACGAGTGACTCAATAGATTATCTTAGGGACATTATTTGACTTCATGGGGTCCTTGTGACTATCGTCTCGGATAGAGATCCACATTTTATGGCTCGGTTGTGGAAGAGCCTACAGAATGCTTTGGGCACTAGACTGACTTTATTATCGCTTATCATCTTCAAACTAATGGGCAGTCAGAGCGCACCATTCAGATCCTCAAGGATATGCTTCGGGGTTTTGTTCATGACTTTAAGGGGTTGTGGGAGAGGCACTTACCCTTAGTGGAGTGTGCCTATAATAATAGCTTTTAGGTGAGCATTGGCATGGCACCTTTTGAGGCCTTGTATGGCTGACCATATAGATCTCCTGTGTGTAAAGCCGATGTGGGTGATGCACCTATGATAGGTCCTGAGTTAGTTAGGGAAACGACAAAGAAGGTTGCGCTTATTCGTAAAAGGTTGATCACGACTCAGAGTCGCCAAAAGAGCTATGCTGACCGTAGGAGGAGACCGTTGTCCTTTGAGGTAGAAGATCATGTCTTTTTGAAAATATCTCCTAAATGGGGTTTGATGAGGTTTAGGAAGAGCGGGAAGTTGTCTCCTAGATTTATTGGGCCTTTCGAGATCCTAAAATGGATTGCAGAGGTAACTTATCATTTGGCCTTACCAACCCAGCTTTTCTGGGGTTTATGACGTGTTTCATACCTATATGTTCCAAAAGTATGAGCCAGATCCATCACACGTGTTGTATTGGACCGAGCAAGAGGTTGATGAGAATTCCACGTATGAGGAGAGACTAATTAGAATCTTAGACACTCAAGACCAAGTCTTGCGTGGAAAGCCAATTCCTTTGGTAATGGTGTTGTGGAGACATCACGGGGTTGAGGAAGGAAGTCCGTGAGAAATATTTGGACATATTTGTTAATGTTTGAATATGTATTGAAACTTTTGCTATGTAGATTTAATATAAACATTGTATATGTTTTGAAAATGTGAATTTTATATTTAGTAATAAGCATGTGTTTATCATGGTGATCAGAATGAACGACCGGTGGATGGGTCATGGTGTTAAATTCAATTTACTATCATTGTTGCAATTGGCTTAAGCATGGTTTTGTTGTTTGATTTAAAATTTTAGGGACGAAATTCCTTAAAGGGGGAGGTTACAGCGATTCTGGTTTAAACTCAATCCATTGATGTTTGGGATCCAGGTTTCATTGTCTTATATAGTTGTTCTTGTCTGGTTTCACTTTTTCCTCATTGAGTTTGGCTGTTAGAGTGTTTTGGTTGTGTTTGGAATATAGGTGGGTCGCTTGTTGGTCCAAATTGTTGTTGCCTAGATTTTCCCTTCACTCGAGCGTCACTTTTTGTGCTTAAACGGTAATTGTGAACTCTCAGTACTTTTGCAAGCTAGCAAAGATACTAGGAGTTGGCAATCTTCGCTCGAGTAACACTTCTTGTGCTCAAGCCATGTTAGCTCGAGCGACCTTTATCGAACTTGAGCAATGGTCTTTTGTTTGTAAAACTTCTAGGAGATTGTATTCTTTGCTCGAGCGATAATTCATGCGCTCAAGTGGTCCCATGTTTTTGTGTTTGGACGCTTGAGTGACACTTCATGCACTCAAGCGGTCTACGCGTATATCAGATCGTAATGCCACCTTTTTGAGTCACTTTTTCATCTCTAAACATTTCAAAACCCTATTTTCTCTTACTCTCTCTCTAAAACTCATCTTCTCTCTACAAATACACCTAGATCCATTGATTTCTTCACCTGTGTCCCTTTGATAAAAAGATAGAGCACGACGAGAGCTTCGTTCTAATCGGAGCAAAGTTGGATTTTGACTTTGTTGTGGTTTCTTCTCTCTCTCTCTTCTTGGTCTTCTAGCTTTGGGGTAGGGATTTCTCCACACTTTCTTATGATTTTTAACTTAGCTATTTGTGTTTTGAAACAATATTGTGATTTGGGAAAGTTTTGAACAAATCTAGGGTTTTTGGCAAAAATTGAAAAGAGGAGTTTTCAATGGATACTTGAAAATGGTTGTGGGATTAGAAATGAGGTAGAGTTGTGATAAAATGGTTGGTTTTGATACGTGGAATTCATGTTGGAAGAAAAGAGGGTTTTTTCCTAAATATCAAATGTTGATCTTGTATAAGTAATGGAATTGATGTTGGAAACGTGAAATTGGATTGATATTGAAGAGGAAGGTGGAATTGGGTATGTATTGCCATTCACATCTTGGAATTTGGAAAGTTTATCTTTATGTAAATTAATTATCTGTTTAGAGATATCTATTTTGGGCTATCGGTGGAGAATAGCTATGATTGTTGTAAAAATTAGATGAGAATTAGGAGAATTGAAACTATTTTCTCATCCACTGCATTGAGCATTGTTTTATACTAACATAATTTAAAATGTTGTTGTTTTGAGAAAAATGGGTGAATACCTTGGTGAATCTGGGTAGGAGTGTAATTGTGGTATTAAGTTGGCATGTGTGTCCTTGGTGAAAGTCCATAAACCCGTGCGGTTAGGTGTCGAGCCTTCCGGTTAATACCGGTAAAAATGACAATTTGGTAGTGCTTATAGCCTGCTTGCCGACACATCCTAGAGATTCACAGTATTGCACTCATTGCCCTGTTTTCTATTGTAAAGGAAATGATATCATGATTTGAGATATATGATTGGTATTGCATGGTTTTGGAAAAAGAAATGAAAATGTTTTGGCACGAGCATTGCATATACATTCACCTTATATCTTTGCTAAGATTCATAAATTGTGTTGGATTATTTCTACTGGGCTTTGACTCACCCTATATAGGAAAAACCATTTTCAAGTGCTGATAATATACATCCGCCAAGGTAATAGCATAGGAGGACTTGGAAACAAGAGTTTCAATTTGTTGATTTTGTTGTATTTGTTTTGTACAAGCCTAGGGCTTTAACTGTATTGCATTTAATATCCATTTTGTTGCAACCAAGCATAGTCTTTAACATGTAACACATGCTATAGATTCAAGGTTAGGGCTTATGAATGTATAACTGCATGTGTTATCTTTTGTACTGTGAGACCATATGGAAAGGAAAGGACATTTTATTCAGAATTATATGATTATTTATTAATATTGTGGATGGTTTTATTGTAATTTTTCCGAGGAGTTACACAATTTGAGCCTACTTGCCAAACCTTTCATTCAATAAACCTCTAGTGATAATTGTCCACTATCTTTAGGAGCAAAAGAATGGAGGAATTGATAAGGAAGATGATAGAGAAGAGGAAAAAAATTCAAAAAAAAGAATAAAAAAAGAAAAAAGAGAAGTAAGATCATGAAAAGGAGTCCACATTGGTTCATATTGTTGACGAAAGAGAATGTAAAAAATATGAAATAATAATTTTGACTGTTCTCTTACACTAAAAAATGATATACTAATTCTTACTCATTTTCTTACCCCTCCCTAACCTTGTTTGACTAACCCAATTTTTGTGTTTTTATTTTGTGTGTTTATTTTTATTTCTATTCTTATTTTCGGTTGTGTTTTGAAAATAATAATAATAATAATAATAATAATAATAATAATAATAATAATAATAATAATAATAATAATAATAATAATAATAATAAATGGTTTTATTTTATTGGTATATGTTTATTTTTATTTTTTGTTTCATTTTACATTTAATACAATTTTAATTTTCACAAAATTTTACTTTTCATTCAACTGAATTTTATTTTACATAAAAAAAAATAGAAACACAAAAAAAAAAAAAAAAAAAAAAAAAAAAAAAAACAAACAAACAAACAAACAAATACAGCACAAATACAGAAAAATACAAAAAAAAAATGTTCTTTTTCTTGTTGTGTATAATTTTTTTTTCTATTTTTCTTTCTTTTAAAAAAAATATTAAATAAAAAATTATGGGCGATGATTGTATTGTTTCTTCTTCATTCTGTGCGTGAGGTGATTAAGTTTAGATGTAATTTTGTTGCCTTAGCATTATAATTTTGTCTTTGTTCGTTGCACTATTTCTTATTATAATACTCATTAATTTCGTACTCGGTCTTGATCACATGCATGTCACTACACAGAGATTACTTGACTGATTTTGGGCCACAGCCTTTGAAAATCTTGATGTCTAATGCAGAGACTATGACCCGTGTGAGTTTTTGACCTTATCATTATTTTTGGAGGGTTATTTAACATTTATTCTTAATTTTTCTTTGATAGCTCATTATGTCATTATTAAGTCTCATTATTCTTTCAAATTTAGTCAAAAAATATTGAAATCATCATTTTTTATGCCATTTTGTCCTTGCAACATATGGATCGTGCTATATTTTGAGAAATGATTTTAGGCCATATTTCTTTGTTTAAGCCTTATTAAAATAATAAAAAAAAATAAAAAAATTCTTGTTTCAATTATCTCTTGTACATTGCGCCTATACAGAAAAACTTTTAATTCATATAGCCATTTCCTCCACTGTCTCAAGAATGGATTTTATTTGTTATTTTGGGAGGAAGCTATCTTATGAGCAGAACAAAGATATTATAAAAATAAATAAATAAAATTTTATTAAATGACGATTGCAATTCTGAATATAGTATCCTTCCATTCATATGATTCCATTGTACAAAAGGTAACACATGCAGTTATACAAAATAAATGCAACAAAAAACAGAAGAAGAAGCTCTCGGCTCCAAGTCCTCCCAAGCTACGGCCTTGGCAGAGGCATATCATCAGCACCTGAAAATAGTTTTCCACATAGGGTGAGCCAAAACCCAGTAGAGATACTCTAACACAGTGTATGAATCTTAACAAGGTTATAAAGAGGATGCATATGCAATGCTCGTGTCAAAACGTTTTATACCTCTTTCCAAAACCTTGCAATGCCAGATTATATCACAATTCATGAAATCATTTCCTTTACAATAGAAAACAGAGCAGTGGATACAACGCTGAAAATCTCTAGGTACCTGTCTGCAAGTAGGCTATACAAGCACTATTAATTGTCATTTTTATCAGTACTAACCAGAAGGCTCGACACCTAACCACGCGGGTTTCTGAACTTGCACCAAGGACACACAAGCCAATAATAATACCACAACCACGCCCTTACCCAGATTCACTAAGGTATTCACCTTATTTTCTCAAAACAATATACATTTTCAACTTGTAAAGTATGCAACAATGCTCAATTCAAATAGATGAGAAATTAGTTTCAATTCTCCTAATTCTCGTGCAATTCTACAGCAATCATAGCTATCCTCCATCGATAACCCAAAACAGATATCTCTAAACAGATAGATAATTTCCAATAAAGATAAACTTTCCAAAATTTCAAGATTGGAGTGATAATACATATCCAACTCCACCATTATCATCATCATCATTCCAATTTTCACAAAATCCAACATCATTTCCATTTCCTCTTTACAAAATCAAATATTCACATTTTAGGGCAAATTCTCATTTTCTTTATAAACCAATTCCAAGGATAAAAACTCCACTATTTATCGCAACTCAATCACATTTACAAACCCACAACCATTTTCAAAACCAAAACCCTAGGTTTAGCCAAAAATTCTCAAACCACAATATTGTTTAGAAAAGAAAATAACCAAGTTAAAAACCATACAAAGTGTGGAGAAATCCCTAACTCAAAGCTAGAAGACAATGGAGAGAGTGGAGAAACTTTGATGTAGCCCAAAATCAACTTTACTTTGATCAAAAGGAACCTCTAGGCAAGCTTTACCCTTTTTCCCAAAGGACAATGATTGAGAAATCACTAGATCAAGGTGGATTTGAGGTTTAAAGATAGTTCCTAGAAAGAGAGAAGGAGATATGAGATTTTGAAGTGTTTAGAGAGAGAGAGAGAGAGAGAGAGAGAGAGAAAGAGAGAGAGGTGAAAAAGTGATCCAAAAAGTGGCTTTCTCGGACTGATATAAGCGCAAACCAATCGAGCACAGGAATGGTCGCTCGAGTGACTAGACATAACAAAGACACTACTCGAGTGCATGAATGGTTGGTCAAGTACACAATGCACCTCTCTAGTAGTTCAGACCTATAAAAGTTTGCCCGAGTGCAAGAAGTATCGCTCGAGCACAGATATCAATCTCTTAGTAGTTTTGCATATTGTAAAAGACTGCTTGAGCGAACAAGCAAAATTCTGGGCAAGGACTCATTTGAAAAATGAACTCCCAACCTGTTCCAGAGGAAACCACAAGGCTCACACAACCCAACTCAACAAGGAATAAGATAAACAAGAACATGGACAGCTATTAAGGATAAGGAAACCCAAATCCAAAACAATAAACAGGTTCGGATAAACAAGTCTGGTCTAAACTATAATCGTTATAGCTATGAATCACATGCAAAACAAAAAGGAGTTAAAGGGGTGGGTTAGTAAAACAGTGTTTCATATATGCTGACTTAGCTTAATTGATTTCTTAGACACCTGTTTTTCTACCCTTCACCCAATTTTGTAAATAATTCCCTTTAACCTAACATTACAACAAAGAATAAGGCCCTAATTGATCTTGGGATTGGCATAATTTTTCAGATGACAAAGTGGCATAATTTCATTATTTTTGGCTTTTCTATCATGAGACTATACTTACTTTTCTATACAGCATTTTTCATTGTCAAATGTGAGAAATTTTCGTTTTGATAAACATAACTTTCTTTTCTCACATATATATAGTAGTGAGCTAAGCTATTTCAGAGTGTTCCATTTGTTGAGAGCAAACTAGAAAGAATTGAGTCAAAGCATGCTTCAGATGGAAATTTTGGGGATGTGTTTCATTTTGAAATTGAGGACGTATCTATGTGAATTAAAAAAAATCATGCATACCGAGTTTAGAAATAAATGTTGTATTCCTAATTATTCCTAGTGCTTTGTACTCTAACTAATTATTTTACTAATGTAGGGAATTTACAATCTTCTAAACATCTAGCATTTAGATTGAAGAGATTCTCTGAGCTCAAATTTAAATATATAAATATATATTTGAAAAAAAAAAAGAGAATTTTTTTTTTTGTTTAAAAAAAAAGGAAAGGAAAAGAAGAGAAAATTGAATTTTGTGGGTACATTCACTGCAAACCCTTACGAGACTACAACTCGTCCACTAGGGATAACCTAAGGGTTCAAGGCTAGTTGTATATACTAAATGCAATCATGTTCCCTACGAAAATGGCATAGATGGATTTTCTTTTCTTTTCTTTTCTTTTTAATTTGTTTTGCTCGATGAGTAGCAAAATGTAAGTTCAGGGGTGCAATTGCAGCCTAAATGTTACATTTTTAGCCCCCTAAAATACATTTTATGAGTCCATTTATTGTTACTATTTTATAATTTTACATATTTTTGTGTGTTTTTATATATTTTGAGTGTTTGTACAAAAATTAATATAAATAATATATTTTAAATATTATTATATTAAAAAGGTTCACAGTATTTAACTGTGCACCTACACCACCCACGCTGCCTCTAACTGTTATATATATATATACTAGTGTATGCTCGTGCCTGAAGGCACGATGTAAATAAAAATAAGTGAACAAAAATGTGAAAACAAAAAAAAAAATGGGGGAAATAAAAAAAAAATAAAAATAAAAGGAGGAAGGTGGGATCATGGAATTATTCATGAGATCATAGGAGGGTGGGTGAGAAAAGAAAAAAGTAAGAGAGAAAAGCGGGAAAGTAGAAAATGTACACATTGAATACATCATAGCCATTATTTTGTAATTTGAAAAGATCTGAGCCGTCCAAATGTCCTAGTAGAAAATATGTTAAACATTCAAAAAACTTTATTACCAACTCTTGGAGTGTGATTTTCAATCTATTTGTAGATTGATTTTAAACTAAATAAATCCCAGTATATAGAAATTAGTAGTACTACCCAAAAAAATAAAGATAAAAATTAGTAGTGACAAATAAATATCAAATGGCTGCAAGTCAAAACTAATATATACAATTCAAAAGGCAAAAAAACATACGAATAGATAAATGAATAGATGCAAGGCCATAGCATTCATACAAGGATGGATATAGGTTTTGCCAACGGATTATGAGACAGGGTTTCCATGTCTTGTATTATTAGGACGTAAATATAAAAATAAAATATTACATGGAGGAGGAATTGACAATATCCTTGGTTTAAAAACTTTCTATCTTCACACAGTCAAAAGGTTTTCATTGGGATCAAATGGCAAAAATCAATCCTGAAGACAATATTTCATACATTTGATCCACTATTTAGGTTTCATTCTTCATGCCACCCAACTCAAAACCAACCATATAAACAACCCACACCCCCTAAAATAAAAATAAAAAACCCAAGGAATTGGAAGTGTAGCAATAAATTTGATTTTTTTTCCTGGTCAGGAGTTCCATATTGAGAAAAAATAAATTCCATCCAAGACAACAAAATTCATACCTTGAGCAGTTGGTGAACATGGCCAAGTAACTAATCAATAAGGTGTCATTGTATTCCTACAAACAACAGTGATGGAATCAAACATCTGATAGAGATGGTGCTAAGGCGGCTTAATCAGCAGTCCAGTCCAATATTATTAAATGATATACAATCAAATACTTTACAGTGAAAAAGGAAAGGGGAGAGGCCCAGGAAGTACCATCACAGGAAATCACAATTATTTGATTCTCACCCCGACCTCCTCTTCTTTCTGGTAGTTATTCTTGTGAATTCGTGGTAATAAAGGTACATTCTATTGATGGTATAAATGGCTAAGGTAAATTCTATTAAACTTTCCTAAAAAAATGAAGCACCCCTCCCCCCCCCCCTCTCCTCTCCAAAAGAATGAAAATTTAAATAAGAAAAGAAATTTGATAAGTTAGGGTTTTTCCCCCTAGTAAAGGCACTTACTATTCAAATTGCTAATTATTTGATTTTACATTCATAGAAAAATCCATATATTCCTTGTGTGCATGTTATCTAGCAAAATTGTGCCTAACAATGCTCTGCTTATTCATTTTAGAATATGGGAATTCTTGGAATTGTTTTGGCTAACTTTCAAATATTCTCTCTTTTTTTCTTTCAATATATATATATATATTTATATATTGTATATCAGAATGTTCCAAGAATAGAACAATGAAGAATGGTGGGGAGATGAAAGGATGAAAAAACCAACCAGTGGTAATGAGAAAAACACTCAATGGTGCTCTACAGGAAACTGGAAAAACTAACCGGTGTACAACAAAATAAAAACTACCAATGTACAGTAAAGGGTGTTCTGCACAACCAATTCAAAAACTAATGTAGTTCTTGGTGCTTAGATGGGTATTAGATTGAGATGAGTTGAGTTTAATTAACAACAATAGTTTATTTCAAGTTTGTTATGGTAATCAAAATTTGAACATGAACATTAACATTCTGCTGCAATGACACATATAAATAAATTGATATTCATGAGATTCCTTAATTTGGGTAAATTCTCAAAAAAAATCCAATTCTAATTTTAATAGGAGGATCACCCAAGGAGGATTACCCCAGTCAAGATAACCAGTGCACAACAAAATAAAAAACACTCAATGGTGTTCTACACTCAATGGTCACCACAACTAGTTCGATGCTTGGATGGGTTTAGATTTTGTTTAATTAATGAAATGTATTAGATTGAAATGAGTTGAGTTGAGTTTAATTAATAAAATTGTGGGTTTGGGGGAATGGAGTTCTAATAAACAATGTAAAATAAAATTGAAGCCCAATGTAAATGACCCACAAACAATGTAAAATAACATTGAAGCCTCTGGATTGTCAACACAAAGAACTGAAGAACTTACCTCTTTTTTGTAGCAAGGGAAATTCAAGTGAAATAAAAAATAAAATAAACACGGAAACAATTCTCAATCTTACTTGAACGATGGGTTTGAATTGCAGAAATGATGGATTTGAAGGGAGCTAAGCGAAGAGGGAGGGGTGCGAGCCAAGGGGGTGGGTGTTGATGAGTCGAGTTCGTTCTTCCTCTTCAATGGAAGCGATGAGCGGTTCAATGGCGGTGATGAGCAGAAAGATGGGTTTGAATTGCAGCAATGATGGGTTTGAAGGGAGCCGAACGAAGAGAGAGGGGTGCAAGTGTGAGTTCGAAGGGAGCCGAGGAGGGTGGGTGTCAATGAGCAGAGTTCGATCTTCCTCTTCAATGGCGGCATTGAGCAGAACTCAATCACTTTTATGAGAATGTGAGAGAGAACGTGTAAAGAGGGGCAGTCGTGTTTAGGCAGATGTGGAAGAGAGAGAGATGAGTGCTTGGGCGTGAATGAAAGCATCATCTGAACCATGGATGTTTATTAGAATTGATCTGAGCCTTTGAAATCAAATGTATCTTAGATACATTTTATACATTTTCAAAAACCCTACTGTCTTTTTGAATAGATATACGATCAATTAAATGCCCAAGATGACTACTAGAATGGAGCATATCCAGTTGACAGAGGGCTTGATCACAGTGAGGATCTCAAACCAAAAAATTAGCAGCTCAAAATTTAAAAAAAAAAATAGCAATTCAAACCCAAAACAGGTTCTAAAAAATTAGCAGTTTACCGCAAAAAATTAGTAGTTCAAACCAAGACCAGGTTCTAAAAAATTAACAGTTGACAGCCAATTAGCAAGCCAAAAAATTAGCAACCCAGAAACTGTTTGATTAGCAGTTCAAAATTTTATAAAATGGAATAAGGGACTATTTCGGAAGTTAACAATCGATTAAGGGTTTTTTCTGGGGTAAACCAGTGAAAAACAGGCAGGCTTCTCAACAGAACACAAAAACAGAATACAAAAATATACCAAACATAATGTATTGCAAATAGATAGATGAGAGTTTTGAGAGCTGAAAATATAGTTTTGGATTTAGGGGATGTTTTGAATCTTGGCCTTCTTAGAATTTGAACCCAACAGATTCTAAGTTTCATTAGCAATCAAATAATTTTCCTTTACAAAAAATCTAACTTTGAATACAAAAATTTAAAAAAAACAAAAACAAAGCATGGAAATGGTTTAAAAAAAAAAAAAAAAAAACCCAATGGAACAAACACCCAATGATTAGGTGTTCAAAAAAATCTTAGAATCTTAACCCAACAGATTTAGAATCTGAACCTAGATGCAGAGATACAAACTCATTTATAATGTGTACAATATAAGTTTATTGAATAGAGATTAGAAAATTAATCAGGGAAAAACGAATTGCATATCAATTTCTTTTCCCAAGCAAATCACTATAATGAACCAAAATTAAACTTTGAAAAAATTCTTAGAATACAGCCCGACAGAAAATCAAAGTTTGAATACAATTTTTTTTTTTAAATGAAAAAAATGGCATAGGCAAACAACCCTAAAATAACCTGTTCGCAGCTCGATAGAGAGAATTGTGTAGCAAGAGGAGGGGAACATAAAGAGAATGGGAGCAAGCATCTTACCTTGCGAGTCAAGAGTGGAGAGTAGACTTTGAAAAAATTCTTAGAATATAGCTCAATAGAGACAAAAGGGGAACATATTTGATTGCTAATGAACAAAAAATCTAACTTTGAGTGCGACACAAAACAGCCCGACAGAGACAAAACGGGGTTTTTTCGTTTTGTTGAAGAAGAAGAAGAACCAAGAGTGAGAGAGATAGAGAGGGAAAGTGAGGGGATGTAGACGTGGAAAGAAGAACAGAGAGTGAGAGTGAGAGAGAGATACAGAGAGAAAGTGGGGGGTTCAGACATAGGAATGGGGGAGACGTGGGTAGGTGGGACTCTTTACAGTGTGAAATAGTTGGGCGGGAACTAACATTCATCTTAGCTGTTCATCAAAATACATAAATGAATCATAACCGTTAAAATGTCCTAGTAGGACAAATGTGTCTAAGATAAATTCAAAAACCCTCTTCCCTTATTATATAGATATGTATATATATATATAAGTTTATATTTAATTTTTCTATTATTTATTTTTTGTTTAGTTTTGTTGATTTGCAGGTCATGCTTTGCCTATAAAAGGCAAAGCAATTCAAGGAATTGAGGGGAGCTCAAGCTTTAGCTAAAAAAAAAAAAAAAAGTGGGAAGGTTTAGAGTGTTTATATTTTACAGTGATTGTAATATTTGTATGTGGAACTAATTTCCATATCTTAGGGTTAAGATGAAACTCTGATCATGTCATTGGAGTAGTTTGTATTTAGTTTTGTAGAACTTTAATTGATTTTGGTACTATTGTATAACTTAGATTTTTGTGCAAATAATGTTTTATCAAATTATGTGTTCACTGGTCATGAATATACATGTTATACAATTGTTTTCACCGCTTGTGTATTGAAATTGTTAGATGAGTCATACCTAGTAAGACAGGTCATAAATTGACAATAGTTTAGTTTAGATTAGTAGTGACAGTCCATGCTAAGCGTAGATGATTCGTGACTTTCTGATTTTAAAACACAATTTTTTTTTTTTTTTAAAGTGATGTGTCCCGACCAAGACACATCGTATGTCTCGTCCCAAAATAATAAAAATAGCCCATCACATAATACTCCTTACAACTGATCAATAACATCATAACTTATATTTCATTTATAATCGTTGATCATGCAAAAGATGACATATGCATGTATACGTTCACAAATTCTAAATCCTAAATCTATAGCATATGACATGGTCACGTGAATTAAAATAAAAGTAAAAATCAAGTAATTGTATGCCCTAAATGGCTACATATTTTCAAGTCAATGCTTAGATACATCAAAATGAGTTCAACTCAATACAATTAAAGCCCAATGCTTATACAAAAATATTTACATCCACTAAAAAAAAAAAAAAAAACTCTTGGCTCCAAGTCCTCCCAAGCTATGTCCTTGGTGGAGACATATTATTAACACCTGGAAGTTGTTTACTACATAGAGTGAGCCAAAGCCCAGTAGAGATACTTTAACGCAATATATGAATCTTAACAAAGTCATAAGGTGAATGCACATGCATGCCATTTGTCAAACATTTCACATTTCCATCTCAACACAATGCAATGCCAGATTATATATCAATTCATGAAAATAATCCCTTTTATAATAGAAAACAAGGCAGTCGATACAAAACACTGGGATCTCTAGGTACGTATTTGCTAGTAAGCTATACAAGCACTACTAAAACCATTTTAGTGGTACTAATCGGAAAGATCAACACCTAACTGCCAGATTTCTGGACTTTCACCAAGGGCACATAGGCTAATCAGACGCCCCGAGCATCCCGGAAGGGAGGCGAGTCCCCGGCGTTACGTTCGATATTGGGTCACTACAGTTCGAAGGAGTCAAATGTCACGGTTCTTAATCTTGAACCGAAGAGTCCAAATCCGGCAAATCGTTTTTGAAAACAGATTTTTTGAAAGAAGTGCCAAACATGGATCGCCGCCAGAATGAGTCGCCACCTAAATATTTTAAAATGGGAAATTTAGGAAACCACGACTCGGTGCCATAGGCCACGTGTCCGCTATCACCAAAGTTGCCTCGGCTCGAACTTGGGTACGATTGGGGAAGGTCACTGAGCACACTTCGCCCGTCAAAGACCGCCTCTACTAACCATGATATCTGCTTTTTTGAAAACATTGCAAGTTCTTATTCGGTTATTAGCCTAGGTTCGTGTGATGCGACAGCATACAAGTATAGACTGAATCGCCTGAATTGGAACAAAACGTTTCATGCTTGTTTGTTTGAAAATGGTTTGATGGTGCTACCCGCAGGTAGGCTAAGACGTGGATTTGCCACCCTCGAGTGGGCTTAGAAAAACGTGATTTTGCCACTATCTAGTGGGCTTAAAACAAACATTTGATGAATTGTCCCAATTCAGATAACTCAACCTCCACCCACAGGCATTCAAGGCAGTTATATCACGTAAGCACATAGCCTCATGGTAAGCATGCTATTCATGGCAGTCACTCACACGCATGCAAGGATGCTAAAGCATAAAACTCACCGAGTACTCCAAGCCAAAACAGAAACTCATTAGAAATCATGCATGATCCTAAGTATACAGCAATGCCTAATGCAACACATGCAAAAATGCAACTATAGCAGGCTCGGCTGTCCTAAACATGGCATGTGAAATGCTACAGCTATCAAGTATTCAATTTGGAATTGAAATACAAATGCAGTTTGTATGATGCGCCGAGCCCGGTGCGTGCAAAACAGATGAATGATGCAAACATGTTGTCATACTGTATGCTAATTGAAATATGCCCTATATCTAACGATCGTAAGCAGGTAAATAAAAGGGAAGAAAGACGTGGGGTTGGAAGACATACATTACACTCACCCACACTTATTACAATTATGCCCTCGCGCAGAGGGTCCGAATAAATAATAATACAGTCCCAAATAAAAGAATAATACAGTCCGAAATAATAAATATACAAATTCCTAATGAATTAACAAATGAACTAAGAAAGCTTTAAACTGGCATGCAAGCCAGGGACTGCCTTGACTCCGCTCTGGATAATGAAATGATGCATGTTAGGCTGCCTTGCGCCGAAATCCACTGGGATGCCCCAATTAGCCTCTGTTTGCTATGTTTCTCGAAATGCGTGCCAAACTCCGGAAAGTTGCTGATTCTTCATTTTTGCTGCAACAGAGAGTAGGAAATGGGCATAGCAATGTATTTCACAAATATATGCATGCCTCGATCCTCGTGCCACCAATCACGCATCTCGATGCATGATGGCCGAGGAGTCGGATTGCACAACTCAATATGGGGTGAATGCAGATGAATGCTACAACAAAACCTAACTCCATCATGGGTAATCCGGAGTGTCGGTGACTTGGGAATTGAGACGCGTTCCGTAACTCGGAGTACGAAACGTGCCTCGTTTCCCGTGCCCGGGCTAACTCCTATCCCGAACACGATGCAATATGTATGATACGCATGAAATGCAACTAAAATGCAATCCTAACATACGCAATGCTATGAAAATGAGATGTCTCGAAATGCGTGCACGCGGGCACGCAAACCGAGGCGATGAGCCTAAGGCATAAAATGGCATATGCAATGCAAAAAGGCATGAATGCGATCTAATATATAATTTAGCATGCATAATGCTATGAAAATGAGATGCCTCGAAATGCGTGCACACAGGCACGCAGACCGAGGAAATGACACACGCAATGTAATGAGACTAAAATGGCATGACAATGCAAAATGGGCTTATACCAACATGAGAGAGTCTCAGCCACACTCACATAGGAGGCCAATAGATGAAAATGAAGTGCCTCGAAATGCGTGCACATGGGCACGCAAACCGAGGCGATGGCATACGGAATGCAGTGAGACTAAAATGACATAAACAATGCAAAATAGACTTACACTAACATGAGAGAGCCTCAGCCACACTCACATAAAAACAAAGTGCCTCGAAATGCGTGCACACTGGCACGCAAACTGAGGCGATGGCATAAAGGCATGAAACGGCCTGAAATATGATATATAATGAGCCTAAAATGAAATGTCTCGAAATACGTGCCCACGGGCACGCAAACCGAGGCGATGGCATACACGATGTGATGAGACTAAAATGAGATGTCTCGAAATGCGCGCACACGGGCACGCAAACCGAGAAAATGGCATACGGAATGCAGTGATGCTAAAATGAGATATGCGATGCAATAAGGGCTTACACCAACATGAGAGAGCCTCAGCCACACTCATATAAGAGGCCAGGAAAGGGTGAAAAGTGAAGTGCCTCGAAATGCGTGCACACGGGCACGCAAACCGAGGCAATAGCATTCGGAATGCAATGATGCTAAAATGACATACAGAATGCAAAATGGACTTACACTAACATGAGAGAGCCTCAGCCACACCTATGCAAGAAGCCGATAGATGAAAATGAAGTGTCTCGAAATGCGTGCACACGGGCACGCAAACTGAGGCAATGGCCCTAAGGCATGAAATGGCATGCGAATGCAATGATGGGCTTATACCAACATGAGAGAGCCTCAGCCACACTCACATAGGACGCCGGAGGATGAAAAATGAGATGCCTCGAAATGCGTGCCCATGGGCACGCAAACCGAGGCAATGACCCTAAGGCATGAAATGGCATACGAAATGAGACGTGGCATATGGCATATGGAAAATGCAAATTTCAGCAGCCAAAATGATGCAAAAACAGCCCCCGAATTATAGCAAAATTACACCCAATGCCCGAAATGCTATGTTGAGTACCCGAAATGACTTGCAGCTATGCCAAACATGCACAATATGGACATGAAGTGTAAAGACAGATACTAGGCAGCCCCTAAAATAGCATTTTTCCAGTAAAAAGTATGGCCAAACAACAATAACAAGTATGGCAAAAATAGCGTGCAAAAATGGGGGAAAAGAGGGGAACAGTGAAGCAAGTGATATATACAATGCTCAAACTGAAAAATACAGTTCTACAACATTTAAGAGGGCCCAAAAATATGCACATTTACAGTAGATGACAACCCTCAAATCAGTATGCAAACTTGCTAAAATTGTCATGCAAGAAAGAAGCCAACGATGGCTAAAACATGAAGTGTGCCTTACATTCATTAAAAAGCTTTGGACCCTTAACAAAACATGACAAGAAGGCCAAAATATGGACATGTTCAGTACTGATGGTGGCCGAAAACAGAAGCTAGATAGGCCTAAAAAAGCATGCAAAATGGGGGTCAAAGAGAGATATAATGGCAAGTACAACATGGAGACCCCAAACTAGGTTGATCCCTTCTAAAATATTGTAGAGGGACACAAAATAAGCTTACTCACAGTTCATGACATGCTCCAAAACAAATTACATGTAGGCCAAATAAATCATGCAAACTTACGGTAAATATGAGAGATTACGAAGCAAGTGCATGATAGAGAGGCCAAACAGGGTTGATCCCTTCTTCAATGTTTAATAGGGGCTCAAAATAGGCCCACTCACAGTTTATATTATGCTCGGAAACAGATCACTCATGGGCTAGAAATAGCATGCAAAATATGGACCAAAAGAGGGCTATAAAGAGAGGTCATGCATGGAAGGACCAAAAAAGGTTGAGCCCTTATAAAATGTTGTAGAGGAGCTCAAAATAAACACAATATCAGTTCATGAGATGCTCCAAATCAGATCACACATAGGCCAAATATTCAATGCAAAATAATGGCATATAAGAGGATATTGAAACAAGTGTAAGATGGAGGGCTCAAAAAGGGTTGAGCCCTCAAACAAAAATCAAGAATAGCTCAAAAGAGGACCACTTTCAGTATTGGTCGGAGCTCAAAACAGTGAGCAAGTAGGGTTAAGAAAAGAGACAAGAAAATGGTGTAAAAGAGAGGGATTGAGACTTACCCTTGAAGACCTTTCTTTCCTTGCTTCTTGACTTGAGAAATGTTGCTTCTAAGCCTCTAAGAACCTCTTCTTGTTGCTGGAAATGGAGTGGTGATGGTAGTGCTTGATGATGATGAACAAAAGGCACCAAAACTTGAAGATTTTAGAGAAATGGAGATAGAGGAGTGTATGTATGCTTGAGAGCAAAATTTTCTAACCATTGGGACAAGTTCTTGGCTGCCTTATATGGACAAAAGGAGGGGTGTAAAGGTGGAGGGAAATGCACCTAAGCTTTTCCCTCCAAAATATCCCCCGGATGCAGATCTTTTCTAGGGGAAAATATACACAAATTGTGTAGCATGTGTTTCAAGAAGCATGGTCGCCAGCACTTTCATTGGAGGTGGCGGCCAACACCCTAGCCGGCCGGCTAGGGGGAGAAAAGGGAAATGAGGAATGCTGGCCGAGCTCTATACATTGGTGTCATCCCAAGTCTCCTCTTCCAGGCCACGTGGGTTGGAATTTGGCAACTCTGAACCAGGAGAAACAACAATCCAACCCTAGGAGAGGCTCAAAAATGAAAAGAAGAATTACTGGCCGAGCACCATTTTTTAGGGTCCTCCCATGTGTGTACAACACAAATATGTGGTTTCGGCTCGAAGAAAATGGCCCTAGGGTGTTCAACATTAGCCGGGAAGTGAGAAAAAGGGCCCCGGGGGGCGCCGAAAGAGCATAACTGGTTGCTGAGACAATTGCTAGGATCCCACCCCCCAGTGATCTTCCTGGTGATAAAACAGAGGTACCTGCCAAAAATGAACAAAAATCGATGCAAAACGAATGCTCAAGGGCCAAAACACGCAGTTCGGGGTCCCGAAAACCGGCCGTTAAGTACCGAAAGTGCCATTTGGCTATGAAGTGGGTATCTAAGACCCCAGTGTCCCTCGAGAGGGAGTAAATGAGATGCATGCCAAAAACTGGAGGAATCGGAGATGGTTAGACGGTCCCGAACCGAGGCACACGGCCTGACGGCTCCGAAAACCGGGAACCGAGCTCCGAAATGGGCAAAATGGCCTACGGCCGCGAAATGTAGCCCACGGCCACTGAGAGATGGTCTACGGAACCTCTCCCTCCCCTCAGGAACGAAAACAGAGAAAACCGAGCCTGGTTCGCAAACCGAGACAAGGCCTGAAGAAAGAGTTCGGTCTGAGGCGGCCATGTCACGCGGCTCTAAGACTTCTGAACGAGCACAATATGCAACATCACCGAGCGCTCAATCGGTGACGTCTGAGTCTTAAGGTCGGTCAAAAATGGGGTGTCTACAGTTGCCCCTCTTTGACAGAACTCGGAAGTCAAAAAGTGACGGAAGTGAATATCAAAGCTTAGAGACGACCCATTTTTGACAAGGCCGAAGACTTAGACAATCATACAAGATGAATAGAGATATGTGCCCGCAGGCAGGGGGGCAAAATGCAAATGATATACACAGAGCCAAATGATCATGCAAATGCAGCAGGCTATAATGAGGCAAGTATTCGCAAATAGATGCAACAGTTTTAAGCAAGAATGCAAAGCAACAACTACATTTCATGCAGTTAGGAATGCGGAGAACCGTTCAATTCTCATCGCGTCTCACACGGAGAAGATACGATACCTGCGCGATTCGTCTGGTCGCACCAGCCTCAAATGAACCGTACATACAATATCGTGCCTGCAAAAGAGAGAAATTCAACAAGAACAATATGCTAACAACATATATTCAATGCGATTCCTGTGGTTCTGAAAGTTTGACACACGCAGTGTCGGCAAATGAATGCATTGCAATACGAGAAAGGAATGTGCGTGACAACGCACGCTCAAGCATAGAGGTATGGTACAACAAGAAACCATGCATGGTAATGCGAAATGCTCATAAGAATGCAAGTTATACACAAAATAATGCAAAACGAGCGTAAATCAGGGCGCCCGTTTGTTGCAAAACAACGAGCTGGGAAGCGCGCATTTTGGCGAAGGCAACTTGATCGCGGCCTCTGATTCACCCCCCGGAGAGGTTACAACATGTTTGAAAAGGATACACCTTGATTTTGATGAGTGATGATGAGAGACGTGTCAGAAATTGGTACCGAAGTTCCCATGAGCGATTTCTGGCCGAAAGTGCACCTTTCTTGAACTTTTTCAGGTCCCGGGAACTCCGATCTTCCTCAAAATTTGCAGAGAGCTAGAGGGGGGTGTGGGGACCACCACCGGCCAGGTGGTTGCTCTTGGGGAGGCCACCGGCCAGGGACAAAAAAATAAATGGCCGGCCAGAAAAAGGTGGTTCAGGCCACACCGCCCAAAGCAGGGCATTTTGGTCATTTTCCCATTTCTATATATTCCTTGCCCATTCAATCCAAATCACTCCCAAAGTTGTGAAAACTCCTTCCCTTGCTCCCTAGACCATTTTTCTTCAGATCTGCATTTTATACGCTTTTCTATTTCCACGCAAGTTGTTTCCGCGAAATCTTTCAGTTTTAAGCACTTTGAGCCGGCTAAATTTTGATTTCGGGGCTTCTTTTCTCATTTTCACCACTTGAGGTAAGTTTCTCTCAATATTTGGAAGATTTTCTCGGGGGTTGACTTTTGTTGACTTTTTCATTTCCCGGGAGTTGACTTTTGTTGACTTTTTCCAATTTTGGCTCATCTTGCTCATTTTTGCTCCTTTTTGCAGATTTCTCGAAATGGCGGGCGATTACTCTCATGGCGGAGGTCCTCCAGGCGCCGGGGATGATTTTGATTTCATGACATTGCCCCCGAGAGTCCGTCCTTTCATTCTGGGAAGATACGCCCCATCCAAGACATACGCTTCACGCCGTTGCTCGCTTTCACCGGGTTCAACGACCGCACACTGGGATTTGCATGAGAGCCGGAGTAGCACCTCTCTTATGATGCACGAGAGGTATTTTACTTTATTTTCTGCATTTTCGTGCATTTTGTAGCCTTGCCATGCCTGAACAAACAGTTTTAGTTTATGACATAGTATTTTGCCTACATCCTGAACGTGTTAGTTAAACACTTGAATTGCTGAACACACGGCTCACTGACTGATTGATTGTGAACGCATGGTACACATTAGTTAAGAATTGAACACACGGCTCAAACACTGATTCGTCGAACACACAGCCCGAATTTGAAAGTGAACACACAGCACACACTGACTAAGAGTAGAACACGCAGCCTAAACTCGATTTCGAACACACAGCCTGTTGATGGCGAACATGCACCATCGATTGAGAGTAGAGAGTAGAACGCACAGTCCCAAACTCCGATATTCTGAACACGCAGCCCAGATTTGAAGTGAACACACAGCCCACTGATTGAGAATTGAACACACAGCCCAAAACACAGATTTACTGAACACGCAACCCAGATTCGAAGTGAACACACAGCCCACTGATTAGGATTTGAACACGCAGCCCAAAACACAAATTTATCAACACGCACTCAGATGAAGTGAACACACGTTTAATCGATTAGGATTTGAACACGACCCAAAACACAAATTTCATCGAACACGCACCAGATTTGAAGTGAACACACGTTTAATCGATTAGGAATTTGAACACGCAAATTTCAAAAACACAAATTCTATCGAGCACGCAATTCAGATTTGAAGTGAACACACAGCCCACTGATTGAGAATTTGAACACGCAGCCCAAAACACAAATTTACTGAACACGCAGCCCAGATTTGAAGTGAACACACAGCCCACTGATTAGGATTTGAACACGCAGCCCAAAACACAAATTTACTGAACACGCAGCCCAGATTTGAAGTGAACACATGTTTAATCGATTAGGAATTTGAACACGCAGCCCAAAAACACAAATTCTATCAACACGTAGCCCAGATTTGAAGTGAACACACAGCCCACTGATTAGGATTTGAACACGCAGCCCAAAACACAAATTTACTGAACACGCAGCCCAGATTTGAAGTGAACACACAGCCCACTGATTAGGATTTGAACACGCAGCCCAAAACACAAATTTACTGAACACGCAGCCCAGATTTGAAGTGAACACGCAGCCCATTGATTGAGATTTCATTTGCACAAAGCTATTTCATTTCATTTGCACATAGCTATTTCATTTCATTTGCACACAGCTATTTCATTTCATTCGGCTTGCATTTTATTGTGTACTAAGCACATGTATTCATTCTGAATGCAGGTTGACTCTCGCACTGTACGAGGATACGGCTCTACTGCCATGAGGATCGGTACGCCGAGCCTGAGGCTGCCCGGATCTGTCGATCTAGCAGGGTTCGGAGCATTTTGCGTGGGATTATCATGTTGTCCTGCCAGCAGGACTTTGTTAGCTGCTTTGGTAGAGAGATGGTGGGACACCACTAATTCCTTCCACTTTTTTACCACTGGGGACATGACCATGACTCCGCTGGACTTCGCCATACTCACCGGCCTAGACATAGGCGGTTGGCCCATACCTTATGACGAGGATATGGGAGAGTGGGAGGCCGCTTGGACACATCTATTGGGGGCTCGCCCACCTGTAGACAGAGCTTCCGGGAGAGTCCGGTACACCTGGTTCTCTTCCCATTTTAGGAGGCCGGCGATGGAGCCTGAGTCTCCCGAGGAGGTTGATCAGTATGCCCGTGGCTTCCTCATGTTCCTCTTTGGCACCACTCTGTTTGCCGATAGGAGGAACACTGTTGGGTTGTATCTTTTGAGCGCTTTGGTGGACCTATCACAGGTGAGTCGATATGACTGGGGTGGCGCTGGCCTGGCTACCCTCTATTGCTACATGGGTGCAGCCTCTCGCGGGCGGGGAGACTTACTTGGCGGCTATTGGAGAGCCTGGGAGGTACGTTCTGTCCTCTTGATTTACATTTCTGCTCCCCATTACTTGTTCATTGCACACACGGCGCATTTTGCACTCTGTATTCTGCTTTTAGCACTTTGTATTCACATTCTGCACTGTTTCTCTCAGTTATGGGTATATGTATACGTTCCCACATTAGCTCCGGAGATGGAGGTGGCTGGAGTCCTCATGACTCCGTTTTCGCTGGTATTCGAAGGCGAGCACCGACCGAGAGCTCGAGAGACTCTCTTCTACTTGCATAAAGATTTTGATAATCGCGGCGACAGAGGTATTTCAGAACTCTCAGTTCCCTTCATTTTCATCTTTGATGTGCCTTGTATATTCCTGATTTCTGATCGATTTATGCACTGGTTATCCGCAGATCACTTGGCAGCCCTGGGCGGTTTTTGGTGACGGTCTCCGACATTCGTATCCTGGAGGATCGAGTAATTCCCAGTATAGGTTCCTCGCCAAGGACCGTTGGTAGGGCATGGTTCTGGGGAACGCTTCGCCGTGTGGGGGTACGATTCTCAGGACCCTCCTGCTGTACCTCCAGCCACTATGCGGACTGCCGATAGACTCTCTGCCCAGGAGGTCATTAGTGCTATGCAGGGCACCAATGCTTTGTTATACCTCATGGAGGGGGACTACGCCACCTACCGTCGTATATATCTGATGCCCCCCTTGACGGGAGTGCGTGCTCCGCCACGGAGGCCTACTGATGTACCATCTTCGAGTCGTGCCGGTGCCACGGATATCCCTTCCTCTAGCAGGGCTAGTGCATCTAGGGGTAGAGGTAGTTCGATTCCTCCGATCCCTCCGTCTCTTTATCAGCATCCTGGGTGGCCAGACATGCCGACCGAGTTGGCGAGTTGGCGGTTCGGGACTCCTTACCAGGTCCCGCTAGAACCTCCTCTTCCTGACCACAGATATGTTCGGGAGCCTGATTCACCCCCGGTATGTTTTACAGCTTTGATTTGTCAATCAGTTTACTTGGACATTCATTCCCTCACTGATAGTTTTGCATTTGTATTTGCAGCCTCCGGTTGAGTACACAGAAGAGTTCCTTGGGATGCTGGCCACATTCGAGGGCATGATCCTACGGAGGGAGGCACAGATGGCCATCATGGGTGTGCAGGTATTATCTATCTTCCTTGTATTTAGCATATTCCTAATGACACGCTAGTGTAGAACATCTTGCTGTATTGATAGGCCGTGTAGAGCACATCTGACACACACCCCACTCGCATACTGTACTTGCATCTGCTTTTCATATTTGAACTGATGTATTGAACTTTTCATTTTCAGATGCCTCCCGTGTATGCTTCGCCGCAGGCTGGGCCACCCGGGCCTTCTCGGAGAGGTCGAGGTACTGGACCTGTTCGAGGTACTGGGCCATCTGGGCCTTTTCGAGGAGCTGGGCCATCCAGGCCTTCTCAGGGAGCTGGGCCATCTAGGCCTTCTCGAGGAGCTCGAGGAGCAGGGTCGTCTCGCAGACGCAGGGCACCCATTATTGAGGAGGAGGAGGAGGAGGAGGAGGTCGCAGACCGTGAGTCAGAGACGTCCGCTGGGGAGGGAGGCTCTGGTCTTGGTTCCGGGAGTGGAGACGAGGCTGAGGGGGATCCGGAGGATGATAGCTCTGACCCGGATGGTGATGATGGTGTAGAGGTTATCCCGCAGAAGAGGATGAGAGGGCCTCCTCATTCCCGCTCCCGAGGATGTTGATGTTATTTCCTGCTTTATTTTACTTTTTACTAGTAGTTTGTAGCACTTTGCATATTGTTAGGCAGTTTTATTTTCTGTAAAACTTGTACCTTTATTTTGTCAGAAACATGATGGAATGAAACACTTTTTGAAAAGATGTTTGTATTTGAAATTCTTAGCATCGCATCGCATCATTTTGCACAAAATGGAATTGAATGAAAATGTGCCTTGTGTATTTACCGGGTCAGGTAATGAACCGACGCAACAAATCAAAACTCGGCTCACTAAGAAATAACAGAATCTTAGCAAGTTTACAACTCGATAAGCAAAGTACAACAATGTTAACGACTCGATAACAAAACTCAACAAAAACGCGTAAACAAAAAGAGTAACAACTCAAAACACAAAATGCGACAGCTCGACAAAACTTACAACTCGATAAACAAAGCAACAACTCGATAAGCAAAAATACAACTAAGCATACTTCGGACGGACGATCTGGACGATGGAATGTATCCAAAACTGAGAGAAACGGAGGTCTTCGACATCCCCGGTGCATAGAAATGCCTCAAACTTCCTTCCGGAGGGCAAAACAGGGCCAATGCGTGGCCGAACGCATTTTGTATCTGGAAACTAGAGGGTGGCCAGCCTACTAGGATAGGTGGCCGGCCGGCCACTTCCCCCGCAACCCCCAGAATTTTGACACTTGTCCTTTGAATAGTGTTTTACCTCCCTATAAAAGCCCCAGCCTTGGAACTTATTCATTTCATCACCGTTTCTCACAAAAAATGGAGGCGTTTCTCGCAGAAAATCTCACCTCTTGGATTTCTTCTCTAGATGGCTCAGAAAAGTTAAACTTCCGGGGTTTCGGCTTGAATGCACTATTTACGTTGAGGCGGACTCCACTGCACCTTTCTTTCCTCCATGCCGCGGCAAGGTTTTGGAACCTGGTGACGCATGTCTTCAGCTTCGGAGGGCAAGAGGTATGTCATACTTTTGAAGATTTTCAAGCTTTGATGGAGTCTGAACGCTCAGAAGAGATCTTGCCTCAGTCTCGTTTTGGCCATGCCCAAGCTTTAGGGCGGATGTGCGGTGTCAACGTGCATGATGCTCGATCTCTGATTGATAATGGGATGTTGGATATTATGAGCCTGATTTACCGATTCTCTGATGCTGGTGACCGCAGCGACCATCATTGGCAAGGTTTCCGACAACATGCGCTCTGTTTGTGCGTGTTATCACATTTTCTGTTTGTCTCGGGCTCCGGAGGGGCTAGCATCCATTTGATTGAAGTCGCTCAAGGCTTGAGGGAAGGAAAGAGCTGTATCGCCATGACATTGGCTGAGACACTGCTAGGTTTGGATGCCTTCTACCGCCAAGAGACAACCAGGTTTGCAGGGAGTCCACTACTGCTGCAGGTAATGTTTCCCACCCAAGCTCGCATATGTATTTGCTCACATCACTCGGCCCTCGGGCTCGATTTTTTCTCACAAAACCCTAATCTTACTTTTCTCTCATCGTACATCTCTATATTCTTTAATCTCTCATTTTTCATCCCTCCCCAGATATGGTTGATGGATAAATTGCAAGTTGTGGATTCTTGCCCTGCTTACTCAGCCCGTGGTTACTTCTTTCGACAATGCCTGGTCGACGCCCTTGATGAGGAATGGTGGTTTGAATGGATGTGCAATTTGTCGGCTGAACGCATTGCTTGGCGCTGTCCTTGGCTTAACCTTCCGGCGATGAGCTATAGCATGTTTCAGGATATTGGGATCCGGTTGGTCGGCTTGACTCACTGCGTATTTTATTTCCCATTTCGCATTCTGCGTCAGTTTGGCCATGATCAGACTTGCCCTCCGGAGGGGATTGAGTATCCAGCCACTTTCCCGGTTCGAGGTGCACACCTTGCCCGACATACTTCGGCCTGGAGGGCTAGAGAGCTGCTGTCCCCCGCCCCTATTTTTAGTTGCACTTTATCTGACGAGTGCTGGGATTGGCTCAATGAAGAAGCACAGGTTGGGCCTAGGTTGGCATCAGAGGCTTCAACTAGTTCTGGCAGGGGGCGCAGGGACACCTGACTTGACTATGCCCCAGATTTATTGCTTTATTAGTCTTTTCAAGTTTTCGTTACGAATGTAATAAAAAGCAACTTCAATTGTATGCAAGAGTAAGAGAATTCTGTTTTGAAATCAAAGAAATTGAAGGTTGTGGTACTGAAAATTCTCCGTTTTTGGTCCAAGAATGGTCTTAGTTGTGAAAAGATTAATTTGAACAAAGTCAACTTTTATTAAAACTTTTTCAAAACTATTTTCGATATGGATCAGAACTCGACACGCCTGAGATCTGTCACTGAGATGCACAACCCCGGATTCCAGCAACTGGAAAGTTGCCCCTAGTCTGAAAAAGTGCCTCGGCAATGTGTGGCAACGGAAAGTTGCCCCTAGTCTGGATGGTGCCGTAACACTTCATTGCAACGGAAAGTTGCCCCTAGTCTGAATAACACTGTACCGGAGATCACGATAAATGATGATGAATAGAGATGACTGAGATGATCAATATGGACAAAGTTGATCGGGGAAAAGATTGTGGCTGAACTTCAGGATGAAGTTGCCTACGTATCCCAAAGATGGGAATCAAGCCTTACGTAGTTCAGGCTCGGGTTCGCTCGGGTATTTTTACTCTCCTTTTGCGCTCTAACTTTTGCCAAGGCCGCCCTTTGCGGGTTTTCAACCTTGCGAGCTCAGTTTTTATAATTTTAAATTTTCTATGCTCTGAATTTTGCCTAGGTCGCCCTTTCGGGTTTTCGGCCTAGCGAGCCTCTCAGGGATAATATTTCTTCAACTTGTCCATGTTGATCGGTTGGGAAAACTCCAAGCCATCTAGATCCATTAGAATCACAGCTCCACCTGACCAGATTGACTTGATAATGTAGGGACCAGTCCAATTGGGTCTGAACTTGACCCTTGGGTCGTGGATGGGAGCTCGGTTGTCTTTGAGTACCAAATCTCCTTCTTTCAAATTCCTGGACTTAACCTTCTTGTTAAAAGCCCGGGTGATTCTGCGTTGATAACCTTGGATGTGGTACAGTGCTTTCAGCCTTCTTTCATCGAAAAGCATGAGTTCCTCAAATCTGTTTTGCTGCCAATCCGCTTCGGCTATCTGGCACTCGGCCAATACTCGTAATGAGGGGACCTCAATCTCAATAGGCATAACGGCTTCCATCCCATAAACCAATGAGTACGGAGTCGCCCCGGTAGAAATTCTGATCGAAGTCTTGTAGCCCCACAGAGCGAACGGCAGCTTATCTGGCCAGTCCCGGTAGGTTTCCACCATCTTCTGTAGTATGCGCTTGATATTCTTATTGGCGGCTTCAACTGCTCCGTTGGTTTGCGGCCGGTAAGTAGATGACTTATGAAAAGCCACATTGTATTTCTCCAACAAATCAATCACTTCCTTTTTGAAGTGGGAACCATTGTCTGAAACGATTTCATTTGGGACCCCGTAGCGACAGATAATGTTGTTTCTGATAAATTTTGCTACATGCGAAGCCTTCAACACTGCGTAAGATTGGGCCTCAACCCACTTTGTGAAATAATCTATCGCTACCAAAATGAACTCATGCCCATTCGACCCCTTTGGCGTAACAGCTCCGATTACATCAATTCCCCAGACAGAAAATGGCCATGGGGAAGTCATGTTGTACAGCTTTGACGGCGGGATGTTCATGCGATTTGCATGAATTTGACACTTGTGACATCGCCGGACGAAGCCAATACAATCCTCCTCCATGGTGGACCAGTAATAACCTTGTCTAAGGATCTTCCGTGCCAACATTACCCCATTCATGTGTGCACCACATTCACCCCCGTGGATGGCTTCCATCAGACGCCTTCACTCTTCGGCATCAACGCACAGTTTATGCATTCCCAGATGACCCCGTTTATACAGTTTACCCCCGCAAATGATGAACTGGACTACCATTCTTCTAATTGCCCTCTTGTCTTTGGCATTTACCCCCGGCGGGTATGTTTCTGTCTCCAAGAAGTTCCAGATGTCGTAATACCAGGGGTGTTCATCCTGAACTTCATCTATGGCTGCAATCGACTCATAGGCAGGTGCAAATTTCTGGTCGATGATGACTGGACGCATTCGGACTCCACATGGGATGTCTATCATAGATGATAGAGTTGCTAACGAATCTGCGAACCTGTTGTTCTCTCTTAGTAGATGAGTAAAACTTAGCTTTTCAAACCGAGGAATCAGCAAATCCAAGGTTTGGTGGTACATCATCATCTTTTCTTCTTTTACTTTCCAGTCTCCTTTAGCTTGAGACACAACAAGGTTCGAATCCCCAATAACGTCCAACCGTCTTGCCCCTAGTTCCAGGGCTGCTTCTAAACCAGCGATACACGCCTCATATTCTGCTTCATTATTCGAGACTTTGAACTGGAGCTTGAAGGCTAGAGGGATGCGGGAGTCATCGGGTGCTATCAGCAACACTCCTATCCCACACCCATGTTGATTTGATGCTCCGTCAAAGTACATCGTCCAAGTTTCTTCGTCGATATGCAGAATCGATTCATCCGGGAACAAATATTCAACTGCTTCATCCCCCTCAACCGGGTGGTCGGCAAGGAACTCTGCCACTGCTCTTCCTTTTACTGACTTGCGTGTCACGTACGTGAGATCAAATTCGGAGAGCAAAAGCAACCAACGAGCTAGCCTACCTGTAAGTGCTGGTTTCTCGAAGAGATATTTGATGGGATCAAGTCGTGAAACCAACATTACAGAGTGAGCTAACAGGTAGTGCCGCAGCTTCCTGGTAGCCCATACCAGAGCCAAGCAAGCCTTTTCCAGTGGTGTATATCGGGTCTCATACTCCAGCATCTTTTTGCTCAAATAGTAGATGGCTCTTTCTGCCTTGTCTTCTGATTCTTGTGCAAGCATGCAGCCCATTGTAGTTTCAGTCACTGACAGATACAAAATCAACGGTTTCCCTGGTTCTGGTGGCAACAAAACGGGTGGGTTCTATAGATATTCTTTGACCTGTTCAAATGCAGCTTGACATCGGCCGTCCCATTGGAACTTCTTTCCTTTCTTGAGGAGGCCAAAAAGTGGTTCACAAGTCAAGGTTAATTTTGAAATAAACCGTCTTATGAATTGCACTTTACCCAGGAAGCCACGCACCTCCTTTTCAGTCCTTGGTGGTGGCATTTCTAGGATGGCCTTGATTTTGGAAGGATCGACCTCGATGCCTCTTTGTGTAATCAGAAACCCTAGCATCTTTCCCGCTGTAACACCGAATGTACATTTCTGAGGGTTTAGCCGCAACCGGAATTCCCTGATCCTTTGGAAAAACTTATGTAAGGCGGTGTAGTGGCCTTCTCTTTCCTTGGACTTGACAATCATGTCGTCCACATACACCTCAACCTCTTTGTGGATCATATCATGTAGTATTGTGGTCGCGTTGATAAGTAGCTCCAGCGTTTCTTTAACCCAAACGGCATTACCCTAGCGATATGTTCCACGGGTGGTGAATGCGCTTTTTCTCATCTTCTGGCGCCATCACTATCTGATTGTATCCTGAGAAGCCATCCATGAACGAGAGCAATGCATGCCCTGCCGTGAAATCTACCAACTCATCGATGTGCGGTAAGGGAAAGTCGTCCTTCGGACTAGCTTTGTTCAAATCCCTGAAGTCTACACACACCCGGATCCTGCCATCTTTTTTCGGCACCGGAACAATGTTGGCCAACCAAGTCGGATACTCAGATACCAGCAGGAAGCCTGCGTCAATTTGCTTGGTGACCTCCTCCTTAATCTTAAGAGCCCAATCGGGGCGGATCCTTCCGAAGTTTCGCTGACGGTCGGGCTTCGGGGTCAAGGGGGATTCGATGCTGTACAATCTCAGGATCGATTCCAGGCATGTCTTCGTAGGACTACGCGAAAACATCTTTGAAATCTTTTAATAAAGCGACTAAGCGCTCGCGTTCCTCCGAAGACAATGTGGACCCAATCTGGACCAGCCGCGGGTCTTCCTCAGTACCAATGTTCACGGTGATGATTTCATCCATTAATGGTTTAACAAATCCCTCTTGCTCTTGCTCAATTAAACGTTGTAAAACCGGAGGAACTTCGTCCTCGTTGTTTTGATCAAAATTTTGAAAGTCTGAATTAATGCAATAAATTAGGGGCACAGAAAAGTACTCGGAAACCACAGATAGTTCATTCTCATTAGGTGCATCCAAATCGTCCAATTCATCGGTTACAACAGACTCAAATGAAAAGGAAAAAGACGACCTGGACAGGACAAGGCATCGGTTAACATCCCTGGAGTACCAGACTTCAGACTCACGAGGAACTGATTCGACTCACAGACTCGGTGGAATCGATTCGCTCACTACCTGACCCGGTGCCGCTGGATAAGAATCCCTCCTCGTACTGCCAGGTGAGAGAGTGTGCGATTGATGCATCCAAGATAGCTGCTGGTCGGCTCGCAGCCGTTTCATCCCCAATCATGGAAACCACGGTTATCCCCAAGCACTCTTGGTCAATCGGAGGATCGAGAGGAAACATGCCGTGCTACCCCATTTCCAATTCAGGCCTCGGGATCCACCGCTTATTCTGCTCAACCTCATTTGTTGGGTCTGTCTGCTCGGTGGCAACATCATCCCCGGATAGTTGCAGGTCGAAGAAGATTTCGAAACCTGGTACGCGCTTCTTCTCCGCGTTTTACCATGGCTCTGGGAAGCCGCAAATGGAAAGTCCTCCCCTCCGGACGAAGCGTCCGTTCAGTACTGGATGGGCACTGCATTAAATCAAAGGCTTCCCTGCTTCGCTCGCTCACGACCATTTCCTTTCCTTTCCTCATCCAGTCCTCTTTGGTGGGCAGATAACCCAGCCCAAAGGTATGCGGGTTGTGTGGCACTTCGGCCAATGCTGCGACTCCTTTCCTGCCGCTTCTTCCTAATCCCATCCCGGGAATATGTTGTAGCTTGTTCATGAGGTAGACGGATTGAGCACTGACGTACACACCTTCATTCACAGCCATAATATTCTGCACTACCCGGACCTCCGCCAAAGTGAACCCTGACAAGAACACATCCTCCGTGCCATGCTCGATTTCCAAAACTGGCGTAGACACCTCTGGCGGCGGATGGATGGATGAATTTCTGAAAACAATTGCAACCCCCTTCCCGTGAGGGTATTTCAACATCTGGTGTAGAGTGGAAGAGACTGCTTTCACTTGGTGCAACCACGGCCGCCCCAAGAGCAAGTTGAAGGTTGCGGGAACGTCCAAGACATGAAATTCAATGTTGTGTTGTCCTGGACCAACCTGGGTCTGAACCTTGACAGTCCCCATCACTTCCCTACTGGTATTATCATAAGCTTTGATGACCTGAGTGGTTGGTATGAAGTCTGCGGGTTTTAACCCGATTGCATATGCCGTTCTGACTGGGCAGACATTGATAGCAGACCCGATATCAACAAGTACCACCGGTATCCACTTGTCTCTACACTCCACAGAGATGTAGAGGGGTTTGTTATGATTCACGCCCTCAGGCGGCAATTCCTTGTCTGAAAAGGTTAATGCCGGGGAACCTCCTCCCGGGAAAACCAGCCCAACCAGCTGCTTTGGTGTAGTATCAATGGAGAGTTTGGCCTTGTCCATAGCAGATAGGACAGCTGTCTCAGGTACTCTTGAAGCCATAAGCATCCCAGATGGAGATATGCTCAGTATTTTCTTTTAACTGTCTCAAGACTGACTTCTTCTTCAATTTGCTTCTCCCTCTGCTTTTCTGCCTCTTTATCTTTCCCAGATGCTTCAGGTTGGTCAAGGTGTGGGGGTTTGAAATACCGCCCACTCCTGGTCATGTGGTCCACCTCATCGAGGTACCAAGTATCATCTGGTTGGGCACCTGCCCAATCTTCATCTGTGTGGGCAAGACATAAGTCATTGTCTTCCCACCACATCCCGCTAGCATTCAACAGACACCTATCTGGTTCTGGCAAGTTTGTACTCTCGGTACGTTCATCCCATATGCTCACAGCATGTCCTGCTCTTGTGCTCGCAGCACTTTCAACCTCCTCATGGTTTTTGGCTTTCCGGATTCTCTCAGAATCCCATTTCTTCTCTTGCTCCTCCTATGTCAGTAGGGTTTGTTGCTCGGTTTTCACAATATCTTGACCCCGAGCGGAATTCTTTGCACCGGCGCTCTTCGGCGGTTCATTCTGACTCTCGGCCCTTCCGGCCATCATTGATACCTCTGCCCCTGCTGGGCCTTGCTCTGGCTGAATTTCCACAACATCTGGCTGATCATCTAACCATCCGACAACCTCAGCCGACTCCCCATATTCAAACCAATTGATTGTTGCATCCCCGGCTTCTTGGTCATTGAAGAACTGGAGGTTAGCAAAATCTTCTTCCACGGTTGTCAGACCATCTGCCCCTTGCTCTAGTCCGTCTCCCTGAATCATGCACAATTCAACTTTTTCTGGCAGCCTCACACTCAGCTCCGACTGGCTTACTGATAAAATATATCCGCTTGGATCATAAGCTCTTCCAGCACCATTCCCAGGCTGTCCCATCTCAGACTCACCAATTCTGCTCTCCTCTGAAACCTGCCCCGTTCCATCTTCGGAGGTCACCACCTCTGGCTCAGATCGGATTGTGAAGGTGTCCAACATGCACAAGTCAGTGCAATCAGGAAGGATCACCTCCGGCTTGGGTAGGTGAGAGGGAGTAATATAGATACTAGGATCGTAGGAAACGACCCCAGTTTGGATGAAGTTGACTCTTTTGGGTGGTGGATCTTGGTTATGTACGGGGAGTGGATTAGTTGTGACGTTGGGTCTTTCGGGAGGCACAATGATATTCTTGTCGACGAGGTCTTAAATCTCGTGACGCAGCCGGAAACATTGATTTGTGTCATGGCCATGCTGCTGGTGGTACGCACAGTACTTGGCTGGGTTGTGGGAAGGGGGGAGTGGATTTGGTAATGGCCTCGGTTCTAGGGGCGTCAGATGCTACTTCCTGATTAACACCCCCAGAGCCTTGGACAGGGGCATGTATAGTGGAGTGAAGGTTCTTTGGCCCCGGGGTTGGAATCTGTTGTTTTGGGTGTTACTTCCGGATGTGCTGGAAAAGGGTGTGGCCGCCGCAGGCCTTGGATGGGGAGGGAGAGTGGTGGTGACCATACCGACCTCTGAAGTCCTTGTGTTGGCGCCACTCGGACTGCAGTTATTACGATTGAATGTCCTTCGGAGGCTGCTCTCGGTCTGATCGTGACCTTGCTTCATTGCATCCTCGATTTGCACCCCATATCGCAGATCTGCGAAGGTGGGGAAGGGAACTACAATCATCTTCTGCATAAGTCTTGGTTGGAGATTGCGCACAATCATCCGAATTTGATCTTTATCTGTTGGCCTCAAGGTCATCATCGATGCCTTCACTCTCCACCGGGTTACAAAGTCAGAGAAAGACTCCTTTTGTTCCTGCCTCGTTGTTTCGAGATCACGTGTTGTAATCTCGATCTGTGTATTATATGAGTATTGTGCAACGAAGGCCTCAGCCATCTCATCCCAATTCCTCTTAACATCATTATCCAACTTTGCATACCAGTTGGCGGCCACTCCTGACAGGGTTCGGCCAAACAGCGAGAGTTTCTGTAGTCTGGTTAGGCCCATTGGCCTCAAGATATCTGAAAATAGCCGGAGATGGACCATGGGGTCCCTAGACCCATCAAAACGGTCGATCTGGGGCATCTTAAATCATCCAAGAATGTCACGGCCACGTCAGTATAGCCATCTTCGATGTCTGGGATGGCCTTCACCCCCTGCGATTTCTTAAAAAGCTTTTCCAGCTTACTCAGCTTTAGAGCTGTCTGATCTACCTCGAACTCAAATGGAGAGTCCGGGTGGTTGGGTGTAAGATTCTTGGATAGTTGCAGTAGAAGTGGGGGTGGAGTCGGCCCCGTTGGAAGACTTATGTCCTCTTGAGTATTCCGGACATCGGGCAAGGTATTCTGGGTGTTCGGGAGAACATTCTGAGGATTCGGCAGAGTATTCTGACCAGTAGATGCCTGCTCAGGTAGTGGAGCCGCTGGTGGAGGAGGAATCTGATGTGAAGCGAATCTTTGTATTCTCATTGCGGCCTAGTGATTAGCTCGGCTTTGGGCCATGACCGCGCTTGTTGTTTGGAAAATTTCGCTTGGATGGCATCATCTTGCATCTGTTTCATGTCGTGCATCTGGGCGCATCATCGCCTCCATCCTCGATGTATACGTGGTTCCATCTAAATGATCGTAAATGTACCTCTACAACAGAACACGTAAATTTCAACTCGACTATTTATCGTCAAAGCCCTCCGTCGATAATCCTCGCTTCGACACACCGCGCCTCGGCCTTCTTCTGATAACTGGGGGTAGAGAGTGGAACACTGGATGTCCGTCAACTAGATCCTCGGATCGGTTGAGTCGGCGACCTCGTGTCCAAAGTGCTTGGGGGGTATCTAGTGGTTCGGAAGCAATCGTGCTAAAAACTGCCCCAGCAAAAAGATAATAAAGCAAAAAAGAAATAAATAACCAGAAAAACGGGCAGCATAACAGCTTAACCTAAATACACACAACCCACAATCGGGCATGCAACATGCAGTTGATAAGCTGAAAATACACTGTCCTCAATAACTGATCACTGTTCCTGTATCACTGTTCCCCAAAACTGAATCCAATATCCGCAGACAACTGATTCTCAAATAATTGGCTGATGCCCGCAGGCGTGATGCCCTATCTCAAAAACTGATGCCCGCAGGCCTGATGCTCAAACTTAGCTGATACATACATTCCCTGTAGAGACGCACTCTAACAAGCACATAACAGATAAGTGAGAGCCAAAACACCCCTATATTGGGGTAGGGTTTCCCTGTCCTATTTTGTCAGGAGCTAGGGTTTTACTACGCACGCAGCGGTTTCAAATAACCTATAAACGGGTAAGCAACCTGTCCTAGTTTGGAATGGTCACTATGGATCCGAATATGCACTAGGTCGAATGGTCAAAAAGGGTGCCCCGGTAAAACCGGGTTTGTGTTCCCATATCTTGGCAGAGACCAGAACCGTCACCTTATGGACATGCCTTGACAAGACAAGCCTCGGCAAACCGCTCAGGAATAGCAGATGGCAAACACGGTGTCCTAGGCGCACCAATGCAAATGCAATGCAAAGAAACACACAAGTGTAGTCAAAACCAAATATCATGAGTTCGGGTCAAGTTCCCTAACTCCCAAATAGAGTCGCGAAGCAGACGCCCCGAACGCATCCCGGGGAAAGGGAGTGCGAATCCCCTCCCGTTCTGGTTCGATATTGGGTCACTACAGTTCGAAGGACTCAAATGTCACGGTTCTTAATCTTGAACCAAAGAGTCCAAATCCGACAAATCGTTTTGAAAACAGATTTTTTGAAAGAAGTGCCAAACATGGACTGCTTCGCCAGATACAGAGTCGCCACCTAAATATTTTAAAATGGGAAATTTAGGAAACCTTGACTCGGTGCCAAAGGCCACGTGTTCGTCATCACCAAAGTTGCCTCGGCTCGGGAACTTGGGTACGATTAGAAGGTCACCGTGAGCATTCCTTCGCCGGTCAAAGACCGGCCTCTACTAACCATGATATCTGTTTTTGAAAACATTGCGAGTTCTTATTCCGGTTATTAGCCTAGGTTACTGTGTGATGCGCACAGCATACAAGTATAGACTGAATCGCCTGAATTGGAACAAAACGTTTCATGCTTGTTTGTTTGAAAATGGTTTGATGGTGCTACCCGCAGGTAGGCTAAGACGTGGATTTGCCACCCTCGAGTGGGCTTAGAAAAACGTGATTTTGCCACTATCTAGTGGGCTTAAAACAAACATTTGATGAATTGTCCCAATTCAGATAACTCAACCTCCACCCACAGGCATTCAAGGCAGTTATATCACGTAAGCACATAGCCTCATGGTAAGCATGCTATTCATGGCAGTCACTCACACGCATGCAAGGATGCTAAAGCATAAAACTCACCGAGTACTCCAAGCCAAAACATAAACTCATTAGAAATCATGCGTGATCCTAAGTATACAGCAATGCCTAATGCAACACATGCAAAAATGCAACTATAGCAGGCTTGGCTGTCCTAAACATGGCATGTGAAATGCTACAGCTATCAAGTATTCAATCTGGAATTGAAATACAAATGCAGTTTGTATGATGCGCCGAGCCCGGTGCGTGCAAAACAGATGAATGATGCAAACATGTTGTCATACTGTATGCTAATTGAAATATGCCCTATATCTAACCATCGAAGGTGTAAATAAAAGGAAGAAAGACGGGGTTGGAAGACATACATTACACTCACCCACACTTATTACAAGTATGCCTCGCTACAGAGGGTCGAATAAATAATAATACATTCCCAAATAAAAGAATAATACTGATCCAAATAATAAATATACAAATTCCTAATGAATTAACAAATGAACTAAGAAAGCTTTAAGCGGCATGCAAGCCGTGGACGCCTTGACTCGCTCGATAATGAAATGATGCATGTTAGGCTGCCTTGCGCCGAAATCCACTGGGATGCCCCAATTAGCCTCTGTTTGCGATGTTTCTCGAAATGCGTGCCAGACTCCGGAAAGTTGCTGATTCTTCATTTTTGCTGCAACAGAGAGCAGGAAAGGGGCATAGCAATGTATGTCACAAATATATACATGCCTCAATCCTCGTGCCACCAATCACGCATCTCTATGCATGATGGCCGAGGAGTCGGATTGC
Source organism: Camellia lanceoleosa (assembly GCA_025200525.1). Classification (NCBI taxonomy): domain Eukaryota; kingdom Viridiplantae; phylum Streptophyta; class Magnoliopsida; order Ericales; family Theaceae; genus Camellia; species Camellia lanceoleosa. Next base: position 70,853,775 of record CM045765.1, read on the forward strand.
ACAACTCAATATGGGGTGAATGCAGATGAATGCTACAACAAAACCTAACTCCATCATGGGTAATCCGGAGTGTCGGTGACTTGGGAATTGAGACGCGTTCCGTCACTCGGAGTACGAAACGTGCCTCGTTTCCCGTGCCCGGGCTAACTCCTATCCCGAACACGATGTAATATGTATGATATGCATGAAATGCAACTAAAATGCAATCCTAACATACGCAATGCTCTGAAAATGAGATGTCTCGAAATGCATGCACGCGGGCACGCAAACCGAGGCGATGAGCCTAAGGCATAAAACGGCATATGCAATGCAAAAAGGCATGAATGCGATCTAATATATAATTTAGCATGCATAATGCTATGAAAATGAGATGCCTCAAAATGCGTGCGCACAGGCACGCAGACCGAGGAAATGACACACACGATGTAATGAGACTAAAATGGCATGACAATGCAAAATGGGCTTATACCAACATGAGAGAGTCTCAGCCACACTCACATAGGAGGCCAATGGATGAAAATGAAGTGCCTCGAAATGCGTGCACACGGGCACGCAAACCGAGGAGATGGCATACAGAATGCAATGAGACTAAAATGACATAAACAATGCAAAATAGACTTACACTAACATGAGAGAGCCTCAGCCACACTCACATAAAAACAAAGTGCCTCGAAATGCGTGCACACTGGCACGCAAACCGAGGCGATGGCATAAAGGCATGAAACGGCCTGAAATATGATATATAATGAGCCTAAAATGAAATGTCTCGAAATGCGTGCCCACGGGCATGCAAACCGAGGCGATGGCATACACGATGTGATGAGACTAAAATGAGATGTCTCGAAATGCGTGCACACGGGCACGCAAACCGAGAAAATGGCATACGGAATGCAGTGATGCTAAAATGAGATATGCGATGCAATAAGGGCTTACACCAACATGAGAGAGCCTCAGCCACACTCATATAAGAGGCCAGGAAAGGGTGAAAAGTGAAGTGCCTCGAAATGCGTGCACACGGGCACGCAAACCGAGGCAATAGCATTCGGAATGCAATGATGCTAAAATGACATACAGAATGCAAAATGGACTTACACTAACATGAGAGAGCCTCAGCCACACCTATGCAAGAAGCCGATAGATGAAAATGAAGTGTCTCGAAATGCGTGCACACGGGCACGCAAACTGAGGCAATGGCCCTAAGGCATGAAATGGCATGCGAATGCAATGATGGGCTTATACCAACATGAGAGAGCCTCAGCCACACTCACATAGGACGCCGGAGGATGAAAAATGAGATGCCTCGAAATGCGTGCCCATGGGCACGCAAACCGAGGCAATGGCCCTAAGGCATGAAATTGCATACGAAATGAGACGTGGCATATGGCATATGGAAAATGCAAATTTCAGCAGCCAAAATGATGCAAAAACAGCCCCCGAATTATAGCAAAATTACACCCGATGCCCGAAATGCTATGTTGAGTACCCGAAATGACTTGCAGCTATGCCAAACATGCACAATATGGACATGAAGTGTAAAGACAGATACTAGGCAGCCCCTAAAATAGCATTTTTCCAGTAAAAAGTATGGCCAAACAACAATAACAAGTATGGCAAAAATAGCGTGCAAAAATGGGGAAAAGAGGGAACAAAGGAAGCAAGTGATATATACAATGCTCAAACTGAAAAATACAGTTCTACAACATTTAAGAGGGCCCAAAAATATGCACATTTACAGTAGATGACAACCCTCAAATCAGTATGCAAACTTGCTAAAATTGTCATGCAAGAAAGAAGCCAACGATGGCTAAAACATGAAGTGTGCCTTACATTCATTAAAAAGCTTTGGACCCTTAACAAAACATGACAAGAAGGCCAAAATATGGACATGTTCAGTACTGATGGTGGCCGAAAACAGAAGCTAGATAGGCCTAAAAAAGCATGCAAAATGGGGGTGAAAGAGAGATATAATGGCAAGTACAACATGGAGACCCCCAACTAGGTTGATCCCTTCTACAATGTTGTATAGGGACACAAAATAAGCTTACTCACAGTTCATGACATGCTCCAAAACAAATTTCATGTAGGCCAAATAAATCATGCAAACTTACGGTAAATATGAGAGATTACGAAGCAAGTGCATGATAGAGAGGCCAAAACGGGTTGATCCCTTCTTCAATGTTGAAGAGGGGATCAAAATAGGCCCACTCATAGTTTATATTATGCTCGGAAACAGATCACTCATGGGCTAGAAATAGCATGCAAAATATGGACCAAAAGAGGGCTATAAAGAGAGGTCATGTATGGAAGCACCAAACAAGGTTGAGACCTTCTACAATGTTGTAGAGGAGCTCAAAATAAACACAACATAAGTTCATGAGATGCTCCAAATCAGATCACACATAGGCCAAATATTCAATGCAAAATAATGGCATATAAGAGGATATTGAAACAAGTGTAAGATGGAGGGCTCAAAAAAGGTTGAGCCCTTAAACAAACATCAAGAATAGCTCAAAAGAGGACCACTTTCAGTATTGTTTGGAGCTCAAAACAGTGAGCAAGTAGGGTTAAGAAAAGAGACAACAAAATGGTGTAAAAGAGAGGGATTGAGACTTACCCTTGAAGACCTTTCTTTCCTTGCTTCTTGACTTGAGAAATGTTGCTTCTAAGCCTCTAAGAACCTCTTCTTGTTGCTGGAAATGGAGTGGTGATGGTAGTGCTTGATGATGATGAACAAAAGGCACCAAAACTTGAAGATTTTAGAGAAATGGAGATAGAGGAGTGTATGTATGCTTGAGAGCAAAATTTTCTAACCCTTGGGACAAGTCCTTGCCTGCCTTATATGGACAAAAGGAGGGGTGTAAAGGTGGAGGAAAATGCACCTAACCTTTTCCCTCCAAAATATCCCCCGGATGCAGATCTTTTCTGGAGGAAACAGCTATACAGCTGTATAGCACAGGTTTCGAGAAGCATGGCCGGCCAGACACTTTCATTGGAGGTGGCCGGCCACCTTCAGCCGCCGGCTAGGGCAAAAGAAAGTGAGAATTGCTGGCCGAGCTCTATACATTGGTGTCCTCCCATGTCTTCTCTTCAAGGCCCTGTGGTTGGAATTTGGCAACTCTGAACCAGGAGAAACAACAATCCAACCCTAGGAGAGGCTCAAAAATGAAAAGAAGAATTACTGGCCGAGCACCATTTTTTAGGGTCCTCCCATGTGTGTACAACACAAATATGTGGTTTCGGCTCGAAGAAAATGGCCCTAGGGTGTTCAACATTAGCCTGGAAGTGAGAAAAACGGGCCCCGGGGGGCGCCGGAAGAGCATAACTGGTTGCTGAGACAATTGCTAGGATCCCACCCCCCAGTGATCTTCCTGGTGATAAAACAGAGGTACCTGCCAAAAATGAACAAAAATCGATGCAAAACGAATGCTCGGGGGCCAAAACACGCAGTTCGGGGTCCCGAAAACCGGCCGTTAAGTACCGAAAGTGGCATTTGGCTACGAAGTGGGTATCTAAGACCCCAGTGTCCCTCGAGAGGGAGTAAATGAGATGCATGCCAAAAACCGGAGGAATCGGAGATGGTTAGACGGTCCTGAACCAAGGCACACGTCCTGACGGCTCCGAAAACCGGGAACCGAGCTCCGAAATGGGCAAAATCGCGAAATGTAGCCCACGGCCACTGAGAGATGGTCTACGGAACCTCTCCCTCCCCTCAGGAACAAAAACAGAGAAAACCGAGCCTGGTTCGCAAACCGAGACAAGGCACAGAAGAGAGTTCGGAAGTCCGGAGGCAGGGCGCGCGGCCGCGGCTCTGAGACTTCTGAACGAGCACAATATGCAACATCACCGAGCGCTCAATCGGTGACGTCTGAGTCTTAAGGTCGGTCAAAAATGGGGTGTCTACACCAATGTAATAATCACAACCACACCCCTTAACCAGATTCACCAAGGTATTCGCCACTTTTTTCTCAAAGCCAAACATTTTCAATGTTTAATTATGCAACAATCTCAATGCAAGATGTATCAGTGATTAGTTTCAATTTACCTAATTCTCATGCAATTTCTAAAACAATCAAAGCTATCCTCCACCAATAACCCAAAACAGATATTTCTATACAACAGATAATTCCCAACAAAGGACACAATCTCATAATTTTCAAAATTGGAGTGGTACTGCATATCCAACTTCTCAAATCATCAATATATACATTCGTTCCATTTTTGCCAAACCCAACATCATTTTCTATTTTCTTTCACAAACCAAATATCCATAATTTTATAACAAAACCCTCTTTATAATACGAAATCAATTTTAGGTAAAGAAATCCACCATTTTAACATATCTCAACTAGAAACACATCCCAATAACCTTTCTCAAAAAACCATTTGAAAACCCCTCTTTTTCAATTCAAAACCAAACTCTAGGTTTAAGACAAAATCCCCAAATCATTAGATTCTTTCAATAGACAAACAACTACGGTAAAAATCATAGCAAAAGTTAAAGAAATCCCTACCTCAAGATTAGAAAACGAGGGAGAGCAAGGGTTGAAGTTTCGTGGAGCTAAAAACAATAATTCCTCCGATTAAAATGAAACTCTCAATGTGCTTTATCTTTTTCTCCAAAGGGCTAGGGTGAGGAAATCAATAGATTGGGAGTATTTGGAGCTAGAATACAAGAACTAGAGAGAGAGAGAGAGAGAGAGAGAGAGAGAGTGGAGAACTAGGATTTTGGGAATGCTTAGAAAGAGACAGAGAAATGAAAAAGTGACTCAGAAAGCCCTTTTCTTAGACTGATATACGCGCAGACTGCATGAGTGACCATAACACCGGCTGAGCCTCAAACACAATAAATAACACTGATTGAGCGCACAGTGACCCCTTCCTAGAAGTTTAGACCTGCAAAAGGCCGCTCAAGCGGAAGAAAGACCGCTCAAGCGCAAGAAAGACCGCTCGAGCAAACAAGCAAAAATATGGACAACAACTCTTTAGAAAAATCAACTCCTAACCTATTTCAAACACAATAGCTCCCAAATCTTCAATCTCAACTACCAACAAGATGAAAATGAAATGAACAATAGTTAAGGACATGGATTCCTGGATCTAAGAGCATGAAATGGGTTGGGTCAAAACGGAAACCATAATAATCTCCCCTCTTTAGGAATTTTGTCCCCGAAATTAAACTTAAACCAACAATCATCGAATTTAGATTAAACTTGTAACCATTTATACAAGTAACAATGATAACACAAAGTCTATTAATACGGAATATTACAGTTCAGTTTTTCAAAACATATACAATGTTTACATATTACAACATGAATAAGATTTTCAATACAAGTCTCAAAAATCAACAAATAGGTCCGGATACTTCTCATGGACTTTTGCCTCACGCTCCTAAGTTACCCCCTTAACCAATGGAATAGTCTTGCTTCGCAAGACTTGGTCCCGAGTATCTAAAACCCATGCCGGTCTCTCCTCGTATAAGGCATTTTCAACTCCCTCTAACTCGGTCCAATCCAACACGTATGAAAGATCATGCACATAGTTCCAGAGCATACAAATATGAAGTTGGGGTGGCAAAGCCAAATGATAACTACCTGTCCAATTTGCTCTAGAATCTCAAAACGCCGAACAAATCTAGGAGACAACTTCCCACTCTTTCCAAATCTCATTAAACCCCATCTCGATGATATTTTTAGGAACACGTGATCTCCTACCTCAAAAGATAAAGGTCTCCTCCTATGGTTGGCATAGATCTTTTGGTGACTCTGAGCCGAAACCAACCTCCTACAAATAAGCGCAACCTTTTATGTCATTTCTTGGACAAATTTAGGACCTAACATAGGTGAGTTACTCACCTCGGCCCAACACACTAGAGATCTACACGTTGGCCATACAAAGCCTCAAATGATGCCATACCGATACTCGCCTGAAAGCTGTTATTATAGGTAAACTCCACCAAAAGTAAATGCCTCTCCCATGACCCCTTAAAATCAAGAACACAATCCCAAAGTAAGTCCTCTAAGATTTGAATTGTTCGCTTGGACTGCCCATCAGTTTGAGGATGATAGGCGGTGCTAAACATCAATCTAGTGCCCAAGGAAGCCGTGAAACGTGGATCTCTATCCAAAACGATAGTCATAGGGACCCCATGAAGTTAAACTATGTCCTTAACATAAAGGTCGGGAAGATAATCTACCGAGTCACTCATCTGCATAGGTACAAAGTGTACCAATTTAGTTAACCAGTCAACTATCACCCACATGACGTCATTACCCCCATTGAGTCCTCGGAAGACCTACAACAAAATCCATCATAACATGCTCACATTTCCACTCAGCTATAGGTAAAGGTTGCAACAAACCCGCTGGTCGTTGATGTTCGACCTTCACTTGTTGACAAGTAATGCATATCTTCATCTCCCTAAGATCGTGATACATCTTTGTGCCTCTCGAGTGTACCGCAAGGCGTGAATCATAAAACTCTTGGAGTACCTCCCCCTACAAGATTCTGGCATAAAAAGGCAATCCAAATACCTCACACTCGAGTCAGAGTATACGTTCAAGGCCTTCTTTACCTTTCCACTAGATATCTTCCCTCAGATAGCCTTTACTTCGTGATTACCCCGCTGTGCTTCTATAACTCAGCTCACTAGTGTAAGTTGTGCAACTACAATGAATAAAATGGCCAATTCAATGGACTTGCCAAGATGCAAGTCAAACTCCCCAATAGCACTGTGATGTCCCGACTTCTCTTAAGCAATTGACTGTATTTTGGTAATCTATGTCCCTTTGTGTGTCTTCTTCATTGTTAAACCTTTTGAAGCTTGTGTTGTTATCCATTCTCTCTTGTGGTTGTTCCATTAGATACATCCTCGTGTATTATGAGATGTCATCTTGCACTTTGGGTGTTGGAGAGAAACCGAAAAGGTTGGCTAGAATTTTTCCCTTGAGCGAAGAATTGATCACTCGAGCGGTCTTTTACAGAGAGGTGTGCAGATTCTGAGAGTGAATGTTTTTGGCTCGAGCACAAGTTTCATTGCTCGAGCGATCTTTCAAAAATTGAGCAGTTCGCTCGAGCGGTCTGTTGACTGTCAACTCCAAAAATTGAATCAAATCACTTCAAAAGTTGAGCCTTACCTACTTTCCAATCACTTTTCACTTTGCACTCTCTCTACACATTAACTTTACTTTTTTTTTCTCTCACCTCTCTCCAGAAACCCTCCAATGCACTTCATTTATTACTTGATCCCTCACTATTTATTGAGATTCCAACCTTGTGTAGACACCCCATTTTTGACCGTCCTTAAGACTTGGACGTCATCGTTTGAACACTAGATGATCATCCATGCCTGTGTTCATTTTGAGTTCCCGGAGGTCTCGGCTGCGCGCCTTGCCTCAAGATCTCTCAACTTGTTTGTTTTGTACTTGGTTGTGGACCAAACACTTGTGGTTTAGCTTTTGAGGGAAGGGGGTGGCTTGTTGGCCATCCCCACACCCAATCGGCTATGGCATGATGCCATCGGCCTTGTTTCCTTGCCATCGGCTAAAAGTGTTGGCCGATCGGCACTATTTTTGGTCGACCGGCCCTTTTGTTGGTCGATCGGCCATATTTTATGGCCAAACCCTGTTCATCTACTTTATGCAGATATTTTATTCCAGCTGGAACAACTGGCATCCACAATTCACCTCCTCTATACACGTGTATGGAGAGATTTGCCCTTTGCTTAGCTTCTCCAAGAAGCTTTGTGTCATGACCCGAACCCGCCTCTATGGGTTAAGGACATAACCGGCCAGTAATCCTATGATTACCTACGGCCTCAAACCAAAATAGACATAACTCGTCAAAGTAAAGGGGCCAAACGAAAGAAAAAATTTAAAAATTTGTCCATAGAGCCGTGCTTATATGCACATCAAACCAACCATACTCATATACGTTAATAACCCACATCAAAAGTGCAGTAGCATAAACTTCTTTACAGACAGGATCATCTAAACTGAGCCAACCCATAACAGACTATATACAAATTTACACAAAGTCCTTGCCAACAAGACAAAACGTAAATGCATAACAAAATGGCAAGGATGGGTCACGTGCGTGAGACACAAGGCTGACTCTTCAAAACTCGTGTTGTTCATGGCAGACTTCACTGGAGCTGGGTTTGGACTTCTCTTGGCTCACCTACAAACACATGAATGAGCGTGAGCGATAGCCCAGTGAATAATATCAAATACAGAAGTTACATGACAATGTAGAACAACAGGCTCAAAACGGCCTTGGGCCCAATTCATATTTCTATGTAACAGATATATATAACTATACAAATTTCAAATCAAGTGGCTTGTAGTTTCAACATTCTGGCCTTTGGCCCATTCAGATTTCCATTCATGTCAAAACGGCCTTCGGCCTGTTCATCTTTGTCAAACGGCCTTCGGCCCACTCATTCATGTCAAAACGGCCTTCGGCCCACTCATTCATGTCAAAACGACCTTCGGTCCATTTATATAAGTCAAAACGACCTTTGGTCCGTTCATTTCTATCAAAACGACCTTCAGTCCACTCAATTCTATCAAAACGACCTTTGGTCCATTTATGTTTATCAAAACGACCTTCGGTCCATTCATTTATTCATGTCAGACTTTTGTCCACAATCCCAATTAGCAACTCATAAAGCTTATAAGGGAATAAACAATTGGACATTCACAAGCATTAGAATATCGATATTACTCACAGTGATCGGCTCGTGGATTGGTCCCGGAGCTTGACCCTACACATTTCATGAACACAAAAGGGTCACTAACAGTTCAATCCGTTCTTTAATTCACATATTCCTCTTTAGGCTTTATTCTTATCTCATTAACTCATTTACAATGCTTAACACATGCCTAAGAGTGTTTGCAAGTGAAAGAGAAAGGGAAACGAAACGTAGAATGCGAAAACAAAATTTCAGAAAACAGGGTCCCCGCTCGAGCGTGGACTCCCCCGCTCGAGCGGACCCTTAAGGCCTGCAAAAGTGCTGGTTGCATGAAAAATGCGCTCGAGCATGGAATAGAGCGCTCGAGCGGAAGGCCTGTCTACAAAAGCTCCATGCTCAAGCGTGAGATATCCTGCTCGAGCGGACATCCAACTCTGCAAAAAGTGCTGGGAGCATGAAATTCACGCTCGAGCGGACCTCAAATTTATAGAAAACCCAGAATTGCATTCTTGAGCTTCATTTCGACTTTCCAGCCGCAATACTTGCATGCAATGGCTCAAAGCCCAAATATAATCATACTAACATGGCACCAATGTAAGATTATAACATTATGGAGCTCAATTTCTTGATTTATCTACATGCATGTCCCAAAATATGCCAAACTCAACACCAACATAACAAACTCATGCATTCAAGCTCACATCTTCTCAAATTGTACATTCATGTGATGAATTAGCCACATTCTCAACTTAGATAACACAAATGGTGATCAAGACATGAGTTTCCTTTAACATTTTACATGGATTATACACATTTGTGCTCAAACATGCAATATTAAGGTGATTCCCTACATGCATGCACATATTAAGCCTCAATTCATCAAATACAACCCAATTTCATTTCAATCTTACTCTTGATCACCAAATTAGCTTGAGCACACAAAATTACAAACTATAATCCAAGAATTACTCACCTAGAAGCTTTGATCTTCTAAGCTCTAGTCAATTCTTGAGCTAAATCTCCAAGATTTCCAAGCTTTAGGCCAAATTAGCACAATTCTCTCCCTTCCTCTCACTATGGCCGGCCCTCTCTCTCTCATAATTGTCTAACTCAGATTTTTGAGTTCCAAAGAGTTAAAGGAGAGTGTAATGCTAACATACAACAAGCCCCACTAGCATATTATTTCAGTATAAAATATTTAGGTACTTAATTCATCAATTTAATCAGTTTAATCTAACCAGAATCAATTTCTAATTAAATTTCACCGTAGGCTCTAAAAATTATGCCAATCACGATGGCATAATCAATTTCGGGTCCTGTGGCCGATAAGGCCCTCAATTTAATTTCCGAAGCGGATTATTCAAACAGATATTCCTACGGTGAACAGATAGAATTTCAAAATCACATATATTCACATAATGACACATAAAATCATGCTAAACACGTAATCATACTCAAATTGAGGACCAATTAGTGTACTACGGAATAGGGTTATCACAGTCTTCCCCCCTTTAGGAAGTTCGGTGCTCCAAACTTAAGTTACCTTCGTCGGGAAACAAGTGTGGATAACGTAGTCGCATCTCCTCCTCTTTTTCCCATGTGGCATCCGTCCAATAGTGTTCTTTACATTCCACCTTCACCATTGGGATGGACTTGCTTCTCAATTGTTTCACTTGCCAATCAACAATCCGTTCCGGCCATTCAACATATTCCATATTTTCATCAATAGCAACCTGGTGATAATCAATCACATGAAACGGGTCTCGGAGGTAACCCCTCAACATCGACATATGAAACACATTATGGATTTGCTCGAATCCCGGTGGTAAAGCAACTCTATAAGCAACTGGACCAAGCCTCTCCAAAATTTGAAACGACCCAATGTAGCAGGGCGACAACTTTCCATTTTTCCCAAATCTGACTTGGCCTTTCATCGGAGAAACACGGATGAACACATGGTCACCAACCTCATACTCAAGAGGTCTTCTCCGAATGTCTGCATAATTCTTTTGTCGGTCCTGAGCTGTTTTGAGCCTTTGACAAATAGTCTTGATTTTCTCAGAAGTGTCTTGCACAATTTCTAGCCCAAGCAAAGCTCTATCCCTGACCTATGTCCAACAAATAGGTGATCTATACCTCCTACCATACAAAGCCTCGTATGGTGCCATACCGATGCTGGAGTGGAAGCTGTTATTATAAGCAAACTCTGCAAGTGGCAAATAGTCTTCCCAACTCCCCTGAAAATCCAAAGCACACATGCAAAACATATCTTCCAAAGTTTGTATCGTTCGTTCTGATTGCCCATCTGTCTGTGGGTGGAATGCAGTACTGAATCTTAGTTCTGGTCCCATAGCTTCCTGCAAACTCTTCCACAGTCTAGACACGAATTTCGGATCTCTATCCGACACAATGGATACCGGAACTCCATGTAAACAGACAATCTCATCAACATAAATGGTAGCCAATCTATAAGTAGTAAATGTAGTTTTGACAGGCAGAAAATGTACAGATTTAGTCAGTCTATCCACTACAACCCAAACAGAATCCATACCTTGAGAAGTCCAAGGTAGGCCAACAACGAAATCCATAGTCACATGTTCCCACTTCCATTCAGGAATAGGGAGAGGTTGAAGTAGACTGCCTGGTTTCTGATGTTCAACCTTAACTTGCTGACACTGAAGGCACTTGGACACATATTCTGCAATCTCTTTCTTCATTTTAGGCCACCAATAGGTTTGTTTCAAGTCCCGATACATTTTATTGTTACCCGGATGCATAGCAAATACAGATATGTGGGCTTCATCTAGGACCCTCTTCTTTAGTTCTGGGATATTAGGGACACATAGTCGGTTTCGGAATTTCAACACTTCATTCTCAATGCCAAACTCTACTTTCGGACTTGTCTCAAATTCATCAATCACCTTTCCGAGGAACTCATCCTCTTTCTGTTTCTGTTTGATTTCATCAACAATGGCTGGCTTGGCAGTAATAGCGGCTATCAATTCGCCCTGCCCACATACTATTACTTCAATTTTAGACCTCTCAAAGTCTTGCAAAATTTCCCTTTGTTATGTAAGCAAACAAGCCATACTCCCTGTTGATTTTCTGCTTAAGGCATCAAGAATCAGTATTAGCCTTCCTGTGGTGGTATCTTGAATCTCAAGATCATAGTCTTTGATTAGTTCAAGCCATCTCCTCTGTCGCATATTCAGTTCTTTCTATGTAAAGAAGTATTTTAGGCTCTTGTGATCTGTGTAGACTTCACACTTTGCCCCATACAAATAATGCTGCCAGATTTTCAAAGCAAAAACAACTGCGGCCAATTCCAGGTCATGCGTTGGATAATTCTTCTCATGTGGCCTCAACTATCGGGAGACGTAGGCAATAACTTTTCTGCTCTGCATTAACACACAACCCAAACCTTTATAAGACACATCACTAAAGATTACAAAATTTTCCGTACCTGAAGGTAGTGTCAAAATTGGTGCAGTGGTCAATCTTGTTTTCAGTTCTTGAAAAGCAGATTCTCTTTCATCATTCCATTCAAACGGTTGCCATTTACGTGTCAATTGGGTAAGAGGCATGGCTAATTTCGAAAAGTCATTCACAAACCTCCGATAGTACCCAGCTAAGCCCATAAAATTGCGAACCTTTTTCACATTAGTTGATGTAGGCCAATTCACAATTGCCTCTATTTTCTGCGGGTCCATTGAAATTCCATCCTTGTTGATCACATGCCCTAAGAAAACAACTTCATCCAACCAAAACTCACATTTCTTTAGTTTAGCAAATACTTTCCTTTCCCGAAGTATTTGTAAAACAGTTCTCAAATGATGTTCATGTTTAAGTCTATCTTTAGAGTATATCAAAATATCATCGATGAAGACTACAACAAACTCATCAAGGTGGGTTTTAAAAATTCTATTCATTAGGTCCATAAACGCTGCCGGAGCATTAGTCACTCCAAATGGCATAACAAGAAACTCAAAATGACCATACCTCGTTCTGAATGTTGTTTTCTCAACATCCTCTGCCTTAACTTTCAGCTGATGATACTTGGATCTCAAATAAATCTTAGAAAGCACCTGTGATCCCTGCAACTGGTCAAATAAATCATCAATACGGGTAAGGGATACTTGTTCTTTATCGTTACCTTGTTCAATTCCCGATAATCGATGCACAGGCGCAAGATACCATCCTTCTTTTTCACAAATAACACCGGTGCGCCCCAAGGTGAAGTGCTAGGCCGAATAAACCCCTTGTTAAGCAGGTCTTGCAACTATTCTTTCAATTCTTTCATCTCAGCAGTAGCCATTCTGTAGGGAGCCTTAGAAATAGGCTGGGTGCCTGGCACAGTCTCAATAGTAAACTCTATCTCCTTATCTACCAATTCCCCTGGTAATTCATTTGGGAACACATCTGGGAATTCTCTAACAATAGGAATATCATTCAATTCAACATTCACAGATTGTTCAGTCAACACATAGCATAGATAACCCTGGCACCCCTTCCTGATCAGTTTACATGCTTTCATTGTAGATATCAAATAAGGTGGAGGCACTACCCCATTACCCACAAACATAATTTCTTTTTGTTCTAGTGGTTTAAATATAACCCTTTTTGTCACACAATCTATGGTGGCACAATAATGGGTCAACCAATCCATGCCCAAAATTACATCAAAATGTCTATAGTTCAAGGGCAATAAATCTACATATAAGGTAGCATCCTCAATATGCATGTCACAAAACCAATATATATAGTCACATAACACAGATTCCCCCAATGGAGTAGACACACACAACAAATATGGCAACAACTCTAGGGTATATGTCACAAATGAGTGTGTTGATCCAGAATCAATTAATACAAAGGCATCCTGATTACATATTGAAATGGTACTTTAGACAACAGCATTGGTATTCCGTGTATCACCCGGAACAAGCGCAAAAACTCTTCCCTGTCTCACGGTATCCCCGGTAATAACGGATCTCAAAGTATTTCCCGGCTTTGGAACTAATGCAGTGGAACTAGCTGCTAACTTTCCACCATTCTGATTACACTCTTGGGCCATATGCCCTTGTTTCCCACACTTGCAACAGGCTCCTGATGCACGGTAACAGACTCCACGGTGCCTTTTGCTATAGATATTGCACATGGGAGCTATGTCTCGGGAAGAATTTGAAGTAGTGGAGGAGCCCGTGTTTTGCTTTTTCAAAAATTTCCTCTTCGAAAAGAAGCCTTGCCTTTTGTTAACCTTTCATTATGTTACTGACTTAGCTTGTCTAGCTATATTAGCCTATGATATTATGGCCCTGTCAAGCACCCCAATGTAGGTTTCCAACTTTAGAACATTCACTCTCTCTAGGATGTCACTGTGGAGTCCACCTTCAAAGTGTCTTGCCTTGTTATAATCGGTGTCAATCACATGTGGTGCAAACCTGGCCAATTCAGTGAACTTGGCCTCATACTCAGCCACTGTCATGCTATCTTGCTTGAGTTCCATGAACTCGGCTACTTTCCTATCCCGAACGCATTACGGGAAGTACTTGTCATAAAAGATCTCCAAAAATTTTACCCAATCCACATCTTTATGATTTTCTCGCATCAACATCCACCATCTTCTTGCTTCGTCTTCCAGCATAAAAGTGGCTAGGAGCACTTTCTGAGTCTCTGAACAGGGGAACACTTCAAATAATTTCTCAATGCCGAGGACCCATGCTTCGGTTTTCAACAGATCTAATCCCCCGTGGAACTATGGTGGTTTCATTTTCTTAAATTCCTTGGTGAGAGCTATTATCCGATCATCATTTTGATTATTTGGCACGGGTGGTGCCGGAGGTGGAGGTGGCGGGTGTGGTTGCTGCCACTGTTGTTGCCACTCCTGTTACTGTCTCAAAGCTTCTGCCATTTCTTGGATCAATCTTTCCATTCTGTCTATTCTGGTAGTAGAGGACTTCTCAATCTCATCACCTCTGGTTCTCACCATCCGATTAAACTTGCATTATATTTCATACGAAAGATTCACAAATATGTATACACTAAGAGCACACATATTCAAATAATTGCAATGCAAGTAAATTACAACTTATAGCACATAATTACTCAAATCAAAACACTCAAGCATATTCTTGATGCTTTCACAGTTTGTATCAAAATAGTTAAGCATATTATCAATGCCTCCAAATTCATATTTATCACATGAATGCATCCTAGATCTTATCTAGACGCGTATTGCTCTTTTGGACAACTGTGTGAGTTATTAACTCGTGCTCTAATACCACTCTGTCACGATCCGAACCTGCCCCTATGGGTTAAGGACATAACTGGCCAGTAATCCTGTGATTACCTACAGCCTCAGACCAAAACAGACATAACTCGTCAGAGTAAAGGGGCCAAATGAAAGAAAAAATTTAAAACTTTGTCCATAGAGCCGTACTTATATGCACATCAAACCAACTATACTCATATACGTTAATAACCCACATCAAAAGTACAGTAGCATAAACTTCTTTACAAACAGGATTATCTAAACTGAGCCAACCCATAACAGACTATATACAAATATACACAAAGTCCTTGCCAACAAGACAAAACATAAATGCATAATAAAATGGCAAGGATGGGTCACCTGCGTAAGACACAAGGCTGACTCTCCAAAACTCATGTTGTTCATGGCAGACTTCACTGGGGCTGGGTTTGGACTTCTCTTGGCTCACCTACAAACACATGAATGAGCGTGAGCGATAGCCCAGTGAATAATATCAAATACAAAAGTTACATGACAATGTAGAACAACAGGCTCCAAACGGCCTTGGGCCCAATTCATATTTCTATGTAATAGATATATAACTATACGAATTTCAAATCAAGTGGCTTGTAGTTTCAACATTCTGGCCTTTGGCCCATTCAGATTTCCATTCATGTCAAAACGGCCTTCGGCCCACTCATTTATGTCAAAACGGCCTTCGGCCTAATCATTTATGTCAAAACGGCCTTCGGCCCGATCATTTATGTCAAAACGGCCTTCGGCCTGTTCATCTTTGTCAAACGGCCTTCGACCCACTCATTCATGTCAAAACGACCTTCGGTCCATTTATATAAGTCAAAACGACCTTCGGTCTGTTCATTTCTATCAAAACGACCTTCGGTCCATTCAATTCTATCAAAACGACCTTTGGTCCATTTATGTTTATCAGAACGACCTTCGGTCCATTCATTTATCCATGTCAGACTTTTGTCCACAATCCCAATTAGCAACTCATAAAGCTTATAAGGGAATAAACAATTGGACATTCACAAGCATTAGAATATCGATATTACTCATAGTGATCGGCTCATGGATTTGCCCCGGAGCTTGACCCTACACATTTCATGAACACAAAAGGGTCAATAACAGTTCAATCCGTTCTTTAATTCACATATTCCTCTTTAGGCTTTATTCTTATCTCATTAACTCATTTACAATGCTTAACACATGCCTAAGAGTGTTTGCAAGTGAAAGAGAACGGGAAACGAAACAAAGAATGCGAAAACAAAATTTCAGAAAATAGGGTCCCCGCTCGAGCGTGGACTCCCCCGCTCGAGCGGACCCTTAAGGCCTGCAAAAGTGTTGGTTGCATGAAAAATGCACTCGAGCATGGAATAGAGCGCTCGAGCAGAAGGCCTGTCTACAAAAGCTCTACACTCGAGCGTGAGATATCCCGCTCGAGCGGACATCCAACTCTGCAAAAAGTGCTGGGAGCACGAATCTCACGCTCGAGCGGAGGGTTTCCCGCTCGAGCGGACCTCAAATTTCTGGAAAACCCAGAATTGCATTCTTGAGCTTCATTTCAACTTTCCAGCCACAATACTTGCATGCAATGGCTCAAAGCCCAAATATAATCATACTAACATGGCACCAATGTAAGATTATAACATTATGGAGCTCAATTTCTTGATTTATCTACATGCATGTCCCAAAATATGCCAAACTCAACACCAACATAACAAACTCATGCATTCAAGCTCACATCTTCTCAAATTGTACATGCATGTGATGAATTAGCCACATTCTCAACTTAGATAACACAAATGGTGATCAAGACATGAGTTTCCTTTAACATTTCACATGGATTATACACATTTGTGCTCAAATATGCAATATCAAGGTGATTCCCTACATGCATGCACATATTAAGCCTCAATTCATCAAATACAACCCAATTTCATTTCAATCTTACTCTTGATCACCAAATTAGCTTGAGCACTCAAAATTACAAACTATAATCCAAGAATTACTCACCTAGAAGCTTTGATCTTCTAAGCTCTAGTCAATTCTTAAGCTAAATCTCCAAGATTTCCAAGCTTCAGGCCAAATTAGCACAATTCTCTCCCTTTCTCTCACTATGGCCGGCCCTCTCTCTCTCTCTCTCTCTCACAATTGTCTAACTCAGATTTTTGAGTTCCAAAGAGTTAAAGGAGAGTGTAATGCTAACATACAACAAGCCCCACAAGCATAATATTTCAATATAAAATATTTGGGCACTTAATTTATCAATTTAATCAGTTTAATCTGACCAGAATCAATTTCTAATTAAATTTCACCGTAGGCTCTAAAAATTATGCCAATCACGATGGCGTAATCAATTTCGGGTCCTGTGGCCGATAAGACCCTCAATTTAATTTTCGAAGCGGATTAGTCAAACAGATATTCCTACGGTGAACAGATAGAATTTCAAAATCACATATATTCACATAATGACACATAAAATCATGCTAAACACATAATCATACTCAAATTGAGGACCAATTACCGTACTACGAAACAGGGGTATCACACTTTGCAAATTGGATTTCTATAAGAGAGGAGGCCCTCCTCCCTTCTCAGGGTTTTGGATTTTAGGGTTAGAATAGTTGTATCTCTCTATCTCTATATCTCTCTTTACACTTTTGTGTGTGTTTTTGTGACCTAAAGTGTGATTTTGTCTTACTATTGAACACAAACACCTAGCACTACACCATCCTTGGTTGTTGAGGTATTAAGGAGTTGGTGTTGGGGTTCTTGAGCTATTTTTGATCAGAGAAAGGTGTTGGTGTTGTGTTCTTGAAGGTGTTCTTCAAGGGTGAGTGTTCTTGATTTAGATACCCCTTTCTTGCTTAGGCTTTTATCCCTTCTTGCTTATTGTTTTAAGCTTAGCCACTAACTGATAAAAGTTCTGTTTTTACTTGCTTTAGAACTTTGTTTAAGGTCATTTTGAGGTTTGGGGTTGTTTACCCCCTCCAAGGCCTTGTTAGGCCTTGTAGGCCATCCCCTTTGGCCCTTGCTTTAAGCTTTGCATGGCCTCTCTATCACTGAAATCCAGAGGATTTTCAATGGTGGAGAGGTGATTTTGGTGTCCTAAATAAGAGAGGGTCATCCCCTCTCCTTGTTGTCTTGAATGCTAGCATAAATGGCTTATGTGGGTAGCATGTATGCTTAGCTTGTTTTATCTCCATTTCAGCAAGTATTTGGTGTTATTTTGCCGTGTTTTACCTCTGTCTAAGGTTGGTTTGATGGCCTCTTACATGCTTCATGTACTTGCCTTGCAATCCTCTTATTTGCCTCAATATGCATCATGTTTTGACATGTCTTTCTAGCATGATTTTGGCTTGACTCCATGAAGATTTTAGCCTTGTTATAGCATGCTTAAGCTCTGATTTGAGTTGTTTTAACCATGTATGCCATGCTTTGTATAGCCACCATGCATTCTAGCTTGTTAGCTTTAAGTGTCCAAGTCCCCAGCATGCTTTGCTTGGCTCATTTCAGTGATTTGGCATCACTTGTTATGTTATTTCAATCCATATAGTATGCTCATATACTTGCATTTGTCACTCCTTTAATGTTTTAAAGACTTGATGTCTTATGCCTCATGAATGGACCATTTTGTATGCCTCCATGTTTAAGCTTCTAGGAAGATATTTCAATGTGTTTTTGGTCTTGTTCTAACATGCCATAACTCTATTTTTTTGTTTCTTGAGTCATGCCATGTTTGGCTTTGATGGGTGTAGTGTAACACCTCTTTTGTGGCCTTGTATGCCTCATGTTTTTGCCCCTTTGATTTGGCTTCTTTTGGCTTTGGTCATTGCATGTTTTAGACTCATTTTAGCATGGTCTATGACTGTTTTGGGTTATACTTGCCATATGCTCTCTGTTTTGTATAGCTTTGGTTCAAATTCCTTTACTAGTCTCAGGCTTTAAGCCTTATGCATGCCATGCTTATAATTGTTTGGTTGGTTTGGCATCTTTCCATGCATGATTTCAGAGCATAACATGTTTGTCACATGTCCATCTTTGTCCTCTTTTAAGTGTGCTTAAGAGTTGCTCTACTATGCTTAAGTGTTAGGCCAATTGGCATGCATGTTTGTATACGCTTTTGTCCCTCATTTCTTAGCACTTTTGGCCACTGATTTGGGCCTATTTGAGAGCTGTCCATTTTGGTTTAAGTCCATCCTTTGCATGTTGTCGCATGCTGGCCTATTGCATGTTGTCGCATGCTTGAGTTATATTGCATTTGGCATGTGTTTTTTTTTTTTTTTGTTAAGTTGCTTTGCATGTTTGCACGCTAGTTCCACTGTATGTTGTTGCATGCTTATCATTGATATTGTTGTTGCATGCCTATTACATTGTAATGCTTGCATGATTATGCTACTTTGTTAAGTTCGTCATGCATGTATTACATTGGTCTAAATATACTTGTCCCCTTACATGTTGTCACATGTTTGCCTCACATGTTGTTGCATGTTTGTCATTGGCATTGTTGTTACATGCCTTGCATGTTTACTTGTTTAGGTTGTATGCCTATTATAGCATTGTTGTTAACATGCTTATGTTGCATTAGATTTGCATGATGCTTGTTTAGGTTGCATGCTTGCTTGCTCACTTAGGTTGCATTACATTGTGTGTGCATTGCCTTACCCCTTGATCAAGCATGATAGAGGTTGGGCCCCTTAGGTGTTTTGGTGCATTTCATTTGATATTGAATTGCACACTCGGCTTCTTTGGCCATCATGCATTGAAATGCGTGATTGGTGGCCCGAGGGTCGAGGACTATACTCCCTTGAGCTCATGACATGATAGGGAGGGTGGTTGTGCAAACATTGTCTTGTAAATGTATTGCCATGCTCTGTTTGTCCTCTGCTGCAGCAACACAACATTCTGCAGGAAGAGATGGTCGACCGACCATTTTCAATGCCGGTCGGCTAAACATTGTTGGCCGAAAGCCTAATTTTTGGTCGATGACCAGTTTTCCTTGGCCGATGGCCCTATCTCTTGGCCGATGGACTCTGAACATGTCCCCAAGGTAGTTCAGAAGTGTCACAGAAGTTGGCATAGTTTCCAGAGGTGTAGAGCAGTGCAAACAGAGGCAACATGTAGCATGGCGATGGATTTCCGAGTGAAGTTGTCCGAGCATGCATTTGTCCCTCTTCCCGAGGCTGATTTACTGTTTTCATAGCTTAATTAATTTGTTTAATTAGTTAAGTGGTTTTGTAATTAATTAATTAGCTTGTTAATTAGTTAATTTGTATTATTCTTTCGGACCCTCCGTCGAGAGGGCCAATTGTTGTAATAAGCGTGCATGTGTGCGATGCATGTCTTCCAACCCCACGTCTTTCTCCCTTTTACTTAACTGCTTTCAGTGGTTAGTTCTAGGGCATGTTTCATTTAGCATCCTTATGCTACGCATGTTTGCAACATTTATCTGTATTGCATGCACCAGGCTCAGCGTATCATACTAACTGCATTGTATTTCAATTCCAAGTTGAATACATGTATCGAATTGTCGCATCTCATATGCCATTTTAGATTAGTCGAGCCTATTCTAGTTGCATTTTTCATGTGTTGCATTAGCCATTGCTAACATGAACTAGGATCATGCATTGATTACTAACTAGTTTCTTGTTTTGGCTCGGAGTACACTGTAAGTGTTTATGCTCTAGCATCTTGCATGTATGTGAGTGTTAACATGAAAGCATGCTTGCCATGAGGCTAAATGCTTATATGATATAACTGCCTGAATGCCTGTGGGTGAAGGTTGGATTACTTGAATTAGAATGATTCATTGAAATCTATATTTTAGCCTACTTGCGAGTGGCAAACTTCAAACCATTTCCAAACAAACGGATATGAGATGCGTTGTTCCAAATTAGGCGATCTAGTCTATACTTGTGTGTTGCGCACATCACATAGTAATTCTAGCTAATTAACCGGAATAAGAACGTATGTGTTTTCAAAAACAAGATATCATGCTTAGTACAGGCTGATCTTTGATCGGGCGAGCGGGGGTGCTCATTGCGTGACCTTCCCCAATCATACCCAAGTTCCCGAGCCGAGGAAACTTTGGTGATGACGGACACGTGGCCTTAGGCAACGAGTCAGGGTTTCCTAAATTTCCGCAAAAATAAAATATTTAGGTGGTGACTTTGTATCTGGCAAAGCAGTCCATGTTTGGCACTTCTTTCTTAAAAATCAGTTTTCCAAAACGATTTGCTGGATTTGGACTCTTTGGTGATTTATCGGTCTCGCATTCCACTTTGCGGGATTAGATTCAGAACCGTGACACTTGAGTCCGAACTGTAGTAGCAAAGCCCCCCCTAGGGCGTGTCTACACCTTGGTGGCTTCTTTAATTTTGGAGAGCTCGTCAAGTGCTACGTGGTGTACGGTGGAGATTGGATTTTTACACCATTGGTTTCAGAATTTCTCATCCTTTCTCCTTAAGCTCTTAAGGTAGGGATGTTCTTTGAGTTATATATATTATTTTTAGCACATCTTGCATTTTCACTATGTTTTCTAGTGTGGATTGATTTTTGGATGTTGAATCTAGAAAAAAAATATTAGAGAAATGTATTCTTCCTCATGACTTGGTCCAAGACAAATTATTTTGGGTATACTATGAACTAATTAGGGATGTTACTTGTGGTGTTTTGAAAATAAAGGAAAAACCCTATTTTGATAAAACCCTGGCTTTTGGGGAAATTTTGGGAAATGTGAAATTGATGTAATATTGCAAAATTGATGATAACTCTTTTGAGAAATTGAAAAAAAAAACTTTCTAGGTTGTTATGTTGTTGAGGTAGTCATGAAAAAAGATGAAAATTTTGATTGAACAGTCATGGAAACATGGGATGTGCATGTTGGCACTTTGGAAATTTAATGATGAAGATTGATTGTGAATATATGGGAATCTTAGACGTCACATGGATTTCTAATTTTCCTTGATTTTGGAAGGTTTCGAATTGTGGAAATTATACTTCAACAAATGTGAAAGATGTTGGCAATGTTGTACAAAGGAGATAAATTATGTGTGGTCTATTCTCATTGACTCATTTGTTCACTTGCAAATCTTAACTTTGATATAAATTCTTGATTTTGAGAAAGACGATTTCCATTGATGAAAACATTTTGGGGTAAATACATTTGGTAAGTTCGGTTAGGGTGTGTAGATTGGAAATTAAGTTGGCCTAAGTGTCCTTGGTGTAAGACCAGAAACACGCGCGCGTGGGTGCCTAAGTCTCCCGGTTAGTAGCCGGTAAGGTAGGATTTTGGTAGTGCTTGAGATGCCTACTTGCAGACACTAGCCCTAGGGAATTACCTGAGTTGTATTTACTACCCCATTATTTAAAGTCTTGGCTTTTATGAAGAAAATGAACTTTGGAATGACTATTGAATGGATTTCAAAAGAGATGCAAAACTTTGATAATTGAATATGGAATAGCACTACATTCATGTAATTGTATGAGATTGCTTTTAAACATATATATACTTTGTCAAGATATCTCTACTGGGTTTTTTGCTCACCCTTAGTGGAATTGTGCAGGAAAGGATGCTGTCGCTCCGCCTAGTTGAAGGCGTGGAGTGTGTTGAGGGCAAGAGGCTCTCTTTTTTTTTGGATAATGTAAATACAAGCCAAATGCTTTATGTGTTGGTTGATAACCTTTTGCGTAACTAGGCTTAAGCCTTGGAACGTGTAGCCTGTAACCACTTACTTTATTGTTTATTTCTTTTTCTTTTTATTTATTTATTATTGCACATGCTATGGATTCATCTCTTAAGAGGATGAATTTATATCGCATATGAACACTTCTTTTATTAACTTTTTCCCTAATATGAAATATTAATTGAAGGAGTTGGTCAACCAAGATAAGATTGCATGTTGGTTTGTGTCATTTCCTCTTTCTATTGGTTAATATTTTTAGGGTGTTACAAGCACTCAACATCTCCCATTCCCGGATGGTAATACTAGCTATAATACTTACGAATTTCCTACTCAAGGTGTCGGCCACTACATTGTCCTTCCCCGAATGATAATGTAACTTGAAATCATAATCCTCCATCCACTTCCTCTGTTTCAAATTCAAATCCTTCTGCGAAAATAGATATTTTAAACTCTTGTGATCGGAAAACACTTCAAATCTCTCACCATATAAGTAATGCCTCCAGATTTTGAAGGCAAAAATCGTTGTTGTTAGCTCTAAGTCGTGAGTAGGATAATTTCTCTCATATATTTTCAACTGCAGTGAACTATATGCTACCACTTTTCCTTGTTGCATCAATACACAACCCAAACCTTCTAGAGACACATCACAATAAACCAAATAACCCAAACCCCCCTTTCCGGAATAATCAATACTGGAGTAGTGTTGAGTCTAACCTTAAGCTCTTGAAATGACTTTTTACAAGTTTCACTCCATACAAATTTAATTCTCTTCCTCGTCAATTTAGTTAATGGTGAGGCCAATCTAGAGAAGTCTTTCACAAAATGTCAGTAATACCCAGCTAAGCCTAAGAAACTCCGGATCTCAAAAACATTCTTAGGTTGTTCCCAATCTTGCACTGCCTCTATCTTAGAAGAGTCTACAGTTACCCCTTCTCCAAATACCACATGGCCTAAGAACTAAGCTTCCTTTGGCCAGAACTCGCACTTCCCAAACTTAGCATATAAATAAGGTGCTCTAAGCAACTCAAGTACAACCCGCAAGTGTTCCTCGTGTTCCTCGTCGGAGGGTGATTAAGATGTCATCAACAAAGACAACCACGAAATGGTCTAAGAACTCACGGAAGATTCGATTCACCAAATTCATAAACGAAGCTGGTGCATTGGTTTGCCCAAAAGGCATCACTAAGAACTCATAGTGGCCATACTACGTACGGAATATCGCTTTCTGAATATCTTCCTCTTTCACCCTCAACTGGTGATAACCTGATCTCAAGTCAATCTTAGAAAAGCAACACAACCCCTTCAACTGGTCAAACAAATCATCTATACGTAGTAATGCATACTTGTTCTTAACAGTTGCCCGGTTCAACTTCAGGTAATTGATGCACAATCATAGTGTGCCATTCTTCTTCTTAGAAAAGAGAGTTTGTGCTCCCTATGACGATGTACTAGGGAAAATAAAGCCCTTATCTAACAGCTCTTGGAGTTGAATCTTCAACTTATACAACTCGGCGGGTGCAAATCTATATGGTGCCATGGGAATCGATGCCATGCTGAGCACTAAGTTAATGGAGAACTTAATCTCTTTGTGGGGTGGCAAACTAGTAAGATCTTCGGGAAAGACGTCTGGGTATTCACAAACTCCCCTCGGCAAATCAATTCGGACCATATCACTCTCACTACCTAAGAAGGTTGCAAAAAGACAATTAAGCTCGCCCCAACCACATGACTCATACACTAGCGACAAAACTCTATCAGCTTACTCCCTAGAAAATAGAAACAAATACCACTTGAGGTGCACACTGTAACCCTCTGATGGTAACAATCTATAATGGCATGATACGAAGACAACCAATCCATGCCTAAAATGACATTGAAACCCGACATATCTAACAATACAAAAGCAAAAGGAAGTCAGTGACTGACAACCTCAATCTCACAACCGTGACAACCCCGGTCCAAGATAAGCTTACCCCTAACTAGTGACTCTACCATGAGCGGAGATGCTAACTGAGGCATTTCTCACCCCAAAATTGATGCGAATGCAAATGAAATGAAGGAATGAAATGCACCAATATCAATCATCACATTAACAATAGAACTGAACAAAAAAAAAAGTTACCTCTTATAACAGAAGGTGCTGGCAACTGATTAGGCGTGATAACAGTATACACATGCACTGTGAGTCTCTGTTCTACCTACTCACCCCTCAGAGCATAGGTCTGATACACTGATTGAGCTAAAGAGGCTCCCTAATTGGCCCTCGAGGCCTCTGCTAAAAGGGTGGGCTGATGACTTTGTGTCTGTCTCGAACCAGATGCACTAGACGTGCCACCTGCTTGAGTAAAAAACCTCCTTAAGTCTCCCGATTGACCACCGATAACGGTAGGCGATCGCTCCTTACTCGCTCTCGAGGACGAGCCGAAAACTGCATGCATCAAGGTTCTTTTCTTCAGGAGCAAATCAAGTCTTGTGGCTTAGCTAACCACACTTGAAGCAAGTGATCCCACCCTGACTACCTCTCCCTAAACCAGAACTTGTACAAGAAAAGTAGATCTGAACTATGCTGCCTTGGCTTGCTGTGGAGTGGAACCTTCTGCCTTTTGTTGTCTCGAGCCTCCTCCTGAACCTCCCGACACCTCTTTCTAAGCCCCTCATCAACTCCTCCTCCGCTTGGATCATGGTCTCTAAGTAAGTTGCCACCTCCACAAGGAGACTGTAATCCCTAATCATAGATGCGGCCCCCTTGAAAAGGAGCCCGGTCCTCAATCTCTTCTCAAACTCGACACAACGACATTTCTCCGTCGCCACAAGTTCTGGTGCAAATCCAGAGAGGCTAGTAAAAGTAGCCTCAAACTCGGCTACAAATGTGTTAAGCTGCTTAAGCTTCAAGAATTGATCTCTCAACTTCTTCCTAGAAGTGAGAGGCAAAAACTTGTCCTAGAAGGCGTTGACAAAGGCCTCCGAAGTCACCCCAATACGGCCTCGTGCAGACTTCCACCATTGACTCACATCTCTTTTCAGCTGGAAGGATGCCAAGGTCACCCTCAAATTGTCGTCCCTGATGCCAAGCATCTCGAATGTCTTCAATATCTACTCAAGCCACTCATTTGCCTTCAGTAGCTCTTTTGGATCCCTTAAAAACTCATTTGAATTCGACCGGAAGAACTCCCTCTTCAGAAAAGAAGGCCCTGTCTAAACAACATGGTCCTGGACTTGATTTTCAACCTTGAGAATGTCCATAGATTCCCGCAATGAAATGCCCCAAAAATATATATGCTATTTAAACATAATAATCATGGCTCTGAAGAGATGCCGAAAATATATATTCAACATGTTTCATTACATAACTCCAATGATTATACAAAAGTAATCTCACATGCAGTTATAAATTCATTGAAAACTAGTACATGAATCTATAGCATGTAAGATCATTTAACCAAAATGAATAAATGCCCTTAAGGGCTTACAAGTTCCAAGGCATAAGCCCGGTTACATAAAATGGTCTCTCGGACCCAT
Organism: Camellia lanceoleosa; assembly: GCA_025200525.1. Classification (NCBI taxonomy): domain Eukaryota; kingdom Viridiplantae; phylum Streptophyta; class Magnoliopsida; order Ericales; family Theaceae; genus Camellia; species Camellia lanceoleosa. The sequence goes on from CM045765.1 coordinate 70,879,942, forward strand.
ACATGTTTAGCCCATGGCTTTACAAAAATTTACAATCTCAACAAAGAACCTTGTGCTCTCAAAACACATTCCCACACCCCAATTTGGCGGGTTCACCACGTCCTTTCCTGCACCAAAACCCATAAGGGTGAGCATAAAGCCCAGTAGAGAATTTCTTAACAAAGTATATACATTTATGCAACTGTCCCAAATATTGAATGCAAATGCCATGCGATGCCAATAAAAGAATTTCATTTACATGCCCTTTTGTTAAAAGAATGACCATGTTCAACAGTAACATGAGATTTCAACACTTACAATTTATTTCAATGGGGTGGTAAATACGACTCAGGTAATCCCTACGTTGGTGTCTGCAAGTAGACTTAACAAGCACTACCAATAACCCCACTTTGTCGGTTGCTAACCGGAAGAGAAGTGATACCTCCTCCGCGCGTGTTTTCGGTCTTTTACCCCGGACACTTAGGCCAACTTATCAATTTCATCTACACTCCCTAACCGGACTTACCAACATATTTACCCAAAATTAATCTCCATATTTCTCATTTCAAAATATTCCTTTCTCAACGTAGTCATTTTTTTTCCAAAACTCATTTCAAAATATATCATAATCAATTGTATGAAAGTGTAATGCAATGATGATCAACATTTCATAACCTCCATCCATTTTTAAGTGTCCCAACAATAACACAATGGTAACCACATACTGCATTTTCCTTCCTTTACCATAAACCAACACATACCACAAGTTCAACAAAATGTAATAACAATTAATGAAATGCGCATCTTACCAATTCTCACATTTTCCAAATGTAAGATTCACAAGATGACTATGTGTCCATTTAGACTCATCAAGAATAACCACATTTTAACATTTATAAGCAACAATAACTATTCCACAATTTCCTTACCATGTCTCCCTCATTAATATTGTTAAGAAGTCCCATTTTCTTCATTACATTTAACACATAAGAAAAACAATAGTAACATTGGAAATAATAAAATTTATTCCTGAAATCCCCAACATGTTCTTCAACCCCACATTTCTAGGGTTTTTTCCCCAAAAACCAACATTTCCCCATCTTTTGAAAAGGTTTTCCCTCAAAACATCACCTCTCCTATCATGTGAGTTAAAAACCCTCAAGAAAGTAGTTTAGGATAAGAGAGAGAGAGAGAGAGAGAGAGATTAAACCCACTTTTGCAACCCTTAACATTTATGAGACAAAATCGAACTCTCAAAATCATTTAAGGAACTTTTAAACCTACAAGATCTAGCATAAATATATATATATATATAACTCAAACAAAATCTCCCTACCTCAAGCTTGTTGATGAAAGGAGAAGATGAAACCCTAGAAATTAAGATGCCCCAAACTCGATCTCAATCGTAAAAAGCGAGGTTCTTGAGTTGCTCTCCAAGATTTGTGAAAGGGGATAGATCAAAGCTTCATCGATTGAAAGAAATCAAAGTTTTTGAGTGTTTGGTGAAGGTTTTTAGAGACAATGAGGAGAAAATTGAATTTTAGAGTGAGAGGGAAATGTCAAAATGTGATATACATTCAACCCAAAAGAGGGGAAAAAAATAGGGTTTTTGGATCGCCTGCGCCAGACATGCGAGCCTCCTTCCCTGCATGTCAGCCTTTCATCCTCACACGTCGGCCACTCCTTCGCTTCTAGCCCTCAAGACTGCATATATTGCAAGCAGGCCGCCCAAACCTCCTCGATTCAAGACGGCGGCCACACTCCCTGCATGTGCGGCATAAGGCCCCGCACGTGCGGCCCAAGGTCTCCAGCCAAGAATTTTCCCTGCTCAATTCTAGGCACCTTGGATCGGACCCTGCACCCTCCAGGACAAGTGAAATTTAACATCGAACAGAAACAAGAACAAGAACTTTATTTTGAAAACAACTTCTGGACATTTCAAACCCAATGAGAGCAAAAGGAGAACGGGGCAAAGAAAAGTAGACACGGTAGTCACACGTAAAGCTCTAGCCATTTCATGGCCCAAAGTGCCCATAGCTTGCTGACATACTGGTTCGACCACGTTGGCCTGACCAACACTCTTATCTTCTGTTGGAATATCATCCGGTAATGGCACCTCTTGCCGTCTAGGCCTACCACGCCTACCAAAACTACGTCCTGACATCCTAATAAAGGTAACACGATAGATTAGCACATTTACAAATGTGCCGAAGCTAATTCACTCATGTCGTAATATGGTGGACAATGAATAATTCACTCCACATAAGCACCTAATCACATAAACACAAACGAACTTCCTTTCTAGATAATGATCGTCCCGTGACATTGCCATAGTTCTAATTAGAAATAACAGTGATCAAGTGCTCTTCTAACAGGACTTGTAACTCATAGACCCAATCGATGTCTTAGAAATTAAATAATATACTCACTTGGTCACATAAGCATGTTATCACATAGTATACCAGGTCTACTTCTAATATCATCTAGCGAGATAACCCATTGTGGTAAAAACCACATCCCACGATCCCAAGTATTCAAACTCGATAGCTCTGATACCAAGTTGTCATGCCTCGAAATAATAACAATAGCCCATCTTATAATACCTCTTACAATTGATCAATAACATCATATCTTATATTATATTTATAATTATTGATCATACAAAAGATGACATATGCACATATACATTAATAAATACTAAATCTTGAATCTATAGCATATGACATGGTTACATGAATTAAAATAAAAGTAAAAATCAAGTAATTATATGCCCTAATGGCTACATCTCTCCAAGTCAATGCTTGGATACATCAAAATGAGTTTAACTTAATACAATTAAAGCCCAAGGCTTATACAAAAATATATACATCCACTAAAACAAAAGAAGCTCTTGGCTCCAAGTCCTTTCAAGCTATGTCCTTGGTGGAGGCATATCATCAGTACTTAAAAGTTGTTTTCCACATAGGGTGAGCCAAAGCCCAGTAGAGACACTTTAACGCAATATATGAATCTTAACAAAGTCATAAGGTGAATGCATATGCATGCCACTTGTCAGACATTTCACATTTCCATCTCAACACAATGCAATGCTAGATTATATATCAATTCATGAAAATAATCCCTTTTATAACATAAAATAGGGTAGTGGATACAAAACACTGAGAATCTCTAGGTATGTGTCTGCTAGTAGGCCATACAAGGACTACCAAAGCCATTTTACTGGTACTAGCCGGAAGGATCGGCACCTGAACACGTAGGTTTTTAGACTTTCACCAAGGGCACACAAGCCAAGATAATAACCACAACCACACCCCCTAACCAGATTCACCAAGGTATTCACCCATTTTTCTTCAAACAAAACATATTCAATGTTTAATTAGGAAACAATCCTCAATGCAAGATATATGAGTGATTAGTTTCAATTTACCTAATCCTCATGCAATTTCTGCAACAATCAAAGCTATCCTCCACCAATAGTCCAAAACAAATATTTCTATACAACAAATAATTCCCAGCAAAAGACATAATCTCATCATTTTCAAAATGGGAGTGGTATTGCATATCTAATTGATCCATCATCATCAACATATACATTCGTTCTATTCTTGTCAAACCCAACAACATTTTTTGTTTTCTTTCACAAACCAAATGTCCATAATTTTATAACAAAACCCCTTTTACTTACAAAATCAATTTTAAGTAAAGACATCCACAATTTTAACATATCTCAACTACAAACACATCCCCACAACCTTTCTCAAGAACCCATTTGAAAACCTCTCATTTTCAATTCAAAACCAAACCCTAGGTTTAATCCAAAATCCCCAAATCACTAGATTCTTTCAATAGACAACTAACTAAGGTAAAAATCATACCAAAGATTGATGAAATTCCTACCGCAAGATTATAAGACAAGGGAGACCAAGGGTTGATGTTTAGCGGAAATGTTTAACTCCCCCGGTTAAAATGAAACTCTCAACGTGCTCTACCTTTTTCTCCAAAGGGCTAGGGTGAAGAAATCAATAGATTGGGAGTATTTGGAGCTAGAATGCAAAAACTAGAGAGAGAGAGAGAGAACTAGGGTTTTTAGAATGTTTAGAGATAGAGAGAGAATTGAATTAGTGACTTAGAAAACTGTTATCTCGGACTGATATACACGCAGACCACTCAAGCGACCAAAAACACTGCTCGAGCACACAATGCCCCCTTCTAGAAGTTCAGACCTAAAAAATACCGCTCGAGCGAAGATACTCCACTTCTAGAAGTTTTACAAACTATAAAGGGCTGCTCGAGCACAAGAAAGACGGTTTGAGCGAACAACCAAAAATCTGGACAACAGCTCTTTCGAAAAACTAACTCCCAACCTGTTTCAAACACAACCATAACTCCCAAATAGTCAATCTCAACTAGCAACAAGATAAAAATGAAATGAACAATAGTTAAGGACATGGATTTCCAAATCTAAGAGCATGAAATGGGTCAGGTCGAAACCAGAACCGTTATATCGTAATACCCATTTCTATGATTTTCTACAATCTAAATACAATAACCCCTAATTACAAGGTTAGTAATGGATTCTAGACCCTAAGATTTTCTTTTTCTCACTTCCCATTTTCAAAACCTAAATCCTTGAACTAAAAATAATTTTCCCTAGTCTTTGTGGTTCGACACCCATTCTCAATTGCTATACTTCATAGTAGTAGTTGCTACCAGTTTTATTCATTTTATTTTGGTGTGCAAACGATAGCATCAATTTTTTGCACTAATGTAAAATAAAATTCTATTGAATGAAAAATAAAATTTTGTGAAAAGTAAAATTGTGCTAAATGTAAAATTAAAAAAAAAAAAACAAAACAAAACAAGAAAAAAAATGCATAGAAAAAAAAAAGAAGCAGTTTGTCTCGAATTCCGATAACATCTCGGCAGCGAAGGTCAAAAGCCGATCTCATTTGCACGTAGCCTCACCACTCGACTCTTCTGCTGATCACCTCACCTCGAGATTTATTCTAATGACGTCCTTGAAGGCCCTGCCTCTGGATTTGTAGGGTTTGCAAAGGAGATTACACCCTGTTGGTCGTCGAACGAGGAACACTAGGGCATCGAATTTCAGGCCATTGTTGTTTTCTTCCTCTTCACTTCTTTGTTCTATCTCTTCAACTAACTAATATCCGACCGAGCATCTTGATACATCCATTGAAACAATGAGAATTGTGTAGTCAGCCACTACACTTCATTCTTTCGACTTTGTAATCGGTGAGATAAATTTGACACTACAGTGAAGTATCTTACACACGTTCTCAATGTGTGAGAATAAGCATCAATGTCAGACATTGTTGCTCAGGTAACATAATTGGGTTAAAAACAAAGGCTGGGGTATTCCGAGGAAGGTCTAAAGAAGCAGTATCACATACTTCCTCTAGAATCGCATTGAGATCAGGGAAGAGGGTGAAAGGTCGAGCAGAGCCATATCAGAGAAAGAAAAAAAAATTCAAGTTGTGATGGACTGATTTTGGCAGAGTTAGGCCGTTTTTCACTCTATTGTTTCCTTTGTAGAGGTCGACTTTAAGAAGAGGAAAAAGAGAAATAAAAAGAAGAAGAGGACAAATAGAGAGCAGTGGGAGATGATCGAGGTCAGATGTATCGGTGTGGTTGTCGTTGAATTTGTGAATTCAGATGCGACATTCGATGCTTCGGCAAAGAAAAAGGCCAAAAAAAGGAGAATAAGAAAAAGAAGAAGAAGAGATGCTTCAACAAAATGAGAAAAGTAAATAAATAACCAAAAAATCAAATAAATAATAATAATAATAAATAATAATAAAAAAAATTGTGTATATTTGTATTTAGTTTCTAATCCTTTTGCTAGTAAAGTTCTATATGGTGAAGATCTAACAAACCTCACATCGCAAATAGCTGAGTAAAACAAAAGTAATTTTGTTTGAGACGTGTTACGGTAAAGATGCAATTGACAATTTTCACTAAGGAACTTTATCACAGTAAACCTTGGAATCTAGCTTTAAAAGATCATTTCATTTGAAATTTATGTTTTATGTTTTATTTTTACTTTTATTTTGCTTCATGTGTTTTTATTTCAAAAAAAAAAAAAAAACTTTTTATTGCTCTTCTTATTGTGTATAATTTTTTTTTTCAATTTTTCTTTTTTTTTCTTTAAAAAAATAAAATTATTAAATAAAACAATTTTGAGCGATGATTGTATTGCTTCTTCTTCATTCTGTGCATAAGGTGATTAAGCTTAGTTGTAATTTTGTTACCTTAGGACTATACTTTTGTCGTAGTTCGTTGCACTATTTCTCATTATAACAGTCATTTATTTTACACTCGGTCAAATCACGTGCACGTCAATACACAGATATTACTTGACTGATTTTGGGACACAACCTATGAAAATTTTGATGTCTAATGCGGAGACTATAACCCGTGTGAGATTTTGAGCCTATCATTATTTTTGGAGGGTTATTTGACATTTACTTTTAATTTTTCTTTAATAGCTCATAATGTCGTTGTTAAGTCTCATTATTCTTTCAAATTGATCGAAAAATATTAAAATCATCATTTTTATGCCATTTTGTCCTTGTAACATATGGATCATGCTATATTAAAAACTTTTTAGTCATTTAGCCATTTCCTCTGGTGTCTCAAGAATGGATTTTATCTGTTATTTTGGAAGGATGTTATCTTGTGAGAGAAAGAAGAAAAATAAAAAAGTAAAATGAAAAAAAATGTTTTTATTTCTTGTACAAAAAAAAAGAGACAGGAGTTAAAAGGATAGATTAGTGAGCAGTGTTCTACATATGCTGCGTCTATTTGATTAATTTCTTAGACACCTGTTTTTCTACCATTCACCCAATTTTGTAAATAATTCCCTTTAACCCAACATTACAATGAAAAATAAAGCCCTAATTGATCTTAGGATTGGCATGATTTGTTTTTTCAAATGACAAAGTGGCATAATTTCATTATTTTCGGTTTTCCTATCATGAGACTATGCTTACTTTTCTATACAACGTTTTCATTGTTAAATGTGAGAAATTTTTGTTTTGTTAAACATAATTTTCTTTTGTCATAGACATACACTAGTGAGCTGAGCCATTTCAGAGTGTTTCATTTGTTTAGAGTAAACTGGAGAGAATTGAGTCAAATCATGCTTCGGATGGAAATTTTTGGGCTATGTTTTATTTTGACGTTAAGGAAGTATCTCTGTAAATTAAAAAAAGATCACACATATCGAGTTTAGAAATAAATGTAGTATTCCTAATGATTGCTAGTGCTTTGTATTCTGACAAATTATTTTCCTAATGTAATGAATTTACAATCTTCTAGATTTCTAGCATGGATTGAAGAGATTCTTTGAGCTCAAATTAAAAAATAAAAAATAAAAAATAAATTGAAAAAAAAAATGAAAAAGAAAAAAAAATCTGAATTTTGTGGGTATATATTCACTGCAAACCCTCACAAAAGTATAACTCATCCACTAGGGGCAATCTCGTAGTTCAAAGGCAAGTTGCATATGCTAAATGCAATTGTGTGTCCCTACAAAAACGGCATAAATAAATTCTATTTAGTTTTCTCTTCTTTTTAATTTGTCTTGCTTGAGGACTAGCAAAATGTAAGTTAGAGGATGTGATTAGAGCCTAAATGTTACATTTTTAGCCCCGTTAAATGCATTTTATTAGGCCATTTATTTTTCTATTTTATAATTTTACATATTTTTGTATGTTTTTATATATTTTGAGTGTTTGTACAAAAATTAATACAAATAATACATTTTAAATATTATTATATTAAAAAGGTGCACAGTATTTAACTGTGCACCCACGCCACCCATACTACCTCTAACTTATATATATATATATATGTGTGTGTGTGTGTATAAGTTTATATTTTATTTTTATATTATTTATTTTTTGTTTTGTTAATTTGCAGGTCATGTTTTGCCTATAAAAGGCAAAGCAATTCAAGGAATTGGAGGGTGCTCAGGTTTCAGCCGAAGCTCTACAGAAAAGTAAAGAAAAAAAGAGAAAATAAAGAAATGGAGAGTGGGAAGATGTATAGTGCATATATTTTATAGTGGTTGTAATATTGGTATATGGAACTAATTTCCATATCTTAGGATTAAGATGAAACTCTGATCAAATGATTAGGGTAGTTTGTATTTAGTTTTGTAGATTTTTAATTGATTTGGCTACTGTTGTATAACTCAAATTATTATGCAAATATTATTTTATCAAATTATGCGTTAACTGGTCATGAATGCATATTATACAAATGATTTTCATGCTTGTGTATTAAAATTGTTAGACAAGTCATACCTAGTAAGACGGACCATGCATCAACCTTAGCTTAGTTTAACTTAGCTTAGTGGTGACGGTCCATATTAAGCGAAGATGATTCGTGACTTTCTAATTTTAAAACACAAATATTTTTAAGTGATGTTCCTGACCAAGACACATCGTAGTACCCATTTCAATGATTTTCTACAACCAATTACAAGGTCAATAGTGGATTCTAGACCCTAAGGTTTCTTTTTCTCATTTTTCATTTTCAAAACCAAAATTTTGAATTAAAAACAACTTGCCCTAGTCTATAACACCCCACTTATGTAATTCCCATTGAACAATTAAAAGAACATTCTTTACACTAAAACATAACACAATTCCATTCAAATGTTTCTCTTTCTCATTAAACTACAAATTTTGTTTACAAAATTACAAAAAACAGATCTCGATTCAGTGAGCTACAGAAGATTACAAAACAATTACATTGTGACATTTAATACTAAAATACAAAACTCAAAATAAAGGTAGAAAGGGAGTTCCACAATTACATTACAACTTCAATTTCACAAAAGTTTAGATTTTGGAAAGAGATAGTCTTTTTGTTCTTCTTCATAGACGGTTTTGGGGCTCTTCATTTCCTGAAATGTTAGTAAATAGAAATGAGCAATTGCCCAGTAGAGAACAAATTTAACCAAGTAGATAAACATTTGCTTTAAATGTCCATAACCTTTATTGATGCCCATGAATTTCCATTGGTTTAAAAGTTATTACACAACACACAATTTAACATTCAATCTCTATATTTTTCCGTCCTCACACGGATGGCCAACGAACACCTAAAACTTTCCACTTTTGTCATCCTTACACGAATTGGCTAGTGGACACTTCACAACATCCCCACATTCATCGCCCTCAAACAAGGCAAGTGGGCACCTCAAACACATTCCCACATTCGTCGTCCTCACATGAACCGGGCAAGTGGGCACCTCACATACATTTCAAAACATTAACATCTTGTGCCCAACACAAATAATCACAAGGACTCCCTAATTTTACTTCTCAATTCTCAATCAGGTCCAAAATCAAGAACCACCCTTAGAGTTACATATGAAAATTTGGGGCTTTTCTTTTCAAATATTTATTTTCCTTCATTAAAGCATATTTACTCACACTTTCATAGTTGATTCCACAATCCACCATCAATTTTACACAAACACTTCATCAACACAAAACCCAAATATATATATATATATATATGTATGTATGTATATGTATCCCATCCATCTCAATAGTTCCACACACCTTCAAATTCACACACATTTAAGCCAAAATACAAATATACAATCGTAAAGATATTCCTACCTCAAGGGTTGTAAGATAAGAAATGAGGATCCACGTGATAAGACTTTCAAACTAGCACAATCTAATCGGTTCAAAACGTAGCTCTTGGTGCGAACAATAACTTTAATGAAATCTGGGGTTTTCTAGCTACGGTTTTGGAAAGAAGGTTGTTAGAGAGAGAAGGAGTGTGAAAAAAATGAGTTAGAAAAATGTTTGGATCACAATATAACTCTGCTATCCCGAACTAACCGCTCGAGTGAACTTTCCATCGCTCGAGTGAAGTGCCAAAACACAAAAGGACCGCTCAAGCGAACTTTCCACTGCTCAAGCTGTGAACGCAAGGTCTCAGAAGTTTTGTAGAGCTATGGTGAAAATACTAGGAGCTCGCATTTTACACTCGAGCGACCATTCCTTTGCTCAAGCGATCTTGTATGTAAACTTGTGAGATACTGAGAGCTACAAATCTCTGCTCGAGTGACCAAATGACCACTCGAGCGGTCACCCAAAAACAGCTATTACAGACTACCCCCTTAAGGAATTTGGTCCCCAAAATTTCATAGTTCTTGCCAAAACAACTCCAACAATTCCCAAGAAAGATGAACATCACAATAACAATAGTCTCAATCGTCACCACTTCTTAAACCAAAACAAAATCAAAGCTAACTTCAAACAGTATCATGAGAATTTAGATTTCTTTCATATACTTCCTTCTACAAGCTCCCATAAAATAACCTAAGATAACAAATAAGCAAGTTTACATATCATTAAATAAATCAGGGTATTTCTCACGAACTTCAACTTCTCATTCCCAAGTGGCCTCTTCTATCCCGTGGTGATGCCATAACACTTTAACTAAAGGAATGACTTTGCCTGTAAAAACATGTTCTCGGGTGTCCAAGATTTTTGTCAATCTCTCTTCATATAACGTATTTTTGCCCACCTCTAAATTTGTCCAATCCAAGATATGATAGAAACATGGAACACATTGTGCATTTCGGATAATTGCGGTGGCAATGCAAGGCGATCAGCCACCTCTCTCATCTGTTCTATAATATCAAAGAGGCCAATGAATCTAGGTGACAATTTTCCGCTTCACCCAAATCTCATTAACCCTTTTCTAGGCGATGTCTTCAAAAATACATGATCACCCACATCAAAAGATAAGGGTCTTCTCCTCCGATCTGCATATCACTTTTGTCGACTCTGAGCCGTAACTAACTGCTTCTGAATGAGAGCTATTTTCTCAGTGGTCTTGCAAACCAATTCCAGTAGAAGCATAGGTGAATCTCTCACCTCGGTCCAACACACCGGCAACCTACATGGTCGCCCATACAAAGCTTCAAAAGGAGCCATTTCGATGCTAGCTTGATAATTATTATAATAGGTGAATTCTGCTAAAGGTAGGTGTCTCTCCCAAGAACCCTTAAAATCTAGTACACAAGCTCTCAACATGTCTTCCAAGATTTGGATAGTGCGCTCCAACTGTCCATCGATTTGTGGGTGGTAAGCAGTGCTAAAAGTTAACTGAGTGCCCAAAATAGTTTGTAGACCTTGCCACAACGGTGTGGTAAAACGGGGGTCTCTATCTAAGACAATACTCACCGGAACTCCATGAAGCCGAGAAATCTCTTCAACATAAAGTTCCGCCAAGTAATCAACTGAGTCCCCCATACACATAGCGAGAAAATGAGCCACTTAGCCCAAAACAAAGTCCATAGTGATATGCTCCCACTTCCATTCCGCGATAAGCAAGGGTTGCAATAACCTAGCTAGTCGTTGATGTTCCACCTTAACTTGTTGGCAAGTTAAACACTTGGACACAAATGAAGCCACATCCTGCTTCATACCTCTCCACTAAAATTTTCGGCTATGGTCATGGTACATTTTTGTGCCCCCTGGATGTACTGTAAGACAGGAGTTGTCAAATTCCCAAAGTACCTCATCTCTACACGATTCAGGCACAAAAAGGCGGTCTAAATACCGAACATTAGAATCATAATCTACCCTCAAATCCTTTTCCTCCTTTCCTTGTGCTATTTTCTTCTTGATTACTTCAACTTTCAAGTTACCATTTTGTGCCTCTATAACCCAAGTAACAATTGTCAGTTGTGCAAGGACAGAAAACAAAGTGACATGCTCGGGAGATTCACTAAGATGCAATTCAAATTCACCCAAATCACCCAACATTTCCCATTCCCTAATTTCAAGATTAGCAATGGTACTCAAAGATTTTCGACTCAAGGCATCGGCCACCACATTGGCTTTTTTAGGATGGTAGTGTAATTCAAAATCGTAATCCTCTAAAAATTTCGTCCACCTTCTTCAACGTAAATTCAAATCCTTTTGAGAAAATAGGTATTTAAGCCTTTTATGATCTGAGAACACCTCAAACTTCTCCCCATACAAGTAATGTCTCCATAGTTTTAAAGCAAAAATGACTACAACTAACTCTAAATCATGAGTCGGGTAATTTCTTGTGGGTTTTAAATTGGTGTGGACCATACGCCACACCTTACCTTCTTGCATCAAAACACATCCCAAACTTTCCCTAGATGCATCATAGTACATAGTTTAACCCAAATGTCTTTCTGGAATGACTAAAACTGGAGCAATGGTTAGTCTAGCCTTTAGCACTAAGAAGGATTTCTCACATGATTCATCCCAAACAAACTTCACTCCCTTTCTCATTAGCCTAGTCAACAGAGAAGCTAACGCGAAGAAGTCATTCACAAACCGTCTATAGTAACCGATAAGACCCAAGAAACTATGGATCTCAAATGCGTTCCTAGGTTGCTCCCAATTCTGTACCACCTCAATCTTCAGATAATCTACAGCAACCCCATCCTTAGAAATAACGTGACCCAAGAATTTTGCATTAGAGAGCCACAACTCACATTTCTCATATTTAGCATACAACCTGTGCTCCCTAAGTAATTGCAACACAATGTGAAGGTGCACCTCATGTTCTTCTTAGAGGGTAAATATAAAAGAATATCATCGACAAAAACAGCCATAAACTTGTCGAGATATTCTCGGAAAACCCAATTCATCAAGCCCATAAAGGTGGCAGGAGCATTGGTTAAATCGAACGGCATCAAGAGAAATTCATAGTGACCATATCGAGTATGAAAGGCCGTCTTCAGAATATTTTCTTCTTTCACACACAACTGATGATAACCCGATCTTAGATCTATCTTTCAGAAACACTGATAACCCTTAAGTTGGTCAAAAAGATCATCTGTTTTCTAGGCGTGGTACTTATTCTTAGTGACTTATTCAAATTTTATGGTAATCAATGCATAACCGCAATGAACCATCCTTCTTCTCGGCAAAGAGAGACGGTGCTCCCCGAGTTGAAGAACTAGGGTGTATAAAACCCTTATCTAACAATTCCTGCAATTGCTCCTTCAAAACAAGCAACTTGGCTGGAGCGAATCTATAGGGTGACATAGAAATGGGTGTCATACCTGACACTAGTTCTATAGAAAACTCGACCTCACGATGAGGTGGTAATTTAGTGAGGTCCTCTGGAAAACATCTAAATACTCACAAACCACTCCAGGGAATACCCCTAGTAATACACACAGTAACTCTCCCACGATAACAATCTATTACAGCACGATAAGAGGACAACCAGTCCATACGAAAGATGACATCAAAACTCATCACATCTAACAACACCAAACTAAAAGGAAGTCGATAGTCTGTAACTTCAATCACACACTTACGACACCCATGGTCCAACACCATCTTAACCCTAGCTGGTGATTCTACTACGAGAGAAGATTCTAATGGTTCTGCCTCTAACCTGAACATGGATGCAAAAGTAAATGCTATAAATAAATGAGATGCTCCCGTATCTATCAACACATTGGTCCAAGTATTATATAGAAGGTATGTACCTTGCACCACCATTGGCCTAGTCGACTGTTCAGATGCGGTGACAGTATAGACTCTCCCTTGGGGTCTCTGTTTACTCTACTTACCCCTCTAATGATAGGCATGTTGCACGGACTATGCGGAGGTAGTCCCGTGTACAACTCTAGACGCTTGTCTCAACAGAACTGGCTAATAAGTCTGCCTCTGGCTCTGTGCTGCCTGAAATCCTGAAGCACTAGCCATTCCGGCAATCTTGGGACACAACTTCTTCATATGACCCACAGCAGCCACACTGATAACAAACGGGCGATTGACGTCTACCCATGGTATGATCCTGTAGGCGAGTAGAAAGCTAACGGTGTTGGTTACCCCTCCATAGACATGTAGTGGACTTGTAACCCTGCTCGCCACATCGATAACAAGTGATCCCACTTTGTCCCGTACTATCCGTACTCTTTCCTAACATAGGATTTGATGACATGACCGGTAATGGTGGTACATAAGATAACGTAGAACTCTTCAACTTTTTGGATGCCATAAAACCCCTTCCCTATTCGCAAATAGGGTAGTACCGAGGACGTAAAGAAGGAATCCACAGGCATACTAAGAAGTGGCCTCTAGGGTGGTAAGGTATGTACCGTGGAACCTCTGGTGTAGCCAGCTATAGCGGATGATCCCCAGGTTATCCTTCGGGGGAATGGCCTCGAGTAAATGAAGCTGAGCGGCGTCTCAAGATCCCATATCTGAGTTGAAAGGGATTGGATCACCCCTATTAGAGGACCAGTAATCATGGAGAAGTCATAAGAGGTCATCATCATCTCCCCTGTGGAAAAGAAGTGGAAGGAGTTAGTGGTATAAGAGTCATGATAGCCAATCAAGTAGTTTACATCTAATTGATCCCCGAGTAAAAGCTGCCAAAGCTTGCCTACTCCACCAAGGCCCGAACTCTAGCAAGAAGAACCTAGTATCACCGATGAAGGAATATGACTGTCCCATAGCCGTTCATGCAGCGGTCATCATCCTATTAGAAAGGTGATTAGTACATTACAACTATGAGCAAGTGTAAATAAACACGTGAGTTTGGTATCAAGGCTTACCATTCGGCACTGTAGGATAGGAGCAAATGTCACTCCCGAAGAAGTACGTCCAAAGCAACCCCTGGTTGAAACTCAATGAATTTAAGCATGCTACCGTAAATAATGCAATGGATGTTAGGATAGTAAGCAGCCGGCTCAAATGGCCTGAGATGCGGTGGTAGTAGCTTAGGACCAAACATAGGAGAAATGATGTCCTACACCGCCTTGTATAGATCATCCACCTGGACGCCTATGTCCTCGACAAGCATATGTACATCGACCTCGGGGGGTGAGAAAGACACATCGACCTCAGTGAAGATAGAAGAAGTATCCCCGTAAGGGATATCGGCATTCATCAAGAAAGAATAGATGTGTGTGCGCCCAAAAATGAGGGAGATGGAGGAAGAAAACCAAAAGTTCAACCAAAGGACCCAAAAACTCGAAAAACAAAGAAAAATGCAAGGAACCAAAGAGAGTGAGGGAGAGGCTAAGACAAGACGTGTGAAACACGTAATGAAGGGTGGGAAACTCAAAACTCCATCAAATCACAAACAAATCAGTTCAAAGTGTAGAGGAAAGTGATGGTTTGGGTCGTTGGGTAATGCAGGGGAGGGAGGAAATCTAGAGAGAGAGAGTGAAAAGAGAAGGAAGATGTTTTCGAATGGTGTGGAGTCAAAATAAACTGTTGGTTTGCTTTTATCAACTTTTTGGGAGGCAAAAAGACAAAACTGTCCCTGAAAAACTTGAAAAAGCCAACTGACCCATCATATGTTCGGCCAGCCAGTTGTGTACCCAGGGACCGAAATAAGTGACCGACAGGGGCGTTTTGTACCAGCAGAGTTCTATTTTTGTCCAAATCAGCTGTGTTTGTGTCTAAAAAGAGGGATTGACACAAATCAGGCTCAATGTGACGTTAACATGTCAAGTATGTGCTCAGAAGACCGAGCCACACAAACAAAGGAGGTTGATTGATGCATAAGAGGATTTCCATTAAACACAAGAGTATTACATGAGTTTTTCGAAGCCAAAAAGAAGGCCCTAATCATTACAAAGCAACTATATTTCAAAAGGGGTGGTTCTAGGACAAGCAAGTCCTAAACATCCTTATTTCATAAGCGTCGAGTTCTTTATGTACACAAAGATGCGTCCCTTGTCCTTCAAGATGCAAAATGAAGAAAGGATGCACCAAAAGTTAGCTTAAGTTATAGAAGAAAGGCTACAGTGCTACAAGGAGCGTGAAAGGTTTCCTAGTGCATTGATGTCATCATCGGAGTGACCAAATCATTAGAGTTTTCATCAGTGTCAAAAGTGGTTTCTATGTCATCTTCTTCATCGCTACTCACCATCGGAGAATCTAGAGTAGGCAGTTGGAGTGATCCAAGTTGTCATCCTAAAACCAAGAGAGCCATGTTATTAAAGAGAGAAGTGAAGAACGATACGGAATGAGAAATGAGCTACAACATCAGGGTGTTTTACCTCTAGCAAGTTAGTCGGATGAAAGAGCAAAGACCCCATGGCCAAGGAATTTTGGTTGAACCCACGAGCTGGTGTCGGGCTAAGTCCATAAAAATGGCCACAAGCACAAGCATAGCTCAATGATCGACTGTTAACTTCATCGCGGTCGTGAAATCTTCTTCTATTAACAACAGTGGGTTCCTCTAAGACAACCCATGGCTCATTTCTCCTCCTACAGACAAGTCTTCTCCTACCCCCCCTCCCCCGACCACTGGAATGGGATCTTGAGCGTATAACTTCCAAGTTAAAGACTACAGCATCATCGGAGCTCTCATTAGACAAACCAACAAAGCCTAAGTGATAAAGAGAACCCATATCTCGATAGAGACTAGAAATGAAAGAGAGAGATAGAGAGATAGGTTGTGAACCATTTGAAGTAAGAGAGGGTGTACAAGGCCACATAAATAGAAATTTTGGGTCGTTGTGGGCAGTTTGTAGCCGAAGTACCACCTTTTTACACATTCTCAGAAGTGAAAAAGTCAAAAGTCAAGACCAGCTCAGGATTTTCCCAAATGAATCAGCTGAATTCATATTTAGCTAGCCATTTATGGTATCAGTCAGCAAGCTCTAGAGAAGGTGGTATAGGGGAACTCTTGAATTTGAGTGTTACGACCGGAGCATGAAGGTATTTACAGGATTCAAGGGAGAAAAAGGTAGTTAGACATGTGTGCAAACATTCAAAAGTAGAGTAGGGAAAAAATTCAGGAGTCATCCACAAGCAAAAGAGTGTTTATACATATATGGGCCATAAACGACGCAAGTTGTTTACAAAAGCAGTTACAAAAATGTCCCATGGCAGTTGAGGAGATTACATTCAAAGTTCCTACAAGTTACACAAAGAAAGAAAGAAGAAGAAAAAATAGGGGAAAAGTAGAGCATAAGCTAAGTAAAGCTAGGCAGGTAGAGCCATCGTTCCAGTAGGCAATGAAATACCAGCTCTACCAGGACCGTCGTTATCGCCACTAGCCCCATGTCAAAAATACTACTGCCAGCAAAAGAGTAGTCAAGGGTCCATTAGGCACATCATCGCCATCATCGCCATCGATGGCGATAACCTTAAACAAAGCTCGCCTCTATAGAAAAAAAGAAGTGTCAATCAAGAAGAAATGAAGCCTTTCAGAAAGAGATGATCAATTCTTGAGGTAGCCAAACCTCGTGATGAATGTCTGGAATATGTGGAAACACTAAAGCAGGGCTGCATCCTTGTCCTTGTTGACCTCGAATGCCTAGACCATGTCGCTCATGAGGGGCCTACCCCGAACCATAACACCGTCCTCACCCATGTACCCAAGTCTATACGGGGCCCATCGGCCTCTACCTGCCTACTACTACTAGCACTCCCCAAGGATGTCCTAACCCATGCCTCCTTGCATGAGTAACGATATAAGCAAGCTTTGGGTCAATGCCATCAGTAATGGCCATGACGAGAGCCTCTATCACCATGTTCCCGGAGGAAGTATCGATGTTTGATGGTGTATTTAGTTCATTGAATCCAATGGGAGAGTAGGAAGGAAATGGGAGAAGGTCATCATCAACCATGGGTAACAATCAGAAAGAGTTTCAGAGGACTGGGGAGGTGGTTTCGGACAGAAGTGAATGGAAGTTGGACAGTCACGCCTTTTTATAAACTTTCAAAACTGTGAAATGACTATTATAATTCTACAAAAACCCGATAGGGCCGGTTGACCATTCCTTCATTCGGCCAGCCAGTTTTTCAATCGACCAAAGGAGCAATAGTAGTATGTTAGAAAAGAGGTGTTCAAAGATATATAGTGGTAGCTTGGTAGTATATGGTTGTCATCCCTGTTATGTTCCGAGATTTGATCATTTAGTGGCACCAACAGAGAGGAAGGTTAGTTCCTATTTTTGTTGTGTTTTTCTTACATTTGCCTTAGCGACATAATGCTTCTATTGTTGCAATCACTCCCCACATACGCGAACTGTGCAAGTTGTGAAACCCTCGGTTAATACTGCCCCCTATAGGGTTGGTGGTTAACACCTACCTCGGTTAATACTGCCCCTTACACTGCTTGGCAGTTAACACCACCCTCGGTTAATACCACCCCATACGGGGCTGGGGGTTAACACCACCCTCAGTTAATACCATCCCCCGTGCGGGTTAGCGATGAACACCGCCCTCGGCTAATACCACCCCCTACATGAGTTGACGATGAACACTGCCCTCAGTTAATACCACCCCTTGTACGGGTTAGCAGTTAATGCCGCCCCCTGTGGGGTCGACGGTTAGCACCACCCTTGGTTAATACTGTCCCCTCTGTGCAAGATGGCGGTTAACACCACTCTCGTTTAATACCACCCTTGCGGGTTGGTAGGTAACACCACCCTGGGTTAATAACCCCCGCTCCCCCCGCGTGGGTTGGCGATTAACACCACCTTCAGTTAATGCTGCCCCCTGACAGGTTGGCGATTAACACCACTCTCGGTTAAAACTACCCCCCCTGCGCGAGTTCACAGTTAACATCATTATTTCTCCTTTTGTCCTGTGGTATGTCGGAGTGTGATGTGGAGTTCCTTGTTGCTATGATTGTCAATCATATGCGACTTTGGCATCAACCATCCTTTTCTCTTTTCTTCTCGTGCTCTGGTACGGGTGGGTTATTACATTTCTTTCATGTGGAGCATGCTTGTATATGGTGTGCATTGTTCTTCATATTTTCCGCAGTTGTTAGCTCGCTTTGTGTCATTTGTAGGCGAGTCTCCTCTTTGTTATGCCATCTTTGTAGCTTTATCTTTGTTCCACCTCTTCACCCTCCCGGTGTGTTCACATCATCAAGCTTTTCAAAACTCCAGCAATGTGGTATACGTAAGCCCAATTATCAAATCATCGCAGCATGCCGCGTAAGCCCAGCCTTTTCGAAATGTGTTTCGAGCATGGCATATGCATTCTGCCCTTGAACTATGCTATTTTGATTCCTTAAAAATGGATGCGTAGGAAACCCTCTAGTTCAACCAAATTTTATCACCATTTTGTTTGTTTGCCTAAGTCTTACGGCCTCGTCAAAAAAGGAACACTCACTCTCTTTTGATCAAGGCTCTTGCAATTTGGCTATAACTGAACTTATGAGATGATTTTGATGTATGAAAAGATGGTATATCAGTGTATGTTGAAAAAATTGAAGTTTTTGGTTCAAAGCTTCAAGTTTTCTCTTTTTTCTCTCTTTTCCTCTCTAACTCTCTTCGCTTAATTCAATCCTCTCTCTTCTCTGATACATACATTCAGATCCTCTCCATATAGACAATCAAGCAATGCGAAGTCAAGAAGGTACAAGACAAGGTTGATGGGATGATATGGGTGGTTGCATTGGATGCCCACTTTTAGGAAGAGGACAAACTCTCTTTTGACAATAAAGGCCAAAGGATGATAATAGAGTGGGTGGTTGTGTACCTCGTGTGTGAATATAACAAGAAAAGATCTGAAATGGCATGACTCCCACACATTCAACAAGAATTCTGCCAAAACTACCTTACTCCTGGGCAAATTAGCCGACTGGCCAAAAAGTTGGTTGGCCAGCCAATTAATTGACCGGCCGACACTATTCACCAAGCACTATTCGTTGAATTTTTTTTCCTTTCTCTTTCTTAGGGAAAATAGGGTTATGCATAAAAGTAATATTCGAAAAGGGAGTTTTGAACAGGTCTAAAACACTTGGCCAAACCAGGCTTAGGGTTGGGAATAAAGCATAAATTTCATTTTTCTTACTGAGAATTATGTGACAAAAATATTCTAATTTTCATCATCGGGTAATCAAAAGAAAGCGCCCCAGTCTTAGGGCTAATCAAAATGGGGTGTCTACACCCGGTTGCAAAACCATCGCCTTATTTTGTATTGAGGTACGGTCTAGGTCTTATATATTGGTTAAGACCATTTTTGTCACGCCCCCGATTTACGCAGTCCGGCTCACGTGAATAAACCACCCAACGATGAATAATAAATAACAACTCTCATACAAATGTATATAATATAGTCACACAATACATGTGTTTATCCGATTTTATACATTCCTAGATGCAACATCTATGTCAAATAGATGTTCTGTAACCAAAAAAAAAAATGCACAGATGTTATAAATTAAATTGAATGCCCTAAGGCTTACATCATACACAAAGGTGTAACCCTTAAAGAATGGCACACGACCAATAAATAACATAAATGGCCCATGGCCTACAAATAACTGAGCCACCCTACATAGTTCTGAACACAACTTCACGTTATAGTCCACATTCACACATGTAAACCTAAAAAAACATTTTAGCCACGTAGGGTGAGCATAAAGCCTAGTAGAGAATATTTCAAAAACTAAACATGCTCCAACAGCATAAATGATCATGATGCAATATATATATATAATATTCCCAAATGCATTTTCAAATCCATTTGAGTTCTCAACAAAATCATTTTTTTCCAATTACCAAAACCTTATGTTTAATCAAAACAATTTCCTAGTTCAAATCATCCGTTTAATATAAAATCTTTTTTTCCAAAAACCAATCCAAGTATCTCAATACCAACTAGGGAAAACATTGCTCAATCAAATGTGACTACATCACTGAACAAAAAGCAAATACATTGCTCAAAACATTTCCAAACATCTTGTCCCAAAACTAACATAACAGTAAATAAAATGGGTAAATCTCCAAAACACATACAACCCTTCACAGAAATTTTGTCTGTAGGAAACCGTAAACCAGCACGTAGGCTAAACAAGCACTACTATTGCTATTTCAAGGAAATTTCATCCGTGGGATTAGCATCCATGTATACACGTGGTTTTTAGGACTTTTACCATGGACACTCAGGCCAACTTATTTCAACGAGACAATTCTTACTTCCCAAATTCACCATTTTATTTACCATTTTCAATAGTACAATACATGTAAGTCAAAATATTGTTTTTCCAAAACAATGCAAATGTTCGAAAACATAATGTGAGAATTTCCAAAATATACAGTTCGAATTTCCAAATCCATTACATGCTCCATGATATGAATGATTTCAATTTGCATAATCCACGTGCAATTTCTAACACATAGCAATGATATCCTCCACCGATAGCCTAAACAGTTACCTCTAATGCAATAGTTAAAAGATAACAATGCAGATATATTTTTTCAAAAGAGTAATAACACCTATTGTTTCAAAATCCAACAATCATTCCCTTTCTATCTCTTCCAACCAAATCATTTACAAAAGATAATTCCAACCCTCAAAACAATATTATTTAGGATTTTTCTACAAATTGGGGTTTTTCTCTTATAGAAAATCAAAAGCAAGTTTCTTTACCAAAAATAAATTTAATAGCAAAATCATAACCAAACAACCCCCAATTTGTACAAACCCTCAGCCCACAATAACATTTCAAGATTAACCAAATGACTACCAAATATAAATAAAAAAAAAATACGTCACAAATATACTACTGAACTCATATTGAGTTTAGGAAATAGACCATACCTCTTGAAGCAAAGAGAACTCGAGAAAAACTCAAAGTCGATGAAATCACGAAACTCTTGGATCAAAAGAAAGCCCTTGACGAGATCTACAATCTTTCTCAAAGTATCAAGGTGAAAAGATGTCTCTAACCAAGTAGATCTAGAGATCTGTGCAAGAAAAGTTTAGTTTCTAAGAGTGAGAGAGAGATTCACAGTTTAAAGAGAGAAAAGAGAGAGAGAGAGAGAGAGAGAGAGAGAGAGAGAGAAGAAAAAGTGAATGAGAAAAGTGTGTTTAGAGTCTATTTATAGTGGTAGAATAATAGCCCTAAAGTCAAAGAAAAGAATAAGTCAAACCCCTAAAAAGTTGGGCCCAAAACCAAACTAAAATTTCTGAAAATAACTTACAAGGGTTAACCCTCAAGACAGTGGTGTCGACCCTCAAGAAGAAAAGCTGAGACACTAATCTGTGCAGCAGACAAGGGTCGACCCTAGGAAGGAGTGTTGCCGACCCTATATTTGAGTAGCAACACCCAGAACACAACAGCAAACAAGGGTCGACCTTGGGACCCGTGGTCTCAACCCTATAAACTAGTAGAGACACTAAGAGCAAGGCAGCAAGGTGGTGTCGACCCCAAGAAGACTAGTGTCGACACCTGAACAAATTTTCTAAGTTCCTAAAGAACTTTTCAATGACAACAACAAGGAACAAACAATCCCAACAAGTCTAAATCATATTGTACTCCTCCAAAATCAAAATACAACAACTCCAAAGACTCCCAAAATGAAAAATGGATTAAATACGTTCTCCAATAATTTAGAGGACACAAGTGCTACAACCTCCCCACCTTAGGAAATTTTGTCCCTGAAATTTAAGAAACGCCAAAACCAAAAAGGCCACTCAATCAATAAAAGAAAACACAACGTTAACCCATGCTTAGATCCATATGGGGATATGTTCCCGGATCTCTGTCCAACACCTCGGGATCCCAAAGACACCCAAACACCAAGAATGTAAGAAAACCTCACTGATGACTCTTCGATCCACATAACTCACTGTGGTCTACGAGACAAGAAACAATAACTAGCACAACAACAACAACAAGAACTCCTTGGACTCAAAGACGTGATCTACGCCTCAACCATTGACAATACCCAAATTGCTACTGAGTGCTCAACGTTCAAACACGGAGAATAAGAAAGCTACTCTCACACAAAGCTCCCAATCAACTCTCTCTCGTAGCATGATAGAACATAAAACAAAAAACGATTAATCCTAACAACGTTATGGCATATAAATGCCTAAAAATTCTAAGTCCTTACAAAAATAAACATACAACATGTAACTAGCAACTCAAGCTAGGTCGAAACACAACTTCCCAATGCAAGATATAAGATACCCCATTCAGGCTAAAGAAAATTCCTTATTTTCCCCATTTGTTTCAAAACACTTTGCTTTCCCAAAAGGTATTCAAACTCACACCGTCACAACCTAAATACATTTTCAACCGTCCACAACAAAACTCAAGGATTTTCAAACTGCTTTTCCAAAACCATAAGTATTGCTCATAACACCAAAATCAGTTTCATTTTCAAACAAAAACTTACATTTCAAACCAGAACCGTTTTAGTTCAAGAAAATTACTCAAGGCCACAACACCAAAAAGAAAATTTTTGTTTTCCTCAAAATCATTCCTTAGCGTTACTTCGGTGATCCACAACACAGTCACCCAACAAAACCCATCACAACCACGGTGATGCCACAATACCAAAACAAAATTTTCACGATGAGAATCCCTAGAAATTTCTGAAATACCAGCAACGCAATAACACAAGAGGAAGAAATTTCACACCCACCAATCACATAATGGCGCAAAAGCGCTCACATGACCAAAGTTTACAACCGTAACCACAAACAAATTACCACAACTCAAAACAATATCCTAACTGTCCATACGGGGCTTACTCGCCACACAATGACACCGTTCAATTACACAACCCTCAATTCCAACCTATTTTCGAGGTGACTATATGTCAACCAACCCAAATACTAACAAATCAACTATCCAACACCACTATTCTACACCAATCTCCAAACACTGACATACCACTCAATTTCACAAAACCCAACATCAACATCAACACCTTCTCCGACCTCACTAACTCCGAAATGGAGTTCTATACACAACCTCACATGTTCGTTGAATCCTTCTGGATTCCTCAAAGTTAACCTATAGTACTCTGGTTCTCCATTCACTCATCATACATATGCTTATGTGACATGCACATTCTCACTTCACATTTGAGTTTGAAATTGACTTCTCAAGTTAGAATACAACACACCCTCTCAAGTCAACGCATACACCAACATTTCACACCATGCACACAAGGACCGATAAGGTCAAAACAACTCTGACGGAGTGCACCAATTAGTCTGCACAACCTTACTACTTCACTCGGAGTTCCTCTATCCAAACCAAATAACAAACACCACATCAAAGTGACCCAGCACTACTGAACATTAGACCACTCTTAACAACACACTATTGCTACACCAAGGCAACCTCCTAGGATAGTCCCATGACCAATCCCTTTCGATACAAAATCGAACAACCCCCAACCATGCACCAATACACACCACGCAAGCAAAACCCATTACTTACTACAGAACATCTCACCCTTAACCCTCACTCTGCCAATGTACTCACAATCCTGACCAAGTTCACAACAATGAGTTTCACATATTTATTCTTTCAAACCAAGCTAACTCGCAAAACCCTACCACGCTACAACGCTACCGACACCACATAACACCCTAAACCAAACAACAAGTAAACACAAGACCGTCATCCATCAGTGACTAATAAAGTCAATTCTTTAATCCACATTCTATCACATCACCCATTATACATGTACAACCAAAACACTAAGTCTCCTAGTCAATCTACCAGCTGCTAATACTTACAGAACAATTACCCTGAACCAAACCCCGACACATACACATGATACTTACAAGGCTTTCAAAGTCATACCATCCTAACTCCATAGAATAACAAAAGAAGTTCTTAACCTCCTCTACCCAAGTCATAGAACACTACATTCCCAACTACTCTCTCAACCAACCAAGAACGCTACATGAGCCAAAACACGGCCAAACTCCAAAACAATCACCTCCTCACCGTCATTCCAAACGTCGACCAATAAACACTAAACCATTGTGACCCTACACATAGGTTACACACCAACCATGGGTTACATACCCAACCAACACCGAAATAAATACAATAACCTATCCTCAATACTAGCAAATAACGACAATGATAAAGTAATTATCTTCCATTAGCTTCCAATTAGGTTTACAAAAGGGTAACATATGCAAATATACATTCACAAGCCTAACCCAGAATCAATACCATATGGAACATAATAGAATGAACATTGAGCAAATAAGAAATGCCCTACGGGCTTACACTTTTCCAAGACAGTGCTTGGTTACAACAAAATGGATTTAAATCCAATAAAGTTGAAGCCCTAGGCATGTACAAGTAGATACAACAAGATAAACAAGATGAAGCCCTTGCTTCCAAGTCCTCTCAAGCTATTGCCTTGGCGGAGGCATATCATCAGCACTTAAAAATGGTTTTCCCATATACAGTGAGCCAAAGCCTAGTACAAATAATCAAAGACAACATATGAATCTTAACAAAGCTATAATGGTGACATGCATATGCAATGCTATTGACATAACATTTTATATCTCTTTTAAACCATGCGATGACATGT
Source organism: Camellia lanceoleosa (assembly GCA_025200525.1). Classification (NCBI taxonomy): domain Eukaryota; kingdom Viridiplantae; phylum Streptophyta; class Magnoliopsida; order Ericales; family Theaceae; genus Camellia; species Camellia lanceoleosa. Next base: position 70,905,257 of record CM045765.1, read on the forward strand.
TTATAAAACATTCTTTTTTCAATGGAAAGCAAGACAGTGAATCATATCTCTGGGAATCTCTTAAACAAGTATCACATTTCGGAGAAATTTCATCCACGGGAAACTGTAAACTGGCACCCATGTAAACGTAGGCTATACATGCACTACTACTGTCATTTTACGAATATTTCATCCGAGGGATTGGCACCCATGTATACGTAGGCTATACACGCACTACTATTGTCATTTTACGGATATTTTGTCCGAGGGATTGTGTGACACCCCTGTTCCGTATTATGCTAATTGGTCCTTAATTTAAGTATGATTATGTGTTTAGCATGATTTTATGTGTCATTATGTGAATGTAAGTGATTTTGAGTTTTTATCTGTTCACAGTAGGAATATCTGTTTGATAACCCGCTACGGAAATTAAATTGAGGGCCTTATCGGCCACAGAACCCGAAATTGATTACGCCATTGTGATTGGCATAATTTTTAGAGCCTATGGTGGAATTTAATTGAAAATTGATTCTGGTCAATTTAAACTGATTAAATTGATGAATGAAGTGCCCAAATATTTTATATTAAAACATATGTTAGTGGGGTTGGTTGTATTAAGGCACTATATCCTGTATTCTCTCCTCATAACTTCCCTTGGCTGATCAAACTCTAAGAAAAACAAAGAGAGGGCTAGCTATAGAGAGAGAGAATGAGAGAATTGTGTATTTCTTTGGCTCAAGCTTGGAAGTTTGGGGATTAAGCTCAAGATTTGGCTAGAGCTTGGGTGCTTAAGGCTCCTAGGTGAGTAAATTCATGAGATTGAACTTGTGATTTTGTGAATTAAAGATTAATTGGTGATCAAGGACAAGGGTTGTGCTCTAATTGATGAATTTGAAGTTGAAATGCACATGCATGTCTAGGATCACCATGGTTTTGCATAAATAAGCATGTATTAAGTTGAATGTGGAGATATGAGTGTTAAATCCTACATGCAAGCATGTTTTTGTTGAGTTTCATGGTTAGGAGCACCATTTGTACCATTTGAAATAGAAATGGAGTCAAGAATTGACATGCATGCATGATTGATGAGGATATGAAGCTTAAATGCATGAATTTAATGTATTGGAAGTAAGTTTGGTATAATTTGGATTTATTTGAGACATGCATGTAGGTAATATAAGAAATTGAGCCCCATTGTGATGTGTTTTGATGTCTATGGCATGTTAGTACAAACATATGTGAGATTGGGGCCTTCATATGCAAGAAAAATTGGTTGAATGCCGAGTTTGAAGCTCAAGAACACAACACGAAATTTCGATTTTGACTTCCGCCGAAGCGGAAGTGCCGCTCGAGCGGAGAAATCGAGCTCCCAGCATTTTCAGACTGGTTCCCCGGCGAAGTTGACGCTTCGGCGAGGAGCTATGTAGGAAGTCCGCCGGCGGCCGAAGTTTCTTCGGCGGGAATTGAGGGCAACCAGTACTTTTGCAGACCTAAGGGTCCGCTCGAGCGGGGAAGTCCACGCTCGAGCGGGGACCCTGTTTTGCCGAAATTCTGTTAATGCATTCTGTGTTCTGTTTTCCGTTCTCTTTCACTTCTAAACACTCTTAGGCATGCATTGAGCATTGTGATTGAATTAAAGAGATAAGAATAAAGCCTAAAGAGGAATATGTGAATTAAAGAACGGATTGAACTATTTGTGACCCATATGTGTTATGTGATATGTAGGGTCAAGCTCCAGGGAAAATCCACATGCCGACCACTGTGAGTAATATCTAAATTATGTTATTGTCCCATTTGCTTACTCCTATGTAAGTTTTGTAAAGTTCATTAATTTGAATGGTGGACAGTTTGACATAAAAGGCCTATGTGCCAGTTTGATATGAAAGGCCTATGTGCCAGTTTGAAATGGAAGGCCTATGAGCTAGATTGATATAAATATGGGCCGAAGGCCGAATGATAAAATGTGGGCCGAAGGCCGTTTGATATAAATGTGGGCCTAAGAGCCGTTTTGACACGAAAGTGTTTTGGGGCCAAAGGCCGATGGAAATGAATAATTGGGCCGAAGGCCGATGGAAATGAATAATTGGGCCGAAGGCCGATGGAAATGAATAATTGGGCCAAAGGACGATGGAAATGAATAATTGGGCCAAAGGCTGATGGAAATGAATAATTGGGCCGAAGGCCGATGGAAATGAATGATTGGGCCAAAGGCCGATGGAAATGAACGATTGGGCCGAAGGCCGATGGAAATGAATGATTGGGCCAAAGGCCGATGGAAATGAATGAGTGGGCTAGAGGCCGTTTTGACATAAATGAAAGATAAAGAGGCCAAAAGGCCAGTATGTTTAGAACCACAGTCACTTGACTTACATTGTGTATATATATGTTAATTAGAAATATGAATTGGGCCCAAGGCCGTTCGGATTATGTTGTTCTACATATTGTTGTATCTTTTTATTTGATATTATTCACTGGGCTTTCGCTCACGCTCATTCATGTGTTTGTAGGTGAGCCAACGGAAACTCAAACCCAGCCTCAGTGAAGTCTGTGTGGAACAACAAAGGTTTTGGAGAGTCAGCCCTTGCATCTCACGTACGAGACTTGCCTTCGCCTTTGTGTCGTGCTGTTCTATGTTGTCATGTTGGCGAAGTTTCGAGTACATTTGCATATAGTTTGTTGGTTGACTCAGTTTTGAATGATCCTGTCTGTACACAAATTTATGTTGCTATGCTTTCTGTTGTGAGTTATTAACATATATGTCGGAATATTTTGATGTGCATATAAGCACGGCTCTATGGACAAAGTTTTTAATTTACTTAGTTTGGCCCCTTTTACTCAGATGAGTTTGTCTTACATGGTTTGAGGTAGGTAATCTCATGATTACTGGCCGGTTATGTCCTTAACCCATGGGGGCGGGTTCGGGTCATGACAGAGTGGTATCAGAGCACGAGTTAATAACTCACACACTTGTCCAAAAAGAGCAATAAGCGTCTAGATGAGATCTTGGATGCATTCATGTGATAAATATGAATTTGGAGACATGGATAATATGCTTAACTATTTTTATATGAACTTTGGAAGCATCAAGAATTTGCTTAAGTGTTTCGATATGAACAGTTATGTGCTACAATTTGCAAATTGCTTGCATGGTAAACCTTTGGGATATGTATGCTCTCTAGTATATGCATACTTGTGAACCTTGTATAAAGTATAATGCTGTGTTTGGCATAAATGAATGATTGTCTAAATTCTCCTTGAATGTAATTGTGGTATCCTTAGCGGAGGCCCTCGCCTGGGGACATATCTGTGGCTTATGGTCATGAGGCCCTAGCCCGAGGAAATAGTACTGTAGCAGGCCCTCGCCGGAGATAATACCGTGGCCTATGTATGAGATATGTTGATATGCTTGACCAACATGATATGTCACGCTAAAGGAAGTACCACACATGATTCGAAAATGAGATATGAATTGTTACACTAATGTGTGCAACAAGTTTGTTTTGCTAAAATGCACATACATGAATATATGAACCATGGAAAGGTGTTTATGTGCATTCAATTTTGCCTACGGGTGTCTGTGTGAAATATGAACATGATTTGAGTATATAGTTACTTAGTAAATGTTCAGCATGCTATATTTGATATGTATGCAATTATCTATTATGCGTGTGATTAGTTGCGTACAATATGTGAAATGAGAATATAAAGATGTGTCTATGTGTGAATGTACCCATGTGTATCCGTGTTTATTTTTGTATGGGACATCCCAATAATTGGCAAGGTTTAATAAGAGATTGTGTAGAGTATGGATTGAGTAAGGGCATGCGAGCTGGAAGGCTCTTCCACAGCCCGACTTGATAGACTGGAAGGAATGGTATAGGAGATGATAGGGATCTTAAGACAAGAACGCTGCTGTCAGCCACTGGCGAGAACCTTTGCCATCACCAGTGTAAGGAACATCGGGGAGTTATTATCGGATTTCTGGGGTTTGCTGTAGGTGTGGTGAAATGGGCCGCATGGTGAGGAACTGTCCCCGGACTGAACAAATGTGAATAAATCTTCTGCCTCAACGAAATTCGTACAAATGGTAGGAATTGCCAATCAGTATAGAGTAATCACACTCCTCTCAGAAAGCGCTCAAAATACCGCGACCGTTATCCCAGGTATCTGTACTGTTATAAATGAATGCTTATGTGTTGATTGATTCTGAATTGGTACATGTGCACATCTTGCTTGGGATATTAATTGATTCAGATTGGCATGTTCTTTCGTATCTGCTGCATGTGTATTTAGATTAGTTAGACCCACAAGATCGAGACCATATCCCTTAAATGTATATACTCCATTCGAGAAATTGTGAAATATGTATTGGGATATCGATTAACTCTGCACATGCGCATGTACAGCTGAATCTATGCTTAAGGTGATTTGTTGTACTACTGTCTTTAATGACTTTGTGATTGTGTGACCGAGTTGAGCACCCCAAATAATGAACTCTATGAATTGTGAGATCATGCATCTTGATTAGTGGGAAGTTGACTGGACTATGTGATTATATTGAGCTCGACTCGTAACCCTATGCTTTTGTGATCGATTTAGAACTTTTACATAATGACCCTATCTTATGTACAACCTGGGGAGCTTGTTTAATATGTTATCGGTACCATGTTCTTGCCTATAAGACTTATTTGGAAATCGCTATATTGATTATGATCGTACTTTCCCGACATGAACAATCGCATATATGCAACTACACCCGAATTTATGTAGACAATACCGTATTGTACATGATTTGAAACATATTGATATGAACTATTGTGATGAATGATTCTGATATGACTTTGAGAATTGATGAACTTAGGGCAGTCGAGAAACTATCAACCATGTACCTAAGCAAACGAGGTATGCCTTACAGAACCAAATGTGCCCTATTTGAGAAAATTTTATTTGATTTGATCCGATAGAACCTTTGCCCGGTACTGTTTCGATGGGACCCTCATTTGATATAATTTGATGGAACCCTTGTGTGATTTAAATTGGCAAGACCTGTGTCGGGATTGGTTTGATAAGACCCTCTGTCTGATTTAATTTTGTAAAAAGGGATTGAGGATTGCCTATAAATAAATAGCCAGATTATTCTTGGCAGAAAAACTGATGGACTCAAAACTTGAATCTGTTTAGAGTACTTAGCCTGTTTGAAAGACCTTTTGTGGGCTATGACAGACTGACCTAACTATGAACACCGTTGAGAACCAACCCCCAACTATCGAGGACATATGTGTTGAAAATGAGCCGAATTGTACAAATCCCGTGATTGGGTGTCTTAAGAAACGATGCTTGTGTATTGTCCCATCCTGGTTGGTTTGACAATATGAGGACTGATGATGGCAGATTGATTTGATTGTAAGTAGTACTAAACATTGTCTTCGACTGATCAGAATATGTTTTGTAAGGGAGAGTAGTTGCTTCAATGTTATCAGATTTTGGGGGAAATCAGGTTATAGTGAATGGTATTATGTTTGTTTTGGTGACGTTCTGGGAGCGTCCTTTCGTGCTAGGGGACGTTAAGCCTATGTAGCACCTCTGATTGACTTATCTTTTGCCACCGACGGTCTTGTACGGGTGGGTTTGTCTAATCGATCTCGGGTCGGCCACCGACGGTCGTGAATGGGTGTGCTTTGATTCCGAGACGATTATTCCTTTGTTTTGTCCGGAATGTCATCTTTTGGTGTTATGTAGATGTTATAGACATCCAAGAAGCTTTGAAAAATCCTGATTATCCGTAAGTATGTGAATTCAGTATGCCTTGTGAATACCTACCCAGTGCCATTATATTCTGAAATTGGGGCTCTGAGGATGTGTAAATTGTGCTTAACATATGATTGACTCCGTGATATTGCCTTCGACATTACAGAGGTTTATATATGGATTGCCTTATGCTTTCGATGACTGTCAAATAATGTAGAAAGACTCGACAGAACATGGAATTGAATATTGAACTGAATTGTAACTGTAAACGGTTGAATGAATTGAGAAACACGTATATTGTGTCAGAAATTGCATGCTTCGATAATATTATACTTTACAATCAGTACTGTGGGGATGTCTGGACTATATGCATTGTGTGGGTAATTGCTTCGACGTTACCTTTGTCGATTCGGGAGTCAGTATTTGGATCCACCTTGTATTCCTGAAGACTTTTGATTGACCTTGGGTAACTGTGATAAATCGCTGAATTAAATATCGAGTTGGATTGTGAATTGCGGGATTGTTGGAGAATGAATTGAACTTCTGTGATAGGGAAATGGACCAAACTTCTGTGGTAAAGTAGTTGACATTTGAAATAAATACGTTGGCGACCTATCATGAAGAAGAAATTGTTGAACTAGTGTCCGAATGGTTTAGTGCCAACAAGTCAAAGTTGAATATTGGGTATTGGTAGAGCTACTTCAATCTTTCTCTATTTCGGAATGGAAATAGGGATATGTGACTACGAAGTTCATTGTGGGGCTACCTTGAGCACCAAGGTATAAGTCCCGTTTGGGTTATTGTATGTAGAATTACTAAGTTAGCTCATTGCCTCCCTGTAAAATTTTTGTATGATGCTAGTTGACTAGCCACTGGTTACATCGTCAAGATTGTTTGGTTACACGGGGTCCCAGTATCTATTATTTTAGGCAGAAATTCTAAGAGGTGTTTCAAGAGGCAATGGGGCTCAGCTTCTGTTTTGTTATGCTACTTGGATCCGGAGGTTCCTTTATGGAACTGGTTATCCGTAACCCCACGTGTATATGTTCTGTTCTGTTCTGTTAACGCTAATGGATGTATCACGTAACTTTAATCGTGACTTATGATTTCTGTATGTGATCTGGACGGATTGTGAATTTGATATGAAACTGAATTATGATTCGGCGCCATTTTCCATCCGCAAACTGATGTATGATCAGAAAGAACTTTTTAGATTCTGGGGGAAATGCTCCAAATGTATGTGTTAGATTTTCGGGGAATTGGAAAGATCTGTCCACCGTTGGCAAACTTTGTTTACAACAACAGCTCACACTCTAGTTTCGGTATGGCACCATACAAGCCTTATATGGCATAAAAGGAAAGGCTCTGACCAATTGAAAATAGAGTGTTGCTTGATTTGGGACCAGGTGAATAACTATCAGAAAGGATTGGAACCGTTAAATGGAAAGTGTTCCGAATTGTTTTCGACTGAAGGTAAATTAAGTTTGAAGGACCAAACTTCCTAAAGGGGGGAAGACTGTGACACCCCTGTTCCGTATTATGCTAATTGGTCCTTAATTTAAGTATGATTATGTGTTTAGCATGATTTTATGTGTCATTATGTGAATGTATGTGATTTTGAGTTTTTATCTGTTCACGGTAGGAATATCTGTTTGATAACCCGCTTCGGAAATTAAATTGAGGGCCTTATCGCCACGTAACCTAAATTGATTACGCCATTGTGATTGGCATAATTTTTAGAGCCTACGGTGGAATTTAATTGAAAATTGATTCTGGTCAATTTAAACTGATTAAATTGATGAATGAAGTGCCCAAATATTTTATATTAAAACATATGTTAGTGGGGTTGGTTGTATTAAGGCACTATATCTTGTATTCTCTCCTCATAACTTCCCTTGGCTGATCAAACTCAAAGAAAAACAAAGAGAGGGCCAGCTATAGAGAGAGAGAATGAGAGAATTGTGTATTTCTTTGGCTCAAGCTTGGAAGTTTGGGGATTAAGCTCAAGATTTGGCTAGAGCTTGGGTGCTTAAGGCTCCTAGGTGAGTAAATTCATGAGATTGAACTTGTGATTTTGTGAATTAAAGATTAATTGGTGATCAAGGACAAGGGTTGTGCTCTAATTGATGAATTTGAAGTTGAAATGCACATGCATGTCTAGGATCACCATGGTTTTGCATAAATAAGCATGTATTAAGTTGAATGTGGAGATATGAGTGTTAAATCCTACATGCAAGCATGTTTTTGTTGAGTTTCATGGTTAGGAGCACCATTTGTACCATTTGAAATAGAAATGGAGTCAAGAATTGACATGCATGCATGATTGATGAGGATATGAAGCTTAAATGCATGAATTTAATGTATTGGAAGTAAGTTTGGTATAATTTGGATTTATTTGAGACATGCATGTAGGTAATATAAGAAATTGAGCCCCATTGTGATGTGTTTTGATGTCTATGGCATGTTAGTACAAACATATGTGAGATTGGGGCCTTAATATGCAAGAAAAATTGGTTGAATGTCGAGTTTGAAGCTCAAGAACACAACCTGGAAATTTCCAGAATTTTGACTTCCGCTCGAGCGGGGGAAGTGCCGCTCGAGCGGAGAAATCGAGCTCCCAAAGATTTTCTGAGACTGTTCCCGCCGAAGGGAAGTTGACGCCGAGCGGGAGCTATGTAGAGAAGTCCGCCGAGCGCCGAAGTTTGCGCCGAAGGGAATTGAGGGCAACCAGTACTTTTGCAGACCTAAGGGTCCGCTGAGGAAGTCCACGCCGAGCGGACCCTGCTTTTGTCGAAATTTGTTAATGCACGCATTGCTTTTCCGCTCTTTCACTTCTAAACACTCTTAGGCATGCATTGAGCATTGTGATTGAATTAAAGAGATAAGAATAAAGCCTAAAGAGGAATATGTGAATTAAAGAACGGATTGAACTATTTGTGACCCATATGTGTTATGTGATATGTAGGGTCAAGCTCCAGGGAAAATCCACATGCCGACCACTGTGAGTAATATCTAAATTATGTTATTGTCCCATTTGCTTACTCCTATGTAAGTTTTGTAAAGTTCATTAACTTGAATGGTGGACAGTTTGACATAAAAGGCCTATGTGCCAGTTTGATATGAAAGGCCTATGTGCCAGTTTGAAATGGAAGGCCTATGAGCTAGATTGATATAAATATGGGCCGAAGGCCGAATGATAAAATGTGGGCCGAAGGCCGTTTGATATAAATGTGGGCCTAAGAGCCGTTTTGACACGAAAGTGTTTTGGGGCCAAAGGCCGATGGAAATGAATAATTGGGCCGAAGGCCGATGGAAATGAATAATTGGGCCAAAGGCCGATGGAAATGAATAATTGGGCCAAAGGCTGATGGAAATGAATAATTGGGCCGAAGGCCGATGGAAATGAATGATTGGGCCAAAGGCCGATGGAAATGAACGACAATGGGCGATGGAAATGAACGATTGGGCCAAAGGCCGATGGAAATGAATGAGTGGGCCAAAGGCCGTTTTGACATAAATGAAAGATAAAGAGGCCAAAAGCCCAGTATGTTTAGAACTACAGTCACTTGACTTACATTGTGTATATATATGTTAATTAGAAATATGAATTGGGCCCAAGGCCATTCGGATTATATTGTTCTACATATTGTTGTATCTTTTTATTTGATATTATTCACTGGGCTTTCGCTCACGCTCATTCATGTGTTTGTAGGTGAGCCAAGGGAAACTCAAACCCAGCCTCAGTGAAGTCTGTGTGGAACGACAAAGGTTTTGGAGAGTCAGCCCTTGCGTCTCACGTACGAGACTTGCATTCGCCTTTGTGTCGTGCTGTTCTATGTTGTCATGTTGGCGAAGTTTCGAGTACATTTGCATATAGTTTGTTGGTTGACTCAGTTTTGAATGATCCTGTCTATACACAAATTTATGTTGCTATGCTTTCTATTGTGAGTTATTAACATATGTACGTCTGGAATATTTTGATGTGCATATAAGCACGGCTCTATGGACAAAGTTTTTAATTTGCTTCCGTTTGGCCCCCTTTTACTCCGATGAGTTTCGTCTTACATGGTTTGAGGCCGTAGGTAATCTCATGATTACTGGCCGGTTATGTCCTTAACCCATGGGGGCGGGTTCGGGTCATGACAGATTGGCACCCATGTATACGTAGGCTATACAAGCACTACTATTGCCATTTTACGGATATTTCGTCTGCCGGATCGACACCTATGTATACACACAATTTCAAGACTTTCACCCTAGATACACAGGCCAACTTATTTGATGTAACAACAACTCCTTCCCAGATTCACCAATTTTCTCCAAACAATATATAGTTTCATGAAATAAATATACAACATTGCTCAATGCCAATGGATGAGAAATTAGTTTTCAATTCTCCTAATTCCCATACAATTTCTACAATAATCATACCTATCCTCCACCGATAGCCCAAAACATATATCTCTAAACAAATAAATAATTTCAATAAAGATAAACTTTCCAAATTTTCAAGATGTGAGTAATAATACATATCTAACTCCACCATCGTCATCCATCACAACTCAATGTCACCATTTCAATATCAATTCCATTTATCAATACAAAATCAACATTTGAGATTTCTAGGGCAAAAACCCTCTGTCCTTTATAAAACCATTTCCCAAGGTAAAAACCCTTCATTTCATCATGCCTCAACAATACACATTTATCCACAATCATTTCCAATAAACCATTTGAAAGCCCCTCTTTTCTTTTTGAACCAAAACCCGTGATTTTCAAATATTCATTTCTTTCACAAAGTGGTTTTACAAAATAACTGAATAAATAAACAAATAACTAAGTAAAAACTCATAAGGAAGTGCAGAGAATCCCTACCTCATGCTTAGAAGGGTGGAAGAGAAGAACTCGGAAAAACTCAACGTCGGTGAAACCACAAACCTCTTGGATCAAAAGGAAGCTCATGACACGATCTACAATCTATCTCAAAGGAGCAAGGTGAAAAGATACCTCTAAATAAGTAGATCTGAAGATTTAAGTGGAAAAATAAAGTTTAGAGAGAGAGAGAAAAGGATCCCACGGTGTAGAGAGGAAAAGAAAAAGAAAAATAATGAGAAGAAAGTGTTTTAGAGCCTATTTATAGTGGCTAGGTACTAATAGAATAATAGCTCCAAGCTCAAATGAAGAGAACTAATAAAAAAACATCCCCAAAATGTAGGGCCTAAACCGAACAAAATCTGGAAAACGACTCGCAGGGGTCGACCCTCACGACAGTGGTGTCGACCCTCAAGAAGAAAAGTTGAGATACTAACGTTTTGTAGCAATCGAGGGTCGACCCTAGGAGACAGAGGTGTTGACCCTGTTTTTCAGAATGCAACCCAAAACCAAATGGAAAGGAGAGGGTCAACCCTAGGAACTCAGGGTGTCAACTTTAGAAATCAGTAGCATCACCAAGAGCAAAGCAACAGACAAGGGTTGACCCTAAGAAGATTAGTGTCGACCCCAGTAACTGAACAAAACAAAAGAAAGAAGATAGTGTCGACACCACCAAGGCTAGTGTCGACCCCTGAAGCCAAAACCAAATATAATAGAAAGAAAAACAACCGCTACGGCGATGGTGTCCCGGATTCAAAAGTAATAAAAGGGTCAGGTCAAATCATAATCTTTATAATCTCTCCCCCCCTAGGGAATTTTGTCCCCGAAATTTTAAACCACACAAAAAACCACAATGACTCAACTCCATTGACCACCAATCATTAACAGAATGATAGAATAACCTCATCTAGTACATAACGGTATAGTTCACATTCTCCAAAACATATACAATGTTTTCATATTCAATAATACGAATCAAATCTTTGATACAAGTTTCAAACATTAATGAATAGGTCTAAATACTTCTCACGGATTCCACTTCACGTTCTCAAGTTGCTTCCTCAACTCCATGGTGTCTCCGCAACACCTTAACCAATAAAAATGTCCTGCTTCACAATACTCGACCCTTAGTATCTAAAACCCGAACCGGTCTCTTTCATACATGGCACTCTCATCTGCCCGAAATTTAGGAAAATGTCAGAACAAAAAGGTGAGTAACGCTAAAAGAATAACAACCAAAAATAGCTCAGACTCCAAGACGTTCACCACGCTTCAACTACCTACAATACCTAAACCACCATCGAGTGCTTAACACTCAAACACAGAAAGTAAGGAAACCATTTGCACACAAGGCTTTTGGCCAATTCTCATAAAATGAGAATGCATAATAAAACTCGATTGAGTAGACAACACTACAGCGCATTAACCTCCGATAAAGTCTAAGCTCCAAAAAAAAAAAAAAATAACTACCTATCATACAGCACCAACTTAGGCTAGATCGCGAGACACCACAATACAAGTAAAATACAACCCATTTATGTTTAAGAAAATTTCTTTAATTCATTTTTTTTTTTTTTCTGAAATACCATATTTCTCAAGAGGTGCTTAATCTTGCACTACCCACAATCAAAATATCTTTTTTGACTTCTTCTAACACGACTCAAAGATTTCAAAACCGTGCTATTTTTTGAAATCCAAAAGTGTTATTTAAATTTTAAAACTCCCTTTATTCTCATGATTTGTTAGATTGAGCTTCTTATTAAATCGAGAACTTTCATTTCAAACCAAAATTGATTTAGTTCAAAAAGACCACACAAGGCCACAATGCCAAAAGAAAATTTGATTTCCTCAAAATCATTCCTTAGCATTCCTCCAATGAACCACAAAACGGTCACCCAACAAAACCCATCACACCGTGGTGACACAACGACATCAATACAAACTTCTATGGTGATAATCCCTAGAAATTTCCAAAGTGTCAACAACACAATATAACACAAGTAAAGAAATTCCACACCCATCAATCATGTAATGATGCAAAAGTGCTCAAAGGCAAAAATTCCCAATCGTAACCCCAAACCAATTACCACTAACTTAAAAAAAACTTACCACTCGTCTAAACAGGTCTTATATGTCACACCAAGATACTATTCAATTACACAATCCTCAAGTTCAACTCCCATTTATTTCCGGGCCGAATATATGACAAAAACACAATACCCATACCCTCGAATTAGTTCACACATACTCCCATGACGACTAAACTCTTTACAATACACATACCAGGACCGATAAGGTCAAAACGACCATGACATAGCACACCCATCACTCTACACAGTCCCACTACATCACATCTCACTACTTATGGAAGTTGCAAGAAGACAATTAAGCTCGTCCCAACCGCATGAATCATATACTATGATAACACTCTAACAGTTCGGTCCCCTAGAAAATAAAACAAGCGATAATGGTATAATATGAAGATAACCAATTTATACCCAACATCCAAAACTCAACATGTCTAACAATACAAAAGCAAAAGGCAGTCAGCGACCGACAATCTCTATCTCACAACCTCGACACCCCTAGTCCAAAATAACTTCACGCCCAACTGGTGACTCTACCCTGAGTAAAAATGCTAACTGAGCCACTTCTAACCCCAATGCCGATGCAAGTGCAGACGAGATAGAAGAATGGGATGTACTCGTATCAATCAACACATTGGCAATAGAATTATATAACAAGAAATTACCTCTCACAACTAAAGATGCTGGCAATAAATCTGGCATGGTAACAGCATACACACGCCTTGTGGATCGCTACTCTATTTGCTTACCTCTCGAAGCGTAAGCCTGGTGTACTGATTGAGCTGAAGAGACTCCATGATTGGCTCTCGAGGCCTGTACCAACTGGGTAGGCTGATGGCTCTGAGTTTGTCTCGAACCAGACGCATTAGGTGTGCCACCCAACTGAGGGCAAAACCTCCTCAGGTGCCCTACCTACCCATACTGATAACTAGTAAATGGCTTAACTTCCCTCTAACTCTGGCTCTAAAGATGAGCCAAAGATGGTGCAGACTGTTGCCCTTCTCCCCTTTGCAGGCAACCGGGAGACTTGTGGCCCAACTAGCCACACTTCAAACAAGTGAAATCTTCTTGATTACCTCTCCTAGAACTTAAACTCGACACATAAAAGGTGGATCTAGATTGTGCTCCCTGGGACGGTTGTGGGGTCGAATCCCTCTACCTCTTATTATCCCCTAGTGTCCCTCATGAACATCTAGGGACCTTTGACTGGAGCCCATCATCCACTTCTTCTCCATCTGAATCACAGTCTCTAAGTGGGCAGCCGCTTCCACAAGACGACTGTAATCCTGAATCATGGACACGACCACCTTAAAAGGAGTCTAGTCCTTAGCCTCTTCTCAAACTCCAAGCAACGGCATTCCTCTGTCGCTACCAACTCCAGTGCAAATCTCGACAAACTAGTAAAAGTAGCCTCAAACTCAGCCACTGGTGTGTTAAGCTACTTGAGCTTTAAGAACTGCTCTCTTAACTTCTCGCAAACAGTGGGAGCTAAAAACTTGTCCTGAAAGGAATTGACAAAAGCCTCTCAAGTCACTTCAATGCACCCACGCGCATACTTCCACCTCTCACCCGTATCTAGAAGGATGCCATGGTCACTCTCAGCCCGTCATCCTCGATGCCAAGTACCTCAAACGTTTTCACAATCTACTCGAGCCATTCATCCACCTTCAAAGGGTCTTTCGGATCCCCTAAAAACTCATCTAGATTACACCAGAAGAGCTCTCTCTTCAGAAAAGACGGCCATGTCTCAAAGAATATGGGCTCAGATTTGATTCTCAGCCCTCAGAATGTCCATTGATTCCCACAAAACTCCGGCCATTTCACGGGCTAAAGTGCCCATGGCCTGCTGACCAACTGGTTCGGTCACATTGGCCTAACTAACTCCTTCTTCCTACGCCGAAATTTCATCCGGCAACAGCACTTCATGCCGTCTAAGCCTACCACACCTACCACCACGACTCCCCATCCTGACATCCTAATACAGGTAACACCAGAGATTAGCACATTTACAAATTCACTGAAGCTAACTCACTCGCATCCTAATACGATGGACAACAGATAATTCACTCCACATAAGCACATAATCACGTAAACACATACGAACTTCCTTTCTAGATAATGATTGTCCCGCGGCACTGCCAGAGTTCCAATTAAAAATAGCAGTGATCAAGTGCTCTTCTAATAGGACTCCTAGAAACCCGTAGACCCAATCAACATCTTAGAAATTAAATTCCACACCCACTTAGTCACATAAACATGTTATCACGTAGCATACCATACATATAATTATCTTTGTGGAGATATGGTTTGGAAATACTCTCTGGATCCTGTAGGGCGCTCTGGATCCTCAACTAGTTACCTCAAAAGGAATGAACACTCCGGTCGGGGGTGCTGGAATTAGCACTCCGACGAATAAGTCAGTGTATACTCATGGTTGCTTGTGTCTCAAGTTAATCTTATTTTTCTCACATACCTTTTCTTAGCTGATGCTCCTCTTATTTATAGTCGTCCTTGATATTGATGGTTCACCTTTCGACCACCAAATAATTGGTTATTCGATTATTATATACTACCTATTCATACCCAGCTCAGCTTACAACTAATTATATGGCCGTTCTGGTTATTCGGCCTCTGTCCCTCCAGGATAGAGTCATATAGTACATAACTTGATTTCTTTCTTTAAACTAAATCGGCTTCCCTACGTAATTATATTATTCGGCTCCCACAATTGCCCCCCAAACATCCTATTAATGTCAGTTATTCGGTATGTTTGGTCTTGGACTTGAGGGGTCAAAAAATACGGCGGCTTCCCTTATTCCAATGCAAGCGTCAGAACGCCTACTCTTTGTAGTAATGATTATAATCGCCCGCCCCTTCATACGTTTCATTCATTTAATACGATTTGAAACCATGTTGTCTCTTCGTTTGTATGCTTTTTGAATATAGAAGTTTTCTCATTGCCTGTCAGTTCACCTCCCTCGCCTAACATCCTCTGCAACTTCTTTCTGTTCTTCATTGTCCTTCTCATTTCTTGTAAGTTTTTCTCTCTCCCATTTCGACTCCCATTTCCTTGTTTGTTTTCTGTTTAGAGTGTCCACTTTATTGGCTATGATGGTGAAACATTTGAGAGCCCTTCTTTCTGCGGATCAAGTCTCTGGTTTCCGTCACCCTTTTTCCATCCCCGCTAGCGTCCATCTGTCACTCTTGGCAGAGAACGTAGTTGACATGGAGAGGACTGATGAGAATACAATCGTCTTCCCTCTCCTGTCAATCACTGAGAGCGGAGTCTGTTTCCCCCTTCATCTATTTTTGAGGGCTGTCTTTCGTCATTGGGGTTTAATCCCTTCTTAGCCAAACGTAAATTTTTACCGAATAATAATGGGAATTATAGAACTAAACCGACGCCTTAGGCTTAACCTTGGAATCCCTGCTATTCGGCATTGTTATGCCTTGGCCAAATCTTCTGGCCGGTAGGGGCGCTACTTCCTCAGGGCCAAGGACACCGACCATCATTTGGTGACTATGTTTGCCAGCTTTGGCAAGCGTGTTGATGATGTCATGGTCGTCGTCCGCGGCAACTAAGAATTTGACGAGGGTGAAGATCGCCTAGATCTAGTGCCCAGGCGAAGAGGCAAACCAGGTGGCCATTTAACCTCCCATGAATTTTTATTAAGTATTTACCTGGTTCAAATTCTACATATTTACCATTTTATTTGTGTAGGAAACGATTTGAAAAAAGTTCTCGTCTCGGCCGACGACGCTATATTTATGCAGATCGAATCGGACTCAGCTTCTTTGGCCGTCCGAATCTCTAGAAGCAAGGGAGGGCAGCCCACATTCTTTTGAGATACGAGTTGACTTACGCTACTTTTTCGACCGCAGACAACATTCCGATTCCGAGGGGTGAACAGCACCTTACGGCGCTTATTTCTCCAAGCTTCAAGAACCTTAGGCAGATTGGTCTTGAAGCTTCAGATTCGGAGCCAGCAGACGAACAAGCAGCCGAAGGAGTCGTCGAGCAGCCGAATCAACCCTCCTTGGATAGATCCCATGGACTAGAGGAGGAGGTTGACGAGGCACTAAATTTGGTTTTTCAAGAAGCCGGCTTCAATCCTCCATCCACTTCTGGCCAAGCGGAAGTGTCCTTCGAAGATATTTTCACCGACTTAGGGGACTTACCTGGCTCATATCCTGACAACGTGGCTAGAGAATCGCTTAGTCAAATGGCCAGGTGGAAAAATACCAAGAGAATGGCTGCCCATAGGAGAGCCGAAGCTGAGACAACTAAACCTCCACCCCCTCCACCCGACGCTAGGGCAGAATCTCCTCCACCTGCTCCTGTTAAGGAGACGGTTCAGACTGATATGGCCAAAATGGAACCTGTTGTCGATCAACAGGAGGGTCAAGTGATGGAGCACATGGGGGGAAAACGTCCAGCCGAACACGAAGCCGATTATTCGAAAAACCTAGTGGATAAACGGCCACGCATGGAAGAATTGGACTTGGTTATGACATTTACGATACAACCAAGGATAAAAAAATGTGCCAGTTGCTTCTGATGCATCGGTTATAAAAGACGCTGTTGTGGCCTTTAGCTTGGCCTCCTCTATTTCTCTGCCGGTTGACAGAGCAATCTTTATGGCAGAGCCCGATCTGCTATCCATCGCATTAGCCGCTCAATCGGTGATATTGGTACATGATCCTTGTTTATAATTTTGCATGGCTAAATAAAAGAAAAGTTTTTTTATATCAGCTAACTTACCGATTCCTTGTTTTATAGGCGGTGGGAAGGATAGCTAAGATTGGGTGTTGCCAACATGATGCTATCGAACAGATCGGCTTTCTCACAACTGAGGTGGAAAACAAAAAGGGCAAGGCAGCAGAGGCCTCTCTCAGAGCCGAGTCTGAGGCCATGAAAGCGGTGGCAAAAAAAGCGAGGGCCGATGCTGAAGTAGATAAGGCCAAGACCACTGACCAACTAAGATTGGCCGCCGAGGAAAGGGCAAACGCTAGCGAAGAAGCGCTCAAATTGGCCAACGAGACATTTGCCAAGTTGGAGGCCTATTTGGAGAAGTGAAAGAGGGCGATGGCGAGCACAGAATCTGAGATTTCCAAGTCATTCCAAGTAGGCAAGGAAGCGGCCTTAGAGAACTATGTCGCGGAAGTGCCTAAGTTCGAGAATAGGGGGTTCAAACACGGATGGCTCAAAGCCTTAGCTACCGCTAATGTGGTATCGGAGCAGCCGATTCCGTACGAGCAGGTAGACGTTGAGCCGCTGGAGTCTAATCCTGAAGACTGACCTAGGGTCAAAGTATATTTCATTTTATTTTGGTATCGTGTGTATGTAGGTTTTGTTAGATTTGTTAAATTTTTGACTATTTATTTTTGTGAGAAGCTATCACAAGGTAGTTTTCATTTGTAAAGTGACTTTTGTTTGTACTCAGTTTATGAATGAAAATTGCCTTTGCCTTTCTGCCTGATGCATGTGCTTGTTAATCGGCTAAGTAAAATGTAAAAACATGAATCGAACAAACTACTGAATTAATCCAGTGCTAAAATAACTGCATGATACTGTGATTTAGCTAAATAGATTAATGAATATGCCCTTGCCCCAGCAAATTGATGAACAGGACCGCTGAACGGCAGTTCACGGATTGGCTGGGGCACAGGAACATTTCGGCGCATAGCCCTGATATTTACCAAATAGATTAATGAATCTGCCCTTGCCCCAACAAATTGATGAACAGGACTGCTGAATAATGGCAACTCAAGGATTGGCTGGGGCAAAATAACATTTCAGTTCACTCTGACACTTATGCCGAATAGATTAATGAATATGCCCTTGCCCCAACAAATTGATGAACAGGACCGCCCAATAACGGCAACTCAGGTATTGGCTGGGGCAGAATAACATTTCAACGCACTCTGGTACTTACGTCGAATAGATTAATGAATCTGTCCTTGCCCCAGAAAATTGATGAACAGGGTCGCCGAACAATGGCAGGTCACAGTGCAGAGCATTGAAGGGAACGCTTTGGGAACGCTGCACCCGCAATGAATAAGAAGGATGGGGGTTGCGTTCGTTTATGGTCCACATTGGTGTCCAAATTTGGCAGATCACAGAAGGGAGAAGAGTAGTGGGTTTGAACGAGGTGTCTAGAAGACTATTCTTCAACAGCAAAGGAGAGGGTAAGACACTAGCTGAGCTGGATTCAGAAGTACATGAATCGAGGTGGCGAACTGTTGCGAACGAGAAGTATGACGTCGGGAGATCACAAAATGCGCCATTCTCTGCGTCGTTGAAGCAAGTCACCTAGGAAAGAAAGGCAACAGCGGGGGAACTCCCCTCGCTCGCGAAGTGAGACCAGTGGGGCACCACGCCCATTGAGCTTTTCAGTCTTCGTGGTGAACGAACCGATGACAGAGGCAGATTTGATCATTCGTGATCCAAACGTGGATATTGAATTCGCCTAACAGATTTTTCCACTGGAAGTCCAACAGTCGATGGTTGGGCGACCTGATTTTGAAGTTTTTTGGGAGGGCGTCCATGGAGCTGTGAAAGGGCTTTATATGTCATATGAAATCGGCATGCGTCTCCGGGCCGCGCGGCGGGAGATCGAGCAGAAAGATGAGTGCATTCAGAACTCAGAGGCGCGCGTGGAAAGCGCCGAGCAAGAACTAAAATAGGCAAAAACTGTCGGGCAACATTCGGCAGGTCAAGGTAACCTGATTATAGAGGAAAAGGTGACCCAACGGCTGCTAAACTAGGCCATTGCCGACCAAGATACAATGAGCATGCTCGCTAAAGAAGCGATAAGGACGAAGGCCTATGAAGAGGGATTTTTTGACGGTCGGAAAATTGGTATAGAGAAAACGAGGGAAAAGCTGACCGAAGAGGTTTGCCGAGGCGAAAATCGTGAATTCAAGCATGGGTGGGCTAAGGCTCTATAGGCAGTGAGCATTGATTCGACGTCGCCTTTATATTAGAATTATAATTTGCCCTTCACAGCTTTTGAAGCTGAGAAAACTGACGACGAAGATGGTGCCAAATAATAGATTTCTTTTTCTTTTTTTTTACGCATGCATTGAATGAAACAAATCAAAGATATGCATGACCTATTACAAATTTGGTGCAAATTATGTATTTACGATCCATTGAATGAAACATCTTATTTTAAATGTCTATTGTTTCAATTGTTGTTCGTAAATTAAGGCATGACCATCGATTACTGTTGTAGACACCCCATTTTTGACCGTCCTCAACACTTGGACGTCACCGTTGGAACACTCGGTGATTATCCATGTTTGTGTTCGTTTGGAGTTCCCGGAGTTCTCGGCTCGCGCGCCGTGCCTCAGGACCTCCGAACTCGACCGTTTGTGTTTGGTTTTCCACCAAACACTTGTGTTTTGCCTTGGAAGGGCAGGGAATGCTTTGTGAGGCATCCCAAAACACCACCGGCTGTGGCTAGAGGCCACCGGCCGGTCAGAGTTGTCACCGCACTATATTTTGCCTGGCCGGCACTATTTTGTGCCTGCCGGCACTATTTTGGGCGAAATGACCATTTTGCCCAAATGACCACTTTTACAATGCTTCTCGAGATATTTTCGCATGCCTTTTGAGATTTATTTCCCTCCATACACGTATGGAGGGATGAGTCTTGCTTGCTTAGCTTGTGAGTCATTAAAAAGTCTATAAAAGAAAAGGATCTCCCTCTTGTTTGAGGGTTAGAATTTTTCAGAGCATTAGACATTGTTAGAGAGCCGAGCTCGATTTTTAGGTTAAGTTAGATACATATATCATATCTCTTTTTCTCTTAGTACACTAGGTGTTTTAGTTCACACTATTGTACTAAAACACCTAGTGTTTCACCTCCTCCTTGCAACCGAGGTTCTAGAGGTCGTTCTTGGAGGTTCTTGACAGATTTTGAGCTCAAGGAAGCATCAACCACAACCTTTGTGAAGAAGGCTACAAGGGTAAGCAAAACTCCCTTTATTCCCCATTTCTGCACTCTATTTTTACTTGCTTTAAAATAGTTTTTGAGCTTAGCATATAACACAAAAAAGTTCTGATTTTGAACCCTCTTCATTGTATATTAAGAGTGTTTTGTGGTTTGGGGAGGTTTGACCCCCTTTAGACCTTGAAAAAGGTCCCATTTTGTGCTATTTTGGAGAGGTCCGGGTCTTTGGTCTTAGATGTTTTCACCATCAAATCTTGAGGATTTCAGTGGTGAAGAGCATGCCTTGAAGTCTCAAGAAGGAGAGGGCCACCCCCTCTCCTTGATGTCCTTAAAAAGGACAAATTTTGCTTCCTTAAGGAGCTTCATGTTTGAGTGTGTGTTGAGCATGTTTGGCTTGTTTTCCATGTTTATTATGCCATGATATAACATGTTTTCAAGTTGGTTTTGGCCTCCTATACATGCTTAGTATAGTTGCCTTGTAATCCCCTTTTATGCCTTAACATGTCTAGGTTGTTTGCCCTATTTTCTAGCATGTTTTAAGCTTAGATTTGTGAAGCTTGTGTTTATTTTGCCATGATTTAGCTCTGTCCATAGCTATTTTGGCCAATCTTAGCATGAATTTGGTAGCCTCTTTGTATTTGGCTTGTTGGCCTCAAAAGCATGAATATGTGGCATGCTATTCTAGCTTTGTTTTTGATGATTGGAACCATCTAACATGCCATTTCAGTCCTTCATACATGCTTGTTGGATTGCCTTAGTGGCCTAGTTAATGCTTTAAGAGTATGTCTTGTATGCTCCATATTTTGGCTTCAATGCATGCCTTTAGCTTATTGACTCTTAGATGCCATCTAAGTAGCTCTTTGGCCTTGCTTGAACATGTTAAGAACCTATTTTTGGTTGTTAAGTGCATGCCATATGTGTTTGTGCCAAGTGTGGTTTAAATGCCCTATTGACTTGCCTTAGGCCTAGGCCATTTGCATGCTTTGTTTGGTATGCTTCATTGCATGATTTGGCATCATGTTTGACATGGATTTCAGAGTTTTTGATGCATGCTATCCTATGTTTGGCCTCTTAAGTGTGCATGAGAGTTGCTTTTGAATGCCTAAGCCTTGAGCCTTAACACTTGCATGTGTGTGTGTGTATTTGGTCTCATTTTCTAGGCACTTTGGCCACCGATTTCGTGCCTTTTAGAGTTGCCTAATTCATGTCTAAGTCCACTATTCCATTGGTTTGTATGCTTGAATTATATGCTTGTTTGTATGCTTGCATAAATGCCATGCCATTGTCCATGTGTGCATAATAGATAACATGCTTAGGACCTCATTGCATTGGCGTACGCTAGGCCTCTTGACTAAGTCATGATGGAGGTTTAGCACCCTTATGTGCTTGCTTGGTTTGTATGCATTTTAAATCAAATTTGTACCCTTGGTTCTTAGGGTCATCACGCATGGAAATGCGCGATTGATGGCCTGGGAATCGAGGCACATGCCCTCTTGAGTCCATAGCATGATGAGGGATGTGCTTGGTGCATACATGCTTTGATTTGCATTGCCTTGCCTTTGGTTTCCTCTCTCATTGCCACCAGGTGTTCTGCAGGATAAGGGCCGATCGGCACTCTTAGGCCGACCACGCTTCTTGGCACCGATAATGAAATTCAGAGTCGGTGGCTTCCTTCCTCGCCGGTGGCTCCTCGCCACGGTGATGCTCCCTGCTCGAGAGGCACTCAAGTTTTGGGAATTTTCAGAGAAGGGAGCAGAGGAAACAGAGGCACACTTGCACCAAGAAGGCAGCCCGAGCGAGTCCCGCATACGCGGCCACTTCTCCTTCCGAGGCATTTATCGCTAAATAGATTAATTAGTTTATTTATTTAATTTAGTTGATTTGTAATATTTAATTAGCTAGAATAGTTAATTATTTATTCGGTTTTGTATATTCTTTCGTCCCTCCGAGCGAGGGCAAAATGTAATAAGTGTGCGTGAGTGGGTGTATGTCTTCCAACCCCCATTCCTTTCTTCCCTTTTATTTACTCGCTATGGTAGATTAGGGCATACTTATTTTAGCATACCTTATGCAATGCATGTGTGCATTCATGCATTTGTTTACATGCACCGGCTCAAGACATCATACAAACCGCATCGCAATTTTCAATTCCAAAATTGAATACATGCTATTTGATCGCATTCCACATGCCATGTTTAGGTTAGCCGAGCCTACTCTAGATTGCATTTCGTGTTGCATTAGCCACTTACCATGAACTAGGTCATGCACGCTTGCTAACCAGCCTTTGTTTTGGCGCGAGTACGATGTAAGTGTTTATGGCTTTAGCATATCGTGACGGTGTGATTGTTGCCATGACAATAGGATTGCCATGCGCTAAATGCTTATGTGTTATAAACTATTTGAATGCTCGTGGATGGAGGTTGATTGCCCGAGTTGGAATAACTCGTTGAAACTGTATTTTAGCCTACTTAAGTAGTAGCAAAATCCAACACGCCGAGACAAAACGGATATGCAATGTTTATTTCCAAGTTAGGCGATCTAGTCTATACTTTTGTGTTATGCGATCACATAGTAATTCTAGGTTAACAACCGGAATAAGAACGCATGAAGTTTTCAAAATCGGATATCACGGTTAGTAGAGGCCGGTCTTCGAACCAGGCGAAAGGGGGTGCTCATAGCTGACCTTCCCCGATCGTACCCAAGCTCCCGAGCCAAGACCACTTTGGTGATGACGGACATGTGGCCTTCGGCACCGAGTCAGGGTTTCCTAAATTTCCCAAAAATAAAAAATTTAGGTGGCGACTCAGAATCCGCAAAGCACCCATGTTTGGCACTACTTTTCAAAAAATCTGCTTTTCTCAAACGATTTGCCGATTTGGACTCTTTGGTTCAGATTTAGAACCGCGACACAAAAGGAGTCCGAATCAGAAGCGAGGTCCTCATGACGTGCAGCTTCGGCGACTCCGGGATTTTAGAGAGCTTGACTCGAACTCGTGATATCCTGCTTTTGACTACACTTATGTGTTTCTTTGCATTGCATGTGCATTGGTGCGCCTAGGACACCGTGGTTGGCCATCTCGCTATTCTCGAGCGGTTTGTCGAGGCTTGTCTTGTCAAGGCATGTCCATAAGGTCGACCGGCTATGGCTCGCCAAAGATGGGAACACAAACCCGGTTTTACCGGGCACCCTTTGGACCATTCGACCTAGTTGCATAGTCGAATCAGAGTGACCATTCCAAACTAGGACAAAGTTACCCGATATAGGTTGTTTGAAACCACAAGGCGTAGTAAAACCTTAGCTCTCGATGTAATAGGACAGGGAAACCCTACCCCAACATAGGGCGATTGGCTCTCATTTACTTACTATGTGCTTTTAGAGTGTATCTCACAGGAATGCATATACCACCAGAATTGCATCAGTTCGGGGCACCAAGATCAAGATTGTTGTGGGTCACTATATCTCATGTATTAGATTCAGATTTGGGGATGTTGACTTCAGGAACAAAGGTTCAAGAGTAGAGTGCGCTTGTTTGACTACATCCGTGTTTGAGCTGCTTTGGGGTCAAATGTCGCTTGTTTTCCGCTTCGCCAGAGATTCAGAGAGTTGAGTCGTAATGTTAGTGTCTTCTCTCGCCGAGGCAGATCAACATGATGCGTAACTCGTAAGAGATTGTGGTCATGACGGCCGCTACCGAGTCAAGGAACCACCCCACAAGATGAAGTTATCAAGGATACGCCAGATCCGCCAAGGTCGCCACCGACACCCGCCTCGACCCTCAATTCTATCAAAGCTCATGAGCCCACTACATTCGAGTTAATGGGAATGATAGGCGATCTCCAGAGGTCCGTGGCGGATCTCGCTTACGGAATGTCAACCTCGCCACCGGTTGCACCATATGCTGGAAACTTCGAACCCCAGGAGCCCCCGATACTGGGGCGGATTGTGATCGAGCTCAATCAATCGGAGATGACCTCCACCCACAACAGTGATGTACCAGTACCAACCCAAACCTCTCACCAGGCCGAGGCCAGAGGCAAAGACAAAGTGAAGGTAGAGGCCGACCCTATTGAACAAATGCTGTGGGCAGTCCAGGCTTTGAAGGCCGGGGGAATGAGCAAACAACAGATATCCGCGATTGTAACCAAAATTGTGGATGATGTTTTCCCCACTCCGCCTGAGGGCAGTTCCAGTCAGTCAGAGAATCGGGATAGGCCCCGTCATGCCAAGAAGGTTCTTCCCACTCCCAGCCTTGCATCCGGAAAGGATCAGAAACCCAAGGTCGCACCCGCTGACCCATTCGCTAGTGCATCTAGCAAGAATACACAGTTCTAAGTACCGCCCGAGGGCCAGGTCTTCCATTCTCTTTACATGCCTCTGCCTAGGCACTTCGATTTTGGCCAAAAGGCATCTCACACCCTCGATCCTAGGCCACCCCTCAAGCCCTTCCAAAGAAAGCCATGATGCCACTCAAGATCAGGCGTACCACCAACAGTCTGGCCATACTACCGACAATTGTTCCCGCCTTCGGCATGAAGTACAGGATTTGATTGATAATAAGGTCATCCTCCCGCCTACCTCGGCCAAGTCAGTCACTACAGAGTTCTTGGATTGTGAGGACACAGATACCGAGGACACCGATATCATGAAAGTATGTAATTGGGATTCACCGTCATGGGCAATATCCGTACATTTTTGGATATGGCGCTTATGCCAAGATTTTTGAGCACCTACCGATGCTAGTTTTGTAAAACCCGACTTGGGTATCGAGTCATTTTTTGATTTGTCTTGAGTCTGCCTCATTGTTTTGAGTCACCTTTTTGCTTAAGGGTCTGCCTAATTGTAATGAGTCGGCCTCTTTGTATAAGAATACTAGGTGACTTTGGTTGTTGCCTCAAGCACCATTTTGTTTTGTAATTACTTTTTTGCTTTCTTTTGGGTCTACCGTGGAGCCGCTTTATATCTAGGGAACCCGAATGAAACAAATGCGCTATCGTGATCCCGCATTATTTATGTTGGGCTAGTTGTGCCAGAGAATTAATGGGGTGACAAAGGCATTCCACCGCTTTTTTGTGCCTTAAAATTATTGTTTTGACCTAAGCTTTTCAAAACCTTTTGAACATCAAGGTGATAAAAACAAAGAGGAGGAATTCCTGATTTGCAAAACTTTGATCAAATTGAGAGAAAGAGAGGCATGCTAAGCCCTTAATGAATGAAATCATGCTTGTCGGCGTGAGTATCGAGAAAGACCCTAGCCTTGATCCAGATTGGTTCCACATCGCCTTCGCATGAGCAAATCGTCGCTTTCTTAAAAACTTTCAAAACAAGATATTTTATGAGTCTTGCGAAGACTGTGTGGGACCGTTTCGAGATTACGCAGCCTTAGGATCGCCTCACCGAGACTCGACTCTATTTTCAAACCTTGACCAAAGATCCGTAATGTTCAAACGACAACTATCAATGCGACGTCAGATGGCCCAGCCAAAGCAAATCGAACAAGAGGCACCAAAGTCGATCAAGAAGATCGACTCGCCAAAGAAGCTTGCAAAGCTAGATCAAGCACCTCTAAACTAGGGCAAAAAATATCCGATGTGCTCAAGAGCCAAAGGTGGATCCTTCAGAATCAATACAACAGCCACTCTCCGATACAAAGGGCTTCAATCTCAAAACCATTTGGCATGGACTTGTTACACTTTTACCCTTTGAGAGGCTCATTGGCCGAAAACCCTAAGGGCACCTGTGCAAAAGTTAGAGCAAAGAAAAGAATGAAAAAAGAAAAAAGAGAAAAAATGCAAAGATACAAAAAATGCAAAAGAAAAGAAAAGAAAAATGCAAAAAAATATATATCAAAAGAAATGCAAAAGAAAAGAAAAAGAATGAAAACGAAAAACATAGCTCGCAAGGTCGAAAACCCGCATTGGGCACCTTGGCAAATGTTAGAGCCTAAAAATAGTGAAGGTTAAAATACCCGAGTGTACCCTAATCGGAACTACGTAAGGCTTGATTCTCATGTTTGGGATACGTAGGCAACTTCACCTTGAAGTCCAAATTTCCATAGCGCCTCGTGCCATGTCATGGTTTTGATCGCTTGCCTCCTCCGAATCCGATATCTTGATTGCAAGAACCTTGAGCCGCTGGATTAACTTCCTCTTGAAGCCAAACCACCGACATCTTCCAGTGATCGTGTCCACATATTGATTCGCCGCTTCGACTCCTCCGTGTCCGGATCCGACCGCCGCCAACAAAGATCGGCTTACAACATGCCGTGGCATCATCCAAACAAGGGCAACTTTCCGCTGTCTCCATTGCCATAAGTTGCCCCGAAGTTATGTTCAAACCAAGGGCAACTTTCCGCTGCCTTCTCCCTTTAAGCCAGGGCAATTTTCCATTGCCTTGATCCGAGGTTGCATATCTCGAGGGTAAGTTCTACGCCGTTGAGCATTGATTGTTTGCAAAAAATAGTTTTGAAAATTTTCACTAAGGTTGACTTACTTTCTAAAACTATTCCATTTTCAAAATTGGACCATGATTGGACCCAAGAGGGAAAATTTTCGGCTCACAAATTTTGATTCGCATGATTTTCAAATCAAAAATTGAATAAGTGTGTTAATCTAACTCTCATTTTGGTCGAGCTGCTTTTAGAAAACAAAATGGTCAAAATGACGAACTAGGGGCACGATTGAGTCAGTCCTCTGCCTCTCCCCGTTAACCTCGATTGCCCGAGAGGCGCTTTATTCGCTGAAGAAGTGGTGCAAGCTAGCTACGCCGGGCGTGAACCCGCTACTTCCTATTCATCTCGCTATTCACCCCGGGAGGGATGCAAAATGAGAGATTGAAGAATAGAGAGGAGTAAGTTGAGAGAAAAGTGAGAGAAGGGTTTTTGAGAAAATCGAGCTTGAAGGCCGAGTGATGTGAGAGTCACAAATCGAGGGGTGGGAAACTTGCCCTAAGAATTGGCTCCTCAAGATCTTTTGTTTTCAAATGCGCCTGCGGTGTCGTGGTTTTTGATTTGTCGGCCTCAACTTAGTCTTGAGTCTTTCCCGAGTATGTCTCTGTGTTAGGTCGTGTGCCTTTTTGTTTCTTGGTTTGAGTCCGCCGCCGTTCTCGTGGATTAGGCTCTGCACTCGTTGAAAACCCATCCTCTTTCAAAAGTAATCGCTTGTGCTCTAATGTCAGGCCATTCTCTAACATCCGTGCAAAGCAAGAGAAGGGAAGGGAAAATTTGGGGCATTTGAGTGTATTTCAACCGCAACTGTCGGGCTTTTGTGATCCGCCTTGTCGATTGGACCTATTTGTTCGTGGTTTGTGGTGCGTAATGAACCAAATCGAGTTATGGGCTAAATGCGCATCAATCCTCAGCAGATTAGCCTCGCAGAGTATGGGCCGTGTTCGGATTGAGCAATGGTTTGTATGAGCCGCCTTTGCGGTTTAGTTGATCGTTGTTTGATTATCACCGCAAGTGTTCAAATCATCGATAACAAATTAATATCATTTACATTTGAGGTGTAGAATGATGCAAAGGTAAAGTATGAAATACGCCAAGATAGACAAATGTAACATTCTTTTCAAACAAAAGTTCGCTTCATATCATCTTTTTCAATACATAGTTTATGGAAAACAAAAACTCGTCAAGGGCAAGACATGGTACTCTATCTATCAAAAGAGAAAAGTACAAGAAAAGAAATAAAGAAAAGAAGCAAGAAAATCATCATCATCAACAGAGGCCCCATGCCTAAGGGTCCTCGCCTCTTCCCGGGCAAGTATACAAAGGCGCCCGAGCTGCCACTGCCGAGCCCGAGCCCGAGCCGCCCCGGCCTCCGCAAGAATGACCTGGCCTCGCCCGACTCACCGCTCTCCTGAACTGAGCTCGAGAGCTACTCCCCACATGACCACGCCTGTACGAGGGAATATCCCGCCGTCAGGTAGAGACGGAGGCTCACCGAGCAAAGGTCACCCATCGGAGGGATCGGGAAGGAGGTCAAAATACAGAGAACAAACACATCGAAAATTGTGAGCTTATCGCTGCAAGATGCGCAGTATGAGTGCAAAGGTGTGAATGCCGTGGAGCGCTTTATCAAGACAGTAATGCGCAGTATGAGTACAATGTATGAAGACCGTGAGCAGTTTATCAGATTTTTGTACAGTATAGTAGATTGTGCGAAACAGAGTATGATTTGAGACTGTGGTCAGTAGAACATACCGGCAAGCCGTAGACGGCCAAAGCGTCGAGAGTCCGCTGCAGCATCCCCATCAAGGAGGCATTCAGCTCTGCATCGACGGTATACTCGGAGGAAGCCTGCAAAAGTATTAAATACATCAGTATTCTGTGGGATATCTAAATGAACTGAAATGACAATGCAAGATGCAGAAATAAAGTAATACATACCGGAGGCAACTCAGGAATGCCGGCCAACTCGTGACCAGCCTGAGGAGGAGCAAAAGGGATCTGGTAGGTCTCCCACTCGCCTCTATAAGTCAACATAGTAGGTAGAGCGGCCAGCCGGCCCCTCGCCCCTCTCTCAGACTTCTCCGCCATGAGCTCGAGCCCTCGTGATGGCCCCGCTCGCCTCGTTTCGCCCGGATACCGGGCGCCGTGGGTCTCACCGATCACGGAGCCCCGCCAGAGGCCGATCAGAAGGTCCGACATACTGTAATAGTCGCCGCCTCAGAGGGCATCCACATCTACGGCCCACCAAGGGTGTAGTCCTCCATTCGCCGCGCAGAAAACCTCTCGTGTCCTCATGTGCTCGGAGGCCGGATCGAACTATTCGCTTCGGCAATCCTGTGGTTCGACGAAGAAGCGCCACCTGTGTACCAGTTCGACAAACCGACCCTCCAGAGAATTGCAGTAGCGCGAGGTCTCGATGGCGCCAAGCATACCTATCTCAGATCACCGGGAGTGGAGCCCACTACCGCCAGTGACTCAAATGAAATACGCTTGATTATCTACCGATATAGAAATGTAAGCATGAAAGCTTTAAACGGATCAGAAGTAAAACATACCTCGGTGGGGTGATGGTGTCGAAGAAACGGTGAAAGAAGCTAAAAGTGTCCCGGGGCCTCCGGACACATCGCCCGTCGTAGCGGCGAGAAAAGGGGACGACCAGAGGGGTCTCCGCTCAAAGATCGCTCTAGCTCGAAAGTAGGCGACACCCACACCAGAAACAGACGCCAAGATGACCATCGAAAAGGTATCACAGATAAAATGTAAACAAAGCAGAGCTGCAGGTTGTGCAAAGGTGTTGAGCAAAGTGTACAAGCAGAACAAACAGACAAGGTAAAGCGTAAATATGTGTGTGCCATGTGTACAGTACAAGAATTGTAAAGGCATAACGCTTATGCAAAGGTACAGAGTACGTAAAGCATGTAACAAAATGTAAAGCAGAGGAGAAGACATACCTCCCAGGCTCGCCAGTAGCCTCCTAGCAGCTGTCCGCTACCACGAGAGATCGAGCTCATATAACCGTAGAAGGGTGGCGAGCCGCGCCTACCATATCGCACAATCCTCTCGACATCCACCAAGGCGCCGAAGCAGAGGGGCACTGTTCGCCTGTCGGCAAACAGGTGGTCCCCAAAGAAAACATGAGAAAGCCGCGTGCATGCCTCTCAGCGGCCTCCTGGGTCATCGGAGTCTGGCCCACCAAAGATGGTCCGCGACTAAATCGCACCTCAAACCAGAGTAGCGACGAACCCCGATTTAACAAGTGGCGGCGCCACGAGCAATGAACTCGAGCGGCGATCCACTCGCCCATGTTCAGGTCGGGATCGGATCACTTCACCCCGATGCCGTGAGCATCGAGAAGTCGTAAGGGGTCATCGTCATGTCCCCGTCGCCGATAGATGAAAAGAATCGGTGGTGTCCCACCACCTTCGCCAGAGCGCAAGAAGAGGTCCGCAAGTAGAGAGTCCGGAAAGTCCTCGCAGAAGGTACCGGCCGCACGATCCACAATGCGGCTAACGGCGCCGGCACGGGCGCATGGCCGCGAAGCGGTAATGTTCCCATACCATGAGAGTATGGGAGTCCCCAGAGTCAAGAAATTGCAAAGCCATATGAAGATATGCAATCGGTACAACCGTATGCGGCAGACTTTTAAAATTCAAATGTAAACCGGTGCCGCAGGCTTACAAAGGAACTACAAACGCGTAATGCATCAAGGTATTGTAGATGCTCCAAAGATAAACACGGTGCATGTGCACATTTCTCGATGCAAGCAAATGTCGTTTCAGATATCGCGTGAAATACGGCCCGTGATGTGTCGGTGTGTTTTGTGAAGGTTAGCATGCGGATACGGTGCATGTGTGCACATTTTCCAGATTCAAGCGGTATCGGTTTCAAATTTTATCGGTGTGGGTCATGTCTCGGATATGTCGCTGTTCTATGAGGATCGTGTAAATAGCGTGTGTGCGTGCTTTTCAACGCTCAAATAGAAGCCGTGTCTTGGTATGTTTCAAGAACTACAACGTGTGATGTGTCCGCTGTTAAGTGCGCTTTTGTACAAATCTAGCATGCGCGAATTTTCAAGATTCAAATAAACGCCGGTGTTGGCAAATTGGCAAGACAATGTATGCCGTGTTTGGGTGATCCAAACTAGTGCAAAGGTGCATGTGCGCCGGTCCTAAACAGTGTCGATGGTGAGTTTGTCTACAATCGACTACTCAACAAGATCGTAACTAAGCGCTTAATGGGTTCGATTAGCTATGGCGATTGATGAAATCCTACATTGCGGAAAATAAAAGACCAGAATGTTACCTCAGTGGCGCCAGCAGAAAAGTGGGAGGCCGGCTCACGCAGCAAAAGCTCTGGGTCCAAAACTCTGTCAAAGCCGCGGAAGTGGCGGAGTCCATCGGGTGGTAGCACGTGGATGGCCGGGCGATAGGTCGCCGGATCGAATGGGCGCTCGCTCAACGGGAGGAGCTCGACCCCGGGGTCCATCTCATGGTCCGGGGGAGTCCCGACATGTGGAACATCGTCTGCCATGGGTAATGATGGTGAAAAATAGCCGGAAAAGGAAAACCGGGTCGGAATACGAAAAGTCAACCGACAAAGTCAAACCCGAGAGGGTCGGAAATGGCCGGAAGGGTCGGAATGTGAAAAGGCACGAGGATGAAGACAAAATCAAGGGAAACAAGTCCCGAGAAGGCGAAAATGGTGAAAAATGCACAAACAAAGTTTTGTTCGGTCAAAATGTCCGAACGCGGTGAACTTCGCGAATGGACGGATTTAAAAGGACGTGAAACGCCAAGAAATCGGCGAAAAATCAAAGGAAAACACTCTAGAGAGAGAGAGGTTGGATTTCGGCTTTTGAAGTGAAGAAAATAGGGTTTGGGAACCCTATTTTATAAAACCCGAGGCAAAATGGCAAACCGCCTCGATCACTATTTTTGGCTTGGCCGGCATCAAGTTTGTTTGCCGGGCACTATTTTGTGCCGATAGATGAGTTCATGCAGGTAGCAGCCGGTGACCACCCCACCCAAATGGTGGTGTTCCCAAGGCCCTATTTAGGCAAGTTGAGGGTTTTGGGTCTTCATAGCTCAAGAAAGTACGAGAAAATGCATTCTCGATGCTCAACCGCCTCCGCTTTTGACTTCGGACCGCTCTCATCGGCGTGACGCTCAAATTCAAGCAAAGATTGTATCCTTTCGTATCCTTTGTCGCTTAGGATTCAAAAGTTGCCCCATGTGCATTGTCTAAACGCATCGCGCTTATCTTGCGATCATATTGCATTTGGCATGCATTCAATCGCGATCGCTTTTGTGCACTCGCGTTGTCTAACGATCGCGCTTATCTTGCGATCATATTGCATTTGGCATGCATTCAATCGCGATCGCTTTTGTGCACTCGCTGTTCAACGACGCGCTATCTTGGCGCATCATATTGCATTTGGCTTGCATTCAATCGCGATCGCTTTTGTGCACTCGCTGTTTAACGATCGCGCCATCTTGCTCGTCTCTTGCGACTTGCACCATTTTGCATTATCATGCGGCATGCGTGTCGTGCTCCTTCATTTTGCATTTCACCTTGAGTCACGTGAGGCGTACTACCTCACATACTTTGTTTTGCATTTCATTTTCCATCAAATGAGGTACGTATGCCTCATTTCGCATTTCACTGCATCTCGAGGCACGTACGCCTCGTTTTGCACTTCATTTTCCATCAAATGAGGTACGTATGCCTCATTTCGCATTTCACTGCATCTCGAGGCACGTACGCCTCGTTTTGCACTTCATTTTCCATCAAAATGAGGTACGTGTGCCTCATTTCGCATTTCATTGCATCTCGAGGCACGTACGCCTCGTTTTGCACTTCATTTTCCATCAAATGAGGTGCGTGTGCCTCATTTCGCATTTCATCGCATTTCGAGGTGCGCGTGCCTCGTTTTGCATTTTATTTTCCACCTATGAGGTATGCACGCCTCATCATGGTTCATTTCATTCTCATTTGCATTGTTCAAGACTTTGTGACACGCGTGTCACATTCGCATGGTTGCCCCATACGGTCGGGCGAGACCTTAAACACGCGGTCTAGGAGACCTTAAATCCTCCGGAGGTGCAAGACCTTTGGTGCACTAGAGTTGCCCTCATTGCATTTGGCATGCATTTCATCGCACGCTTAGCGCACCCTCATTGCACTCCATTTTCCATCTTTTGAGACATGCACGCCTCATTTGCCCCATTTGCATCGCATATACTTAAAGTATTGTGTAACAGCTTGCTCCGGTCCGGGCGAGACCTTAAACACGCACGGTCTAGGAGACCTTAAATCTGGAGGTGCAAAACCTTCGTGCATTAAGGTACACCTCATTGCATTTTGCATGCTTCCGAAGCGTTGTTTTGCGATCTCATCGTTGCCACGTTCTGTCTGGCGAGACCTTAAACACGCACGGTCTAGGAGACCTTAAGTCCTCTGAAGGTGCAATTCGCCGGTGTCTGTCGTGTCGAACGACTTTCGGTGGTCCGTAAAGCCACCCGTCGTGTTCTTGGTGAGTACCTAGGAACCCAATGGGAAGGGTGAAGTCTAGAGTTTGAATGGCCTATGCCTAGAACGTAAAGGTTCGGACCTTCCGAGACTAAAGCCTGGTTTAAATCCCCAGGGGGATGTACCCACGGCTTGAAATCTGTATGGAAGCCCCATTGGTTGAGGCGTGTTTACGCGATTCGGATCTTGAACCAACCTAGTATGTCGCCCGTTGGTAGAATAGGAAAATCGCAATCGCAGCCATTGCATCATACTGCATTATCATGCATCTATTGTAAATATTGCATATGTCATGCATTTTCAACACAAAAAAAACAAAAACATGCATCTCATGCATCATTAATACTATTGCATATGTCATGCAATTCAAAAAACATTCAAAACAAAAACCCATGCATATGTCATGCATTCCATTGTAAGTATAATGCATATGTCATGCATTTCTGTAAATATCCATTTCCATTGTGTTGTAGTTGCATGCATTCGCAGCATCATCTTCCATCTATGGCTTTCGCCTTTCTGGTTAAGCTTGGTCCGGTATGTGCCCTTACTCTTCACGTTGAAGCATAGTCTGCATGTGTATCGCGCCTACTCCGCCGGTATGTTGGATTGAGGTTGCGGCACCTTTTACGTGTTAGACGGCTTGTGCGTGTGCATGCCTTTCCTAGGCGAAATACGGTTTGGCTCGTATGCCATACCCATTGTATCCATTTCCATTACATTGTAGTGTAGTCATTGCGTCCGGCATTAGGATCATTATTCTCACCCCAGCGGGTCGTTTCCCACTTATGTCATTCCACTCAATACTTGTTCTTGCGTCCGTGCGTATTACTCATAGATCAGACATCGTTCTATGGGACACGGGTGTTCGTGCGTATTCCTCATAGATCAGACATCGTTCTATGGGACACGAGCTTGTTACCTCCATCAATCTATTTGACATTTGTGTGGTTTGAACGCTCGGTTTGAATCATGATTCAATTGCCCTGCATGTAGTTCGCATTAATTTTAATTGCACTACATTTTCATTTGCATTATTCATACATAGTTTTGTATATATTGCATATCATTCATCATTCGCATTGCATATGTCATGCATTTTGCTAACAATATTATACCTGTTAAGTTTGCTTTCTTTTCAGGCACGATATTGTATGTACGGTTCATTTACCGCCGGTGCAACCAGGCGAGCCGCACAGGTATTGTATCCTCCGTGTGAGACGTTTTGAGAATTGCGTAATTCTCTTACATCCTTTCTGCATTGTAGTGTAGTCTGGTGTATGTTAGCTTATAACTGTCGCATGTGTGCTTCATTACAGCTTTCTTTGCATGATCATAAGTTATGCTCGGCTTCTTGCATTTTCAGTTGCATTTTGCCCTCGCCACGGTAGCATATCTTATCCTTGGCATGTGTGCCTCTGCATGAACTACGTTGGTTTGATTCCTTAGGGACACGAGGCGACTTGTAGTTCAACCATTTGCGCTTTGTATGTTTGTCCAAGTCTTGGCCTTGTCAAAAATGGGTCGTCTCTGGCTTTGACATTCACTCCGTCATTGTTATGACTTTCGAGTTACATCAAAGAGGGGCAATCAGAGACACCCCATTTTTGACCGTCCTCAAGACTTGGGCGCCACCGCTGGAACACTCGGTGATTATCCATGTTTGTGTTCGTTTGGAGTTCGGAGTTCTCGGCTCGCGCCGTGCCTCGGGACCTCCGAACTTCGACCGTTGTGTTTGGTTTGCACCAAACACTTGTGTTTTGCCTTGGAAGGCGGGGAATGCTTTGTGAGGCATCCTACACACCACCGGCTGTGGCTAGAGGCCACCAGTTGTAGTTGTCACCGGCACTATATTTTGCGGTCGGCACTTTTTTGGGCGAAATGACCATTTTGCCCAACCGACCACTTCTTACAAATGCCGAGATATTTTCGAGACTTTTGAGCATTGCTTCCTCCATACACGTGTATGGAGGGGATGAGTCTGCTTGCTTAGCTTGTAAGTCATTACAAGTTCTATAAGAGAAAGCTCTCTCTCTTGTTTGAGGGTTAGCATTTTTGAGCATTAGACATTGTTAGAGATTTGGAGCTCGATTTTTAGGGTTAAGTTAGATACATATATCATATCTCTCTTTTCTCTTAGTACACTAGGTGTTTTAGTTCACACTATTGTACTAAAACACCTAGTGTTTCACCTCCTCCTTGCAACCGAGGTTCTAGAGGTCGTTCTTGGAGGTTCTTGATGATTTTGAGCTCAAGGAAGCATCAACCACAACCTTTGTGAAGAAGGCTACAAGGGTAAGCAAAACTCCCTTTATTCCCCATTTACGCACTCTATTTTTACTTGCTTTAAAATAGTTTTTGAGCTTAGCATATAACACAAAAAGTTCTGATTTTGAACCCTCTTCATTGTATATTAAGAGTGTTTTGTGGTTTGGGGAGGTTTGACCCCTTTAGACCTTGAAAAAGGTCCCATTTTGTGCTATTTTGGAGAGATCCGAGACTTTGGTCTTAGGATGTCTTCACCAAAATCTTGAGGATTTCAGTGGTGAAGAGCATGCCTTGAAGTCTCAAGAAGGAGAGGGCCACCCCTCTCCTTGATGTCCTTAAAAAGGACAAATTTTGCTTCCTTAAGGAGCTTCATGTTTGAGTGTGTGTTGTGCATGTTTGGCTTGTTTTCCATGTTTATTATGCCATGATATAACATGTTTTCAAGTTGGTTTTGGCCTCCTATACATGCTTAGTATAGGTGCCTTGTAATCCCTTTTATGCCTTAACATGTCTAGGTTGTTTGCCCTATTTTCTAGCATGTTTTAAGCTTAGGTTTGAGAAGCTTGTGCTTATTTTGCCATGATTTAGCTCTGTCCATAGCTATTTTGGCCAATCTTAGCATGAATTTGGTAGCCTCTTTGTATTTGGCTTGTTGGCCTCAAAAGCATGAATATGTGGCATGCTATTCTAGCTTTGTTTTTGATGATTGGAACCATCTAACATGCCATTTCAGTCCTTCATACATGCTTGTTGGATTGCCTTAGTGGCCTAGTTAATGCTTTAAGAGTATGTCTTGTATGCTCCATATTTTGGCTTCAATGCATGCCTTTAGCTTATTGACTCTTAGATGCCATCTAAGTAGCTCTTTGGCCTTGCTTGAACATGTTAAGAACCTATTTTTGGTTGTTAAGTGCATGCCATATGTGTTTGTGCCAAGTGTGGTTTAAATGCCCTATTGACTTGCCTTAGGCCTAGGCCATTTGCATGCTTTGTTTGGCATGCTTCATTGCATGATTTGGCATCATGTTTGACATGGATTTCAGAGTTTTTGATGCATGCTATCAGTCTATGTTTGGCCTCTTAAGTGTGCATGAGAGTTTCTTTTGAATGCCTAAGCCTTGAGCCTTAACACTTGCATGTGTGTGTGTGTATTTGGTCTCATTTTCTAGGCACTTTGGCCACTGATTTCAGGCCTTTTAGAGTTGCCTAATTCATGTCTAAGTCCACTATCCCATTGGATTGTATGCTTGAATTATATGCTTGTTTGTATGCTTGCATAAATGCCATGCCATTGTCCATGTGTGCATAATAGATAACATGCTTAGGACCTCATTGCATTGGCGTGTACGCTAGGCCTCTTGACTAAGTCATGATGAA
Source organism: Camellia lanceoleosa (assembly GCA_025200525.1). Taxonomy (NCBI): domain Eukaryota; kingdom Viridiplantae; phylum Streptophyta; class Magnoliopsida; order Ericales; family Theaceae; genus Camellia; species Camellia lanceoleosa. The sequence continues at coordinate 70,942,520 of CM045765.1, forward strand.
GGTTTAGCACCCCTTATGTGCTTGCTTGGTTTGTATGCATTTTAAATCAAATTTGTACCCTTGGTTCTTAGGGTCATCACGCATGGAAATGCGCGATTGATGGCCCGGGAATCGAGGCACATGCCCTCTTGAGTCCATAGCATGATGAGGGATGTGCTTGGTGCATACATGCTTTGATTTGCATTGCCTTGCCTTTGGTTTCCTCTGCTTCTTTGTCGATTCAGGTGTTCTGCGAGGATAAAGGGCGTCGGCACTCTTTGGTGCCGACCGGCTGCCTCTTGGCAGCCCATAATGAAATTCAGAGCCGGGGGGTTGCTTCCTCAGGCGGTGGCTCCCTGCCTCCGCCGGTGATGCTCCTCGGTGCTCGAGAGGCACTCAAGTTTTGGAATTTTCAGAGAAGGGCAGAGAAGCAGAGGCACACTTGCCTGGCAGTCGATTCAGCGAGTCCGGGCACCCGCGGCAGTCAGCCCTCCTTCCGAGGCATTTATCGCTTAAATAGATTAATTAGTTTATTTATTTAATTTAGTTGATTTGTAATATTTAATTAGCTAGAATAGTTAATTATTTATTCGGTTTTGTATATTCTTTCGGTCCCTCCGTGCGAGGGCAAAAATGTAATAAGTGTGCGTGAGTGGGTGTATGTTTTCCAACTCCATTCCTTTCTTCCCTTTTATTTACACCTTATGGTAGATTAGGGCATACTTATTTTAGCATACCTTATGCAATGCATGTGTGCATTCATGCATTTGTTTACATGCAGGGCTCGGTACATCATACAAAGCATCGCAATTTTCAATTCCAAAATTGAATACATGCTATTTGATCGCATTCCACATGCCATGTTTAGGGTTAGCGAGCCTACTCTAGATTGCATTACGCGTGTTGCATTAGCCACTTACCATGAACTAGGTCATGCACGTTTGCTAACAGTTCCTTGTTTTTGGCAGTGCGATGTAAGTGTTTATGGCTTTAGCATATCATGACGTGTGTGATTGTTGCCATGACAATAGGATTGCCATGCAACTAAATGCTTATGTGTTATAAACTATTTGAATGCTGTGGATGGAGGTTGGATTGCCCGAGTTGGAATAACTCGTTGAAATCCGTATTTTAGCCTACTTGCAGTAGCAAAATCCAACACGTTTTGAGACAAAAGCGGATATGCAATGTTTATTTCCAAGTTAGGCGATCTAGTCTATACTTTTGTGTTGCGCATCACATAGTAATTCTAGGTTAATAAGGAATAAGAACGCATAAAGTTTTCAAAATCGGATATCACGGTTAGTAGAGGCGGTCTTGGACGGCGAAAGGTGCTCATAGTGACCTTCCCGTCGTACCAAGCTCGAGCCAAGACCACTTTGGTGATAGCGGACATGTGGCCTTGACCGGAGTCGAGTTTCCTAAATTTCCCAAAAATAAAATATTTAGGTGGCGACTCAGTGTCAGCAGCAGTCCATGTTTGGCACTACTTTTCAAAAAAATCAGTTTTCTCAAACGATTTGCCAGATTTGGACTCTTTGGTTCAGATTTAGAACCGCGACACAAAAGGGAGTCCGAACTGTAGCGCGAGGTCCCCCGCGGACGTGCTACAACTGTTAATTGCATTTACGGCGACCAACTGCGATGTCGACGAAGCGCTTTGATGATTCTGGATGTTTATTCGGCTCAACTGTGACACATGGAAGGGGCTCTGAATTCGGAGGCTTTTATCTTGGCCAATCATGGTATCCACAAAGGGCGCTCCAAATCTGAAGGCTTATTCGGCCCAAACGTGTCATTCACGGATGAGGCTCTGAATTCGGAGGCTTTTATTTTGGCCAATCGTGGTATCCACGAAAGGCGCTCCGAATCTAGAGGCTTATTCGGCCCAAACGTGTCATTCACGGATGGGGCTCCAAATTCGAAGGCTTTTATTTTGGCCAATCGTGTTATCCATGAAGGGCACTCCAAATCCGGAGGCTTATTTAGCCCAAACGTGTCATTCACAGATGGAGGTCCGAATTCGAAGGCTTTTATCTTGGCCAATCGTGGTATCTACTAAGGGCACTCCGAATCCGGAGGCTTATTCGGCTCAAACGTGTCATTCACAGATGGGGCTCCGAATTTGGAGACTTTTATCTTGGCCAATCGTGGTATCCATGAAGGGCGCTCCGAATCCGGAGGCGTATTCGACCCAAACGTGTCATTCACGGATGAAGCTCCGAATTCGGAGGCTTTTATTTTGGCCAATCGTGGTATCCACGAAGGGCACTCTAAATTCGAAGGCTTATTCAGCCCAAACGTGTCATTCACGGATGGGGCTCCAAATTTGTAGGCTTTTATTTTGGCCAATCGTGGTATCCACAAAGGGCGCTCCGAATCCGGAGGCTTTTGATTTACCGAACTAAATTTCACATAGCGAGGAAATAAGAAGCCTTGCATTGTAAAAGTGAAAGTTGTACACGACGAACATTCCAAACAAGTTATCATGCCCCACAAGTCAGATTAATAATAAAATTTATGCAAATGCGTGGAATTCCAAGGTCGTGGCAGACTTCTCCTAGACATGTCTTTGAGCCGGTATGCCCCTGTGCCGGCGATTGATTCAACCTGATAGGGGCTGTCCCAATTGGGACCTAGTTTTCTGTCAGCGGGGTTCCGAGTAGCGAGAAGAACTTTCTTTAGGACTAATTCTCCGGGTATATAACGTCATAGCTGCACGTGTTGATTATATGATTTAGCGAGCTACTGCTGATATCGCACCGTAGATGCGAGGGCACGGTCTCGACGTTCCTCGATCAGAGTCAGATCCAATGCCAACATCATGTCATTACGGCCCACATCGAAGACCTTCATTTTCAGAGTGGGTAAGCCAATCTCCAAGGGGATAATTGCCTGGGTTCCAAAGCATAGGGTGAACGGCATTTCCCTAGTGGACCGCCTTGGTGTAGTGTGATGAGCCCACAACACACTGGGGAGCTCTTCGACCCACCTACCTTTGGCTTTCTCCAATCGTTTCTTGATGCCGTCCAAGATGGCTTTGTTGGAGCCTTCAGCTTGACCATTGCTCTGTGGATAAGCCGAGGTGGAGAAATAGGGCCGAACACCATACATGCTGCATAATTCTCAGTAGACACCACAATCAAACTGGGTGCCGTTGTCTGAAATAAGTGCTCTTGGAATGCTGAATCGTGTTATGATATTTTTCCATACAAAATGCCGAACATCAGTATCTCAAATATGTGTTAGTGCCTTCACTTCAACCCATTTCGTGAAATAATCTGTCACGACAATCAAGAATCACTTGTTCCCTGGGGCCCGTGGCAATGGTCCAACGATATCAAGTCCTCATTGAGCAAACGGCCAAGGACTGGTGATAGAGCTTAACTCCTCAATAGGCAAATGACTTAAAGGGGAAAACTTCTGGCACTATTCACATTTCTTAACGTAATACTCGGCATCAGCTCTCTTGGTCGGCCAATAGTACCCCTGTGTTACAGCTCGATGGGCCAAAGAACGCCCGCCAGAATGGGCACCACAACTACCTTCATGTATTTCAGTCAAGAGTTCCTCGACTTTATTCGGATGAATGAATTCTAGGTATAGACCAGAGAGGAATTTTTTATAGAGCTTTCCTTGCGGATCTAAGTAATATCGCAGGGCGTTGCTTCGCAGTTTATGCGCTTTCTTCTTGTCTGTCGAGAGCTATTCGAAAGATAGGAATGTAGTGATAGGGTCCATCCAACTTAGACCTGATTCTATGATATTGATTTGAATTGACTCCAAAGGGGCAATGCTCGGCTCAGGGATGAACCCTACTTCAATTGTCCGTTTAAGTTCTGAGTTGATGGCGGAGGCTAGGCAAGCCAGGACGTCTACATGTGTGTTCTGATCCCGGGTTATTTGATTCAATTCATGACGGTTGAATTTTGCCAGCAAAGAATTTGTCGTTTTCATGTAGGCTGCCATACGGTCATTTTTGGCCACGTATTCCCCCTTCAATTGGTTGATGACTAGTTTTGAGTTGCAGAAGATAAGCAGACACCGAGCACCAAGGAGAAGTGCATTTCGTAAGCCAGTTAATAATGCTTCGTATTCGGCCTCATTGTTCGATGCTTCAAAGCCCAGTTTAATAGCCTGCTTAATTATTGCCCTGTCAGGGGCCATGATCACTACGCCTGCCCTACTGCCACGTTGGTTGGATGACCCGTCACAATACAACTACCAAATGTCCCCAACATAAATTCTCCAGTTCAGCTTAGGTTGAATTTCATCAGACTTAAAGTCGGCGAGACACCCAGTGAATTCGGCCACAAAGTCGGCGAGCACTTGCCCCTTGATTGAGGTTCTGGGTAGAAATTGGATATCGGGAGCCCATTTTAAAACATGCCCTGATGCTTCCGCACTACGAAGCACTGACTGTAGGGGGTAGTCCGTTAGTACCCCAATGGTATGCCCCTGAAAGTAATGCATCAGCTTTCTTGCTGCCATCATGAGAGCAAGGATGAGTTTTTCCAATGGAAGGTAATGTGTTTCGGCGTCAACCATTACTTTGCTCACATAATAAACCGGCTGCTGTTCCCCTAGTTCTTCCTTTAATAGTACGGCACTGACCGCCCAGTCGGAAACTGCCAGATATAAAATGAGCGGATCACTTGCCGAAGGTGTTATCAAGAGTGGAACTGATCAGAGGTAAGTTTTCAAACTGCCCAAAGCGGCTTTGCACTCGGGGGTCCATTCAAAAGCTTTACCCTGCCGAAGGGTATGAAAGAATTGTCGACAGCGATCTGTGGAACGACTGATGAACCTATTGAGTGCGGCGGCCATTCCCATTAGCTTCTGAACCTGTTTGACAGATCGAGGGGACCCAAGTTCTAGAATTGCTGTGATTTGCCTCGAGTTGGCTTCGATTCCGTGGTGGTTAACAATGTAGCCAAGGAATTTGCCAGATCTGATGCCAAATGCACATTTGGAAGCCTTCAGTTTCATTTTGTATTTGCGAAGAATGCCGAATGTCTCTTCCAGATCGGCTAGATGAGTTTGCTCTTCTTTGTATTTGACCATCATATCGTCGATATATACTTCCATGGTACGGCCGAGTTGCTCCTTGAACATGGCAGTCACTAGTCTTTGGTAGGTTGCCCCTGCATTCTTCAGCCCGAAAGGCATAACCTTATAGCAATAGGTTCCTCTCGGGATGAGGAATGTAGTTTTTTCTTGGCCCTCCGGATGCATGGCAATTTGATGGTAGCCTCTATAGGCATCCAGGAAGCTCACACGTTGATGATGTGCCGTTCCATCTACGAGTTGGTCTATTCTAGGGAGGGGAAAGCAATCCTTGGGACAAGCTTTGTTTAAGTCCGTGAAATCCACACAAACACGCCAAGTTCCATTTTTCTTCTTTACAATTACAGTATTCGACAGCAATGTAGGATAGGTCACTTCACGGATTGCCCCGGCATCAAGCAATCGATCAACTTCTTCAACCACAGTAGCAGTGTGTTCCACGGCTAACCGCCAACTTTTTTGAATAATTGGCTTACATTTGGGATCAACGTTTAATCGGTGCTAGGACACAGATGGATCCACCCCCAGCATCTCATATGGTGACCATGCAAATACATCAAGGTTGCTGAGTAAGAAGGATATTAGCTCTTGTCTGTCGACTTTATTCAGGGAAACGCCGACCATGAAGAACTTGTCAGGATTCCCGTCAATTTCAACACAATCCAAGGCTCCAGTTGCCTTTTCACTTGAGAGCCGCCCAACGTCGTCGAGGCTCTCCCGATCTGGAACCTCAATTGAATTCACTTCCAGCTCTCTTGGTGTCTTTCCAGCAAGAAGATAACATGCCTGGGCCGATTTCTGGGAACCTCAGATTTGCTCTATGTCGCGTTCAGTCAGGAAACGAAGTACTTGATGATAGGTGCTTGGCACAGCCTGCATAGTATGCAACCAAGTTCGTCCCATGATGAGATTATACGGCGAAGGAAGCTTGACAACCAAAAATTCTACATCCACTGATCGGGAGCCGGCCCGAATTGGTAGTGTGATTTTGCCCAAAGGATATTCCGGATTAGCATTGAAGCTGAATAACGGATAATCAGCTGGAGACAGGTCCGACTCAATGAAGCCAAGTTTAATAAAGGTCTTGTAGTACATTACTTCCGAAGTACTTCCCTAGTCAATGAGAACATGTTCAATGGTGAATCGGTTTACGCGTAATTCGATGACTAAGGGATCAATATGGGGGAGCGTTACGCCGACCAAATCAGAATCATCGAAAGTAATACTCGCAGCTTCATGGGGCCGTTTTGCTAGTGTGATTTGCTTTTGGGGGTTAGGATGCGACTAAATTATATGTACCGCAGATGCCATCGGCAAGTTGTATATCATATGAATTACGCCAAGTATAGGTGAATCCTGCCGTAAAGCTACTGTTTTTGTTGAATTGCTCTTTCGGACGTGTTGCATAAGCTGACCATCTTGTACCAATTCCTCAAGGTGGTCCTTCAACGCATAACAGCTATCGGTATCATGACCGTGGTCTTTGTGATATTTGCACCGCCTATCCCGTCTCCTCGTGTCAGGAGGTTCCACTATCTTGGGTGGCCATTTAAAGAACAGAAGGTGTTGGACTTTAGACATAACCGCACTGATCGGCTCCGATAACTCCGTATATTTCTTGTCCACGCGCCTTATGCGCCTGTTATCCACTTTGAAGTTGTTCATTAGCTCAATGTGAACATTAGTCACTTGATCAGCGCGAATCTCGTCTTTTCTCTCGTTTAGCCCGATTCTATGGTTCAGGGCTCCGTGATGGTATAGAGTTTATTGGCTGAACGATTTCAGATGGGGCCATTTTGTTAGCCTTGTGTCCGACTTTGACCCGCAGGGCATCATCTTCCACTTTGCAGTATTCCTCGACTTTCTTCATTAACGACCAGACTGTTTTGGGGGGCCGTCTGGTCAAGGAGCTGTGGAGGGCACTATCAGGATGCAATCCCATCTTAAAGGCGGTGATGGCCATGGAGTCATTGCAGGCATCATCTACTAGATTAAAGCATTCCCAATAGCACACCGAATATGCACGAAGGGTTTTTCCCGATTGAATTTGCATTGCCCAGAGAGAATCGGCTTGCTTTGAATGGACCTCATTGGTGATGAACCTTGCCCTGAAGGATTTTTGGAGTTTGTGGAAGCTCTTAATCGATGCTAGTTCCAATTTATAATACCATCTGACGGCCAATGGTCCCAAACTGCTCGGAAATATTCTACACATGAGGGCCTCGTCGTCTGCATGAAGCGTCATGGCTTGTTATAATGACGAATGTGATCAATGGGGTCTGATTTTCCATCGTATAGGGTGAGCGATGGAGCTTTGAACTTTTTGGGTAGCACTGCCCTAGCGATCCGTCGCACAAAGGGATCATGTTGATCCTCTTCGTCTAAATCATTTCTTCTTCGCTTATTCCGCACACGCGGACTTCCTCCGGAAGAACTGGAGACCTCGACTCATCCCTTCTTTTTGGATTTTGGGGATGATGAGTCAGAGTCACTACCACTATCATGTCTCCGAACTCAAGGTCGTCAACCATTCTTTCCCAAAGGTTGTCCTCGATCTTGGCACATGGCCTGTTGGGATTTCGCCACCTCTAGGGCCAAATCCTGTCGAAGGCACTCGTTCTTAGCCATCATGTTTTCTAACCTTTGTTCATTTGGCTTCGCCTGATCCATAATTGCTTGCATTGTCTCATGTGTTGATGTTGAGGGTGAGGTCTCGGCAACTGAGTCGAAGTTCAAAGACCTTCATACGGCAATGTTCTCTGGCCCAAGCATGTTTCTTAGAGTGATATCATCTCATGGCGTAAGGTCGTCAGCGACTACCGGAGGATCTTCTGTCACGCCCGCCATGGATGTGCTTGAGTATTCCCACAGACGGCGCCAATTGTGGAGATATGGTTTGGAAATACTCTCTGGATCTTGTAGGGCGCTCTGGATCCTCAGCTAGTCACCTGAAAAGGAATGAACACTCTGGTCGGGGGTGCCAGAATTAGCACTCCGACGGATAAGTCAGTGTATATTCATGGTTGCTTGTGTCTCAAGTTAATCTTATTTTTTCTCACATACCTTTTCTTAGCTGATGCTTCTCTTATTTATAGTCATCCTTGATATTGATGGTTGGGCCCACCTTTCGACCACCGAATAATTGGTTATTCGGCTATTCTGTCCTACCTACTCATACTCGATGTAGCTTACAGATAATTCTATGGCCGTTCTGGTTATTCGGCCTCTGTCCCTCCAGGATAGAGCCGTATAGTACATAACTTGATTTCTTTCTTTAAACTAAATATGCTTCCCTACGTAATTATATTATTCAGCTCCCACAATCTCTATCAAGTGAAATAAACCCATTATGGTAGAAACCACTTCCCACATACCCAAAGTATTCAAACCAGGTACGCTTTCATACCAAATTGTAACACCCTAAAATAAGTACAATAACCCATCCTCAATACTAGCAAATAACAACAATGATAAAATAATTATCTTCCATTAGCTTCCAATTAGGTTTACAAAAGAGTAACATATGCAGATATACATTTAGAAGCCTAACCCTAAATCTATAGCATATGGTACATGATAGAATAAACATTGAGCAAATAATAAATGCCCTACGGGCTTACAATTTTCCAAGACAGTGCTTGGTTACAACAAAATGGATTTAAATCCAATACAATTAAAGCCCTAGGCTTGTATAAGTAGATACAAAAATATAACCAAGATGAAGCCCTTCATTCCAAGTCCTCTCAAGCTATTGCCTTAGCGAAAGCATGTCATCAGCACCTAAAAATGGCTTTCCCACATAAGGTGAGCCAAAGTCCAATAAAAATAATTCAACACAGCATATGAATCTTAACAAAGATATAAAGGTGAGATGCATATGCAATGTTAATGACAAAACATTTTATATCTCTTTCAAACCATGCAATGATAGGTTTATATCACAGTTCATAAAACATTCTCTTTTTAATGGAAAGCAGAACAGTGAATCATATCTCTGGGAATCTCTCAAACAAGTATCACATTTCACGAAAGTTTCATCCGCGAGAAACCGTAAACCGGCACCCATGTAAACGTAGGCTATACAAGCACTACTACTGTCATTTTACAAATATTTCGTCCGTAGGATCGGCACCCATGTATACGTAGGCTATACAACCACTACTATTGCCATGTTACGGATATTTCGTCCGCGAGATCGAAACCCATGTATACGCGCAGTTTTGGAACTTTCACCCTGGACACACAGGCCAACTTATTTGATGTAAAAACAACTCCTTCCCAAATTCATCCATTTTCTCAAAACAATATACATTTCCACGAAACAAATATACAACAATGCTCAATGCAAATAGATGAGAAATTAGTTTTCGATTCTCCTAATTCCCATGCAATTTTTACAACAATCATAGCTATCCTTCACCGATAGCCCAAAATAGATATCTTTAAATAAATAGATAATTTCAATAAAGATAAAGATTTCAAATTTTCAAGATGTGAGTGATAATTCATATCCAACTCCACCATCCTCATTTGAGATTTCTAGAGCAAAAACCCTCTTTCCCTTATAAAATCATTTCCCAAGATAAAAACCCTTCATTTTAGCATGCCTCAACAATACACATCTATCCACAATCATTTCTGATAAATTATTTAAAAACCCCTCTTTTGTTTTCGAACCAAAACCCGTGATTTTTCAAAAATCCATTTCTTTCACAAAGTGGTTTTTTTTTTAAAAAAAAAAAAGAAAAAGAAAAAGATAATTAAGTTGAAACACATAAGAAAGTGCGGAGAATCCCTACCTACCTCAAGCTTAGAAGGGTGGAAGAAAAGAACTTGGAAAAACTTAACGTTGGTGAAACGACAAACCTCTTGGATCAAAAGGATGCTCCTGACACGATCTACAATCTATCTCAAAGGAGCAAAGTGAAAAGATACCTCTAAGTGAATAGATTTGAAGATTTAAGTGGAAGAGTAAAGTTTAGAGAGAGAGAAGGGGAACCCTCGGTATAGAGAAGAAAAGAGAAAGAAACATAATGAGAGGAAAGTGTTTTAGAGCCTATTTATAGTGGCTAGGTACTAATAGAATAATAGCCCCAAGGTCATATGAAAAGAACAAGCCAAAAATCCCCAAAAATTAGGGCCTAAACGGAACAAAATCTGGAAAAACATTCACAGGGATCAACCCTCGCGACAGTGGTGTTGACTCTCAAGAAAAAAAAAAAAACAGAGACACTAATATTTTGCAGCAGACGAGGGTCGACCCTAAGAGACAGAGGTGTCGACCCTATTTTTCAGAATGCAACCCAAAACCAAATAGCAAAGGAAGGGTCAACCCTAGGAACTCTGGGTGTCGACCCTAGAAACCAGTAGCAACACCAAGAGCAAAGCAACAGACAAGGGTTGACCCTAGGAAGATTGGTGTCGACCTCAGTAGTTGAACAAAATAAAAGAAAGAAGACAGTGTCGACACCACCAAGGCTGATGTCAACCCCTGAAGCCAAAACCAAACATAATAAGAAAAAAAACAACTGCAACGACCATGGTTCCCTGGATTCAAAAGTAATAAATGGGTCGGGTCAAATCATGATCGCTATAGAAAACATCTCGTAACTTAACTAGAATTGAGGTACACATCTCTCACTCCCAAATACAATAAATAAATGCTAGACCTTAGGAAACGTCATCAGTACCACTGCCTGAAATACAACACAAGGTGTTTAGAACACCCACTCACTAAACACTAGCAACCAATACTACGATAAGGGACTAACATCCCTTCACAAGAAACAACCAACCAGATAATATCAAGATCCGCTAACATTACCTACCATTAAGGTACAAGTCTACACCCAACGAAACCATACGCTATTCTCAAAACATGAGTAATCCTAAGTCTCTATATACCCAGAACAAAGGAATACTCCACCTTTGCATACATCCCTACACTGCACTGTACTAGTTCACTAGGTCAACCCTAGACCAGCCCACCGCGACAACCCGTCGCTGAAACACTAACTCAAAACCAATCACACCATCCACGATCTCCTAACACACCTCGTGCCTTACTGAATTGCCCATAACAATAATAACTCTACCTGGTATTCGACCAATTGCCTCACCCAACTACAGGAAACAACCACACCTATTCCAACCAATCATACATCATCTATAATGAACAACTCATGGGCTAAATGGCCCACATAACTTCACTAACCCCGAGGGAAGTCAAACCACAATTCTACATCCCAACAAACCACACCCCACAACACGAGTTTCTAGGTTAACAACACCGAAGTCGGAAGCATGCACCACCACTACCAACACATACAAGTTCAAACCTAACTCTTCATGATCCAAGAATTCTGACACCACATACATCCTTTACATCTGACTGACTGAGGTCATGACTAACTCTAAAAATGTATTAATCCAAAGATTACCAACCAACACCAAACATACACGATACCACCCAAGTAAGCATCAGAACTCAACCCTCACACACGGTCACAAAGGACTCAAAAACACTACCGTCTCTCAAAGACATACTAACCACCACCAAGGCAACCCATGCTAACTCACAACCAATGCTAATACATAACCGATATAGCACACATTGAGGTACCCACTCCAAGTTCACTACTTCTTTCCAGGCGTCTCTATAAAAGAGAGAATACCCACAACCTAGGATACATAACACTGGTACCTTTCCCATTAGAAGCAACGTTGATCAAGCGTGTTTCCAATAAGACCTCCAAGTTAGTCAACTAGACACCGAATAATAATTATGAGTCTCAACAACATACTCACATAAAATGCAACACGCTCACATAAAATGCAACACATAAGCATGTTATCATTTAGCACACAACATACAAATATTCTCACCGAGCATGATAAACCCACTATGGCTAACCAATTCCCACGAGCCCAAGGTTTTCAAACCCGGCTAGCTCTAATACCAAGTTGTCACGCCTCGGATTTACACGGTCCGGCTCACATGAATAAACCATCCAACAATGAACAACAGATAACAACTCTTATGCAAATGAATATAATATAGTCACACAATACATATGTTTATCTGATTTTATACATTCCTAGATACAACATGTATGTCGAATGGATGTTCTATAACCAAAAAAAAAAAAAAAAAAAGACTATACACAAATGTTATAAATTAAATTGAACGCCTTGAGACTTACATCATACACAAGGGTGCAACCCTTACAAGAATGGTACACAACCAATAACTAACATAAATGGCCCATGGCCTACAAATAACTGAACCACCCTACACGGTTCCAAACACAACTTCACGTCACAGTCCACATCCACTCATGTAAACCTGAAAAACATTTCAGCCACGTAGGGTGAGCATAAAGCCCAATAGAGAATATTTCAAAAACCAAACATGCACCCCCAGCATAAATGATCAAGATGCAATATATATATATATAATATGCCCAAATGCATTTTCAAATTTATTTGATTTCTCAACAAAATCCTTTCTTTCCAATTACCAAAACCTTACATTTAATCAAAACATTTTTCGTGTTCAAATCATCCTTTTGATATAAAATCCTTTTTCCAAAAACCAATCCAGGTATCTTAATACCAACCAACGAAAACATTGCTAAATCAAATGCGACTACATCGCTGAACAAAAAGCAAATACATTGCTCAAAACATTTCCGAATGTCCTATTTCGAAACCAACATAAAAGTAAATAAAATGGGTAAATCTCCAAAACACATACAACCTTTCACGAAAATTTTGTCCGCAGGAAATTGTAAACCAACACCCATGTAAACGTAGGTTTTACAAGCACTACTATTTTCCTTTGATGGACATTTTATTCGCAGGATCAGCACCCATGTATATGCACAGTTTTTAAGACTTTCACCATAGACACTAAGGCCAATTTATTTCAACGAGACAATTCTTACTTCCCAGATTCACCATTTTATTTACCCTTTTCAATGGTACAATACATGTAACTCAAAATATTATTTTTTCAAAACAATGTAAATGTTCCAAAATATAATGTGAGAATTTCCAAAACCTCTTTCCAAAACATACAATTCAAATTTCCAAATCCATTACATACTCCATGATATGAATGTTTTCAATTTGCCTAATCCACATGCAATTTCTAACACACAGCAATGTTATCCTCCATTGATAGCCAAAACAGTCTAACATAATAGTTAAAAGATAACAATACAGATATATTTTTCCAAAAGAGTAATAAAACCCATTATTTCAAAATCCAACAATCATTCCCTTTTTATCTCTTCCAACCAAATCATTTACAAAAAAATAAAAAATAAAATAAAATAAAATTTCAACTCCCAAAACAATATCATTTAAGGTTTTTCTACAAATTGGGATTTTTCTCTTGTAGAAAATCAAATGCAAGTTTGTTTACCAAAAATAGATTTAATAGCAAAATCATAACCAAATAACCCTCAATTTGTACAAACCCTCAACCCACAATAACATTTCAAGATCAACCAACTGACTACCAAATATAAATAACAAAAATACGTCACAAATATGCTACCGAACTCATATTGAGTTTAGGAAATTGACCCTACCTCTTGAAGCGAAAAGGAGAACTCAAGAAAAACTTAAAGTCGATGAATCCACGAAACTCTTGAATCAAAAGAAAGCCCTTGACGAGATCTACAATCTTTCTCAAAGGACCAATGTGAAAAGATATCTCTAACCAAGTAGATCTAGAGATCTATGCAAGAAAAGTTGAGTTTTTAAGAGTGAGAGAGAGATTCATAGTTTAAAGAGAGAAGAGAGAGAGAGAGAGAGAGAGAGGAAAAAGTGAATGAGAAAAGTGTGTTTACAGTCTATTTATAGTGGTAGAATAATAGCCCTAAAGTCAAAGAAAAGAATAAGTCAAACCCCCCAAAAAGTTGGGCCCAAAATCGAACCAAAATTTCTGAAAATAACTCACAGGGATCAACCCTCAAGACAGTGGTGTCGACCTTGAAGAAGAAAAGTTGAGACACTAATATGTGTAGCAGATAACGGTCAACCCTAGGAAGTAGTGGTGTTGACCCTATATTTCAGTAGCAACACCCAGAACACAGCAGCAGACAAAGGTCGACCCTGGGACCCATGGTGTTGACTCTATAAACCAGTAAAGACACTAAGAGCAAGGCAGAAAAGTGGTATCGACCCCCAAGAAGACTAGTGTTGGCACCAAAACAAATTTTCCAAGTTCCCAAACAACTTTTCAACGAAAACAAGCACGAACAAACAATCCCAACAAATCTAAATCGAATTGTACTCCTTCAAAACCAAAATACAACAACTCCAAAGACTCCCAAAATGAAAATAAATGGATTAAATACACTCTCCAATAATTTAGAGGACACAAGTGCTACAATTTTTCTCTTTACCCGGTTGAAATCAATGCCCTATTTCATATCGAGGTATAGTCTAGGTCTCGTTGTTTGATTAAAACCTTATTTTCTCCTCTCATGTGAGTGTGTTTGGATTGTACCGCTTTTGTTTGCTTGATTTGCATGAGGCATGCCTCACCATATATTACATCTTACATTGCATAAATCATGCATTTTTAAAAAGAACAGGAAAAAAAAAAATATATATATATATATATACAACGTTCAATTGCATTAGCATATCATTTTTACAACTATCATTATTGCATTATTTGGCTACAATCTATTCACATCAACATTTGATTATAACCTTTTTCATCAGTTAATACTGACCCCTTTTTTGGGGTTAAAGGTTAAAACCACTGGGTTAATACTGGCCCATTTTCGGGATAACGATACTATCTCTTTCTCGGGCTGTTGGTTTAGACCACCTTCAGTTAATGCCTTCATTTTCTTGGGTTGTTGGTTGAAACTATCCATCGGTTAATAACTCCCCTGTTTTGGGTTGTAGGTTAAAACTATTCACCGGTTACAGTTCCTTCTCATATGTGAGTGTGCTTGGATTGTATCTATTGTTATGCTTCATATCATTTGCATGAGGCTTGCCTCGCATATTACCTGTTGCATTACACTGTATTGATCATAAATTTTCAAAAGGAAAAAAATGGCTTCGTGAAACGTGTAAGTCTAACTTTTAATTAAATTTTCAAGCATATCATTTGCATGTTGCCCCTGAACTACACTGGTTTGATTCCTTGCAAAGGGATACGTAGGCAACCCTTAGGTTCAACCAACTGCATTTGCATCTTTGTCTTGTTTGTTTGCCCAAGTCTTACGGCATTGTCAAAAGAGTCGTTTTCGAGCTTTGACATTTACTCTCGTCATAAAATGGCTTCAAGTCAGGTCAAATAGGGCAAATCAGAGACACTCCATTTTGACCGGCCTTAAGAGTTGGGTGCTTTCTTCCGAACACCCGATGATGAAAATTGAAATATGCTATTTTACGAATTTCTTAGCAAAAAAATTATATTTAAGTTTTAATTCCAACCTTACACCCATTTTGGCTAAATTATTTTAGACCTATTCAAAAATATTTTTCTGAATTTTTTCTTTTTCGAAAAATTTAGCAGTTTTTGAAAAGAAAAAAAATGAGGGGGGGGAGGGGAGAAAATTATGAGAAAGAAAATTTTGTTTCAAAAATAGGGAGAAAGTTTTGATTAAGAGAATTTTTATTTCAAAAATCTTGAGGGAGAGAAATTGATTTTGAAATATATTAAGTTATTTTGAGAGCAAGAGAGCATTTTCAACCATCCAAAATTCTACTAAAGTTAGAACTTGAAACATCTCGCTGAAATTTCAAAGCACACACCATAACCGTGAGGGTGTAAAAGAAGAAAGTTTGTTAATCAAAAAATTCATCTTTTCCTCCAATGGTTAGTCTTCGCACTTTCCTCATTTATTTCATTTTTATTTCTCTTGTCTTTGAATATATAATACAACATGGTAGAAATGATTAGCTGATTTATCTAATGAAATTTCTTCATTTTCTTACATTTTTTTTACTATTTTAAATATATAATTTTTTATTTTAATAATAATGTAAATAATATAATAATATATTAATTATATTATGTTGTATATTAATATATTATTATACTATAATAATAATATATGTTTTTTGTGCAATGTTGGGTGAAACCACCACGCACACTTCTCTTAAATATATGTATATATTTATTGTTATTATTACTACTCCTACTACTACTACTACTACTACTACTACTGTTGTTATTATGTTTATTATATTTGTCTAACTTATATTATTATTATTAGTATATTTGGTTTGTTAATAATTTCTAAACCCTACGTCTTTTATTCGGTATTGTAAATATTCGTTGTTGTAATAATTTCTAACTCCCGCTTCTTTTTATCCCTTTCATTTACTCGCCATATTTGTAAATAAGCATCATGTTTTTATTTTTCATCATATCCATACTTTCAATCCATGTTTCATGCATCTTGATTCGGCTAAGTTTGCATCTTTTATGTGATTTTATGCGCTACCTCATGTCTTGCATTTTTGTGTATGTATTGCATTAGAATCTTGTACATAAGATCATGTATGTTTTACTAACTTTGTTTTGTAACAGTTCAAGAGACATCAGTAAATATGTAAGTTTTTATGCTTTAGCATCCCGCTTGTGTATATTTTTTTACTATGTTTAGCATCCTACCATGTGACTACTTGCTTACTTGTCGATAGATAGAAGCTATGTCACTTAATTTAGAATGATGTTGATTTTCATGTTTGTAAGCTCAATTTCTTTGGGTTGTACATCTTCAAAACTCTTTCAAAATACATGAAATCAGATTGTTCCAAAATGAATGGCATAGTCTATACTTATTTGTTTCACGTAGTAAATTTTAAGATTTATTAAATAATTGGAATATGAACATATAAAGTAAATAAAATCATATCGTTGTTTAGTAGAGGTCGATCTTTTGATCGAGTGAGTGGGGAGTGCTTAATTAATGACCTTCCCTCCCTCATACCTAAGGTTCCGAGCCAAGCATCCTTGGTTACGACGAACAGTGGCCTTGGGACAAGTCATGGGTTTCCTAATTTTTCCAAAATATTAGGTGATGATACTGAGATCTAATGACGCAATCCATTTCTAGAAAAGGTTTTTGCAATAAAATGGATTTTCTATAAAAGTTGTCAAATCTGGACTGTCATCTACGTTTCACATTGCACTCGTGAGACTAGGTCGAAGAAATTGATGGTCCGAACTGCTCAGTGAGGGCGAGTAACCCCCGGGCGATGTTACAAAGTGCAATTGGATTTCCCTTATCTGTTGGGGTTGAAAATTTATTTTTTGGCTGAAAAACAAGCTAAAGGGTATTTTTGTCATTTTTTCAAAAAGTCAATTTTTAGGCCAAAGTAGGGTATGACAACAACTTTAAGCAGCTTTTGACATTCCAAGGGTAGAGATGTTACCATTTCATCATCAGGAGGCTTACAAGCGCCCGGAATTTTAGGGTCAATCAAAATGGGGTGTCTACAGGTGGTAGTGGTGGTTGTAGTTACTTTATAATGGTATATATCGATACTTGTGTTTAGTATTTATAAATTCATTCAAAATTAAGTAAATTTTATGACTTCAATTTTTTTTTTTTTAAATTTAGTTACATTTTAAAAGACACTTAAATTTTTAAGTGATATCAATTGTGATTATCAAACAAGTTTAATTTATTATTACTTAATACATTCAATTTTAAATGTTTAATCAGGTTATCAAACACCCCCTTAGGTGGTATTTGATAAAACTGAAAAATTGAAAACTGATGACTGAAAATTAAGTATTGAAAACTGAATACTGAATTTTGTAAGTTGAAAAACTATTTAATAAAAATTTGAGTACTTAACTAAAAATAAGTTGTTTGATATATAAAAGATCAAATTTGAAATTTATTATTTTTAAATTTTATATTTCAATTTTGATGGTATAATGGTGGTAACGGTGGTGGTCTGCAGATGTATAGTAATAACATTAATGGTGGTGGTGGTGGTATGTGTATGCTGATAGCGATAGCGATGGTAAAGGTAGTATTTATGGAAATAATGACAATGCTTATAAAGGTGGTAGTAATAGTGGTGGTGGCGGTGGCGGTGGCATAGTAGCAGTAGCGGTAGCGGTAGCGGTAGCAATAGTAATTATGGTGGTAGTAGTGGTGATGGTGGTAGCGGTGGCATGATGGTAGTGTGATGGTGGTGGTGATGAGTTTATAATAGTGTATATAAATACTTATATTTACTATATATAAATTCAATCAAAATTAAGTTTCATATGACTTAAAGTTTTTAAGTTATAGCCTACATTTTGAGAGGCACTTAAATTTTTAAGTGATACTAATTGTGGTTATCAAATGGGGCTTAATTGATTATCACTTAATACATTTAATTTTAAGCACTGAATCAATCTATCGAACAGTCCATTAACCTCTCCCTAAATCCCTCTTGCTTTTCTCTCTAGATTTTTCTACAAGGGGATAGGGAGACGACGGTGGTTCCCCCCACTTTTCAATCTCCCTCTTCTCTCCCTTCCCTCCCCTCCCCTCAATCTTTCTCTTAACCTAGATCTAATGTTTACCTGACTAGTTTGGCCATCACCACCTTACCTTCACCCTCCGGCCAAAAACTTTAATATCTGCTTCAAATCTTCTCATAGTCCCAAGGCCGATGTTGTATAATACGTTTGTTTTATGTTAGGTGACTATCTCAACCTCAATGTTATATCTTGATCAACAGAAGTAGGATCTTCATATTCCAAGTTGAAAACTGCAAAGTGATGGAGTTTTGGATGAGTTCAGTAGTGACTTGGATTTGGTTTTTTTTTTTTGTTTGGTTTTCTTAATTTTTATTCCCAAAATAAACCTACAAGATTTACATAATTTTCATCTCTATCTTTCTTTTCTTTTTTCTTTATCATCATTTATAAAAGGTTACAATTGTAAATATATCAGCCCACATAGTGGCTCACATCAATTACCCAACTACATAGATTCTTTCTCTCTTTTCTATCTCCTCAAGGGTTTCAATTTCTTTTTTTTTAGCAATTGCTGAAGTAAAAATATAAACACAATCGTTATCAGGTTGTTCCTTTTTCTTTTTCTTTTTCTTTTTCTTTTTCTTTTTTTTTTTTTTTTTTTGTATCAAAACCTCCAATAACAAATGAAATGCGTATTCAGATTAAAATTTCTAACCTATAGTAACAAATATATTTGCTTGGTAGATTAGGTTGGATAAGATTGTTAGTAAAGAGATAGTTAGCGAAAAGATTATTAATATAGGGATTATCAGTAACGGTATTAAGTAAAATTGTATTTATTTTGATAATAGCGGGAGAGATGGTTTGTGATGGGATTATTAAATTATTTTTATATAAAATCAAAAAATATGTATTTCTATATTAAAAAATTTCTAAAACAAATATAAATTATTTTTTTTTACAAATAATAGGTTGTACTTGGGTTAAAAAAAAATAATTAGAATACACTTATTTTCCCAATCCCCTCACTACCCTCCCCAGCTTTGTTAATTCGATTGTGTAATGGGATCGTCAATCCAACTAGACAAATAATCCACTCACAAATTTTCTCAATCAAATATACTTTCAAAGTTCCAATCTCACTATCAGTTTAATCCAAGCAATGATGTAGGATGACAAACAAGGCCTAGGTGTGCAACTCGAAACTGTAAAAGGTAGTTATGGCTTTGGCATTGACCCAATGGCCCAGGTTACCCATCTTTTAACAGGGCTTGCAATCACAAGTAGGCCCATAAGGTTGGGATTTGGGAATTTTTCATGCCTTATTGTAATTACATATAGGTGAGTATAGTTCAGTTCGGTTCAATTTTAAAATAAATAAAGATCAAATCATTATTTATAGTTTCATAAAATTTGGAATCAAAACAAACTATGAAAATCTTAGAATAAACCAAACTGAACTATGAAAATGCAGTTTGATTCATTTTGAAACACGATTTTCATGAATCTGGTCATTATTCATAACGGAATCACAACTTGCTCAAATATCAAGTAATATATCATCATTTTATGACAAAATTATTTAAATTTACTTATTCTACTATTATACAAGAACATACTTGTAAGTAAAGAGTTAACAACTTATGAATATATATAAGGTTGTTTTGGAAATTGACTCTTTTAATGGCTTTTTGGGAATTAGGACTTCTTTCATTTCGAAAATTGTGAGGGATTGTTGGAATTTTCAAAAATAAAATGGGTTACTTTTTTTGCTATTTTTCAAAACCTTCAATGTTTGCTTATAGAAAGCTCTTTTTAGCTTTGTGACTTATCCGACATGGAAAACATGAGAGAAAATTGTAGAGTTAATAAACACCCACATGGAATATTCTCTTGAATAATGAATTATGGGAAGCGTGCTAGTGTGTATGCGTCACCACAAGAATGATGCACCATTTGCACATGCGCACACATGGTGTGGCCAGTGGGTTGTATAGCGTTTGACGGCACGCACTTTGTGCTTAGCACGGTCATGGAAGTGCTTTTCTATTTGCTCCAGAAAGCTTGGTGGTAGTGAGTGGCAGGTTTAGAATGGATGTGTGACGATGATGTGACATGGTCTAGGTCAGCTTGGGGTGGCACTAATGTGGAACACAATCAGCAATGACGTGGTAGGTTTAGAATAGTTGTGTGACGATGATGTGACATGGTCTAGGTCTGCTTGCGGTGGCACTAATGTGGGACACTATCAGCACTGCGTGATAAGATGACGCAACCTATAAAATGGTTGTATGTCAATCATGATCGGTGTGATCATGGCCATTGATCGTCTACGCAAACTATCGTACACCCATTCAAGTTTAGACAAGATCTAGACCATCAAAGCTTGATCCAACAATCAGATTTGATCAAGTGCAATCGAAGATCATGATCCTTCTGATTAGGTGAATCTAGGTCTATAAATAGGCTTGTGATTAGGTCATTTTTTAACATTCAATCTAATAATATCTAGATTTCAAAGACAAGTTATGAAATTCTCTCTCTCTCTCTCTCTCTCCCTTTCTCTCTTGATTTCGAATTTTAAATTAAGAGTATTTTTTTATTTGATATTATGTTATTTGGAAAATAAATAAATAATATCATACCCTAGTTTCTTTGATTCATTATTTCTTAAAGATATTTGCTAGTAACTTGGTAAATACTATTTTTAGGAAAGTGGCATTCGTAACACGACTCAAAATGTATTATAGCAAGTTATTTGTTTAAAATTATGTCATCAACAACGTTATTCCAAAAAAAATTCTCTAACATTTTCTTTTTCTTAGTCTTGAATTTCCTCTATTTTTCATTTTTAAATATTTACAATTATACCAAACAATAACTCTAAGAGGACCATTATAGGTGCATATACATTAATACAAATATTATTCAATATAATTTACTATTTTTCCATTAATACATCTGAACTATTTATTTGTGTGAATCTAAAATGACCTCATTTAAATTATGTGTTAGTATGACACCATAACTGGTTTTTCTTCATTCTTGTTGCTTTGGTAATACAATTACACGTGAATGAGCCCATTCTTACCAAAATTTAGTCAAAAATGACAACACTTCGTGGAACCCTAAGCCATGGATGAACTTTCCTACCCCTCACCTAATCTTTTCTTAAAGATTTCCCATTATCCACACACGTATATCTCTACTTATCAAATTCCAATATGTGGGTCCCAATAAATTTAAAACTCAAAAATTAAATAACACATTAAAGATGTGGACAAATAATCAAAAATTAAAAATAAAATAAAATAAAACAAAACAAAGAAAAAGTAAAAGCAAAAGCAAAAACAAAAACAAAAGAAAACTTAGAAATTATGTCTAGAAAATAATTCATAAAATAAATTTTTTAGTGTAAATTTAAATTTAATATGATGGAAATAACACTTAGAATAAATCAGGTTTATGCATTTTATTTTTTTAATATTTTCAGTAATTTATTTATTTATTTAGATGTGTAGCATTAGTTGTGGCACTACAGGAAATGGAATTTTTGGCGACCAAAATATTGGTCGCCAAAAGCCCCATTTTTGGTCGCCGAAACAAATTAGAGACTAATTTTTTTTGTTGCCAAAGTCGTCGCCTATGCTCTGTCGGCGATGGTATTGGCGACTAAACTATTTTTGGTCACTGAAAGTGAATGTTTTGGCTACTAAAGTCTGGTTAGTCGGCAAAGGTTATCTTTGGCAACTAAAATATTAGTTGCCAAAAGTGAACATTTTAACTCTGAAACTCTGAGTAGTCGGGAAAGGGGATATTTGGCGACTAAATATTTAGTCGCCAAAAGTGTTCAAATAAAATTAATTTGATTTTTAGTGACTAAAAATTTTAGTCGTAGATAAGTTTTAGTCACAACATTACAACATTTAGGAACTAAAGAATTTAGTAGCCAAAAAATTATTTTTCATTAAATTTTATTTTTTGCTACTAACCATTTGGTCGCCGAAAGTCTTCATTTATTTTTGGCTACTAAACTATTTAGTCGCCTAAAGTCTTATATAGTTTTGGCTACTAAATTTTTAGTCATCAAAAATCTTTGGGGTCTTTCTGGCTACCAAATATTTAGTGGCTAAAAACATTGATTTCCTTTTTGACTACCAATTGGTTAGTCACTAACAAATTCACTATTTCTTTTTTGGCTACTGAACATTTACTTGCCAAAAACTTTATTTAGTGTTTTTTTTTTTATTATAATTTATTTATCCACAACCTATATTTATTTCGTGCAATCTGCACCCTGTATATAAACAAAATAATACATATTTCTATTTCATTTCAACCATACAAAAATTTGGTGTTTTAACATCAAATTCTATACAAATCAAATATAATCCAACCCAAAATAATAATTCCATACAAAAAGATAATCATACAAAACAGATATCCTTTGTACACAAAATTCTACATCAAATGTCATTTACAGAATATTTTGAAGTTGTAAACATGATGAGAAAATTAAATTTATTTACTAAAACACTTGCTTAATTTAACAATGAAGCCATTGATCTAAAGGCTTCTCATCCTTCAAGCTTGCTTCATATAGTTTGGTACCTTTCTTTCTGAAGACACCAACTACAAAATAATAATCAACCTCCCAATCAGCGGAAGCATTTAGCAAATAAGTAAAGATAATTAAACAACTTAAATAGAAAGATAATTAAATTGATGATAACAAATCTCCCTGCTGATGAAATTACTTTCAATTTCTTGGCATAGTTCACTGAAAACAAATACACATGTTCAGTACCAACTAAATATGAACTTTTTTTGGGGTGAATAAAAATATGAATTTATAACCCATAGTGATACATAAATTAGGCTTAATTCAAAGAAGAAGAAGAAGAAGAAGAAGAAGAAGAAGAAGAAGAGGAGAAAGAAAAACACAATCAGCTTCTTGCAAATGCATATGGATGATGGGTAAAATGATGCAACTAAGAAGATTTTGTTTAACAAAAAAATTGAAGGTTACATATCCTAGCAGTATATATTATTATACATAGAGTCAAACACAACCTAAAAATATTAAATGTTAGATAATTTCAAATAGTAATTGATAGCAATTGTAAACTCCAATTTTCAATTATACCTTGCACCATGACTCGATGACGCATGTAAACACAATATGGGATTGTGAACTTTCTGAATGTATGCTTGTTGCTCCGACCTTCCTACTTGAAAGCCCCTAAGCCAGAAATAAAAGTTAACAAGCATAAAAGAAAATCCATGAATTATCAACAAGTAGCAATCTGTAGCACTAATTCAATAAACAACAAGAAACATGCTCATGGAAAAAAGAACAAAACTTGAATGCCTTGTTATTTGCTACCTTAATTAATATTTGGGTTATGTCCTCATAACTGGTCACATATTCCTCGGTCAAATTCTCAACATAAAATCCATGTTTGGTATCATCCCTTATCTGCAGTAGTTTAACCACCATTAAGCACACATAAAAGTAATCCAAATATTTAAATAAATAAATAAACACACACAAACCTCAAGGAATGAACAGCGGCACTGAAAATTTATTTGTTTACCTATTGAGAGGGAGATTTATGATCTGGAATTGGACCGAGGTAACGGCCGAGCAGGTTGAGAGCCTAATGGTGCATCGGGCCGAGATGACCTACGATCCGCCCGGAGATGGGCCGCTGGACTGCCGGGCAGTATGTGCCGCCTGCACCGTCTGGTAAGTCAGCGAAGGCGGAAAGGCGTGGTCAACCGAGGTAATCGTTTGATCGGCAGGAAGGCTGACCGCAGGAGATGTCCCGGGCTCGGCTTTGCCGAGATGCCGCCTAGCCAGGTTCTCCTTGGGCTTAGCCAGTGAAGTGCTTGGGTATGAAGCAACAAGACGCAGGATGGAGCAACTTTTGCCGAGCTCCGGTGAGAAAAGAGCAGTTGAGATTAGGTGATGTTCAGCAAGGTTTACACTGACAGATGGGATAGCGGAGCCATGTGTCAGGAGATGACTGGGAGTGGATATGGGGTGCAGAGGGTATATAGGCATGTCTGCGCCCCCCATACGCGGACGGACGAACACTTTGTAAGACATTCTTACACTCAAACACTCTCCTCCCTCTCTCTCTATCCCAAGATGTGTGCTAACTTGATCGTCGGAGGGGTTTTCCGGCCACACACCGCCGTGTAGCTCACCGCCATTGTGCTTTCAAGTGATCGGACAGAAACGGAGCTTGAAAGAAAGGAGTACGGGCTCGCCAGAATATTTGCTCCCCGTACACCTACTGAGTTCTCTTTTTCCTACATGAAATTTGAAAATAGACTACAATCAATCACAACTTAAAATCCTCATATTACTTGCTTGGCCAGTTAAATAAACTGAACCTACTCGCTAATTCTCGGAGAATAGCATCTAGAGCGCGTTGTGTGAGATGTTCACAAGCAATTCGACGTTCTTGAAGTTCCACCCGTAGCTCTGCATTGCCTTTCACATCTCCACTTTTAACTTGTAACCAACCAATTGTCACTAAATTAGTTCCTATGAACATAATTGAGGGAAGACAAGAAGATAAACTATCACATAGTAGCACACAGCTGCAATGGCATATTTAGGCAGCATGATGATTATGTTAACAAGCATGCTGAAAATTAAAAAATTAAACAAGATAGTAATATACACAAAATTCTTTCCAACTCACCTGCTGTGTCCTATCTCCATGAATAGTAGTGGCATGAAACCCACTAGTATACAACCAATGTTCCAATACGTCAGCTCCCTTCTTTGTTTCCACAAATACCAAAGTCGAGATTGTCAAAATTTAATGACATTCAAAATTCAATCAAGCAATGCAAAAGCTGGAACCAAACATATAATGTATCGACTAGAAATTAGTCATTTGTGCATGAAGAAGGTCCATAAGGTGGCTTCTCTTGTCGAGTCATGAACAAATTCAACTCTTTGAACAATCAAATCGACTTGAACCAACTCTTCCAACACTAAGAATATGTAGTTTGAAAGGAAATCGGATGCTAGTCTCTGCATACAAACCATAGCCTCTTGATAATGAAGAATTTTGGTGTAAGCTCTAGCGATGCTAAAATAGCACAAGATACAACAAAAAGACTCACTCTAACAGTTGAGTATATGTTGTGAAAAATAAACCTGAGCATCAAATTCTTACTACTACACCGCTTGCTCGGGAGAGAAATTAATGAAAATGTTCTGTGCCATCAAAAAATACCTATCACACTATCAATCAAATGCATCCAAAAATAAATTTAAAATTCTTAATCCAATGTAAATGCTCAAAGTTCAATATGTTAGCAAGACCTCAACACATGAGCTTGCAAGCTCTATTCAATATGAAGAAATATAACAAACTTGTGTAAGAAATAAACATGTGAGGCTAATCAACCAAGAAGATTAGCTAATAAATGAACTATTTCAATTAACTAACTGTAATAAAAGTGACCAAAATAACTGTTAGACATAATTTTCATCCTCTGTTATTAATAAATCATCCAACACAGTAGCTCTAATTAGATGAAATTAATGGGCTTACATACATTTTCATCTAACTTATATAGTATTAAACTAGATAATTATTTTCAGACTTGAACTCAATTTTTTCCCCTTAATACAATTTCATGAATAGACTAATTTCCTCCAAAAACTTGTTCAAAGAATTTTACAGGCACATTTCCTAAATTTTAAAAACCTTAAAAATGTGTGAAAATAACCCAACCAATACAATTGCAACCATTTTCCATAAAACATAATTCTAATTTCTATTCAAATGTGAGGCACAATTCTTACTTGCCAAACTTCAATGCCTACATATTTTATTGCCTTCAACACATAAAGGTGAGGATCATCTTCAAACTCTGTAGGGAACAAACAAGTATTGTAATTAAACCCAGAGATCCAGTTGTCATGGTCTTTGAAGTAAACATTTCAAATATGAAATAATAGAACTAATATGATTAAATGTATCATCTTAGATTCATCAGAAGAAGAAATCAAAAAACAAAACATAAAAATCAACTTAGGTGACTCAATAAACTTTCACTACTTTTTAGTTAAGTTAAGTTTGATTGATTACCAGGAGCAGAAGCAAAGCTAAACTGCAACCCTAAGCTAGACCACCCAAATTTACCAAGAGCCCACTGCAGCAAAACCAGATCAATGATACACTCTCCTACCCAAAGACAGACCAGATCAAACCAGCCAACTGCCCCAATCCCATATCAGCATACAACAGGAGCCCACTGTAGCAAAACCCAACCCAAAGACAAACCAGATCAATGATACAATCTCCTAGCCCACAAACATCTGCGCACCTGATGTAGATTCTCAACCACATCGAAAGAGAGAGAGACCAGAGATCAAATTAGAGCTGAGAGAGAGAGGACTTACACGGTCTCTTGAAGGACCCCTTGGCAAATACAACCCGACCAAATGCCAGCGACGCAAAAGGTGAGCCTGAACATGCCTAGTAGTCCCAAGTGAGACTCCATTTGCAAAGTCCGCCGGAATCACCAAGTTGGGATTGAGAAGAACATGAAGGAGAAGGGATTGAGAGATTCAGACCGTGAGAGAGAGAGAGAGAGAGAGAGCATCTGTAAAGGGCTAGGGCAAATATAAGGAAAAGGAGAAAAATTAATAAAAATTAATTTTTTATTTTACATTTGCCGACTAAAGGTTTTAGTAGCCAAATCTATACCTACGGCGACTAAAAGTATTTTTGGTTGCTAAAAATCAACTTTTAGCGACTAAATTTTTAGTCGCCAAAGACAAAATTTAATTTTTTATTTTACATTTGCCGACTAAAGGTTTTAGTAGCCAAATCTATACCTACGGCGACTAAAATTATTTTGTCGCCAATTTCTGGCATTTTTGCCGACTAAATTTCTTTTAGTCGCCAATTGTGATATTTTTAACTACTAAAATTTCTTTTAGTCGCCAATTGTAATATTTTTAGCTACTAAATTTTTTTTAGTCGCCAATAATCAACAATCCCCTACGAAAAAAAATTAGTAGCTAAAAAGTTGACTTTTGCCGACTAAAATTAATTTTGGTAGCCAATTCCCACACTTTTGGCAACTAAATTTGTTTTGGTAGCCAAAAATGGTCGCCCAAAATGTGTTTTCTTGTAGTGTGGTAATGTTGTAGTAACTAAATTTATGGATTGAAAAAACTGTTGGGCTCGTGGAGTCAGTTAGAGGTTTTTTTTTTTTTTTAAACGATTCAAATTATTCATTTTGTAGAGATCTTCAATTTATATCATTTGTGAAAAAATTAGATTAATTTCATAATTATAATATTTTATTTTAGCACGTTTGTCTCTAAAAATATTGGATGAATTTTATTTTACTTTTTTAAGTAGAACATCTATTTTTTGGATACGAATGTGATAGGTCAAAAAGTTATGATTATTATCTTTTTAGATCATTGAAAACGAATCTCATATGTTCAAACAATTCTCTCAAATTTAGTAGTTGTTTGGGATAAATTAAAAAAAATATACTTTTTTAGTTTACCCCAATTATTTGAGTCACATCAATTGTATTAACATCTATCAACATCTCCTTTCTACTTTTCTAATCACTTTTTCTACTTTTCTACATAATTTTTTTTATATAAAAAATTAAAAAATACACTTATTTAAAACATCCCAAACCCCCTCTTAATTTGTCTAAACTTGAAAGAAGTCTTACCCAAATTTAAATATAAAGTATGGTTTTAAACCTCACTTTTGTTTTATTATATCAAGACATTGATAACACATGAATTACTATATAAAATTTAATCACAAAATTAACCAACTGCACAACCACCCACGTGATTTCGTCCA
Organism: Camellia lanceoleosa; assembly: GCA_025200525.1. Taxonomy (NCBI): domain Eukaryota; kingdom Viridiplantae; phylum Streptophyta; class Magnoliopsida; order Ericales; family Theaceae; genus Camellia; species Camellia lanceoleosa. The sequence goes on from CM045765.1 coordinate 70,970,906, forward strand.
AAATAACTATCCATATGGATAAGACAACAATAAATAGGATCTCTATTCATATGTTACATTTGATTTCTTGGGCACAATTTATTTAAAATAGAGTGAGTAGTAAAATATTTTTTTGAGTAGTAAAATATGGAGTGTAAATATCAATTTTTTCTTTTTTTTAATATTGTGCATGTATAAGTAATAAATACTATATGGGTTTGTACTCAGGGACATATTCATGATTTTCACTTTGAGAGAGCGAAAGTATATATAACTCCCAATCACAATATTTTTTTTTTTTTTTTTTTGGATTCATATTGGATGGTGTTATTTGAGTTCATAGGACTCACTATGGGTTCAATTTCGATGATCCGAACCGTTGAATATGTAAGGTTCGTCGAGTATATCATCCATGCTAAAAATCACATTAATGGGATATCAATAGCCACTTGATCAAAATACATTTTTGTTAACAATTTATTTTTAAAATTATATTTATCATTGACAAAAATATGATCAGAGTAAGTAGCTATTAATATCTAATCAACATTATTTTTTTTTGAAGGGATAAATTACTCAACGAGCTTTACACATTAAACAGTTCAGATCATCAAAATTAGATCTGCAATGGACTCCATAGACCCAATAATATTCTTCAATCAAATTTCAAACTAGCGATTAGCTTGATCCATTTTTTTTAATACCATATCAATTTCAATCATCACACAAATTTAATAATATTATCACTAATTAAACATTCTTTATCTACATATTTTAGTGTAAGAAAATACAGATACAATTGAAAATATTCTTTTCCTCGCCTTAATTTATAAAAAGAAAAAATATATATATTGTACATTTATATAGAAAGTAAATTGGTGATAAATCTAATCTAAGAATGATATAAGACATTAGGTTTAGTAAATATTTTTTATTAGTGAGAGGTCTATCCTTTTATAAAATAATTTGGTGAGAAGTACTTTTGTTGGTTTAAGAGGACAATTTATTTCTAATTTTACTCCTTAATTTATGACCTTTTTTTAAAAGAAATTTATTGACTTTTCATTGACTATCTATTCAAATTTTTTGCCTATCTGTTCAAATTTGTTATCTATATGTTTAAATATCTGTCCAAATTTTATTATTTGTACAATTTTATTTCCATTTTTTTCTATGGTCTGAAATAGCAAGCCGAATAAACAATTTTATCTGTTGAAATAACAATTTTATTTTAATTTTTTTTTATCTATCTATCTGCCTGTATATAAATTAGAGAATTATGCAATTGCTAGAGAGATTTAAATTTTTTTTTTCTTTCTATCTGTTCAAATCTGTCTCTCTCCTTCTCATCTGTTCAACAGAAGAACAAACAAAAAATATTTAATCTGTTGCAATATGTTTCTTCATCATTATCAACAGATCTAAACTTACATTTACACACACACACACACAAAAAAAAAAATAAAAAATAAAATAAAAAATTAAGATCAGAGAGAGAGAGTGATCTTAGGCCTTGTTTGGGAAGACTAAATAAGTGTACTTTTTGTCTTTTTTGACTAAAAAATTGAGGTTGAAAATATTGATGTTTGGGTTAACTTTTTGACTTTTTATGGAAAAATGTGTAATAAAAAATTGTAAAAATTAGTTTTTAGAGGAAAATTTAAATTGAGAGTTGTGCAGCCGTAATTATTGACTTTTGGTGAATAGTGTTAACTTTTTAACTTTTTGAGTAACTTTTTGACTTTTTAGATTATTTCAAAGTCCCCAAACTTGGCCTTAGTCTCACCGGCATCTCCTAGGTTTCCAACAACTACTGATCTAAATCAGAAATTCTTAAATTTATATGACACTATAACCAAAATTTATATGAAACAACAAGCAAAATCAAATCAATTTTAAACTACAGTTCTGATTCGAGAATGGTAGACTCCGAGGCCAAGCCAGTAAGCGTAGCCATTAATGGAGGTGAGATCGTAAACATTAAGGTGGACTGGTACCGATCCACAGAGAGAGAGAGAGAGGGGTCAGCAGTGGTGTTGGATTATCAGCATCGCCGTAGTCCGACGAGGAAGCCGAGACAGAAGGCGCGTGTTCCACTCGCTGAGTCCGACTCAGAGTGGACTCACCATCACCGTCTTGCTCCGAAGCTTGAGTAGCAGCTTCAACTTCTTCTCTTTCCCACGATCGTCTTCCTCTTCTTCGTCCTTGTTCTCGTCGTCATCGTCGATGTAGTCATCGAAATCGAAAGTGACCTGATCGTCCTTGTCCAAATCTGCGACGATGGCGCTTCCAGATACGACGGTGAACCAGGTGTGGCTGAATGACAGTGATTTTGGGACGGTGGTGGTGGAGACAGTAGCAGCCGAGAGAAATCAACAATTAAACAAGAAATCAACGATTATACATATATATATATATAGAGAGAGAGAGAGAGAGGTGGATATGCTTGAACAGAACTATGAAACAGATAATTTCGAGACGACATTTACATATTAATTAATACAGCACGCAAATATATGTATATGTATGTGTTGCATAGAAGCTAGACAGAGAGAGAGAAGAGAATACAATGGAATTGTTATTTGGAACTGTAGCACACTGAGATCTAGAAAACAACCTTACCAAACAGATCGAAGTAAGCGCCGGAGTGAGAAATGTTCTCCGGCCAGGGTGATTGCCAGTTGAAAACTAGGGTTCCTTCGACAGCCATGCTGAAGCTCGGAGCTCGAGACTTGAACTCGCCGGCGACGGCGATTGAACCCGCCGTTGCTTCCTCACAGTCGGTGGCCGCGACAGTCACGAAGAAAACAGAAGAGAGAGAGAGAAAAGAAGTGTGGTTTTGTGTTCCACCGTGAAGTTCAGCTGCGAACAATGTTCGGATGCCAAATTATCGTGAAGTTCAGCGGCCGGTAATGTTAGAAATAATTTTTTACTAAATAAATAAACAAATATAATGTGACCCGTAATTTTATGATTTTATATTTATATAAGGTATTTAATATAAATAAGGTATTTAATTATTTATTTGATAAAAAATTTAAAATATATAATATTTCTTTGAATGGATAAGAAACGTAAGACCAAATAGTAAAAAAATAAGCGCGTGATGATAGAATGAGTAATTTGGTCCTTTCGTAAACGTGTGTCGTTATGGATATAATATTTTAATACGTGAATTTTTTAATAAAAGTAATTTTAATTTGGACAGTTGTACAGAGCCTCCTTATATTTGATAGATATTTGTGGTTTGATAGGATCTAAATAATTATATTTTTCAATTTTTTATGAAAATGGATTGGGTATATGTTAGGTTTGAAATGATGTGTTAGAGAGGTGATGTGAATTAAATAAGATGATAGGACTTAAATAGAATAGTGACTTTTTAACTTTTTTAGATCATGCCAAACAAAACCTACTCAAAACATTTTCCATATATAAAAAATTAAAAAATGTAATGTATCCAAAATAAATTATCAAATTTTATTAAATTTTTCACATGAGTGTAGAACTTAGTACTTTATTTAGAATTTTTAGGTTTCGTTTGGGAAGTGAGTTGGTTTTTAACTTTTCGATTTTTTTTTATTATTTTAGCCTGGAACTAAAACGCCTGGTTTGAAAAGGATTTTTGACTTCTTTAACTTTTTGTGAAAGAAAGAATGTAATGATTATGAATTGAATGTAATATTTTACCTTATTGAATTAAAAAACCTATTTTATTTTTTTAACTATTTTAGTCAAAAAAATCCTCAAACCCAACTTCCCAAACATAGACTTAGGGTTGGTTTGGGATGTTCTAAAAAAGTGCACTTTTTGACTTATTGGCTTATATGGGTTGAGTTTGACGTGATGTGTTAGAGAGGTGATGTGATTTAAATAAGATGATGTGACTTAAATAGGATAGTGACTTTTTGACTTTTTGTATTATTTATGCCAAGTTTGGGAAGTCTCAAAAAGCTAAAAAGCTAAAAAGTTACTCAAAAAATTAAAAAGTTATCACTATTCATCAAAAATCAACAATTACCACTGCACAACTAGCAATTTTAATTTTTCCTTACAAACTAATTTATACAATTTTTTAATACACATTTTTCCATAAAAAGTCAAAAAGTTAACCCAAACATTCATATGTTCAATCTCAATTTTTTAGTTCAAAAAGATAAAAAAATACGCTTATTTAAAACATCCCAAATAACCCCTTAGTGTATCCCAAACCAAGCCTTAGTATAACTCTAAAAAAACTTTTGACGTTAGTACTCCTCAAATTTTTAACCCCAGTGGATTAAAATTTGAATAACAGATAATGTAATATATATTTAAAAGTTTTGAGTATTTGTAATTTTTGTAATAGATGTGATTAATAATAATATCATAATATATATTAATGTACTAATTGATATACTAATTAATATATTTAATACCACCGTTAAAATTTAAAGTCAGATTGAAGCAAAGCAACGTAAAGTAAAAAAAACTGGTTTTCCAGTGATAACAACTCATGATAATATATATTATAAAATGAATTATTTGCATCCCCATATTTATATGTCAGCAACCTCAAGACTAGAGGAATTTGCATCTCCAAATTAATTAATTAGTTTTGCTAATTCAGTTTTATAAAATATTAATTACTATGTGTATTTATTTTTATTTTTAAATAATTTTTTTATTTAATATATTGTAGACACCCCATTTTTGACCGCCCTTAAGACTTGGGCACTACTGATGGTTTACTTGTTGGAGAAAGGTGTGCGATTATGAGTTCGATTTCTTCGGCAAAGAGAGAGGCAAATCTCAACTTCATACCCCGTTGTGGACCAAAATTATTTTTGATAGTTTTTATACCTTAAAACCCTCTCTTTCAAAACATTTTTGAAATAAAATTCCCACGATGTTCCGACGCTCGCATTTCGGTAAATGTTGCGCTTTTCGGTAAACCGAGCAAGGGAAAAGTGGAGATGAATGAAAGAGAGATGAAATCGTTGAAAAATCTTTCAAAACACCTTACTTAGGGGTTTGGAGTTGAAGAAAAGAGGAGAGGAGGGGAGAAAATAGGTTGGAGAAGAAGTTCGCCATGAATCCGGGTAGAAGAAAGTCGAGCGGCCCTCGCTGAGTCAGGCTTATTCAATTGCATACTTGGAGTTAAGCTATGAGGCCACCATCGTTGGAAAGAAGACTTCCGGGGCTTCACTTTGTACTCAAGAATCTCCCAAAGCCAAGTCCGGGTGGAGGAGATATGTTGGGTTGAAGCGGATCATCCGGTTGGATCGAGTCTGCGCGACTTCACGGAAAAGGGCATAACTTTTGCATAGGAGGAATTTTGATGCAAGGTTTGCGCCATTGGAAAGCTAACTTCCGGGGCTTCGATTTGCATACCCACCAACCATGTTTTGACCAAGGAATCATCCATCGGCACTCTATTTTGCCGACCGGCCAGAAAAAGATTGTCGGCGGCACAAAGAGTGCCGACCGCCAAAAGTGCCAGAACTCGTTTTTTTGACAGATATTTATCATCCAGCTGCTATACTGCATGCAGATATTTCCAGTTGAGATATTTCGACCAAAAGCTCTAATTTTGATATAAATAGAACCATATATCTCATTTTTGGGGGTTAGAACATTTTTCTTTAAGGCTTAGAAGTTTGAGAGCTTCTCACTCTAGAATCCTCTCTCTCTAGAAGCTTTGTGAGCAAAACTCTCTCCCTCCCTAGAACTCTCTCCTTTTCCTCTTGTTTTAGGCTTAGAAGTGAGAATTTCCTATACTTTTGCAAAGGCATCCTTCATCAAAGTTGATCACCATTGGCTTGAGGTCCTTGGAACCTATTTTGGGCCGATTGAAGGTTGTTTGGCTCGGAAAAAGCCATTTTTGTCTTGTGCTTCAAGGGTAAGATCTCTCCCCCTTTAAGCTTGTTTTACACACTTGCTTAGCCATCTTTTCACACTACTTTGGAGCTGTTTTTGGGGTGTCGTTGAACTACAAAAACCACTGATTTTCCTCCATTTATCAGTCCTAAAAGTCTTGGCTTGTGCCTTGGTTGGCTAGGGGGTTGTCCTCTCTTTTGCTCCTTGGCTTATAAGGCCTTGTGAGCTAGCTTTCAAGCCTTCCAATCAACACCCTTTTGGCCTTAAAACCACTGAATTCCAGTGGAATTTCAGTGGTATAAAACTTGTTTTGAGGCTCAAAATAGGAGGGGGTTGTCCCCCCTCCTCTTCTCTTGTTTGCTTGTATGGATGGCCCTCCAAAAGAGCATGTGTTTCTATTTCTTGGAGGCCTCGTTTAGGCTCATTTTTGTGACTTTCCAGACCTGCCATAAATTTGTTTTGGGCTGTCTTAGTCACCTCTTGCATGCTTATTATACTTGTAGTGTAAATCCCCTTTCCTAGTATTGTTAGGCTTGTGAAGTAGCATCTTTTTGTGGCTTGTTTTAGCTTAAGCCAAGCATGTTTTAGGCCCTATTTTGCCATGTCTCAGATCTGTTTTGGGGTGGATAGGGCCCTTGTTGCTTATTTCCTGCACTTGTAGTGCAATCTTGCTTGCTAGCCTAACATGCTTCATGTTTTAGCCCATCTTCCTAACATGTGCTAGCTTAACTTTGGCCTACAATAGTTCATATTTTGCGGTGATTAAGCTCTGTTTTGAGGTGTTAATGTAGCTTGTGCATTGCTTTGCATGGTTGTGGTTAAAATGCTTAGAATGGCCTAAAGGAGAGCATGTTTTGCAAGCTTGTTTTGGTGCATGACCAGCATTTTTTTAGCTCATATTTGACATATAGAAACTCTGTTTTGGGCTGGATAAAACTCTCATGCATTGCATTACATAGTTGTAGTTCATGTGCTTCAAGAGCCCATTGTTTGGGCACATCATTTGAGCTTGTTTTGGTGCATGTTTCATGGCATTTCCAGCAGGGTTAGGGCATGTAGAAACACTGTTTTAAGGCTGCATATTTCTATTTTGGGTTGATTTTGTCGTTTAAGGCTTGCCTCATGTGGTTATGGTATAATGCTCTTGCATGCCTAGTTGATTAGTCCATTGGAGCATGAGTGCTTGAACCATTTGCATGTTGTAGTAATGTCTTGCACACAATTTCATAACATACTTCATGCCATTCATGCCACTTCCTTACATGTTTCATTTTCATTGCTTAGAAAGTAGCCTTGAGCCTCTTGTCGGTTTGAGCATGAAGTTGAGACGTTCATGCTTAATGGCTTTAATCCTCTTGAGGGTTTCTACTAGCCAACGGCATGGGGTCTCCTTCATGCTCAAGACACTTGAGGCTTAGGCCCTCTTTCCTATTAGAGGACTCTCACTTGGACTTAATCAATTAAAGGATGAATTGGTAATGCTAAAATGAGTAAATAAAATTGACCAAGTAAAATGGCAAGATAAGCTTGACATGTGTTTGCATTGCATGTGTCAAGTGTTCGATCGGACGTAATATCGAACACAAGGCGGATTAGTCCATTTCATACTCAAAGTGACGAAATGAGCTAATCCCCTTTGTCTCCAAGACCTTTGATCCATACATGATAAGGTTTTGGTATCATTTTTGTGTTGCATGCATATTTACATTGAAATAGCAATCTTGGTTCCTTAGGCTATCATGCATCAAATGCATAATTGATAGCCCTAGAACCAAGAGCCATGCCTTGAGTCCCTAAATATGATAGGAGGTATTGGACATGTCGACATATGCCCAAAAACCATGCCTTGCATTCTTTGTCATTGCTTTGTCAAAATCCCTCTCTCAGAACTTTGTGCCGACCGGCAAGTATAGTGCCGATCGATCAGATTTGTGCCGATAAACACCACAAGCAGCCGATGGTAAAATGAAGCATCCGGTGATCTATCCCCTCAGCCGGTGGTGTTCAGCAGTATGCAAGGAAGGTGTTCTAGGACTTTGGGAATTTTTGGAAAAGCAGAGCAAAGAAAACAGTATAAAAGAAGGTTAGGGTGTGGCTTTTTCCGCAAGCAGGACCGAGCATGCATCATCCACGCGCATCCCGAGGCAGGGCTGTGGCCCCACTTTTTATTCTGTATTTAGTTATTCAATAGTTAGAAATTCTGTAATAATTTATTTATTCATTTATTCTTTGGACTGTATTATTATTTTGGTCCCTCCGAGCGAGGGCAAAAATGTAATAAGTGTGCGTGAGTGGGTGTATGTCTTCCAACCCCCATTTCTTTCTAACCCTTTTATTTACCTGCTTATGGTAGATTAGGGCACATTCAAATTAGCATACCTTATGCAATGCATGTGTGCATTCATGCATTTGTTTACATGCACCGGGCTCGGTACATCATACAAACTGCATCGCAATTTTCAATTCCAAAATTGAATACATGCTATTTGATCGCATTTCACATGCCATATTTAGGGTTAGCCGAGCCTACTCTAGATTGCATTTCTGCCTGTGTTGCATTAGCCACTTAACATGAACTAGGTCATGCATGTTTGCTAACTAGTTCACTGTTTTGGCGCGGAGTACGATGTAAGTTTTTATGGCTTTAGCATATCGCATGCGTGTGAATGTTTACCATGACAGTATGCTTACCATGCAGCTAAGTGCTTACATGATAAACTGTTTGAATGCCTGTGGGTGGAGGTTGGATTGCCTGAGTTGGAACAACTCGTTGAAATCCGAATTTTAGCCTACATGCGAGTAGCAAAAGAAAACAACACGTTTTTCGAGACAAAACGGATATGCAATGTTTATTTCCAAGTTAGGCGATCTGGTCTATACTTCTGTGTTGTGCGCATCACATAGTAATTCTAGGTTAATAACCGGAATAAGAACGCATAAAGTTTTCAAAAACGGATATCACGGTTAGTAGAGGCCGGTCTTCGGACCGGGCGAAAGGGGGTGCTCATAGCTGACCTTCCCCGATCGTACCCAAGCTCCCGAGCCAAGACCACTTTGGTGATGACGGACATGTGGCCTTCGGCACCGAGTCAGGGTTTCCTAAATTTTCCAATTTAAAAAATATTTAGGTGGCGACTCAGAATCCGCAATGCATCCATGTTTGGCACTACTTTTCAAAAATCTGCTTTTCAAACGATTTGCGGATTCGGACTCTTTGGTTCAGATTAAGAACCGCGACACAAAGAGTCCGAATCAGAGCGAAGTCCCCGTGACGCTACGCTTCTGGCGACTTCTGGGATGTTTAGAGAGCTTGACTCGAACTCGTGATATCCTGTTTTGATTTCATTTATGTGTTTCTTTGCATTGCATGTGCATTGGTACGCCTAGGACACCGTGTTGGCCATCTGCTATTCCTGAGCGGTTTGCCGGAGGCTTGTCTTGTCAAGGCATGTCCATAAGGTCGACCGGCTATGGCTCGCCAAGATGGGGAACACAAACCCCGGTTTTACTGGGGCACCCTTTTCGACCATTCGACCTAGCGCATAGTCGGAATCCATAGTGACCATTCCAAATTAGGACAAGTTGCTTACCCGATATTAGGTTGTTTGAAACCGCTGTGTGCGTAGTAAAACCCTAGCCCCTGACAAAATAGGACAGGGAAACCTTCCCCCAGTATAGGGGTGTATTGGCTCTCTTTTATCTGTTATGTGCTTTTAGAGTGTATCTCTACAGGAACACACATATCAGTTTGCAAGATTGGGTATCAGGCTTGAGGGCACCAGTACCAGTATTTGGAGAATCAGTTATATCTGCGGGTATCAGATTCAGATTTGGGGCAGTGATTTTGGGGAACAAAGGATGAATGAATGATACTGCTCATTATGCTTATATCCGTTCCAGTGAAATTGAGCTAAGATGCTGTCGGTTTTCTCTTTTGCTAGGTAGTCCTGGAATCATAGCTTCAGGAGGCTTCATTATCCCCCGGGTACATTGGATTTGTGCTGATAGACTTTGTCAGTCGAGACTCGCTTTAAGGGTAATCAGTAAAAAAGGCTAGTCGAGCATCACCAAGATAACAGCTACCAGATCAGTGATCTTTGAGCAGTCGGGTTGAGATCTCCGAGCCTACTGCAGATACAGATATACCAATTGCTCAGTTAGACCAGGACAATATGTCAAGTCTGGAAGAGATGGTGCGCCAACTCCAGGATAGTATGAAAGCCATGCAAAGAAGACGCCGTCTGCCGAAAGCGTAATCCGCCAAGCAACAGGCTGTGGTCATAGCCCAACAGGCAGAGACAATTGCCAGGCTAGAGCAGCAAACTGGAGCGTCTGCTTCACAACAAGTTCCTCCACTACCAGGGGTTCAGACACCCAGGGAAACGCCAGATGTCCAGGCAGATACGGACATTCCAACGGGGCTAGCTTCGCCCCCGGTTCTACCCCAACTATCCAAGACACCTATCAACCTACCAGACCCTCTCTTTGAGTTCAAGATGGACCCCACAGCGTTGAAAGTTAGCAAGCTTGAGAAATTGTTCAAGAGGTCGCGGGGGTCCCACTCTATTCCTGATATAGAGGATGGTTATACCGACTCGGTGGTGACATTACCGGATCGGTTCAAGATGCCGCATATCGATCGCTTTGACGGCTCTGGAGACCCAATGGTACACCTCCACCTGTTTTCTGATATCCTGAGACCAATGGGTTTGACCACAGCCCAGAAATTGTCACTATTCAGCCGGACCCTGTCTGGGATAGCCGCAATCTGGCATGCAAAATTGGAGAACTCTGTGAAACAGAATTGGGAAGAGATGGCTGAGGCTTTCAGTAATCAATACTCCTACAACACACAGATTGAGGTCACAACCCGTGATCTTGAAGTCACCCGCCAAGAGCCAAAAGAGGGTTTTTCAGAATTTGTGGCGAGATGGAGAGCAAAGGCCTCGATGATGGCTGCAAGGCCTTCCGACAAAGACCAGATAAGGATGGTTGTGCGCAACCTCCAACCCAGATTGATGCAAAAAATGATTGTTCTCCCCTTCCCTACCTTTTCAGATCTACATGAGATGGGGGTTCAAATCGAGGATGCCATCCGACAAGGGATCTTTGCAGAAGATAATGAGCCTTTGAAGAGGAATGTTGCTCGCAGTTCCAATGCTACTACTGATGGTAGCACAGTTGCGAAATGCTCAGTAGGCACTATCACCACTTCCTCAATGGCCAAAAACCACCCACTTCACCTCGGCTCCAAGCCCGACAATTCCATGCTCTTTACATGAGTCTCTCTCAAGCTTTGAAAAAGTTGCGAGAAGAAGGGCACCTAGAACTCCTAGAACCCCAACCCCTTCCAAACCCTCTTCCACCAAGATATGACCCAGCTAAATATCAAGGCTTATCATCAAGAAGACGGCCATGATATTTAACCACAGATCCGCCTCATCATAAGATTCAAGATCTTATTGACGAAAAGACCCTAGCTCCACCAAAAGGACCTCGTTAGTAATCGACTCCACCCCCTACATCTTAACCTCATCCATATATTGGCCGTCCCTTACGACCCCAGCATATACATCACCCCAGCCCATTTACCCAAGCCTGCGGTGTTCATTCCAGAGAGCCTGGACTTATGCATGATGGGTGCGTCTGAACCCCAATCATCTCAAACCCATGAACCCACTACTTTTGAGCTGATGAGGATGATCGAAGATCTTCAGAGAACTGTGGCAGATCTAACCTTTGGGGTTTTAGCCCCATCATCAACCACGTCACGTACCAGGGAGTTCATGTCTAAAGGCTCCCCAACCTTGGGACAAGCTGCATTGGAAGAAGGCCAATCCCTTAGCAAAGTGGAGGCCAGTGATAAGAACAAGCTAGGGGCAAGCATTAGTCCCCATAAACATCTTCAGTGGGATATCGAGGCTTTGAAAGTCAAGGATCAACAAAGAGCAAGTCCTGCGGTTGTTGTAGAGGTCAGGATGACACTTTCGCCAATCAAGTTGGGCGCTTTGAATCAAGGGCAAGCCGAGAAGCGGCTTTGTACCAGAATGTTCCTTTCAACTCTAGTCCCGTTCTCGGAAGAGATCAAGAAACCCAACAATACCGTTAATCCCTCCGCCACAGCATCCAAAGAAAAGCCACAAGCGGACAAATACCCACCTCGGGGCCGAGAGTGTTCGCCCATCAGACATGTCTCTATCGGCCTTGAGGGTCTTGATTAGAAAGGGCACTGAAACCCCGGAGCTACGGCCATTGCCAAATAAACTTCCTCCTCTCATAATCCCGGCCAAGTATTGTGCCTTCCATCAACAAGTCGGCCATGTCATCGACAGTTGTTATCGCTTTCGCCATGAAATACAAGATCCGATTGACAATAAGGTCATCGCCGCACTGCACTCGCAAAGTCTATCGACCTGGATCGGTGAACTTGGGGATAATATGATGTGATCGGAGATGAACCACCAGGCGATATCTGGCCATTTCAGATAAGGTGGACGGCATGCAATCGCTTTTGAGCAATGTACAAATCTTTAATTTTGCTTTCTGACTTGGGTATTGGGTCAGTCTTGTCTTTTTGGATTGAGTCAGTCCTTTCATACTGAGTCAGTTGGGTCTGTCTTGTTGTATCGAGTCAGTCCTGTTTTGTTAGAGTCGGGTGATTCCGGGGGTGTTACCTCGAGCATCACCATTTTGTTATGTGTTTGTCTTTTCGCTTTTTGAGTCTTTCGCTTGAAGCCAGTTACACCAGAAGATCTGAATGAAACAACAATGATTTTTACGCTCTCGTGTTTGTTTCTGCCGTGTGCCAGTTGTACCAGAAATTCCAAGTGAGCTGGTAGTATTTGACTAAAAGCTATGTCTTTTCTGTGCCTTGAATTCATTGCATCGACCTAAGTTTTTCAAAACCTTTTTGAACACTGTGGTAAAAAATAAAGAGGAAGGAATTCCTTGGGTTTTGCAAAAATTGATCAACTTGAGAGAAAGAAAGGCGTGCTAAGCCCTTAATGAATGAAAATCATGCTTGTCGGCGTGAGTACTGAGAAGGATCCTGGTTCGATCCAGACTAGTTCCACACTATCTTCTGCGCAAGCGATTTGTCGCTTTCTTAAAAACTTTCAAAAAAAATGTTTTATGCTGGTCCTCGAAGACATGTGTGGAATCGCTCTTGAGATTGTGCAACTTTAGATCGCCTCACCTCGAGACTCGCCCCCTTTGCTTTCAAACCTTGAACTGCATTTAGAATGTTCAACTACGACCACAATATAAGGCCTGTGGCTGCTTGAAGCGACCCTCGAACAAGAGGCACCAAAGTCGACCAAGAAGATCGATCTCATCGAAGAAGCTTGCAAAGCTAGATCAAGCACCCTCGAACTAAGGGCGAAAATATCCGATGTGCTCGAAGAGCCAAAGGTGGATCTTTCTGCAAATCAATACAACAGTCACTCTCCTGGATACAGAGGGCTTCAATCTCAAAACCATTTGGCATGGACTTGTTACACTTTTACCCTTTGAGAGGCTCGCTGGGCCGAAAACCCGGAAGGGCGGCCCAGGCAAAAGTTAGAGCAAAGAAAAAAGAAAAAGAAAGAAAGAAAAATACAAAAGAAGCAAAAAGAGAAAAGAAAAGAAAGCAAACAAAAAATGAAAATGTAAAAGAAAAGAAAAGAAAGAAAAAGAAAAAGAAAAACAAAGCTCGCAAGGTCGAAAACCTGCAATAGGCGCCTTGACAAAAGATAGAGCATAAAAAGGAGAGGTTAAATACCCGAGTGTACCTTAACCCCGAACTACGTAAGGCTTGATTCCCATCTTTGGGATACGTAGGCAACTTCATTCTGAAGTCCAGCCCTAAAACACTTCAAATTCAGTTGTGTCCATGTGATGGTTTTGATCATCTTTGCCTCCTCTGTATCCAAGAGTCTAGTTGTGTTCGTCGCTCTGAGAACTGACTACAAGTACACTGCGATGCTATCCAAACAAGGGGCAACTTTCCGTTGCCATTCAAAACGTCGCGGTGTCACTTCAAACAAGGGGCAACTTTCCGTTGCCATGCAAGGTCCTTCGCACAAGGGCAATTTTCCATTGCTTATGGATCCGAGGTTGCGATCTCAAGAGTAGGTTCCGTGCTTGTTGAGCATTGGCCGCTTGCAAAAAAATAGTTTTTGAGAATTTTTACCGAGGTTGCTAATTCTCTAAAATTATTCCATCTTTTCCAAAAATCGACCATTTTCTTGGACCCAAAAAGGAAAATTTTCGCTCACACCGACTTGCATGATTTTAAATCAAAAAGTTCAATAAACATGTTAATCTAACTTTCATGTTGGTCAAAATTGTTTTAAAACCAAAAAATTATCAAAATGATGAATTAGGGGCACGCTTGAGTCGTGTTCTGTCTTTTCCCCATCATCAACATACTTGCCAAGAAGGGCACTCCACCTGCCAGAAGAGGGCACAACTGAAGTCAACAACAAAGGGCTGAAAGCTCTCTCGTCCTCCAAGCAGCAAGGTATCAAGCCATGTGCGAAGCATGAATTGGAATGGGGCGAGATGTTCCACTTCCTTATCTGGACAGATCTAACCACGTCCAAACTCCCCAGCAAGGCATCATCAACCGATGTTAGCTGCAGATTTGCTACACACCCAGTTGTGGCACAACCCCTCTGTGGGGGAAGTTCATTGTTGTGAGCAGAAGAAAAACAATCTAGCAGAATGCTAGGAGTAAGAGCCCGCAATTTCTTGTTTATCTACCAACCACTCTGGGAAGGGATAAAAAATGAGAGATTGAAGAATAGAGAGATGTGCGCTGAGAGAAAAGCGAGGAAAAGGGCTTTTTCAGAAAAACAGAGCTTGAGGGCCGAGTGATGTGAGAATCACAAATGAGAAAGGGTGGGAAATAATACCCGGTGAAACAGGCTCCCTGTGCACATTTGAGTCTTGTGTTTTGTTTTGTCATTCCGATTCTTGTTTTGAGTCGCTTTGAGTGTCAATAGATGTGTTTAGGTTGTTTACCTTTTTTGTTTTCCGTTGTTGAGTCGTGGTGTGTCAGGTTCAACAGAGGCTCAATACCCCGAAAAACTTATTTCCACTCTCAATTCAAAAATAAAATCATTTTGTGCTCAGAGTTTGTGCCATTCCCCACATTTGTGCAAAACAAAATTTTGTTCTTTCAAAACCGCAGGTTCAACCCGTCAAGTGTGGATCAGAAACAAGGACCTATCTGAAGCTATGTAGGTTCCGGATTGCAAAGCAAAAGAAAAGAGGGAAAATCGAAGCACCTGAGTGTGTTTCACCTTTAGCAAATTCCGTGATTGTACTCCGGATGTACCTCTTCAGGGCCTTGCCAATGCTCTGAAGTATGAGTGTGCCCCTACCTCAAGCGCAAGATCAAGCCTGCTTCAAAGTTATGCACCCTCCCACCCGCATTGTTATGCACTCTTCCACTGGTATTGTCATACACACCTTACTTGCATTTATTTGCATCTTGAGTTATCTTCTATTGTTTATCCTTTTACGCTAAGCAGCGTTTGGGATTGTTGTCCTCCAGGACTTTCTCAGGTTGCGCCGGGCACGCGCCTGATAGTTTGTTGGACCTCCTCTCACGATTTCAGCATGGTTTGAGTGTCCCGTTCCTTACGCGATTTCAGCGTGTTTGGAATTTATCCCAAGCTGCGTTGTAGACGCACTGGACGGTTTGTTGGACCTCCTCTCACGATTTCAGCGTGGTTTGAGTGTCCTGTTCCTTACGCGATTTCAGCGTGTTTGGAATTCATCCCAAGTTGCGTTGTAGACGCACTGGGCGGTTTGTTGGACCTCCTCTCACGATTTCAGCGTGGTTTGAGTGTCCTGTTCCTTACGCGATTTCAGCGTTTGAATTTATCCCAAGTTGCGTTGTAGACGACTGGCGGTTTGTTGGACCTCCTCTCACGATTTCAGCGTGGTTTGAGTGTCCTGCTCTCACGCGATTTCAGCGTGTTTGGAATTTATCCCAAGTGCGTTGTAGACGCACTGGGCGGTTTGTTGGACCTCCTCTCACGATTTCAGCGTGGTTTGAGTGTCCCGTTCCTTACGCGATTTCAGCGTGTTTGGAATTTATCCCAAGTGCGTTGTAGACGCACTGGGCGGTTTGTTGGACCTCCTCTCACGATTTCAGCGTGGTTTGAGTGTCCCCTTCCTCACACGATTTCAGCGTGTTTGGAATTTACTTTAGGTTGCGTGGAACGCGCTCCTGATTGATTTTCTTTGTTCTTCCTCCACTCACGAGTCCAGCGTGGTTGGAGTGTGTTCACCCTTTGCATCTTTACTAGCATAGCATTTCATTCGCGCTACCTTGCGCACCTTACCTGTACTTGTTAGTACATTGCATTGTTTTATATACAAACCGCTTCGTAGCGATAAGTCCAATTATCAAAGTTTTCGCATATCGCTTTGCATCCCGCCTCGAACTACGCCGGGTTTGATTCCTTGCAAAGGGATACGAGGGCAACGCGGCACAACCATTTATTCATCGTATTTTGTTTGTCCAAGTCTTCGCCTTGTCAAAATGGGTCGATCTCGGCTTTGACATTCACTCCGCCATTGTTATGACTTTCGAGTTCTCACAAAGAGGGGCAATCAGAGACACCCCATTTTTGACCGCCCTTAAGACTTGGGCACTACTGATGGTTTACTTGTTGGAGAAAGGTGTGCAGTGCACAGGTTCAGTTTCTTCGGCAAAGAGAGAGGCAAATCTCAACTTCATACCCCGTTGTGGACCAAAATTATTTTTGATAGTTTTTATACCTTAAAACCCTCTCTTTCAAAACATTTTTGAAATAAAATTCCCACGATGTTCCGACGCCAGATTTCGTAATGTTGCTTTTCGGTAAACCGAGCAAGGGAAAAGTGGAGATGAATGAAAGAGAGATGAAATCGTTGAAAAATCTTTCAAAACACCTTACTTAGGGGTTTGGAGTTGAAGAAAAGAGGAGAGGAGGGGAGAAAATAGGTTGGAGAAGAAGTTCGCCATGAATCCGGGTAGAAGAAAGTCGAGCGGCCCTCGCTGAGTCAGGCTTATTCAATTGCATACTTGGAGTTAAGCTATGAGGCCACCATCGTTGGAAAGAAGACTTCCGGGGCTTCACTTTGTACTCAAGAATCTCCCAAAGCCAAGTCCGGGTGGAGGAGATATGTTGGGTTGAAGCAGGGGATCATCCCGGTTGGATCGAGTCTGCGCGACTTCACGGAAAAGGGCATAACTTTTTGCATAGGAGGAATTTTGATGCAAGGTTTGCGCCATTGGAAAGCTAACTTCCGGGGCTTCGATTTGCATACCCACCGGCCATGTTTTGGCCAAGGAATCATCCATCGGCACTCTATTTAGCCGACCGGCCAGAAAAGATTGCTGGCCGGCACAAAAGAGTGCCGACCGGCCAAAAGTGCCCAGAACTCAGTTTTTTTGACAGATATTTATCATCCAGCTGCTATACACTGTACCAGATATTTCCAGTTGAGATATTTTGACCAAAAGCTCTGATTTTGATATAAATAGAACCATATATCTCATTTTTGGGGGTTAGAACATTTTTCTTTAAGGCTTAGAAGTTTGAGAGCTTCTCACTCTAGAATCCTCTCTCTCTAGAAGCTTTGTGAGCAAAACTCTCTCCCTCCCTAGAACTCTCTCCTTTTCCTCTTGTTTTAGGCTTAGAAGTGAGAATTTCCTATACTTTTGCAAAGGCATCCTTCATCAAAGTTGATCACCATTGGCTTGAGGTCCCTTGGAACCTATTTTTGGGCTGATTGAAGGTTGTTTGGCTCAGAAAAGAAGCCATTTTGCTGCTGTGCTTCAAGGGTAAGATCTCTCCCCCTTTAAGCTTGTTTTACACACTTGCTTAGCCATCTTTTCACACTACTTTGGGGCTGTTTTTGGGGTGTCGTTGAACTACAAAAACCACTGATTTTCCTTCATTTATCAGTCCTAAAAGTCTTGGCTTGTGCCTTGGTTGGCTAGGGGGTTGTCCTCTCTTTTGCTCCTTGGCTTATAAGGCCTTGTGAGCTAACTTTCAAGCCTTCCAAACAACACCCTTTTGGCCTTAAAACCACTGAATTCCAGTGGAATTTCAGTGGTATAAAACTTGTTTTGAGGCTCAAAATAGGAGGGGGTTGTCCCCCCTCCTCTTCTCTTGTTTGCTTGTATGGATGGCCCTCCAAAAGAGCATGTGTTTCTATTTCTTGGAGGCCTCGTTTAGGCTCATTTTTGTGACTTTCCAGACCTGCCATAAATCTGTTTTGGGCTGTCTTAGTCACCTCTTGCATGCTTATTATACTTGTAGTGTAAATCCCCTTTCCTAGTATTGTTAGGCTTGTGAAGTAGTATCTTTTTGTGGCTTGTTTTAGCTTAAGCCAAGCATGTTTTAGGCCCTATTTTGCCATGTCTCAGATCTGTTTTGGGGTGGATAGGGCCCTTGTTGCTTATTTCCTGCACTTGTAGTGCAATCTTGCTTGCTAGCCTAACATGCTTCATGTTTTAGCCCATCTTCCTAACATGTGCTAGCTTAACTTTGGCCTACAATAGTTCATATTTTGCGGTGATTAAGCTCTGTTTTGAGGTGTTAATGTAGCTTGTGCATTGCTTTGCATGGTTGTGGTTAAAATGCTTAGAATGGCCTAAAGGAGAGCATGTTTTGCAAGCTTGTTTTGGTGCATGACCAGCATTTTTTTAGCTCATATTTGACATATAGAAACTCTGTTTTGGGCTGGATAAAACTCTCATGCATTGCATTACATAGTTGTAGTTCATGTGCTTCAAGAGCCCATTGTTTGGGCACATCATTTGAGCTTGTTTTGGTGCATGTTTCATGGCATTTCCAGCAGGGTTAGGGCATGTAGAAACACTGTTTTAAGGCTGCATATTTCTATTTTGGGTTGATTTTGTCGTTTAAGGCTTGCCTCATGTGGTTATGGTATAATGCTTTTGCATGCCTAGTTGATTAGTCCATTGGAGCATGAGTGCTTGAACCATTTGCATGTTGTAGTAATGTCTTGCACACAATTTCATAACATACTTCATGCCATTCATGCCACTTCCTTACATGTTTCATTTTCATTGCTTAGAAAGTAGCCTTGAGCCTCTTGTCGGTTTGAGCATGAAGTTGAGACGTTCATGCTTAATGGCTTTAATCCTCTTGAGGGTTTCTACTAGCCAACGGCATGGGGTCTCCTTCATGCTCAAGACACTTGAGGCTTAGGCCCTCTTTCCTATTAGAGGACTCTCACTTGGACTTAATCAATTAAAGGATGAATTGGTAATGCTAAAATGAGTAAATAAAATTGACCAAGTAAAATGGCAAGATAAGCTTGACATGTGTTTGCATTGCATGTGTCAAGTGTTCGATCGGATGTAATATCGAACACAAGGCGGATTAGTCCATTTCATACTCAAAGTGACGAAATGAGCTAATCCCCTTTGTCTCCAAGACCTTTGATCCATACATGATATGGTTTTGGTATCATTTTTGTGTTGCATGCATATTTACATTGAAATAGCAATCTTGGTTCCTTAGGCTATCATGCATCAAATGCATAATTGATAGCCCTAGAACCAAGAGCCATGCCTCCTTGAGTCCCTAAATATGATAGGAGGTATTGGACATGCTGACATATGCCCAAAAACCATGCCTTGCATTGTCATTGCTTCTTGTCAAAATCATCTCTCGCAGAACTTTGTGCCGACCGGCAAGAGTGTATAGTGCCGATCAAGACTTGTATTTGTGCCGATAAACACCACAAGCAGCCGATGGTAAAATGAAGCATCCGGTGATCTATCCCCTCAGCCGGTGGTGTTCAGCAGTATGCAAGGAAGGTGTTCTAGGACTTTGGGAATTTTTGGAAAAACAGAGCAGTAAAAACAGAGGCAAGAAGGTTAGGGTGTGGCTTTTTCCTGCAAGCAGACCGAGCATGCATCATCCACGCCAAGATCCCGAGCAGGTTGTGGCCCCACTTTTTATTCTCAGATTTAGTTATTCAATAGTTAGAAATTGTAATAATTTATTTATTCATTTATTCTTTGGATCAGATATTATTTTGGTCCCTCCGAGCGAGGGCAAAAATGTAATAAGTGTGCGTGAGTGGGTGTATGTCTTCCAACCCCCATTTCTTTCTAACCCTTTTATTTACCTGCTTATGGTAGATTAGGGCACATTCAAATTAGCATACCTTATGCAATGCATGTGTGCATTCATGCATTTGTTTACATGCACCGGGCTCGGTACATCATACAAACTGCATCGCAATTTTCAATTCCAAAATTGAATACATGCTATTTGATCGCATTTCACATGCCATATTTAGGGTTAGCCGAGCCTACTCTAGATTGCATTTCTGCCTGTGTTGCATTAGCCACTTAACATGAACTAGGTCATGCATGTTTGCTAACTAGTTCACTGTTTTGGCGCGGAGTACGATGTAAGTTTTATGGCTTTAGCATATCGCATGCGTGTGAATGTTTACCATGACAATATGCTTACCATGCAGCTAAGTGCTTACATGATAAACTGTTTGAATGCCTGTGGGTGGAGGTTGGATTGCCTGAGTTGGAACAACTCGTTGAAATCCGAATTTTAGCCTACATGCGAGTAGCAAAAGAAAACAACACGTTTTTCGAGACAAAACGGATATGCAATGTTTATTTCCAAGTTAGGCGATCTGGTCTATACTTACGTGTTGTGCATCACATAGTAATTCTAGGTTAATAACCGGAATAAGAACGCATAAAGTTTTCAAAACGGATATCACGGTTAGTAGAGGCCGGTCTTGACCGGCGAAAGGGGTGCTCATAGTGACCTTCCCGATCGTACCCAAGCTCCGAGCCAAGACCACTTTGGTGATAGCGGACATATGGACCCTTGAGTCAGGGTTTCCTAAATTTCCCAATTTAAAAAATATTTAGGTGGCGACTCTGTAATCTAGCAAAGCAGTCCATGTTTGGCACTACTTTTCAAAAATCTGTTTTCTCAAACGATTTGCCGGATTCAGACTCTTTGGTTCAGATTAAGAACCGCGACACAAAGGGAGTCCGAACTGTAGCCGAGGTCCCCCCGCGGACGTGCTACATATATATTCTCCACCCTGTATGTACTCTCCGTCTTATTTTGTTTGTTTATTTTAAGATGGGAAATTCCCTACTACAAAATGTATAGTTTTATCATAAAAATTTACAATATCAATCATAAAATGTATAATTTCATCAGAAATTAGTATAAAAAAATGCTTAAAAATTTTGTGATTTATATTGACATTTTTTATTATTCAAATTTGTGGTGTGGTTACGTATTTTATAATTAGGGGTTGTTTGGAATGATCTAAATAAGTGTACTTTTTGTCTTTTTATGAAAAAATATGCAGAAAAGTAGAGAGGTGATGCGATGAGAAAAAAAATAAAAAGATAAAAAGATGAATTATATAGGGGATGTCAAACCACCCTTTAATATTATAAAATTTTATGATGAAATTATACATTTTGTGATAAGGTACATATAACATTTCCCTTTTAAAAATTTTAATTTCTGAAGAGAACAATTTTTTTTTGAAACATTCAAAATTTTAGAAAATGATAAAATTGATAGAGAGGGAGTGATATATAAAAAAGGGATGCTCCTTGGTGCCATCATTATAACCCTAGGGACCTACGTAGAGGCCAAATTATCTCAATCTAAAGGAAATAACCCACTATTGGGATAAGCGGAGAATGCACCAATCCCCAACACAGAAGATCGGGTCACAAGCAGAGTATAGCACTGTCAGCTTGACTAAATAAAGGGTAAACTACCAATAGGTCCTACTTTGGAGACTTATTACCCAATAGGTCCTATTTTGGAGACTTATTACCCATTAAGTCCTATTTGATATAATTTATTAAGTGATAAAGATAAATTTATCAGTCTTTTTTTTTATGAATAATTTTATAGTGATAAATTTATCAGTCTCTTTGTTTTATGAATAAATTTTTAGTGATAAATTTATCATTCTCTTATTTTTATAGTGTTAAATTTATTAGTTAGGACCTGTAGGTAAATAAGTCTAGTTAACAGGACTAATTGGTAAGTACCCCCTAAATAAATGGGTTGCTAGTTATGCCCTTCTGAAATCAAGCCTTGTTCACCTATGTAAAAAGCCAATGTCTTTTCACTCCACTACCATTTCTGTGGTGTATCATATGCATCTCTAATTATGTCATTTTTTTTCTTTAGTTATTGTTAGACTTATTTATTTTGATAATTTTTTTAATTATTTTTTTAATTTATTTGGAAGAAAAAAATAGAATCAAAATTTATTTTGATGATTTATTTGAAAAAGAAAAATAGAATCCAAAATTTATTTTGATGATTTATTTAATTTTATGTTTTAATAAAATCAAATTTTATTTTGTCCCATTATTTTTCACCTAAATCTTTATCCTAAATGTTGTTAAAATGTATTTAATATTTGATTAAATCATGAGTTTAAACAGCTCGAAAACAGAGGTTCAAACAGCACAACACAGCAGCAGTTCAACAGGTTCAACTGGAAGATATTCAAATTTATAATAATAGAGTGAAAGATATTCAAATTAGTAATGATGGAGTACAACGGTTATAAACGGCTATAAATTCAAATGAATACAATGGCTATAAATGGCTATAAGTTTTATTGTATATACCAAAACCTCTAATGTAAATAAGTTACAAAAAACTTGAAAAATATTCTTTAATCTATAATCACTTACATCCATTCTCAGAAATTATACACTGAACCCTTATAGCTTTAAACCCATCTTTCCCGTGTGAGATTTACAAAAAAATCAAAGTTTCATTTTATATATCTATTTTTGAGAGATATTTATTGTAAACTTTCTTTGAAAGCCAAAATACCATTTCATCTTGTAAAAGTGCTGCAAACATTGTGTTTTTGAAATCTTGAGAGTGATTGTGAATTACCTAAGATTTGCAAGGATTTGGGCTTGTGAACTCTGTGTAAAATCCGTGAAGGATTGCTCCATTTGTAAAGAGGTTGCTAGCACACTTGTGAAGTTAAAAGATAGTGGAAAATCTCAAGTGAAACTTAAGGAGTGGATGTAGGCTTGGTTGAAATCGAACCACTATAAATCTGTTTGTCTCCTCTTCCCTAATCTCTTTACTTTCCTACTACTGCTATAACTATCTAATATTCATGTGTTAATCATTTGATTTACCATGTATGTTAGTTATACTTCATTGTTATTTTGCTTGATCATTTACTGCTAAGTTCATCATTGTGCTTGTTAATAATTTGTTGTATTAGTAGTTAATTTTATTGGGGTATTATTAATTTTAATTTGTAGAAATCTAATTCATCCCTTCTTAGGTTGCTTTTTGGATAATAATTATGATATTATTTTAATTATGTATCATATTATATTTGTTTATGACATTTTTTTAAATTATAATTTAAAAAATATAAAATTATACTAATTTTTTTAATTATAAAATGCATATTTCCAACCGTTTATTCCAATGTAATAAGAGAGGGATCAGTTAAAGTTCAAAACAAAAATAAAAGAGTCAAGTCAACATATACATACAGCTTTCACAAGAAAATCAGGAAAGCCGTGAGTCACAAGTAAGTGAGCTGTTTAGCCTCTTTTGCGTACTTGACTTTTAGCAACTTTTCTTTGAGTTTGTAGTAATGTTAAAAGTTAAAATGTAAAAGTTAAATTTTTTTGTATTTAAGGATATTTAGAAAGTTGGTTTTAAGACATTGATGAAACTATAATTCTTCCTTTCATTGATCAAAATGTGTTATATAGGTAAAATTATAAATATTTTAAATTGAATAGGAATAATTTAACCATTTTATTATGATTTGACATCATAAATAAATATTAATTAATTTTTTTATCAACTCCTCAAATCATTTACTTAAAAAAAACTAAAAACATAGTTAAAAAATTATTTTTTATCATTTTCTCAAAACATTTCCAAAGTCTCAAGTACCAGTTTAATTACGCCTCCAGATGAGAGAGAATAAACTTTGTTAGAGAGAGAAATGAAGCCATCTAGTTAGAGAGAGAGAGAGAGAGAGAGAGAGACAAGAAAGAAGAAAGCCAAGAGCGCACTCAACGCCTCTCTACAGTAGTAGTGACACCATCTCACGACACAATCAATCAATAGTGTACTCACTACGGTTCACAAGGGAGAAGTGCCTTCCCTATAAATTCCCACTCCATTCCTCTCCTTTCTTCCAATTCCTCATCCTCTATTAAACTCTACAAACCCATTCGTCTCTCTAAATTCCCACTTCATTTTTCCATGGAAAAAGAAATCCAGGAAGCCGAGGTCATTTTCCCGGAAAATGTTGAAGGGTATCACCATGACGACGTTAATAAGTGTGACTTTTCAGGTCATTTGAATTCCCGGGTTCCGCGAAATACAAAGCCCAAGCAGAGGAAGAAGAAAAATAATTCTGTTCCTGTGAATATTCCGCAAAAGGTTTCTGGGAATTCATGGTTTCAGAGCGTGGAATCGGATTTCTTGGATGACGACGACGACGATGGAGGAGAGTTTGCGCCGCCACATGTGATATTAGGTCGGCGGATTTACGAGGGAAAAATGGCATTCTCGGTGTGCAGTGGAAATGGGAGGACTCTCAAGGGAAGGGATTTGAGCCAAGTTCGGAATTCAATTCTCAGGATGACCGGTTTCTTGGAAACTTGAAATGAAAATGTTTTCTTTCCATCGTTTTTTCTGTGATTGTTTATATCTGAATTCTTATTGACTGGATCATTTGTAGCAGAAAAAATGAAAACTTCTAATTTATAGAAAGAGAAAAAAAACGAACACATTGTTCATTGAGAAATTTAACTCTGTTTTTTTTGTTTTTTTGGGTCTGTTATTTAACGATTATAGTTGTATTATTGTGGTGCATTTGGGTTTTGTGAGCGCACATTGTTCCACTGATTGAAAACAGAACACTGATCGTGGAGTCTTTCTTCTTTGCAGATGAGCTTTTGTTTTTTAAGGGCAATGCCCCCAACATGAACAGCTAGTTTGAGAAAGGGAGAGAGTTTTGTCAGTGATCCATCAATTTGGCAGTGCTGCAGAATTCAAGCCCAACCCTGCAAAAAACCAAAAAATTGTTTGGGGGCTTATTGTATTGGCACAATCACTAGTCAATCATTCATTTGTGTAGATATTCAAGGTTGATTTGGGAATTGACTATTTAGCTTATTTTCACAATTGGATTAAAAGTTTAATTTTTTAGTTTTTTTTAAGTTATATCACTTTTTTATTTTTTATTTTATTTTTTGTACATTGTTAAAAAAAAAATCAAGAAGATAACTTTTAACTTAGTTTCCAAAACAAGCTTTTGAATTAGTGTTTTCACTTTAGCTATTTCCCAAAAAGGAAATTGGGAGCGTGTTGTGTCTTGCCATGGGATCTTATCTTGAGCCTATATTGTTGATTTGAAGTTTTATATTATAGGATTCGTCGAGCAAATCACTTATGAAAAAATCAAATTAATTAGAAACTTCAAAATGAGACCACATTTGTTTTTAAAATAAAAAATGATTGGAATAATTTTAATAATGTATTTTAAAAAGTTGGAATTTGATCATGGAATTACGTGTATGTCCGACTAACCTAATTTTTTTCATTAATGATATGTTTGATGAAATTGTACAATACAAACGATTCAGATTAGCGACATGAGCTCGAGACAATACCTAATAGATCTCACAGTCTCTCCATGTCCACAAACAAGATGTCATATATGGGTTATTTTGGAAAGTAAGTTAAAAAATAATTTTTCCATTGTTTTTAGTTTTTTTTTTTTTTTTTTTTTTTAAAAAAGTGTAAAAAAATAGATAGATAGTGTAACTGAAAAGAGATTAAAGGTTAAAAAAAATACTTTTAATTTCTTTCCAAAAAAGGCCATGCATGTTGTACAAATGAATGATTAGGATGTTGATTAGGAAAATTTTATTGATGATATTGAATAATTGTTCGTCATATATGGGTTATTTTGAAAAGTATGTTAAAAAATAAATTTTTGATTGTTTTTAGTTTAGGTTTTTTTTTTTTTTAACAATATATAAAAAAATAGATAGATAATATAAGTGAAAAGAGATTAAAAGTTAAAAAAAAAAAATTACTTTTAATTTCTTGCCCAAAAAGGCCATACATGCCATGCAAATGAATGATTGGGATGTTGATTAGGAAAATTTCATTGATGATATTGACTGAAAAGACGTTATCATGATTGAGATAGGCTTGAGGCATGTACAATTATTTACTGAAACGACATTAATTCCATGGTCAATGGATCACCCTAATATGAAGGGTAATCCCGACATTTCACTGGCATGAATAAAAGGGGTGCGTTGTTAACATTTGAGGGTAGGATTGTCATAAATATTTAGTGTGTTTTTTTATCTGTGTATTTGTTTTTTTTTTTTTTTTTTTAAAAAAAGAAAATCATTCACAAATAAAATTATGCAAAATAAATAAATATTTGATGTTAGTACTATTTTAGTGCAATTGTCTTTAAAATTATTCATTGGCAGAACAGGGGTACAAGGAGGGCTATGGCCCCTCCTAAACCGCACAAAATAATCTCTTACATGTATTTTTCTGCAATTCTTTATAGTTTGTTTGTTCTTTGCATGTATATTACCCCGTAGTGGCCCCAAGGTAAGGTTAATGGAAATCTCCTAATTATTTTTTCTCACATACTCATGAAAGATATGCTTATCAAAAATTATTTTATGTTTAATAAATTTTTATTACTATTATATATGATGGTCATTTGGTAAAATTTTATTTTTTATTTTATATGCGACCACTGCATTGATAATATATATAACTCATATGGCAACTACAATTAATTAAACTAGTATAATAATGATAAACGAGACGACAGATAATTTTTAAAATACAAGTATGATTATTATAATATTAATTTTGAAATTTACTCCCAATAGACTCCCATCATAATATTAGTAGCATATATGAGATGATTACTTGCATCTATTGTAAAAGTTTTATAAAACACCAAGATAAATTTGATTATTTTGTTATATACGATGGGCCTATTTGCCAAATTGACTATTTTAGTTAAGGACAAATTGTCCACAAGTCCTTTTCAAAAAATGTGTATTTTAATTAATTCTAAAATTTTTTAGATAGACTCAAAAGTTCTATACCCATTTATCTTCTCATCTTTCGTTACACTTTACTTCTTCTCTGTATCTCTCTTTCTCTTATATCGGCGACGACTACGACCACACTTTCCTTTCTTTCTTTCTCTTTCTAATCTACATTCACCGGCGATCAGTGACCACCATTAATTGGGGTTCACAGGCAACCACTGAGTGCCAACTCCTTATTTCATGTTCACCGACGGTGAAAGATATGAGTTTCCGACGAAGAAGATAAGTAGATCTATTCAAATCTGATGTAGATATATCAGATCTGAGTATATCTACGTTAGATTCGACTAGATTTAAATCAAAAAATAATTGTTGGAGTACAAGCATCTCTTTGTATCTGTCACTTTCCTTCGATCTCTCAGCTTTAATACTTTTTTTTTGTACTATATATATATATATATATATT
This sequence comes from Camellia lanceoleosa, assembly GCA_025200525.1. Classification (NCBI taxonomy): domain Eukaryota; kingdom Viridiplantae; phylum Streptophyta; class Magnoliopsida; order Ericales; family Theaceae; genus Camellia; species Camellia lanceoleosa. Next base: position 70,998,343 of record CM045765.1, read on the forward strand.
TATATTTTCATGTTATAATAGAGAAAATTTTCAAGTTATGAACAAGTTGTTTATAAGTTTTAATTATAGGCGGTGAAAGCTATAAAATTTTACAGTTTCAGTTTTTTTTGGTGTTGAATTGAATCATTCTTTAGAACTATAAAATTTTGCAATTTTATAACTTTCTTTAGAATTGTAAAATTTTACAGTTTCATAACATGTTTTTCAGTTTGATTAATAAGGGTAAATACTTAATAGAATCATACTTTGAAACTGTAACTGTAACATTTTACAATTTCAAAACTTACTTTTTAGTTTGATAAATATTAGAAATTATTTGCTTAAACCCTACAAAAATTAAAATTAACATATGTTGTTTTTCATTGTTGTTGTTTATTGTTCTTTTGTTTCTTTTCTTCTTTCAATTTATCAATATTTAGCACATTTTGTTATGTTTTTTCACTTTAATTTCCCGGTTTATTATTCTTTTTTTTTGGGAAATATTCTAGACATTCCGATAAGTCTCCGACGATACTCTTGGCTTTCAGTGAATATTCTTGACATTCCGGTGACTTTCGGTGACGTTCACAACATTCCGGCGATACTTTGGCGAATTTTCGATGATATTCCAACGACTTTCCAATGATCTTGAACATTCTGGCGAGTCTCCGATGAGCGTCTCATAGAAGTCTGACAGTGATGGGATGTAGGAGTGTCTGAAATTTTTTTTAAAAAAAAATAAGATTTTTTGGTAACAATTAAAAATATATAGGATTAAATGGTTCAAGTATTTTATTTTACGACTGGATGGATTTTGAACTTTGTGTATAAGACTTATCAGTAAGTTTTCCTTTAGTTAAAAAGTTTAAAAAAAAAAAAAAAAAAAAATTTCAACTCATCAATTATAATGGCAGGTTCGGGGCAGGTCTGGGCCAAAAAAAAAACCCTCATTACACTACATTTTATATATTTTTCTTAAGTCATTAACAAACATGTTGATTTTTTCATCTTATATTTTAATCAAAAGCCATTAAAAAGCTACTTCCAAAGAGACTCAAGGTAAAAAAAAAAAAAAAAGTGCCATTATAATTCTCTTTTATTTGAAAATGTTAGGGTAATTACACTTGCCTCCCTTGAGGTTTCTGACAATTACAAAGACTTCCCCTATGATTCTGAAAAATTGCACTAACCTCCTTTACTTTAGAGGACAATAGACAAATGCCCCCTTCTGTTAACTTTTCCTTAGACACTGTTAATTTTTGTAATGAAATGCCCAAAATACCCTCTATTTGATCTTTTTCTTATGTCTTTTCTGATACCAACCATTAATTATTCCCTATCTCAATTTGCAGCTATCCTAACTATTGCTTAATGCTTGTATCTTAGTTTCTAAAGTGAAATTAATATGCTAATTTTTTTAATGTATTTTTAAGATAATGTTACACCTTCTTCTTTTTTTTTTTTTTTCTATCGAAATATTGTTCGATAATTTGGAATATGATATAATCTATTATGATTGAATAACATTTTCATAAAAAAATAAATAAATAATACTACCATAAAAGTACATAATTGTATCACAATTGTTATAAAAAAAATATCTAATATCACATTATCATCGCACTATCACTAAATTAGTTAATATTTGCTACAAAAATTTGTAATATTTATGGGGAAAAAATTACATAATAAAATGGGTGATGCTTATACAAATTATGATACTTATGATACTGATTATCACAAATATCATATCTAAAAAAACTAATTAGTCATAATCAAACACAACATAAGATATAATCAAACACCTTTTTGATCATAACCAAAGTAATAATCACAATAGGTAACCAACACCACAATAACTCATGACCAAATCATTACTAGCACCAAAATAGATTATAACCGAAAATTACAAACGTCATAACTTAGACATATGGTAATAGAATTTTCTTAATAAAATACATACAATATATACATTCTTTTGTACATTTTTACTGTCTTCATATGAAGTGTTTTTTGGAAAAATTCTAACAGCCTACAAAAGATGAGCATACAACTTCTCTCACCCAAAATCACTAAACCCACCATAAAAATTTAACCAACTCAATGCCTATTTTTTGATTTCTCATTCATTTCATTGAGATTCATTATTCCAAATATTTTATTTCCTTATTCAATCAAACAGTCATACTCTATCATGAATACTAAACCCAAATGGGTTTGATTTCAAAATCACTATTCAACCTACCACAAAATTAAATCATGTTAATCGTTCATTTTTTCTGATAAATATTACATATTTTTGTAACAATTGTTATCTAATTTTTTGATAGTGTAATGACAATTTATTATTAGATATTGTTTGTTGTAACAATTTTAATATAATTATGTACTTTTATAGTAGTATTATTTTTTTTAATCAAAATGTTACTCAATCATAATAGATTATATCATATTCCAAATTATTGAGTAATATTTCGATAAAAAAAAGGCGTAACATTATCATTAAAAAAATTGTATCATCAAAATTTTTTAAAACACAATAATTTCACTTTAGAAATTGAGTTACAAGCAGGAAGCAATGGCCAGTATAGCGACTCAAGTTAAACGCAACCCTTCCGTATTCTCTGTGTCACGATCCAAATCCGTCCTTATAGGTTTAGAATCATAACCGGCCAGTAATCCTAAGATTACCGAAGGCCTCTTAAATAGATGCATAATATTAAGTGCTAGCGGAAGCAAAATACAAACATACATTCCCCATTAAGTTGTGCAGACTTACATGAGATAGAAAATATTTAAACTTTTTATATACATATATTATCACATCATTCCTGCGTCATGACATATATAGATGAGACAAAAGGGATTTAGCCCTATATACAGAATAAGCAAAAACTTAAACTTTAATCACTTAGCCTTGACTACTTGACATATCTGAAACCTCCACGGGAGACGCATAAGTTGGCTGACAAAAACATATTCCAAGCAAACATCTCTAAGTCTGGTCACGCGCTTGATCACCTACATACATATACATATATAGTGAGTTAGAGCCCAGTGAATAACAACAGTGTAAAGGGGTAATGAATGATGCCCTTTCAATAATTTAAAATAGTTAATTTCATTAGTGAATCAATTTCTCAAATCAGTATCTCGTAACATGTCAAATCATATTGAAATCATAGCATTCATACCTGGTACATCCATTAGCAGAACAATACAGTGTAGGTCTTAGAAGATAGGAATAGTCATATATGATGGCCATCAATACAGTAAACAGAAGTTCCATGAAGTGGAACTGACAGAGATACAGTAGCAGTAACAAATACTATGGATGCCACAAATACATTTCACAAATAGGACAATCATTCATTTAATCACAAAATAGCATTTCAGAAAACAAATCATATCATATCGTTCAAAAAATACTTCAAGTTGAACATAGTTTTATAGAGTTGTTACTCACGGTTGGCTCCTTGAATCCCTTTGCTAGGGTGCAACGTCTGACCTACAGAAACACATTCAAGCACATCCTCTTATTACACATGCAATTCAATCAGTCAATCTTTAACCCTATTCGGTTCATTCACTATTTGTTCATTTGGTTAGTTCGATTCATTCTCTAATACCCTTTGTATTCATGAAATGCATATGCATGTGAAAACCATGCAAACAGAGGCCCGAAAGGTAGATAAGTGGAAAGAAAACAAAACCGAAAACTGCTCTAAAAATCATACGTGCGGAGCCTCCATCGCATGTGTGCCCCGCACATGTAATTAAAGCAGAAACAATTCGAAACATGGAAGGGTTTGGAAACATGTGCGGGACCTCCCACCACATGTTCGGTCTGGGATGAGTTTCAGTCCAAAAATTCGCTCTGTATTTGGAACTCAAAATTTCCAAAATCTAACTTCAATTCCCTGTATTCCAAGGCTCAAAACCCTTTAGAACACCTTGTATTCCATATTCCCAACCTCAATCAAAGATTATAGCTTCATGTCAAACCCAATTTCAAACTCATAAATTCTTGAACATGAATTAAACTTTCAAAATATGATTCCAAAACTTGGGTTCATACATGGCTTGTCTAAAAACATACAAACTTTTAAATAATCAAGAAAACATGACCAATTTTAAACTATTTATATCAAAACTTCTTTAATCTAAAAATTAAGCTCATTGCTCATAAACTCATGATTTCCCAAAATTTAGTTCTTGTTTTTCAAAACATGAAATTAAAGTTATAAACTCCTTAAAAAGTCATTTGCATGTATCAAAGTCCAACCAATTCTTCATTATCAAGCTCAAACCATAATTTGACTTCTTGATTTATATCAAAACTCAATCCCAAACTCATAAACTTTAAAATATGAATTAAAATTCTTTCCATGCATGGGTTAAGGATTAACATCCAACCATTTCTTAGTTTTCAAAACAAATCTAAAACCCTATTTAACTTCAAGATTAATTCTAGATCCCCATCAACTTTAATGTTTATAAAACTTTTCCTTCTTCTCTTCAAAATATGAAATTGATTAACTCAAATTCTTCAAAATTCATGATGTATGTAAATATAAAACCCAATTACATCAAGGTTTTCAAAATCAAACTCAATTTAATGAAATCTTAAAATTATTTTCCATGTTTATTAACCTAGTTCATCCCCTTCAATTTAGTCTTAATTTCTTCATCTCAGGCCAATATAAAGATGGATTTTTAGTGGTTGCCCTTTTTACCTGCTGATGGTATGATCCTGCACTTCTTGTTGCAAAACTGAGAACTTATTTCTAGCTTACATAACATTATGCTTTAGGAGCAATGCTACATCTACTTAAATCTTACTAAAAACATACATGTCCAAACATCATTGAATGTTTAAACATCTTTGCTTGTTTTACAACCAATCACATTTGGCCTCTTGTATTTTTAGTAAGATTGTTAGTATGTGAAGAATTACTCTATGCTTTAGAAACCAATAACTGACAAATTTATTCTTTCAAATAGAAAACTAGGTTGCCATGTCAATCTTTAGCTAATTCTAACAATGGGTTTGACATATTAGTGTACAGTGACATCAACAAGAGAATGAAATTAAAAATAAATAAATAAAATGAAGAAAATGAAAACATAGGATAGTGACAAGTGCCCTATAGTTTGCATGGGCAATATTCATTCAGAAAGGCTGTCTGGACATTTTTTTTTTTTTTTTTTGCTTCATTCTTCTTGAGATAACTCCTTGATTTAGGATGTAAGGCTTTGTTGCTATGCTTGGAATGGGTTGTTGATGAACATCTTGGTAACCACTGAAAATAAGAACCTCAAAATGAAATTGGTGGGTATTGAATTAACTCACAATTAAACATGATCACAATTGCCATAGTAGTTTAAGTAGAGACTTTGGGCAAATTATAACCTCTTTTCTTGTATACTCTTTTGTTATGAACCTACTCTTTTGTGAGATGTAGACTCCTCTCTACCTAGTTCAAAGAGGATCAAGCTAATGATTGGTTTATTAATGAGTGGCAGCTACCATTATATGTACTGAAGTCTCATGCCTCTGTATAGCCTGTGCATACTTTTAGTAATGTTCTGCAATCTTGTTTTCACTTGGCTGTTAATGTGTTTGGCATGTCCAGTCTCCATTGCAGGCCTTCTTGGATTTAAGTTCCTTTGTATGAAGTTGTGCCCATCATTTCCCTTAATCAGTTCTTGTAGGTCTTGCTGGTACATGTTTAGGGATGTTGTGGATTGAGTGACTGTGAGATCTATATGCTAGGCTTCCTATATGTGAGTGTTTATGAGGCTATTTGTACTAACTATTTTTTCTACCCCTGTTATGTGGTGTTTGAACAGTTGTAATCCTATGTTTGAGCTAGTGCATTTGTTGCTTGGGTTTTCTAAAGTTGGGTAGTGGTTGGTTCTAGTGTAATTGTTGCTGGCAACTGACTAGTGTTGCTAGTGTTGTTAGTTGTGGCTGGTGTTGCGAGCTGCTATTGCTGCTATTTGGCTACCTACTCTGTTGGGAAACAATACTGCTATAGCTAGAATGTTGGTTGCTACTGCTACTGCTGGTGCAACTGATACTGTTGGCTACTACTGCTGCTGCTGTTGTGGATTGCCTGCTCTGTTGGAAACTATTTTGTTGTTTTATTACTTTTTCTGGTTTGATTTGTCTCGTACAGTTTGTTGGTTGTTGGAGCTATTTTGGATGCTTCTTCTATTTTGGTTGTTTGTTTTGTTTTGTTTGCTGTCTGTCTTTAGCTTTCTTAGATTCTCTTTGTGGGTTTTTTCTTATTGTGGCCCCTTTTTGGATGGTTGGAAGTGAAATGGATGCAAATTGCAGAATGATTGATAATATATGTATTTTTTTTATTTATATACATGGTACAGGTTATACGGAATACATACATGTTATGGAGAAAATAAATAAAAACAAAAGAAAATCATATTAAACAAATTGGTAGCCAAAAAAAGGAAGTAAATATTTTTAGCGACTAAATAGTTAGTAGCTAAAAATAAAAATAAAATGAAAAAAACTTTTTGGCTACTAAATATTTAGTAGCCATAAAATTTATAAATAAAAAAAAAAAAAAAAAGACTTTAGGCGACTAAGACTTTAGTAGCTAAAAATAAAATAAAATGAAAAAAAAATTTTGGCGACTAAAACTTTAGTAGCCAATAACAAAATCAGACTTTAGGCGACTAAAATATTTAGTAGCTTAAAAAAAAAGATGAATAACAAAAACTTTTTGGCGACTAAAACTTTAGCTGTCCAAAATAATTTTAATTTTTGGCGACAAAATTTTTTAGTTGTTGAAAATGCAATATTAATTTTTCTGAAAGATTTTGGCGACTAAAAAATTAGTCGGCAATTGATGACTTTCAGCGACTAAATTCTTTTTAGTCGCCAAAACTTTTCTTAACAATTGTTCAACAACTAATCTAGCAACCAAAATTTTAGTCGCTAAAATGATTCGGCGACTAAAATTTGACTTTTGGGGACTAAAAATTTAGTTGCCAAAACTGACATTTGTTGTAGTGATAAATTACTCGGTGCAGGTTATTGTGTGCTTGAGCCTTGAGTTGGTTGCTCGAGTGGTTCTTTGTGTCTGACACTATAGTGTGTAGAAAATTTTATCTAGTTTTCAGAATATTTTTTGGAAGTGGGATAGCTTTTCTAGATTTTTAGTTTTTCAGAAAACACTCCAGCGCCGTCCAAATTCATTGATCGCTACAAAAATCGGATTTTCTTTCAAACCGCTCATGATTTTTTAGTGAAACGAATTTTACTTGAAAGCTAACCCTTTAGGGAAGTTTTTGACATAAAAGTGAGGTCAAGGAAATTTTTCTACATTTTTCTATAATTTTCTCAAGTTGGTTGAAAAATTGATTCTTTAAGCACAAAGCTTGAAATAAAAGAGAAGGTAAGAAAATAGGGTAACCAAGGATAATTTGTCACTTGTTTTATAATAAAAACATGCTAAATAGTATATATTAAACTCAAAAATTTAGATTGAAGGTGTTCCTTTAGAAAATATGAGAGATAGGTGTAGAAAAGATAGTTTTGCACCGATTTAGAGAAAACACAAGGGTGGAATAAGGCTCAATCCTTTTCATTTTTAACACAAAAACACCATTACAATACATTTGAAAATATTATTTTAAACCTCTAATAACATGTATTTGAAAAGGAAAATAAAAGAGAGAGTTGTGTTGTGGCTTACTTGAAGTTAGGTGAAGTGCAAGTACAATTTTCTCCTCTTTTCCTCTCCTCCACTACCAAGGTTCACTCTCTTCCTCTTCTTTCTTTCTCTTAACCGAATGTGTAGGTGTGTGAACGTATTTTGTGCTTGAAAGTGTAGAGAGAATTGGTGTATTTATAGGGAAAAAAAAGGAATGGTGAAAAGTCCAAAATGTCATTAGTTCCAATTCAATTGAATAGGCTTGGATTTAGTTAAGATGAAATGGAATGTATGATGATTAGAGCCTTAATTACACCTTTAAACATGATCTAATTAAGGTTTTGATTAATCAAAGTTAAATTGGTTACAAGTACAATATATACATGTAGCTTGCTTTTCGTGCTCATCGGAGGGGTTTAGTCTCCTCGGATACGATAGCCCTATAGTTTGGACTCCCATAGTTCTAAATCTGATTTTACAAGTGCAATGTGAAATAGAAAAACACAAAAAAGTCTAAATCCAAAAAATCTTTTGGAAAATCAATTTTTAATCAAAAATGTCAAAAATGGACTGCATTACTAGATTTCAAAGTCACCACCTAAATATTTTTAGAAAATTTAGGAAACCCGTGACTCATGCCAAAGGCCATTTGTCCGTCATCACCAAAGTGTCTCGGATCGGGAACTTAGGTATAAGAGGGGAATGTCATGAATTGGGCACCCCACTCACCCGATCAAAGATCAGCCTCTACTAATCATGATGTGATTTTTATGAACATATATGCTCTAATTCCGATTATTATGTTATCTTTACTAGGTGATGCACACAAGTATAGACTATTTCACAAAATTTGGAACGCTTTGATTTCATGTTTGTTTTGAATGTACCATTTGAAAAAGTGATCTCAATGTACATTAATCAAATCATCCCAACTTAAGTAAAAACGCCTTCATCCACAAGCATTCAAATGGATATATTAACTAAGCACTTAAGCTCATGGTAGTTATAGCTTTAATTCACAAGTTTTAGCCCATAAAAAAAGTTTTAAAACAATACAAAAACAGCAAGAAAAGAGAAGAAAGAAGTAGTGTAAAGATGGCCAAAGTTATACCTCTTGAAGAGGAGTCACTCTTTGATTCACAAACAACAAAGTGATCACCCTCAAGAGCTGAAATTTTAGTTCAAGAACCTCAGTAAGGAAACTCAAATATTTGGTTTAGAAAGTATATGTAGGGTGTATGTGTGTTGCTTGATAGAGAGGGAAAGAGCTTTTCAAGAATTTGAGTTTTTGGAATTTTTTTTCTAACCTAAAATCAAGAGGAATGGTCATATATATATAGAAAAACATGTGCCTTTATCAGAAATATCTGTATAGAGACAGCTGGTGCAAGGCATGCACATGGGGGGGGGGACAGCTGGCAGTAAAATATCTGGCTATCGAGACACTTGGCTAGCCGGCCAATGACTTGTACGGCCGGCCACGAAAAACTGCTCTCAAACCCAAATTTCAAACAAGCACATCTCCTTCATCCGAACTCGATTTTAGGTGATTCTTGATTCTAAATTGAAGCCCCGGAAGTCTATTTTCCAATAGTGGTGGCTGCATATCTAAATTCTAATTGTACAAAGAGATATGCCTAATTTAGTTAAGGTTACTCATTTCTTTCTTAACAGTTTGATGCCCAACCTTTCCCCAAACTAGTTTTCTTCCATCCCCTCCTATTTCCTTCAACTCTAAACCTATAAATAAGAGGTTTTAAAATATTTTTCAAAGATTTCACCTCCCTTTCATTTATTTCCACTTTGTCCTTACTCGGTTGATCGAAAAGTGCAATATGTTAAATGAAATGCGAGCCTTGGAACATCATAGAAACATTTGGAAAAATATTTCGAAAAAGAGGATTTTAAGATGTAAAATAGTTTTGGTCAAAATGGGGTATAAGGTTGGGATTAGAAGCTCAAAGCTGAAGCTTTTTGCTGAAGACATTGACCGGTTGTACAGTGTAACTTTTCATCATCGAGTGATCAACCTGAGGGCGCCAAAGTCTTAAGGATGGTAAAATATGGGGTGTATACAATATATAGTCTAGGCGATTAGGCGCCAAATCATGGGAGTGCGTGTAAAGCTAAGTTTAGCATTTGGGTTAGGGAGCTCTACCCCGAAGATGGCATAGAGTTTGGATCTGGTGTACAAAGATAGTAAATCGTAGATTATTAGTCATTTTGATAACAATGTGTTTGAGGTTCGTTCACACCCATCGGTGTTGGTCGATATTGGTGCACGTACATGTTCATGTTTCCAGTGGCAATTAAATAGGCTCCCATGCTCCTACGCAGTTGTTGCTTTCTGAAGTAATGGCAAAAATATATATGACTTCATTAATTCATTTTACTATGTGAATGAGTTCAGGGTGGCGTATTCTGGGTCTATTCGCCCAATTCCTACAGTGGGAAAACCCAAGTTATCAACGACTGATTACCTCATCGCACCATTTATTTATAAGCACCCACCTAGAAGGCCCAAACGAAAGCGGATCCCAACAAAGGGTGAAGTGGTGCAACGGATTCGATGTGGGCGTTGTGGCAAAATGGGTCACCACAATAGGAAAACATGTAAGAAACCAATGTAGTGTATTTGACATGTATGGTTGCTCCACTCCATTGCCAATTTACCATAACATATTCACGTAGCTTTATATGCCATTCATGTTCACGTTAGTGTCCACATGATTATATCGGCCGCATTACTGCCAAGTTACATTTTCATTATGTTGGTTCCTGATTCACGGAATACACGATAATAAATAAAACTAATTTCCCATGTTTTGAATTTGTGTATTAGCTCTCCATGTTCATAGCATACTACTATATCATTTGGTTGCAAATCTTATCCGAAACGATTTTTTTTTATTACAAAAAAGCCAAAATCGGACCGCATGTTATGTGTTTCCAAACACCATTATTTTTAGGCACTAAAGGTAATTGCCAACATGCGTCTTGTAGTCTATGTAGTGTTGTTCATTACATTGGGATGGTTCATTGCCAACACCCAACATGGCAGTGCAGTTTTCACTATTTTTATTACATGGTTCCACCAATGACTTGTTATACTTGATGTTTGGTGTTGGGATAACATTATGTTGTGTGGTGGACTGTTTCTTTTAAAATACATTCTCAAAAACTCCGTACGTTCACATAGATCGTACTTCACGTATCTACCATCGACAATATGTAAAGCAATTACACAGATCATAAATAATGGTGATAACCACTAGTAATACGAGGACATAAGCCCCTACATTGTAGGTTGCCAACAAATAATATTACAGCAAGTATGACACATTTCGTTATTGTTTTTTAAACTACTGCCAAAATAAAAATTCACCTTAGTTTCATTGCACAATGATTACACAAAATGTTATCCATTTAGAACAACATTATGACAATTGATCAATAAAATAAGGTTCATCATCAAAACACCGACCAAGTCATATAACACATCCATCTCAAAATTGAACTAACAAAATGGTATCCACATCACGACACTCTAAAACTACTCAAACACATTATAAGCCAAACGTTCAGCTAAATGTAAAAAAAAAAAAGGACAACTTCAAAAACACATCATCATCAAAACTAAACAATTGAGGATTGGGGGTGCCATAAACATTACTTCATCCTCACACGCAGCCCTCTTATTGGGTCATTGATGAACATTTTGACCATCGCCGCGCGTAAAACAGTTGGCGTAAGTCCATCTATTAAGTTGTCAATTTCGACAACATGAATGTGTTGACAGATGATGAAATAAACCATAATTGCACAGTCTAACATACCATGCAAACTCAGTGCGAATGAGCCAATCTCATTACAATACATCAAAATTCAAACTTAACAACAAAATCAAAAATTCAAAGTTGACATCCACTATACTTACGTACCTGATCCTTGTTGCGGACAATCCAACACTGAAACCAATGTTCCATCAAAATTTTTGGTTTTGACACTGTCATCTGCCAACCTCGGGTTAACAAACCTAGTGTGATGGTCAACCACCCACTATTTCTGTCAACATCAAACCGAAACCATTCAGCATCGTACCACGCAGCACCAACCATACACATTTTAACATCAGTAGCATATACAATCACATCCATACACCAATAAATCCCAACAACTTTAAACCACAAACAAGTCTGACATATAATGGCGAGTAACATTCCAAATGAACTTACCACTTTTAATGCCTCGTTATAATGATCATCTCGCCTATGTCGTCTCTGTTTCAAAGAATTGTAATGCTTCCACGTATTGAACTCCATGTCGTAGACCATTACAATCTAATGATTTGCATGGTATATCCGGTAATGTATGTATCTGTGCCTTCTTGCAGCTTTAGTGTGCACATTGAGATACTTTGTCCTCGAAAGGGCACTTGGATTCCTCATCATATCATGTTTACATATGTCCCAACAAACCATTCCAAATGGGAATTAATATTACAAGGTCAGATGTGGGGGGAGAGGGGTGACATATGAGTATGTCTATGATGAATTCGCATACCGAACATATACTACTGTATACATTGGACGTGTCCCGGTATTCATTTCTTTCAGTCGCCTTCTTTTGCAAATTTATTAGCATAGAAGCGTACACGTTGATCACTTACACCATCCCATAGAATAATTTTTCAAGTACAAATTCAAAAATTATAACATCACTTAAAACACAATATTGTATTAATCAAATCATCAGAAAATTCAAAATGTAATGGTATAATGCACATACGTTCTCATGGATTGAGCTCTGCTTGATCAAATCTTGGATGTCTGTATAGAGGACTTGGATCCCGTTGTCTACACCATCCCAAATTACAGAATTATAAATCGTTGTTCACCGTTAGTGTCATTATTACATTGTCACATATCAACCACATTAACAAGCATAAAACACAAATGCACTAAAAATACAACTCACCCATCACCATCAAAGGTGTATACATTCTCCAAAATTTTCATTTCATCCTCTTTCAACATGTTCCAAACTACATGTTTTCTGTTCATACCAAACACGTTCCATGTCTTACATTCCATGACAACACCGTCCACATTGTATATTACTCCAGCTTCATTTCCCTTAATAATTGTCTGTTTTGTATTCTATTTGACACGGCCAATAACCTCGGGGTACTCGTAATCGGATAGTTTGAATTCCCGTATTGGCTTGTTCTTGATATGCCTTACCAATGACGTCATCGTCGGTTTAGGGCTGCAAGGAAATTTTTTTTCAATGGCTGTGCTTTACTATATCGTCAACACCAACTTCCTGGCCTACCATAACAAGGGGGCGTTGAGTGTTACCCGATGCTGGAATAAATTTGCTTCCATCAAGCTCCACACTGCCATCATTTACAGCTTCTAACTCGTCCATGTCTAAAACACATTTAGCTACTATTTGAACAATGGGGACAAATGTCTAACTCGTTGACGTAGAACGTTTCATACTTGCTGCTTGTCTCATTCCTGACCTGTTGCCCTTCTCTGAAAACTGTCTAATGGTGTTCTTCTATTCGAGACGTCCTTTGCAACTGATTGTGTGACTTCATGTACCTCACGGTCGTCAACGTGATCTTCCAAATTAGTTATTGTTTCTCTCATCTGACCGACCAACTTGTTCAGGCATGCAATTTCAGTGTCCTTCACCATTCAACAGATTCGTAGCCTATGCACCAAACATCCTCTCTATTGACTCGACCCTACCATCCAACTCTTGAACAAGTTCAGACTTGGCTCTAACTTCGCTTTCTAGATCTTTAATTCTATGCAAAGCCTTGTTAGTTGTTCAGTGGCTTTATTTACGTCATTGCAAACGGCGTCATCAATAGGTATGCTTGACAAGTCTAGAAGATCGAGGAATAGTACTGGCCATGTTTCCACTACCGCTAACATCTTATCGGACTCCTTCTTGTTACTGTTAAACTGTCTACTAGGTTTACCATCTGAGTCATTAACCAGCTTTAACTTGATGTCTCCACTATGCGGTGAATCAGGTTGCCAATAGTCAAAACTTTGTTCTACGTTATCCTCCCCCTTTAACAAGGACATCAGCTCCACAACCAGCCCATGAACTCACTAGCTCAACCTCTAAGACTACTGCCCCATCCTTCTTCGGCGTAACTCCAATTGGCCTCGACTTCACGAAATAACTTTCAACAATAGTATCTGCAAGTTTATTACAATTCACGTGCAAACATCACATCCATTACGTCTAAACTAACAAACTACATGTGGAACATTAGTGTAAACTAGTGGGTCATACCTTGATGGACCCCTTTGCCGATAAGTTGATGCCTTTCAACTTCACAACTAGTATGCCAATGTTCCACCTGCAAAACCGTGGCGACACATTACATTGTCATGGTTCCACTACTATTGTGTGTTCACAAATGAAGAACTACAACCATAAAAAACCATGCAAACAATTACGCAAAAACATAGTAAGCATGGCGTGTGTGTATACAATGCAGTTCAAGCTTCGTGATTTGAAGAGACGTACCTACAACACAACAACATACCCGGTAACCCTTTCCGGCTTGTTATGCAACTCATTCAATGAACCAATCAGTGCATTACGGATTGCTGTTGTCCAGTCATATAACCATAAAGTCTCTAGCTAGTCAATTACGCGCACAAATGACCAGCCGATAGACTCACCTGTATTAGCAAAAAATAGCTTCGCACATATATAAAAGCATAGTAACTTTGCAACATCTTCCTCGTCACATTCAAACGTACCACACATTGCTTCCACTAGTAAATCTTGAATCACTTTTGAGGGAATCTGGCCAACGTTTGGACAGCGCCTTTGAATAAAATCTGGCGAAGCCTTTACACTGTGCGAAAGATCCAACTTCTCTTTTCTACATTGAACCCCAAACATTAACTGAATGTTGCTTTTCCATAAAGGTAGTCCACTACCCCCAATATAAAATTTCTTGTCTTTTGGATTGTACGATTATATTATACGGTACATCGTAGCATCACATTTTTTAAACGACTTCAAATTCAGATTGTGAATGTGGATTGCCTCTATCATAAACCACAACGACGTCTTCTGCAGTTGTCGGATCTGTATTGCACTGAATTCCAACTCAAACACAGTTTTAATCACACTAACCACATTTAAATAGTACATTAGCTTTGACGTGTCGACTTTAGTTTTCCTTCCAGTAATGGGCACTTTTTTCTTTTTTTTTTTGAATGGTAGTTGTGTTTGATTTGCCATCGCCATTCTTGTTGACGTTTGGACAGACAATTACGATCATGGTGTTCTCTTCCCAGACCTACAGGTTGAACCTTCCCGTTTGGCATTACCTGCCACATTAATCACAATATCATATTTAAACAGGATTTAAAAAAAAAAAAAAAAAAAAAAAAAAAAAAAAAAAAAAAAAAAAACAAACAAACAAACAAACAAACAAACAAATGGAATAGCATAGCATGGAACACAAGCTAACTACTCCAACCACTCTACATAACTGTATTAAAATCAACAACGTATGGGAACTTGCTGAATCAAAAAATTATGACGTCGACAAAATGACAAAAAGTATATGACACCTTGCACCAACACCACAACTAACTGAATCTTGTAACATTTACCAAAAGAACACAACAACATATGGGAAAAAACAAAAATTCAAAAAATATGCACATTATGCATGTACATCAAACATGCACAATCAAATCAAAATAGCAAATCACTTTACCAAAAAAAAAAAAAAAAGTGTTCACAAAATTAACATTACACCCACAGCCAACCCACACACATGCCCCACCTATAACCAACAATTTCATTATCGTTCATTTGCAAAACACCTTACCAAATCCAGTGGCAACATAAAGAATTCCACCTCAACGTAAACGGACACTACTCAACCATATACACAACAATATTCGAACACCACATCCGCAAATAACACCCAACAACATCTACAATATGTTTACATTACAAAATCTAATGAAATTAAATTACATATCAAACCAAACTCATAATTTGACACATATAGTCTCCCACTAACACCCAACCACAACAGCATTACAGCTTCTCCAACCAATCATAAAAAAATTATCTTATATTATTAACATAACATTGGGGGTAGCTAGTTTCCCTAACGAAATAGCGATATAAACTACTCCACAACTATCTAAAATAACATCAAGCCAAACCCATAGTTGAACCCTTTAGCCTCGCATTAACACCCAATAACATTAGCATTCCAGGTTCTCCAACCAATCATAACAAAAACAACATAAAGCATTTGTACAAAATAACAACTGCACAAGATAACATCAACCAACTCTGACAATCCCCAAATATTAAATGCCACAACCACCTACTAACAT
The DNA here is from genome assembly GCA_025200525.1 of Camellia lanceoleosa. Taxonomy (NCBI): domain Eukaryota; kingdom Viridiplantae; phylum Streptophyta; class Magnoliopsida; order Ericales; family Theaceae; genus Camellia; species Camellia lanceoleosa. Next base: position 71,014,409 of record CM045765.1, read on the forward strand.
CAAACCCTACCCACAATCTGAAGCATACAACCACTTGCTAACACCCAACAACACTAACATTACAAGTGCTCCAACCAATCACAAAAAAATTAACTTAAACCATACATCTGTTACACTCAATACCTGTACAACATAACATTACAAACGCTAATAATCCCAAACCTAAGATGTACATAACCCCAACCAAAGCCCCACATTATGCAACACTTAAACAAAAAAACCATTTCTAGCATCAACCTTGATGTCGTATTATTTCACATACAAACAAAGTAACATCAGAGACACCTATACCTATTGCCATCACACAAGGACACGATCAACAATGTCGCCGAAGGATTGATGTGAAATTGATGATGTTACGTCCTCACTGTCAATCGCAACCTAAGATGTCTCAATGCCCACGCCGACTCGACTCTGTAAATTTGCTACATGGGGGTTTTCATTTTTGTAGGGTTTTTGAAGGGGTTGTGTAATGTTGTTTAGGGAATAATGATTTATAGGTGTAACGTTGCCAAATCCAACGTTGAGATCAAATAAAATGAGGATCAACATTGCAACAATTAGAAGTAAACCCAAAAGTTTCCATTCTCAAGCTTCCGTTTTGTTCATAATTGAGGGAAGGGAAAAAATTGCTATAGTATGCTTTTGGACGTTTTTGTAACTACAACATCATCTAAAAATCCAATTTACCCCTTGAAATTGCCAACACACGCACTAAGTTCATGGGCTTGTGTATAAGTAACATTGACATGGGACCTTTCAGTCTACAAAATAAATGCAAGACTATATGGTTCAAACTATCTAAATTTGAGATTTATTGGTGTTTGCCCTTTTTAATTAGCAGTATGATTTTCTTAGCCTGACTAAAATTAATAATTCATGGATTTTGTTGAATGGTTAAAAAGAAAAATTAGCTAGTCACCCTTGGCTTGTTTGGACTTCTATCAAAAAATCTGAAGAAAAAAAAAATACAGTCTTAAACTAGTGCCAAATAGAGAGTTAGGTCTAATTTAAAAGTAACTTTTTAAATTTGTGTTTTTTTTTTTTGGGGGGAGGGGGGGGGGTTGTTTACCTTTTAGCAGTAGATTTTTTTTTTGGATAGTCGATCCATAAATTTAATTTTAAATTTTGTTTGGTCAAATATCCAAGTGTTCAAATACTTTGTCCATAAGGACAAGCTTAAATAAAATGACCAAAATATATATATATGCTATATACACAAACCAAACCCTAGAACCTCACAACCTATCTCTTTCATATGTCTCTCTCTTTCTCTCTCTCTCCTCTCTAATTTTCTTCTCTCCTCCTCCTTTCTCTCTCTTTTTTTTTTCGTCGACGCAGCACTGTAGTGGTGCCACTAGCTCTAACATCGATCACTACCAATCCACTGTTGTCACCGTCATCTAAGCGATCTACTCTCTCTCTCTCTCTCTCCGACGGTGCCACTGCCACACAAATCTGATGTCACTAACAATGAAATCAACCGCAAGGTTTTCCTTGATGAAATAGAGGTCACTATGCCGGACCTCTATAAAAATCTCTAAAGTCACAGATCTGGATTCAGATCTAGATCTAGATCTGTTGAGAAGTCATCCATTGTCCATCGTCCGTCGCTTCAACAACAACAAAATCACTATATGAAGGTTCCTAAGATCGAACAGAATGTAAAACTTCCATTATAATCTTAATTTTCAAATGATTTTATTTTTAAAATGTTTATGAATATATACATATATACATATAGATAGGTACATGATTGGTAATTTTCATTGCACGTATAGAATCCAAATTGAATTTGTTAGGTTTTTATTCTTGGCAACCCCGTTTGACAAAACTCGTTTCAGTTGTATTTTTATTCGCTCTTTTATTTCAGTGAGGTTATGAGTACTTAGATGCGAATCCAACTAGAATTGTGCCTTACAGAGAAATTTCAAAAGACAATTCTTTCATGTTTTCCATTTTGCTGACCATGACGGGGATCAAGCTGCCCGGTTAGCTCGCGGGGTCCAGGGGGCAGCGCCATGGCAGGGTTGAGGGGTAGCCCCCCGAAGCAAAATGCAAAAATGCATTCGAAGTTTCTTGTCCGCTCGAGCGGACATTCCCCCGCTCGAGCGGAGAATCCTTGGTTCCAAAAGTTTGATCGCCTGCAAAAATAATAGCAGTTGCATTTTTCTGCTCAAGCGAAAATTCCTGTGCTTGAGCGTCTGTCCGCTCGAGCGCCGAATATGTGTTTCAGTTAGATTTTAAGGTTACACTTCCAGATCTTCTTCTTAGATATTAGGGTTTATATCTGGGGCTATTTTGCTAGTTTTCTTTGATGTTTAATTGAGTATTCAACTCATGGTTTAAGAAGTATAAATCAAAGGATTGTTTGTTTATTCTACACAAAAGAAAGAGTTGTTCTCCGGTGAATTCTGGAGAATTTAAGCCTGAAGCTTTAGTGGATTCCGGAGTGGTTCATCATCGTGATTCGACATCGGCGTTGTGGATTCAATATTAGGCAAGACAATTTTGAAGTGAAGATAGGGCTGGAAGAGGCACATAGGGGTTGGTTCAATTCGGACGTGGATTTGCCAGGTAATTGAGAATATGGCTGTGTAATTCCTTTATGTTTTTTTAGTGAATTGTTTTGTGACTTTTGCCCGTGATTTTTTTATCACAATTGGAGGTGCTCCAATTGTAATTTTTTCACGTAAAATCGTTGTGTTGATTTGTCTTTGATTGTTTGATTGTGATTGCTATTTACTGATTAAAATTGATACATAATTACAAATCAATATCTAGGGAATTTTTAGATTTTTCAGAATTTTTAATTTTAATTTTTTTAAAATTATGATCATGTGAATAAATGGATAAATAGGTATGAGGTTTAGATTTTTTTTTCATGTGAAGCTGGTTATTGTTCATTTAAATAATTATTATTGATTATACTAAAGTTGCATAGGGTACAAAATCATGATAAAGCTTTTGTGTGTGTGTATATATTATCAGTAACAAAATATGATATAGCTTTCGTATTGTGGATCATACAAGTATTATGTGTATTGATCAAATGTTTTTTTTAAGAAAACTCATTTGTGACACTGTTGTTTTTATGAATGATTTAACGTTAATACAGATGTTAGATGCAACAGATGATGAGGTCTACAAATTGTTTTCAAATTGCTCATATTTTTTTTCCCTAATTTTGATTGATTGCTCATTTTTTATTTATTTATTTATTATTATTTTTTTTTATGATTTCTGATCAAAGAGTTTTGTTCTTCTCTATATATACTCGATGGATTACAAGTTGTGTTTGTTGTATATAGATTTATTGGCTAGAGATTGGTCATCAACAACTTGCAACTGATGTTGATGACGACCCGTGAGGAGATGGCCAAAGCTAGAAAGAGAAATGCGGTGGTGGAACCACCATGCCATCATTAAAATTCTTAGATCCGATTCATAGTTGTATATATATACATATGTATAGATAGATATGTATTTGCTTCATTGGGTTTGTTTTATAGATCTATGTAAATCAAAACAAAAGCCAAATTTTTGTAGATCTATTATATATATATATATATATATATATTGTTTTGGTAACAAAGAATTTCAATAGATAAGAGATCTAGGGGGAAATTTTGAACAAATAGTCAAAAAAAAAATTAAACAGATAAAAGAATTCAGATAGATAGATTTAAATAGATAAGTGAAAAAATTGAACAAATAATAAAATTTGGATATATATTTGAACAGATAAGGAAAAAATTAGTAATTTCAACAAATAGATAATTTTAACGAATAATTTCAACATGTAGATAATTTTAATGGATAATTTCAACAGATAGATAAAAAAAAAATTTTCAATAGACAGATATAAATTTAAACAAATAGCCAAAACAATTAAACAGATATATATATATATAAATTTAAATAGGTACATACAGATTTGAATAGATAGTCAAAGTCAACAGATAATTTAAGGAGTAAAATTGAAAATAAAATCTCCTTCAAAACCAATAAAATGATTTCTCACCAAATTATTTCACAAATGATAGATATCTCACCAAGAAAAAATATCCACTCGTCTTATAATTAGACTTTTCAATAATTTTCTCATTTTTTTCTTCTTTTTTTTAACCATATGCTTAAAAAAATAAAAGTAATAAAAACTTGATCACAAAAAACCAGAAAAGAACTTATTCCAAACGATAATTAGTCAAATCCAAAGTCCAAATTCATTAAAGAAACTTTATTTGTTGTTTAAATGCTTTGAAGCCAAATGAGTGGTTGGTAGGATGCAATTAGATAAGAACTAAACAATTTCATAAAGAGGTGGAATTTGTTTAAAATCTTTGAAAAAAGCTCGACAAATCTAATTGTATAAATAATAATAGCATAAATTACAAACAGACTCTCTGTGATTTACTTACATTATAAATTATTTTTTATGATTTTAAAAATTACATTATGCCCCTAAAGTTTTTAATTTCATTACAAATAGGTCCTTTTATTAATAAATTATCAAGTTAATTAGTAGATTTTAACAATGTTAAAATTTTATTTCAATTAATAATTTAGATAATTTTATTATTATATAAGTGAACAGTTAGAAATTTATTTTTTCAATTAATTCTGTTAAATAAAAAATTAAGATAAGGAGGTATTTATAATTTCTCAAATCATAAGAAACAATTCATATTTTAAGCAAATCTCAAAAGGTAGATTTGTAATTTACTCATAATAATAAGAATAAGAATAATAATAATAACGACTAATCAAATCCGAACATGTGCCCAATGTGTTGTTAGGGCACTGCGAGATCCTCTTTAAATAATAATTGTAATGACTAATCAAATCCCAACATATGTCGAATGTATGCGTAGTTCCGTGTACACTCAAGTTCAGCTCCACTTGTTTAAAAAAATTCAAGATTTACTCACTATCTAAATTAATTACATTTAAATAATTTAATAGTTATATACATTTTAAAAATTTTAAGAATTTGAATTCAATTCAATTAAAACAAAATATAATTTGACACTCAAAATTTTTTAATTAAATTTTAAGAATCTATTTCTTGACTCATTTAGGTCTTGTTTGTCAATTATATATTTTAATTAAAAAGTTATTATAAATTTTCACATCACTCTTTTTACTTATATATATATATATTTATAAAAAATGATAAAATTATTAAAATAATTGAGTTTATTTTGGGGTGGGTGGGTGGGTGGGGGGAAGAGATCTTATCCAAAGTAGATCAAGTCAGTCAAACTTTTTAAATTAATTATAAATTGGTGAAAAAAATTATAAATATTTATAATTAAAAATATAAATTTTTTCATGAATTTGTAATTTTTTTGAAAGGAAATTACACTGACACCCCCTGAGATTCTGTTTAATATAGATCTCCCCATTACATTTGAAAAGTTATACTTACTCACGTATTATATTAAAATGACATATTTATTTCTTAGCTTTTATACATATAAAATAATAAAATAATACAGATATTTTGTTTATGTCATTTCAAAGGAAGTAACAATCATCTTTTTTGGTTTAACTCGCACAAAAAATTGAGTTATTTATTTATTTATTGTGGTTTTTTATTTTTACTGAATTTTTTTAATATTTTAAATAATTTTTTTATTTTTTAAAATACACCTAATCTAGATATACTTAAGAAGTATAATATTTTGTGATTTTTTTAAATTCACCTAATACAAAAAAATATATATAAAATATAAAAATTCAATACATTATCTTATTTTGTTGTATTCAATGAATTGTTTAAAAAAAATTTGTATAAATTTTATACTTTTTAAATATATCTAAATGAAATTGATCTAATCTAGATATAATAGTGAAAATAAGAATGAAAAATTATATTTATATATAAAAATTTATACCAAAAATATCATAAAAATATTGTGATAGTAATATTATTGTAAATATAAATCATGTTTAATGGTGTTTTGTTTTGTATTTGAAAATTTTGTATAAAATTTATGTTTATGTATCATCACTCAATAAGAATATATTTAGGTAGAATTTAATGATAGAAAGTTGTAGAATATAATCATAATGATAGAAAGAAGAAATTGTAGAAAAAAAAAGGTAAGATAATCATTTAGAAAATTTTAGAATATGATATCAGCAATTTAGGAGATAATTTGTAATAAATTTACAAATCTCAGGGAGAAAATACAATTTTTCAGATGTGATAAGAAAATTTATATTAAACAAAAATCTCATAAAGTGTGAGACTAATTTACCCTCTCTTTTAAATAAAAAAAAAAAAAAAAAAAAATCCCGTTGGATGCAACCATCCCATAAAATAATACATGGATGCCATATTCAACAACGCTACTCTTGTAAGGTAGGCATATTCAGCTTACAATCCATCAATACAAAAATCTAGATTTTGTTGTGACATATGTATTGCTATGACATGGATATAGATAAATTTACATAATACTAAATAAATTTTATATTTGTTGTGACATACGTAATGGTGTAACTATGGATACAAACACAATTGGAGACTAAATAAATAAAAAATGCTAGACTCAAATAAATTATTAAATATTTTACATAATATTCACATGAGTGTTATGCCAGTTCCATACCCATGTGAGTATTTTATACAATAGTTGATTTTTTATTTATTTATTTATTTATTTATTTATTTTTATTTTTTTTTGAGATCTCTAGTATTTGCTAAAATAAATAGAGAGATGGTGAAAAATCCACACAAATGTGACATATGTTATTTGGTTTATGATTTAATCTTTTTTGTTACAGTGACATGTTTCATGAAATTATTTAGTGAGAAGCACAAATTATTGTTTTGATTTTTTTTTTTTTTTAAATTTTACCCCACTATTGGTAGACCACCGTCGAACCGCCACCACCAAGAAGTCACCGGAAAATTTGTCATCACTGAAAATATTGCCGAAAAATTCATTGGAAAAGTCATCGAAAGTGGGCCAATGAAGGTAGGCAGTGATAATGATATGAATAGATAAGTAGATTACGTGAACAGATAGGTAATATATAGACAGATAGGTAGATAAATAAATGACACACAAATAAATAAGGTGTACAATAGACAGATACATGGGGATAATATGATTTTTTTAATTATTATTATCCTTTCGACCTCAAAAGAATAGAATTTGAGATAAATATGGATATGTTGTGCTATATATATAAAGCATGAAAAATATTGATTATCATTCAATGGAGAAATGCTAATAGTATAGAATGTATTTAATATTACTAGCTGTAGGAGCCGAATAATCTTATATGTAGGGAAGCCAAATGAATTTGAAGAAAATAAGGATATATACTATTATTTCATCACGGGAGATCTGGCCGTTTAATATCTAAATCGGCCATAGAATCAGTCGTACAAGAAGCCGAAATAGGCAAGCAACAGAACGGTGTAATGAAGCGAAAGCGCTATTTGGATTAAAAGTGGGCCCTACCCCCGAGATCATGGACGAGTATAAATGAGAGGAGCATCAACCAAAGAAAAGTATGTGAGAACTGATTAAAGAAACTTAAGATACAAAAAAACAAGAGAATATATACTAACTTGTCTGTCAGAGTACTAATTCTGGCACCCCAGACTGGAGTGTTAATCCCTTTTTTAGGTAGCAATTAGAGGATCAGGAACGTCCTTCAGGATTCAAGAGTATTTCTAAACCAGTTCTCCATAATTGGCGCCGTTTGTGGGAATACTCAAGTACATCCATGGCGGGTGTAACAGAAGATCCTTCGATTGTCGTTAATGAAACTACACCAAAAGACGACCTCACTCCAAGAAACATGTTTGGACCGGAGAATATCGCCGCATGACGGGCCTTGAACTTCGATTTAGTAGCTCAGACATCACCCTCAACTTTAGTGCATGAGACAATGCAGACGATTATGGATCAAGCAAAGCGAAATGAACAGCTGCTGGAGAACATGATGGTTAAGAACGAGCGCCTGCGCTAGGATTTGGCCTTGGAGGTGGCGAAATCCCAACAAGCCGCATGCCAAGACAGGGGTCGACTTTCGAGAAAGAAGGATGGTCGATGACGTTGACTTCGGAAACGCGATAATGACAGTGATTCTGACTCACCATCCCCGGAATCCAAAAAGAAAGGACGAGTTGACATATCTAGCTCATTTGAAGGAAGTTCATACGTACAGCATAAACGAGGGAGAAGTGATGATTCGGATGAGGAAGATAAGCATGACCCTTTTGTGCGACGAATTGCAAGGGTTGTACTATCCAAAAAGTTCAAAGCATCTTCGTTCACCCTTTACGACGAAAAATCGAACCCCACTGATCACATTCGTCATTATAAGCAAGCAATGACGCTTCATGCTGACAATGAAGCCCTCATGTGTCGAACATTTCCAAGCAGTCTGGGACCACTGGCTATCAGGTGGTATTATAAATTGGAGCCAGCATCGATTAAGAGCTTCCACCAACTCCAAAAGTCATTCAGGGCAAGATTCATCACTAATAAGATCTAGCCGAAGCAAGCCGATTCTCTTTGGGCCATGCAAATTAAACCAGAAGAAACCCTTTGTGAATATTCGGTCCGCTATTGGGAATGCTTTAATCTGGTAGATGATGCTTGCAATGACTCCATGGCCATCACCGCTTTTAAGATAGGATTGCATCCTGATAGTCCCCTCCGCAGTTCATTGACCAGACGGCCTCCAAAAACAGTTTGGGTGTTAATGAAGAAAGTCGAAGAGTATTGTAAAGTGGAAGACGATGCCCTGCGGATCAAAGTCGAGTAGAAAGCCGTTGAGACGGCTTTGCCGGGAATTGTTCAGCCGATTAGCGTTGTGCCATCAAGGAGCCCCGAGCTGCGAAATTAGATTAAAAGAGACAAAAGGTATGACTCGCGCCGATCAAATGATCAATGTTCACATCGAGCGAATGAACAATATCAAGTGGATAACAGGCGCACAAGGCGTTCAGATAAGAAGTACATGGAGTTAACAGAGACGATCAGTAAGATTTTGTCGAAAGTCCAACACCTTCTGTTCTTTAAGTCGCCGCCCAAGATGATGGGACCTCCTAATACGAGGAGACGGGATAAACGGTGCGAGTATCATAAAGACCACGGTCATGACACCGACAGTTGTTATGCACTAAAGGATCACCTAGAGGAGTTAGTGCAAGATGGCTAGCTGGCGCAACACGTCCAGAAGAATAGTTCATCGAACACAACAGCCTTACGGTCGGATTCACCTCTACTAGGTGTAATTCATATGATATACAATTTGCTGACATCATCCAAGGTGCATACGATTCAGTTGCAATCTAAGCCGATCACACCAGCGAAACGGCCCCATGAAACTGGGAGGATTAGTTTCGATGACACCGACTTAGTTGGAGTAACTCTCCCCCACACTGATCCCCTCATAGTCGAGTTGCGCGTGAATAGATTCACCATTGAACGTGTTCTCATTGATCAAGGAAGTACTTCAGAAATGATGTATTACAAAACATTTGTCAAGTTTGGCTTCACTGACAATCTATCGCCGGCTGATTATCCATTATTTGGCTTCAACACTAACTCGAAGTATCCTTTGGGAAAATTCACGGTACCAGTTCGGGCGGGCACCAAATCAGTAGATGTAGAATTCTTAGTTGTTAAACTTCCTTCGCCATATAATCTCATCATGGGAAGATCTTGGTTGCATACCATGCAAGCCGTGCCGAGCACCTACCACCAGTTACTTTGCTTCCCAACTGAGTATGACATTGAACAGATTCGGGGTTCTCAGAAATCGGCACGGGCCTGTTATCTGGTGGCCACAAAAAGACCAAAAGAGCTAGAAGTGAACTCGATTGAAGTACCGGATCAGGAAAGCCTTGAAGACGTTGGGAAGATACCTAGTGAAAAGGCAACAGAAGCCCTGGATTGGGTCGAAATCAATGGGAATCCTGACAAGTTCTTCATGATCGACGCTTCCTTGAACGAGGCCGACAAGAACGAGCTCGTTTTCTTTTTACTCGGCAACCTCGATGTGTTTGCGTGGTCACCGTACGAGATGCCAGGGTTAGATTCATCTGTGGCTCAGCACCGCTTAAACGTCGATCCAAAATGCAGGCCAGTCATCTAGAGAAGTCGGCGGTTTGTCGTGGAGCATACTTCGGCCGTTGTTGAAGAGGTTGACCGATTACTTGATGCCGGGGCAATCCGAGAAGTAACCTATTCTACATGGTTGTTCAATACTGTGGTGTTAAAAAAGAAGAATGAATCTTGGCGTGTTTGTGTGGATTTCACAGACTTGAATAAAGCTTGTCCCAAGGACTGTTTTCCCCTCCCTAGAATAGACTAACTCGTAGATTCAACGGCACATCATCAACGCATGAGCTTTTTGGACGCCTACAAGGGCTACCATCAAATTGCCATGCACCGGAGGACTAAGAAAAAATCGCATTCCTCACCCCAAAAGGAACCTATTGCTACAAGATCATGCCCTTTGGGCTGAAGAATGCGGGGTTAACTTATCAAAGATTAGTGACTGCCATGTTCAAGAAACAACTTGGCCGTACCATGGAAGTATACATCGACAATATGGTGGTCAAGTCCATGGAAAAGCAAACCCATCTAGCCGATTTAGCAGAGACGTTCGGCAATCTTCGAAAGTACAAAATGAAGCTAAATGCCTCCAAATGTGCATTCAGCATCGGATCCGACAAATTCCTTGGCTACATCGTTAACCGTCGCAGAATCGAAGCTAACCTGAGGCAAATCACAGCAATTCTAGAACTTGGCTCTCCTCGGTCGGTCAAAGAGATTCAGAGGCTGATGGGAATGGTTGCCACGTTCAACAGGTTCATTAGCTGTTCCACAGATCACTGCTGACAATTCTTTCACACACTTCGACAAGGCAAGGCTTTTGAATGGACCCCCGAGTGCCAGGCCACTTTGGACGGCTTGAAGACTTATCTTCGATCAGTACCACTCTTGGCAACACCTTTGGTAGACGATCTGCTCATTTTGTATCTGGCAGTATCTAACCGGGCGGTTAGTGCCGCACTGTTAAAGGAAGAACTTGGGGAGCAGCGACCAGTTTACTATGTGAGCAAAGTAATGTCTGATGCCGAAACACATTATCTTCTGTTGGAAAAGCTCATCCTTGCTTTCGATATGGCTGCAAGGAAACTGATGCATTACTTTCAGGGGCATACCATTGGGGTACTAACAGACTATCCCCTCCGTTTAGCGCTCCGAAGCGCGGAAGCATTAGGGCACGTTTCGAAATGGGCTTTGGAACTCGGTCAGTATGATATCCAATTTTTGCCCAGAACTTCCATCAAGGGGCAAGTGCTTGTCGACTTCGTAGCCCATGGGATCCCTCACCAACTTTAAGAGTGATCAAGTGTAACCTAAGCCCAACTGGAGAGTATATGTTGGAGACATTTGGCAGATGTACTGTGATGGGTCATCCAACCAACGTGGCAGTGGGGCAGGCGTAGTAATCATGACCCCCGAAGGGGCAATAATCAAGCAGGTTGTCAAATTGGGCTTCGATGCGTCAAACAACGAGACTAAATACGAAGCACTGTTAACCGACCTACGGAATGCACTTCACCTTGGTGCGCGGCGTCTGCTTGTTTTCTGTGACTCAAAACTACTCATTAACCAGTTAAAGGAAGAATATGCAGCCAAAAATGACCGCATGTTAGCCTACATGAAAACGGCGAATTCTTTGCTCATAAAATTCGATCATCATGAATTGAATCAAATAACCCGTGATTAAAACACGCATGCGGACGCCCTGGATTGCCTAGCCTCTGCCATCAACTCAGAAATTAAACGGACAATAGAAGTAGGATTCATCCCTGAGCCGAGCATTGCCTCTTCTAAATCAGTTCAGATCAACATCATTGAACCAAGTCCAAGTTTGATGGACCCTATCACTGTATTCCTATCCTCCGAGCAGCTCCCGATGGACAAGAAAGAAGCACACAAACTGCGAAACAAAGCCCTGCAATACTACTTGGATCTGCAGGGAAAGCTCTACAAAAAATCCCTCTCTGGTCCATACCTAGAATGTGTTCACCCAAATAAAGTCAAGGAACTCTTGGCTGAAATACATGAAGGTAGTTGTGGTGCCCGTTCTGGCGGGCGTTCTTTGGCCCATCAAGCCGTAACATAAGGGTACTATTGGCCGACCATGAGAACAAATGCTGAGTGTTATATCAAGAAATGCGAACAATGCCAGAAGTTTTCCCCTTTAACTCATTTGCCTGCCGAGGAGTTAAGCTCTATCACTAGTCCTTGGTCGTTCGTTCAATGGGGACTTGATATCGTCGGACCATTGTCACGGGCTCTAGGGAACAAGCGATTCTTGATTGTCAAGATAGATTACTTCACAAAATGGGTTGAAGCGGAGGCACTGACACATATTCGAGATACTGACATTAAGCGTTTCGTATGGAAAAACATCATAATGCGATTCGGCATACCAAGAGCACTTGTCTTAGATAACGACACCCATTTTGATTGTGTCATCTATAGAGAATTATGAAACACGTATGGTATTCGGCCCTACTTTTCCTCGTTGGCTTATCCACAAAGCAATGGCCAAGCGAAGGCCACCAACAAAGTCATTTTGGACGGCATCAAGAAAAGGTTAGAGAAAGCTAAAGGCAGATGGGTCGAAGAGTTACCTAGTGTGTTGTGGGCTCATCACACTACTCCAAGGCGGTCCACTTGGGAAACGCCGTTCACTTTATGTTTTGGAACCCAGGCAATCATCCCCCTAGAGATCAGCCTACCTACTCTGAAAACGAAGGTTTTTGGCTTGGGCCGTAATAACATGATGTTGGCGTTGGACTTGACTCTAATTGAGGAACGCCGAGACCGTACCCTTGCTTTTATGGCGTGGTATCAACAACAGCTCGCTAAATCATATAATCAACACGTACAGCTGCGTTGTTATACACCTAGAGAATTGGTCCTCAAGAAAGTGCTTCCCGCTACTAGAAATCCCTCTGACGGAAAGTTAGGTCCCAATTGGGACAGCCCCTATCAGGTTGAATCAATCGCCGGCACAGGGGCATATTGGCTCAAAGACATGTCTAGAAGAAGTTTGCCACATCCCTGGAATTCCACGCATTTGCGTAAATTTTATCATTAACCCAACTTGCTTGGCATGGTAGCTTGTTTTGATTTTTCGCTATGTACAACTTTCATTTTCCCAATGCAATGCCTTTTTTCTCCCTACTTTGTGAATTTTGGTTTGGTAACAAAAAGCCTCCGAATTCGGAGCCCCATATATGACTGACACGTTTAGGCCAAATATGCCTTCAAATTCAGAGCACCCTTCGTGGATATTATGATTGGCCAAGACAAAAGCCTCCGAATTCAGAGCCCCACCTGTGAATGACACGTTTGAGCCGAATAAGTCTCCGACTTCGGAGCGCCCTATGTGGATATCACGATTGGCCAAGAAACAAGCCTCCGAATTTGGAGCCCCATCCGTGAATGACACGTTTGGGCCGAATTAGACTCCGAATTCGGAGTGCCCTTCATGGATATCACGATTGGCCAAGACAAAATCCTCCAAATTCGGAGCCCCATACGTGAATGACACGTTTGGGCCGAATATGCCTCCGAATTCGGAACTCCATCCGTGAATGACACGTTTGGGCCAAATAAGCCTTCAAATTCCGAGCACCCTTCGTGGATATCACGATTGGCCAGGGCAAACGCGACTGACATAAAGTAATAGATGAAGGTCATGACTTAATTTACAAACATTGATTGAAACAATATATAGACATTCAAAATGAAATCTTTCGTTAAATAGATTGTAAATACATTATTTGTATCAAAACGGAACAATATGTTCAATAAATTTTATTCGGTAGCATCTTCGTCGTTCGTTTTCTCGGCGTCGAAAGCCTCGAAGGAAAAATTGTAACTCTGATATAAAGGCGACGCCGAATCAACGCCCGCGGCCTAGAGAGCCTTGATCCACCCATGCTTAAATCCACGATTTTTGCATCGATAGACTTTCTCGGATAGCTTTTCCTTTGTCTTCTCTATTCCAATTTTCCGGTCGCCATGGAAGCCTTGTTCTTAGGACCTGGTCTTTGTAGCTTCTATTGTGAACATGCTCGTCGTATTTCGGTCGGCAATCGCATGATCCAAAATTCGTTGGTTTACTCTTTCCGTGACAATTGGGTTCACTTGACTCACCAACTGAGTTTCAGAAGTTTTAGCCTTCTTCAGCTCATTCTCGGCTTTATCTACATGAGCTTCCAAGCTCCGAATGCGACCGTCTTTCTGCTCTATCTCTCTTCACGCGGCACGAAGACGCATGTCGATTTCATAGGAGGTATATAACCCCTTTACTGCTCCATGGATACCCTCCCGGAAAACTTCATAATCAGGCTGGCCGACCATCGATTGTTGGACTTCCGGCAAAAAAATCTGTTGAGCAAACTCAACTGCCACGTTTGGATCACGGATAATCGAATCCGTTTCCGTCATTGGTTTGTTCCCAACGAAGACCGAAAAACTTAACGGGCACGGTGCCCTACTGGTTTCACCTCGTGAGCGGGGGGAGTTACCTCGTTGCTGCTTCTTCTTCTTGGGTGACCTACTTCGACGACGTGGGGAGTGACGCCTCTCACGCTCCCCCGATGTCCTCCTCCCTGTGCGCGTAGGTTTGCCAACTCGATTCATCTCTCAGTCCAGTTCAGCTAGTGTCCTACCCTCCCCTTTGCTATTGTAGAATAGCTTCTTGACATCCAAATTCGTCCAGCTTGGTTTGATACAATACTTTTTTCCTTCTCAGAATTTGTTGAATTTGAACACAAAAATGGAACCTACGCGCATGCAGCCCTCGCTCCACTTATTAATTACGGGTGCAGCATTTCTGAAGCGATCTCTTGAAAACTTTGGGCCGATAAGTTAGTGTGACGTAGCCAATCCATGAACTACAGATATTCGGTAGTTCCATTCATTCATTAGCTGAGGCAAGGGCAGATTCATTAATCTATTTGGCCTAGCCTCATCACTTTGTGCCAATAAGTTATTGTGCCCCAGCCAATTCATGAACTACCGATATTCGGCGGTTCCGTTCATTCATCAGCTAAGGGTAGATTCATTAATATATTCGGCTAAATCTCAAAGCTTTGCGCCACTAAGTTAGTGATCCCCAGCCAATGCATGAACTATCGATATTCAGCGGTTCTGTTCCATTCATTAGCTGAGGCAATAGCAGATTCAGTAATCTATTCGGCTCAGCCTCATCGCTTTGCACCGATAAGTTAGTGTGCCTCAACCAATCCATGAACTATTGATATTCAGCGGTTCCGTTCATTCATCAGCTGAGGCAAGGGCTATTCGGCCCAGCTTCATCGCTTTGCGTTGATAAGTTAGTGTGCCTCAGCTAATCCATGAACTACTGATATTTTCTGGTCTGGTTCATTCATCAGCTGAGGCAAGGGCAGATTCATTAATCTATTCGGCTCAGCCTCATCGCTTTGTGCCAATAAGTTAGTGTGCCCCAGCCAATCCATGAACTACTGATATTCGGCTGTTTCGTTCATTCATCAACTGAGGCAAGGGCAAGGGCAGATTTATTAATCTATTCGGCCCAACCTCATCGCTTTGCGCCAATAAGTTAGTGTGCCCAGCTAATTCATGAACTATCGATATTCGGTGGTTCTGTTCATTCATCAGCTAAGGGCAGATTCATTAATATATTCGGCTACATCTCAAAACTTTACGCCGCTAAGTTAGTGATCCCCAGCTAATCCATGAACTACCGATATTTGGCGGTTCCGTTCATTTATCAACTAGGGCAAGGGCGGATTTATTAATCTATTCGGCTCAGCCTCATCGCTTTGAGCCGATAAGGTAGTGTGCCCCAGCCAATTCATGAACTACCGATATTCGGCGGTTCCGTTCATTTATCAGTTGAGGCAAGGGCAGATTCATTAATCTATTCGGCTCAGCCTCATCGCTTTGTGACGATAAGTTAGTGTGCCCCCAGCCAATCCATGAACAACCGATATTCGGCTATTCCGTTCATTCATTAGCTGAAGTAAGGGCAGATTTATTAATCTATACGGCTAAATCGCAAAGCTACACAGAGTTATTTTATCGCCAAATTAATTTACTCATTTCATGATTTTACATCATCCTACTGAGCTGTTAACTAGCACATACAGCAGCAGACAAACAGAAAGGCAAAGGCAATTTTCATTAATAAATTGAGTACAAATAGTAGTCATTTTACACATGAAAATTACCCTACATTTAACTTCTAACCGAAATAAATAAACAAAAATCAAAATTACTTTGACCCTAGTCAATCTTCAGGGTTAGACTCCAGTGGCTCAACATCTACCCGCTCGTATGGAATCGACTGTTCCAATGTCACATTAGCGGCAGCGAGGGCTTTAAGCCAGTCGTGTTTGAAGCTCGGATTCTCGAACTTAGGTACTTCCTCCACGTAATTTTCTAAGGCAGTGTCGGCTTGGAATACCTTGGAAATCTCGGAGTCGGCGATTTCTTTTGCTTTCTTCGATGCTTCCAAATCGGCCTCTAGTTTGGCAATCACCTCCTTGGCTAACTTGAGTGCATTATCGCTCGCATTCGCTCTTTCTTTGGCGGCCAACCTGAGTTGGTCAGAACTCTTGGCCTTTTTTGCCTCGGCATCGGCCCTCGCCAGTTCTTCTACTGCTTTCATCGCCTCGGACTCGGCTCTGAGAGAGGCCTCTGTAACCTTAATCTTTTCATTTTCAACTTCGGCTGTGAGAAAGCCAATTTGTTCGATAGCGTCATGTTGACAGCGGCCAATCTCAACTATCCTACCTGTCGCCTGCAAAACAAGGAATTAGTAAGATAGTTGGCATATAATAATAATAATAATAATAATAATAATAATAATAATAATAATAATAATATAGACGCAAGATTGCAAACAAGGCTCATGTCATGTACCAATATTGCCGATTGAGCGGCTAATGCTATGGATAACAAATCCGACTCTGTGTGAAAGGTTGCTCTGTCAACTGGCAGAGAAATTGAAGGGGCCATACTTAAGGCCACAGCAGCGTCTTTCACAGCTAATGCATCAGAAGCAACTGGCACGTTCTTTATCCTTGTTTGTATGATAAACGGCACAACCAGGTCTGACTCCTCTACGCGCGGCCGTTTATCAGTTAGGTTTTTTGAAGAGTCGGCTTCGTGCTCGGCAGAACGTTTTCCCTTCTGTGCTCGGCCTCTTGATTGTCCTGTTGATCGACAATGTGCTCCGTTTCAGTCATATCAATCTGCGCCATTTCTTCAACAAGAGCAGACAGAGAAGACTCAACCCCAGTAACGGGTGGAGGTTCAAATCGGTCGGCTTCGGCCTTCCTCCGGGCAGCCATCCTCTCGGCTTTTTTTCTCTTGGCCATCTGCGTGAGCGACTCCCCAACTATGTTCTCAGGAAATGCGCCGATAAGGTCCCCTAAGTCGGTGAAAATATCTTCAAACGAGACGTCTACTCAGCCTGAAGTAGATGAAGGGTTTAAGTCGGCTTCCTCAAAACCCAAATTTAGAGCTGCGTCAACCTTCTTCCCAAGACTATCGGATCTGTCCAAGGTGGACCGATTTGGCTGCTCAGCGACTTCTTCGGCTATTTGTTCGTCCGCCAGCTTTGAATCTGAAGCTTCAAGACCAATCTCCCTAAGATTTTTGAAATTTGGGAAAATAAGCGCCATAAGCTGCTGTTCGCCCTTTGGAATCGGAATGTGATCTGTGGCCGAAAATGTAGTGTAAGTTCGCTCGTATCACAGAAGTACGTGGGCCGCCCTCTCTTTCTTTTGGAGGTTTGGGCGGCCAAAGAACTGGAGCGCAATTTTGATTTGCGCAAGTACAACGTCGTCGGCCGAGACAAGAACTTTTTTCAAATCGTTACCTATGTAAATGAAACGGTAAGTCCATAGAATCTAAGCCGGGTAAATATATAACAAATACACATAGGGGACTATACGGCCACCTGGTTCGCTTTTTCGTCTAGGCATAGGATCTAGGTGATCTTCGCCCTTGCCGAATTCCTAGTTGCCTCGGACAATGACCATGACATCGTCAACACGCTTGCCAGAGGTGGCAAGCATTGTCACCAAATGATGGTCAGTGTCTTTAGCCTCGAGAAAGTAGCGCCCCTGCCGGCTAGAGGATTGGCCAAGGCATAACAATGCCGAATAGTAGGGATTCAAAGATTGAGCCCAAGGCATCGGTTTAATTCTACAATTTCTATTATGATTTGGTACAAGTTTACGTTAGCTTGAGAAGGGATTAGACCCCAGTGGCGAAGGACGGCCCTGAAAAACGGGTAAAGGGGGAAACGGACTCCACCCTCAGCGATTGACAGGAGAGGAAAGATAATTGTACTCTCATCGGTCCTCTCCATGTCAACTATGCTCTTTGCCACGAGTGACAGATGGACATCGTCAGGAATGGAAAAATGATGTTGAAAACCAAAAACTCGATTCGCAGAAAGAAGGGCTTTCAAATGTTTCACCATCCCAGCCAGTATAGGAAATACACTAAACTAAAAACAAACAAGGAAATGGGAGTCGAAATGGAGAAGAAGAAAACTTACAAGAAGTAGAGAGGACAATGAGGAACGAGAAGAAGTTGCAGAGGTTGTGAAATAAATGAGGTATATTGATAGGCAACCAAGAAGCTTTACGTATTCAAAAAACATATATTCGAAGGGATAACACGGTTTCAAATCGCATTAAATGAGTGAAGCGTACGAAGGGGCGGGAAATTATAATGATTCCTAAAAAGCGTAGACGTTCTGACGCTTGTGTTGGAATAAGGGTAACCATCGTATTTTTGACTCTCCAAGTTCAAGACCAAACATGCCAACTAACTGGCATTAGTGGGATGTTTGGGGGGCAATTGTGGAAGTCGAATAATCTTATATGTAGGAAAGCCAAATGAATTTGAAGAAAATCAGGATATATACTATTCGGTTTCGTCCTGGGGGATCCTGAAGCTGAATATATAAATCGGTTATAGAATCAGCCGTACAAGAAGCCAAGTGCGAATAGGCAAACGACAGAATGGCTGAGTGGGCAGTTATGAGCTGGATTAAAAGTGGGCCCGACCCTCGAGATCATGGACGAGTATAAATGAGAGGAGCATCAACCAAAGAGAGGTATGTGAGAATAGATTAAAGAAACTTAAGACACAAAAAAATGAGAGAATATATACTAACTTATCCGTCGGAGTGCTAATTCCGGCACACCGGACCGGAGTGTTAATCCTTTTTTCAGGCAGCAATCAAAGGATCAGGAACGTCTTTCAAGATTTAAGAGTATTTTTAAACCACTTCTTCACAAAAGCTTTTTTTGTTTGGTTGTTTTTTCAAATATTACTAGCTAGTACTCTAGTTTCATTAGAAATTATATGAAGCCAATTCTTTTTTCCCGCGTATAAGTAGGAATATTCTTCACTAATTTGGTAAGTTATCTAATTGATATTTAGGTATTAATCTTTGATATTTGCAAAAATTAGGCTTATGCATTGCTTTCCAACTTCAATCTCTACCTATTTTTGCTGTATTACCCAACCCTTCACAACAGTTATATGCGTGTGTAAATAAAGTATAATATAATTATTTGCCTTTTTTCTTTTTTTTAAAAATTTAATTGAATATTAAAAATAAAAAGTTCAATCAAATAAATAGTTCACATGCTTCACATCTAGCAGGTCATGGATCTACTATACCAAAAACCTCCGTCTCCCTGTTCCCAATGCATTTCGAATTGTAAAATGTAAAATCTCCAAAGATAATTTACGAAAAAATTATATGTCACAATTCTCCAATCATTGATTGATTTTTTTTTTTTCCCTACAATTTTTTGGTTTTATGCAAAATTGTCAAAATCTTATCAACTTGTTTGGAGTGAAAACGGCGCAATTTTATATGTCATAATCATAACAAGACAATAATTAATAACTTGTAGTAGGCCATAAAAATAGAACTTGACTTGACAATCATTCTTTAGAGAGAGAGAAAAGGAAAAAAAAAATATATAAATAAATAAATGATAAAAATAATTTTTAAGATTTGTTTAAAATACGAATTATTTCTTGTGAGTTATCTGAATTTTTTATTAGCAGAATTAATTAAAAAAATAAAATTCTTAACTGTTATCTTATACAATAATAAAATTACCTCAAATATTAATTGAAATAAATTTTTGACATCATTAAAAATTATTAATTGACATAATAATTTATTAACAGAATTGGTCATTTGTTATAAAATTAAAAATTTAGAAGGACGGGATGTAATTTTCATAATCACAGAAGACAAATCATATTTTAAGCAAACTTAGAAAGTATATCTATAATTTATCTATAAAAAAAATAAACTTCTTGGTAAATTACAATTACACCCTCCTAAAGTTTGCTTAACATACAGATTGCTCTTTATGGTTCTGCAAATTACATCATGTCCCTTTAAATTTTAAATCTCATAACAAATAATCCTCTTTATTAATAAATAATGAAGTCAATTAACACTTTAATGTTATCATAAATATATTTCAGTTAATAATTTAGATCATTTTATTACTGTATAGAAGAATAATTAATAATTTTGTTTTTTTTGTTAAATAAAAAATTCTAACAAGAATATATTTATAATTTCTAAAATTACAAAAATAATTTGTACAGTGTTGATAATTTACCCAAAACTTTTTGGTTGAAAAAGGATAAATGTACTATTTTCAATGTTTCCATTTCGTTGCTTTTCGGAAAGAAATTGAAGTTAAAAAGACTACCAAACCAATCACTGCTTTTGAAAGGCTAATAGCGTGTCGGTTCAAAACTGAAGAGTTCCACAGGAAGAATAACATGTTCCACTTAGACCCTTTTCATTGAATTAATGTTGGAGCTATCAAAAAGGGCAAAAAGTAAAACATCAAAAGATAGTCAACAGATGACTTACGTGCCGATAAGAATTGCCAAACTCGTTTAAGGAGGAATGATTAAACTGCCAACCTTGTCCTACTGTTTTAAGAACCATATCTACACCCTTCAAATAGAAAACAGATCAATGATGCTAGATGTATATGATGTAAATCCCACACCTATAGAGTATTGTGTAAAAAAATTTATCATTTCGTTGGAGTCTAGCATTTGTATATTAAATACCGTGATAAATGTAATGTCTCTATCTTTTTTTAAAAATAGATGGACGAAAGAACCCAACAAAAGTATAGAGTAGTGTCTAAGTGATAACGTTTTGAATTAAACACATGAATGATTAATCATTGTAACAATAAGTTTTAGTCATTTATACTTTGTACTTGGAAAACTTCTATATAAAAAAAAAAAAATGATTTTTGAGCTGAACAAATAAGCTGAAAACTTAGAAAGTTTTATCAACCACTTTTTTAACTTATTAAAATACAGCTGTTTAAGTATTTTAAATTTCAAGCTATATAAACTACAAATAAAATTTGCCTAACAGGAGGGTTGGCAATAAATGACAGTGGGGTGAGGTTAACATGGTAACTCTTGTTGAATGAAAAGCCTCTAAGCAGGTAGCAACCATAATTGAATTGAGCCAAGTAAAGCTTAAAATCAAACTCTCAAAGTCTCACAAAAAGCCAATCCCAACTCTTGGTTGGCAGATAAGAGAAGGAAAAAAGACGTTTTTTCAAAGTAAACTAAATCAAATTACACCTTGCATTTCAATTAAGTGAGGTCGACTATACGGATCTTTTTCACCTCTTGATAGTCAATAAAGATTTTTAGAAGCAATCTCAAGCAAAATAATCTCCAATAAACCTTCCTACCCTTTCTTAGTTTGCACATATATGTTTTCCTACAGAGCTTACCCTTCAATTGAAGCTAAAACTGTTAGACATTATAATATGCTCTCTCAAGGGATCAGCTTAGCAAAATGAACAAATTGTACACAAACAATTGAATTCTACAAGCATCAACAAAAGGCATGCCAAACTCTTGGTGGCCACTCAAAAGTAAGCACCTAATATAGGATAAGTTCTCATCAAAACCAACTACTTGACTTTGACACATGCCAATCAACTCCTTTTTTTTTTTTTCCAAAAACACTCGAAAGACATCCAGCAAGACCTAAAGTTAAAACCTAAGTTTCCAAAAGATTTAAGCTTGAATGACAGGATTAAGTAACACATCCATCTTAACTGTCCCTACTCTAATTGAAGTTGAGGATAACAGTCCCCTGCTCAATAATCTAGAACCCCAATCATCATAAACAACTTTTAGAGATTCATTATAGATGGGAAAACAACACCAACATAGAAGAGTACATAATACGGTTATCTCAACTTTGCATTTATCCTAGATGGAGTCAACACTCCACCAGGAAGAATGCTTTGTTGCCATTGTTGGTGAGCTTGATATATATTATTGGGTCCATTTCCTAAAAGCTTTAACTTTTGGGACAACTGGTAACTTAACATGATATCAAAACTCAGGTTGGGGAAGGTCTTTTGGTCCCTATTTGCATTCTTTCTTTTCTATATGTGTGGATGTTTACATTGTGTGCAAGACGAGGTTGCACATAAATATACATTGTTAGACCCATTTCCAAAAAACCCCAAGTCTTTTAAACAACAAAAATGCTTTAGATCACTAATTGAAGACCACTAATAGACCACTGATGACGTGGCGCTGATGTGGACCCACCACAGATGTGATAGTTTGGCTTTTTTTTTTTCCCCCTTGCATTGCCAGCTCATTAGAGCTGGCATTAGTGGTGCAAATTTAGAACACTAAATTAGTGCTGTTTAAACAATTGGGGACTTAATAATAGCCAATCACTGCATTATGTGCACTTTTCTGAATTTTTTGTGTTTGTAGCATCATTGTTATAGATAAATACTTTTACAGTAAACTGGGCCGTGCTAGTCATTGGAAGTGTAAAATTTATTTCTAGTTTTTTTGAGAAAGCAGCCTAACCCAAAGTTCAACAATAATATCCAACTGTACTTGGGTTCTTAAGTTTGATTTGAAAAGGAAAAATAATTGGGCCTCCAAAGTTCTTAGGGAAGCAACTAAACAGGATGAGCCCAAATAAACAAAAGCCAACCTTGATTAACACCAATGTATATAGGGCTTTGCCTTCCACTCCTGTCCACAGACAAGTCATTTATTTACGTTTCTCATGGTATAGATTTAGCAGTGATTTGTTTACTGAAACAATAACCATTTGGTCAAAGAGAATTCAACCACTAATTTTCAATAACACCAAGCTACCTCAAACTAGGAAAATGTCTTTTGCCCAAAGCATGTCTCAGCTTAAAATGTCGACTGAATTTCAGCCCTTCTTATTTCCAATATTAAGACAAGTTCAAGGTAGCTTAAAGTAAACAAACCCATGAGAAAAGATAAACAACAAATAAGAAAAAAAATCAGTTAAGAGAATCAAAAAAGTTTTAAGCTGAAAAAAGATGACTAGGGTTTACAGGTTCAAAAAAGATGACTAGGCTCAAAAAAGTTTTAATCAAAAAAGTTTTAAGTTTTAATCAGTTAAGGGAATTCTTTCTAAAGTTCTTGCATCCAGGCTCAAAAAGGTCATGCCCACGATCATTGGTGACACACAGTTAGCCTTTCTGGCTAGTAGGAATATTCTTGATGGGGTGTTGATTGCTAACGAAGTTGTGGATGGTTGGGTTAAATCTAAGAAGTCAGGACTGCTGCTAAAAATAGATTTCGAAAAGGCATTTGATTCTATCAATTGGAACTTCCTCTTTTCTATGCTAGAAAACTTTGGATTTGGTTCCAAATGGATTTCTTGGATTAAGGAGTGTGTCTCTACTGCAAGGATCTCAATACTTGTGAATGGCTCACCAACCAAGGAGTTTAGTCCCCAGAAAGGCCTTAGGCAAGGTGATCCCTTATCCCCACTCCTTTTCAATTTGGTTGTAGATGCACTAAACATTCTTCTTCAGAGAGCTAGGGACTTGAATTTGCTAAAAGGGGTACTTATAGGCAATAACCAAGTGCAACTATCCCACCTCCAATTCGCAGATGACTCTCTTCTATTCTGTGAAGCCGAGCTACCAGAAGTGTTGAGCTTAAAAAGGATTCTCCGGTCTTTTGAAGTAGCATCTGGTCTCAAAATCAATTACCACAAAAGTGTGGTTTGTGGAATTGGTGTTCCTGATTCTATTTTGGTTGAGTTTGCTTCTCTGTTAAATTGCAAGACCCAAAACTTACCTCTAAAGTATATAGGTCTGCCTTTGGGTGCTAATCCAAGGAGGAAAAGGTTTTGGAAACCAGTTATAGATAAGTTCAAATTGAGGCTTGCTGGTTGGAAAAGGAGGCTTCTCTCATTTGCAGGGAGATTGACCTTGGTGAAAGCAGTGCTATCAAGTCTACCCGTGTTTTTCTTGTCTCTGTTCAGGATGCCTGAAGGAATAACTAAGGAGTTAGATAAAATACAGGCAACTTTCCTATGGGGTGGGGCAGACTTAAGGAGGAAAATCCACCTCGTGAAATGGTCAGAGGTCACAAAAAGCTTAAAACAAGGTGGACTAGGTGTTCGAAGGCTTAGGGATGTGAATGTGTGTTTACTTCTGAAGTGGTGGTGGCGGTTTGCATCTAAACATGATTCATTATGGAAGAAGCTTATTTGCAGCAAGTACAGTTTTCAAGGTGGGGCCTGGCTACCTAATCTTAGCTCTAATACCACCTTCTCTAAAATCTGGGGTGGTATCATAGCTGCTGGTGAACATCAGCAGTCCTTTATGGAATTCTTTGTTAGTAATCTGCAGCTCAAAGTAGGGAATGGTTGTAGAATTAGGTTCTGGACTGATCAATGGTATGGAGCCTTATGTCTTAAAGAATAATTTCCTAGGCTATTCCAACTGTCGACTAACAAGGAAGGTTTACTCAAAGAGTTTGTGGATGCCTCCTCTAATAATTGGTTGTTTACCTTTAGAAGGTCTCTATTCAATTGGGAGAAAGAGAAGCTTATTAGATTAATAGGCATCATAGCACCAACACCTGCACTCAATCTGTCGGTCCAAGATAGTGCTTCATGGTTAGCAATAAAACCCGGGCAATCTCTTGTGTTTGTTCTCTACAATCAGTCTAATCTCGTTTATGGTGGTAATGACAGCTCCTATGGTTTGGTCTGGCTAAAATATCTTCCTCCCAAAGTGCAGTTCTTCGGTTGGCTCGCTTGGAAACAAAAGGTCAAAACTTCTGTATTCTTGCAACGGATTGGAGTGCTAGATAGGGCTGCATCTACTCTATGTATTTTTTGCAAATCACAGCAGGAAACTATGGATCATGTGCTCCTCCACTGCCTCTAGTGTGGAAAGTATGGACTGGGTTGCTGCAGTGGTGGGGGGCCGTATGGGTGACTCCTGGCTCTGTATAGGGAGTGCTGCAATGGTGGACAGGTCATCTCTGTAGGAAGAATGAACAGAGAATTTGGCGAGCATTACCATTAGTCATCCTTTGGTCATTATGGAAGCTCAAAAATGAACATCTATTTCAAGATTCACAACAAGACATGCAGGAGTTGCAGGAGATTATAATCATAAGGTTAGCTATTTGGCTTAAGGCATCTTCCAAGGACCTTTCTTTCTCCATAAATGATTTCCTCTATAACATCTCGGGCATTAAGAAGTCTATCTGTTGATCAGTGTGATTTTGTTGGGCCATTATTTGTTTTTTTCTGATGCTTTTCTGAGCAGTGGTGTTTGTTGGTATGTCCTCTCCAGTGGGATTGGTCTGCTTCAGTGGGTTTGGTTCTGTTTGATTTACTCACCAGCAGGATTCTGTTCTGTTACCAGTGGGATTCTGTTTCTATTGGCCTCAGTTCTGTATTTTTTGGACTCAGTTCTGCATTCTCTTATAGCTGGGTGAATTGATAGCTGAATTGTGTCGCTTTTTAGCTAGGTCATATGAATTGATATGGGCTGCTCTTATCTGCTATTTTTCTGCTCTATCTGTTCAAGTGGATGCTGTTCAAGTGGATGTGTTGCTGTCAAATGGTTGCTTTATGGTGGAAGGGTGCGAATTGATATGGGCTGCTATTCTTTGTGATGCTGGGTGTATACTGATCTGATCTGATAGAGAAAGAGTACGCAAGACCTGTTCTGATGGCTGCTGGTGATCTGTTCTGATCTGGTGTTGTGTCACCTGCTGGGTTGTTTCGATTTGAGTATGCAAGTTGCTGGTGTTCAGTCCTTAGGCTGAGTATGCAAGTTTCTGATTTGCTCTGATGGCTGCAAGTGATCTGCTCTAATGGCTGCTGTGTTTTATTCTGATCTGTCCTAATGGCTCTAATGGTTGCTGGTGTATTGATCTAAGTAATTTGTTTTTGCTGGTGCAAGCTGCTGGTGAATTGATTTAGCTGATCTGTTTTTTGCTGGTGTATTGATCTGTTTTGCTGGTTGGTCTGCTTCTTTTGTTGGTTCCTCACCAACTTAGGGATGCTTGCAAATGATAGGATAGGCTATTTCGTGCCAACCTCGTTGGGATGTTCTAGCTCATTGTGATGCTACTGCACCCCTTCTCTTTTTCTCTTTATTAGTGTAATTTGTTTTGTACCACGTACTACATTTTCATCAATGAAGTCTCTTTCTTTACCGTTCAAAAAAAAAAAAGGGATGCTTTTGGTTTTTGCTTTCTGAAAAAGCTGCACCAAACAAAACCTTTGCGTTCTTCTCCGGTGACCTCAGCTGTGGGATTGACCTAAGAAAAATAACTTTGAATGGCAAATGAAGAAAGAGAGAAGGTTGAAGTAAGAAGAGGGAGAGAGAAAAGAACTTAAACGAAGGAGAGAGAAATGAAGAAAGAGACAAACAAAGGAGAGAAATCAACCCACAATAGCTTCGCTAGGGCATTTGACATGCTTGTTGGCTTCACAAGGGACTTTCGGCAACTTTGCCAGGGCATAATTTCTTTATGATAAAATGTAAGACTGGCTAGGGTTTACAAATTGTTGTAATCGTTTTTTTTATTTAGTTTTATTCTTTGAACTTTTCTTTTTTTACACTTTTAAGTCCATTTAAAGGTTTTTACAATATCACTTTGACACCGCAGTCCACATGTCCTAAACATGTCTCAAGTGTCCCCATTGTGTCCGAGGAAAAAAATTGGACCCATTAGACACTAGAAAATAGCGTTCAGATAGATGTTTGTGCTTCAATGCGTAGAATTAAAGAATCGTTTGCATGACTTTTTCTTGATGATTTGAAGGCATATACTTCTCTTGAACCTTAGTTTTCATCTTTAGACATGTACTTATTGATGGCAATTCCAGTGTCTAAATACCTCCTTTAACACCATGCCTACCATATCAATGTCAAACCTACAAGTTTGATCTAAACAAATATCACTCTTTGATCATCCCCCCAATCATACCAATCACAAAAACTCCTTAGTCGAAGCAAGCCAATTAGAGAACACCATAGGATCATTTGTTCATTCAAAGTCTGAAACTATTACCTCTTCTCTAACCATAGAACCTAGTTCTCCTCACACCAAGGTTAGATTTGCATCACACAATTCACAAGAAAGCTTTAAAACTCTATGCTATTCAAACAAAAGCATTGCATAGCTTTATATACATATTATGGAACTCTTACTAGTAATATGATTTGATTTCCTATTTAAAACTCAACTCCTAGCACCTAGTTTTCCTCACACCAAGGTTAGATTCATCACACAATTCACAAGAAAGCTTTAAAACTCTTAAAATTACCTAATAACTCAATGCTATTCAAACAGAAGCATTGCATAGCTTTATATAGCTATTATAGAACTCTTACTAGTAATATGATTTGATTTCCTTTCTAAACCTCAACTCCTAATGTTGCTAGTACTCGTCAAGTCCAAACTAATTAACATTACTGGCTGTTCCCATTCCAATTCTTATCGTTGTCGTTGCACAATACCCATCCCCATGTCCCCACATCACACTTACATCCACTCTTCCGTCCATACTTACATCCACAGATGCTATTCCATACCCTCCTGCCAACAAATCTAGGAAGGACATAAAGGAAGAAGGCTGACTTCATAAACTATCTAAAATCAAATTAAACCCATAAAATAACAACTAATCACATAACTTGACGCATATGACAATTCATGGGCAAACTATACAACCCATGTCTAAATATTATGCAAATTAACAAAATACCCCTAACAAAACACTATAAAACATATGGGAAACAAACCAAATAAATATCTAACCTGAATGACTATAAATAAAACTCTACTAAGACTATAAACACGACTATGCTTGGTTTCTATAGGTCCCGCCTTGAAAGCATGACCACATCCGATTTTAATTGTTTCCTTAATCCTTAAATTTACTCTTTCTTGCTCTTCTTGTGGACTATATCACATGGCAAAGGACAAAGTATATAGGGGTAAGATAATCACCATCAGTATGTAACTTGATAAATCATGTGTAATCATTTTTTGGGGATTCTGGTATAACCATAGTTTTTTATGCAAATAGAATATATATATATATATATATAATTTGAATTAAATGATACATGCATCTGAATTTCTTATCACTACTATTAGGCTTCAGTTTCTAACATATAATTCACTAAATAGCACTTTGACAGTGATAAATACTTCGAATTAGAAGAGAAACATTTGTCGACTGCACTTATAATTCAGGTTTTCCTGAAACAAGAGAAAGAAATTGCCTAGCATCAATTTGAGACATATTAGTAGAAAAACACAAGCATACAAACCAAGGATATATACGCTAAAGTGAAAGCACTACCATTTGATTACTATCAACAGGGGTAACCTTCCTTTTCAAGATTGAGCTGTTAAAGCAACTATCATCAGAAGAAGCACTCTCAGGAATGGCCTTCTCACATGTAGAAGTTGTAAGATTAGCCTTGACTAAAAGTTTCTCTTGTCTGTTGTCTTGATCACTTTCATTTACAGATTTATGTGGAAAATAAGAACTCCTCACCATAATTTTTCTGTTCTTTATTCTAGTTTTGACCTCACTTGCAACTGAAGCAGACTTATTTTCACAATCAGGATTGACATTCTCACATTTATCTGTGGAGACATCTTCCTTGCCTAAGAGATTTTCATTTTGATTCTCTTCATCATTTTCCTTTGCCAACTTCTGCTGAAAATGTGAACTCCTCACAATGACCTTGGTATTCTGTATTCTAGTTTTACCCTCATCTACATCTGAGGTAGACTTCCATTCAAACTCCTTGTGCAATGCCATACAAGGTTTATGTGTTAAATGTCTGGACTGTTGCAGTAAAGGACCTTGTGAACTTCTCTTGGCACCCAAAGTATCTTTTTTAGCATGTAATCCTAATTAGTTTATGAGCATATAAATTAGTATCATTTTATAACTAATCTTTTGGCCCATTTGAGGGGAAGTAATATCCTTACCATAACTTGGAGATTCCAAACTCTCAAGAGATTCTGTCACAACACCATTATCCACCTAAAAGAAAAGATGAAGTTTGGAATAGTATAAGATGAATTCTCACTAACAACTAATATCGATTGAAATTTAGTAGCTCCAAATTGAATAACTCACATAGTCATCTGGAGAAGAGGCTATCGCCAGATATTTGGAGTCAAGCAGGGATGCTGGTGAGCAGTTTGTTTTACAAGCAGCAGCCTCCTTGGTGACATGCTCTACAAGTCTAGAAGTTTCATTTGTTGGAGATGGGTGCTTAGGTGTACTTCGAGGGGCCCTAAATCTCCTCTTTGCTTCAAGAGAAGCAAAACCTATAGCTGTTAAAGGAAAACAAATGGCACCACATGTATTAAGAAATAGTGAAAACTATGAGAAACACTAGCAACACTGATCAGCATCCTCAAAAACATAAATACACATACATGTTGAATATAGGAATTAGAGTATGTAGAATCTTTTTATTTTTAGTATTATGTATATAATCTGTGATTGTGCCAATTACTAATTTATTGCATTATTTATATCGTTTCCTCAATTGTATCTATTATATATACATGACCTCTACCTCATTCATTAGTAAACCAAATCATTCTTTTCGTCCTTTTTGGTATCAGAGCTAAGTTCAAAGACCCTAGTCCTTTGCCCAGCCACTATCGGCAGCTTTGCCCCAATGCCTAGCCACTGTTTAATCTTCTTCCTTCCTCCTTAAGTTCCGACAATCCCCTTCCAGCCCTCTATTTCACCCGACAGCCCCACCCAGCCAACCTAGACCTTCCGAAACCACCTACCCAACCTTCTACACCCCTCAACAAGCTGCCCTGGTGCTGCCGAGGGTCTTGTTGGCTGCCGACCAGGGTGTTTCATGGCCACAGATGCTTCAACAGCTCTTTTAGGGCAGTTCAGTCCCTGTTTTTCCCTTTCTAGGGTGTGGTGCTGATGTATAAGCACTTTTTTGACCCTTTTTTTATTTAGTGGACTACCAGATTTGTCCGGTAGCATTTATTTAGACTAGTCATTGAGCTTTTTCGACTTCTCATATTTTTTTGGACTGTGTTGCTGTTATTCTGTGTTTTCCAGCCCTTATTAATCCACCATGACTGATCCATCCCTTGTTGTTGCTTCTGATATGCCCACCAAACCTATCCTGGTGAATTTTGATTTTTCTTTTTCTCATCACACTTCTGTTCGTCACATTGCGAGTGTGGTGTTGAATGGGAAAAATTTTGCTGCTTGGAGCAACTCCCTTAAACTCTATTTAGGGGGAAAGGAAAAGGCCCATTAGCTCTCATCTTCTATTCAGCCTCCAGCAACAGATCCTACCCGTGCCCGGTGGGATATAGATAATTACACTATTCTAGGATGGATGTTCAACTTTATGGAGGACTATATTTACCACATGTATCTTTATTGCAACACAGTTTCGAGTCTTTGGCGTACCTTGTCTCAGATGTATGCCCATGCTCATAATGATGCTGCATCTTTGAACTCCATCAGGACATTGCTCGTACCTTCCAGTCTACTTTGGGTCTCTCAGTATCAAAGTTCTTTGGATACCTTCAGGCTTGTTGGGAGGAATTGGCTCAATATGAGCCCTTGACCGAGTCACCTGCAGATGTCACCGCTTTTGCGTCCCGTCGTCTTGCCTGCTAGCACCCTTACCAATTTCTGATGGGTTTAAACTCTGAATTTGAATCTCTTCAAACTTAGATTTTAAACACATCGCCCATGCAATCCCACTATGAGGCATTTGCTACCATTGATAGTGATGAGCGGCGTCGGCTTCTGGTTTAGCCCACCACTACTCTAAGGACTCTTGTCTTATCTGACCAGATGGCCTTTGTTGCAAACTCTAGTTCTCGGGGTTCTACTGGTTCAATTACATGTCATCATTGTGGGTCTCCTAGTCAATTCAAGACTCGCTACTTCAAACTTCATCTTGAGTTGAGGCAATGATCTTCTCGCCCTCGTGTTTTGATTATGGGGCTAATGATCATATGGCAGGTGAGTTTTCCCTTATTTCATCTCCAGTTCCTACTACTATAGACCAATCTATTTGTCTTGTTGATAGGTCTTTATCCTCAATTTGTCACAAGGGTCAAGTATCTTTATCTCCTAATATTACTCTATCCTCTATTTTGCATATTCCTAATTTTGCATATAATCTACTATCCGTTAGTTGGCTTGCCAAGTCCTTCAATTATGCTATTATTTTCTTACTTTCTTCGTTTCTGTTACAGAACTTGAGTTCGAAGAGGATTTTTGGCAAGAGATATGAGAACGATAGACTTTACTACTTTAGGGATCCATTGGACCAACCTTCTTCTACTTTACCTAGTTTTCAAGCGTCTGTTTTGCCTGCTTCTATATCTTGTGTTTTTAATAATGTTCAAACTTTAGAATTGTGGCATGCACGTATAGGTCATGTCAATTTTCAATACTTATGTCAACTTTTTTCTTTATTAAATAAAGCTTGCAAAGATTCTAAGTTTCATTATGTGGTTTGTAAATTATCTTAACATACTCATACCAGTTACATACCCCATATGACTCGTGCCCCTAGTGCTTTTGACCTTATACATTTCGATGTTTGAGGTCTGTCTCTTATTCCTACTTTTTCTGCCCATAGATATTATGTCACCTTTATTGATGATCACACTAGATGCACTTGAGTATATTTGCTCTGTCGTAAGTCTAACGTGTTTCTCATTTTTGTTTAGTTTTTACAAATGGTTAAGACTCAGTTTCGTACAGTTGTTAGGAATATCCATTCTGATAATGGTGGGGAATGTATTTCCAATGCTTTCCCTCCTATCTTAATCAGGTTGGTATTCTTCAACAACTTACATGTCCACGAACTCCTGAGCAAAATGGTGTTGTTGAACGTAAAAACCGTCATATTAATCTGTTGTGCAGTGCCTCTTTTGTGGTATGATTATCCCTAAGTCCTATTGGCATATGGTTGTCCTTACCGCTATCTATCTCATTAATCGGACCCTTAGTCCTGTGTTACAAGGTCTTACCCAGTTTCATGTTCTTATGCCCCACACTACTCTATATCCTCTCGTACCCCATATCTTTGGGTGTAACTGTTTTGTTTAGGATCGGAATCTTGCTCGTACAAAGTTAGATGACACGTCTATTCGTTGGGTCTTTTTGAGGTATTCTTGCATGTCAAAAGGTATAAGTGTTTTGATCCTGTGCTTTGTCACTTCTACTACACTTTGGATGTTACTTTTTGTCAGGATCTCGTATTTTTTGGTACTAACTCTCCTTTGCAGGCTTCCACTCTCGTTACTTCTAGTGTTCACCCTATTCCTATTTTAGACGAGGTTACAGATGAGGTTGTCCACTCTTCTCATCCTCCACCTTCGCCTCCTTCACCCCTGCTGCTTCTCCTATCTTTGGGTCAGATACTTCTTCTCCTTTACATAGATCCTCTCCACCTCCTCGTCGTAATCTCTCTCAAGGATCAACATCCTTTGAATCGTTGGGGTTATTTGAGTAATACTAATCATTCCATTTCCCAGTATATTTCATATGACAGGGTCTCCTCTACCTATCGCTCTTTTCTGGGCAAGCTTGAATCAGAGGCCATTCCTCGTTCTATGTTAGAGGCCCTTTAGAATCCTAAATGGGTGGAGGCTATGCAGGCTGAGATGACAGCTTTAGAACAGAATCATACTTGGCATCTAGTTCCTTTACTTTCTAGCGAGAGTACTGTCGGTTGCAAATGGGTATTCACTATTAAATATCTAGTTGATGGCTCTGTTGGCCGTTACAAAGCCCACTTGGTGGCCAAGGGCTTCACTGAGATTCCTAGCAAGGATTTTAGAGCTACTTTTGCACCTATTTCCAAACTTACCTCAGTTAATCTTCTCATCTCTCTTGCAGCATCCCATTCTTGGCCTCTTCATTAGCTTGATGTCAAGAATGCCTTTCTTCATAGGGATCTTCTTAAGACGATTTATATGGCACCTCCTCTTGGTTTTCGGGCTGAGGGGGAGTATTCAGGAAAAGTATGTTGATTACACAAGTCTTTGTATGGTTTGAAATAGTCTCCATGAGTTTGGTTTGGTTGTTTCAATTCTATCATCATCTCTATTGGGTTTGTTCAGTGCCACTTAGACCATACTTCCTTCATCCGTCATAATTTAGCCAGTCAATGTATAGTCTTGTTGGTTTATGTGAATGATATTATTCTCACAAGTGATGATTCTATAGGCATTAATCAAGTAAAAAGGAATTTAGGACACACCTTTGATATTAAGGATTTGGGGAGTCTCAAGTATTTTCTTGGGATTGAGGTGGCTCGTTCAGAGCAGGGAATTTCTTTATCTTAGAGAGAGTACACTATTGACCTACTTTAGGATACTAGTATGTTAGGGTGTAAACCTATTTCTACTCCTATGGATCCCAATGTCAAGCTCACATAAGATTCTGGCGAGTTGTTAGAGGACTCAGGCATATATCAGTGTCTTGTTCAATATCTAATTTATTTGACCAACACTAGACCTGACTTCACATTTGGGGTCAGTGTTGTTAGACAATTCATGCATGCACCCCGTATAGAACATCTTGATGCAGTTTATCACATTTTGAGATATTAGAAGACCTCTTCTAGCTTGGGATTATTCTTTACAACCGCTACTCAATCTAGGCTCTCTTGTTTCACTAATGTAGACTATACAAGATTTAGAATTGATCGGCGTTCTACTTTCGGCTTCTGTACTTTCTATGGTGATCATCTTATATCATGGTAGAGAAACAAGCAGGTAGTTGCTTTTAGATCTTCTACAGAAGCTGAGTATTGAGCTATGGCACAAGGAACATGTGAGATTCAATAGCTTCATTCTATCCTAGCAAAGTTGTATTTTGAGGAAACTGGTCCTACCTCCCTATTTTGTGACAATAAGTCTACTGTTATGCTATCCTATGATTCTGTCCTTCATGAGCGTACTAAGCATATAGAGGTTGATATTCATTTCATTCAAGAAAAGGTTTGGACTGGTATTGTGAGTCCATCGTTTGTCTCTTCCCGTCAGTAGTTAGAAGATATGTTCACAAAGTTTGTAGGACCGACATTGCTCCAGCCATCCATTGGCAAGTTACGATTGTTAAATATATTCACACCAGCTTAAGGGGGAAGTGTTGAATATAGAAATTAGAGTATATAGAACCTTTTTATTTTTAGTATTATGTATATAATCTGTGATTGTGCCAATCACTGATTTATTGCCTTATTTATATCGTTTCCTAAATTGTATTATGAATCTATTATATATATGTGGGAGCCGAATAAATAGAGGAACGAAATCTGGTATACCTGAGGAGCCGGTGACTGAACGGCTCCATTCTGCTCAACAAGGACGCCGAATACGTTCATAGGGCCGAATAGACTTGAGAAGACATGAGGACACGAAAGAATAATAAATAAAAAGTAGACTCTGGCCCCGAGGTCTAGAGAATGGATATAAATACAAGAGCTTCAGATTTGTAAAGGTACGTGAGAATCACTTCTAAAAACTGAGTAAACAAGCTTTCTTGAGGAGAGGAACTGACTTGTCCGTCGGAGTACTAATTCCGGCACCCCCGACCGGAGTATTTGTATCTTTTCAGGTGACTAGCTAAGGATCATTGGCGTCTGTTAGGATCTAAGGAGTATTTCCAATCCACTTCCCCACAATTGCCGCCGTCTGTGGGAATACTCAAATATATCCATGAAAGACGTGACTGCAGATCCTCCGATAGCCACCGACGAGATCGCACAGAGAGACGGCCTCACTCCGGCAAATACGCTCGGAAAGGAAACCGTCGCGCAGCGCCGCGCCTCGAACTCTAGCCCACCAACGACTTCAACGACGTAGACGATGCAGGCGACCATAGAACAAGCCAGACAGACCAAACAGAGTTTGGACAACATCAGCGCTGAGAACGAATGCCTTCGCCACGATCTGGCCTTAGAAAAAGCAAAGTCCAAACGGGCAGGGCTCAAGGTTCCTGAGCGATTCCCACGGGCAGGTCCTCAACGACCTCGAGGCCAACAGCACAATGCCGACGGCCGCCGCGCCTTAACCGATTCCCTTGAGGAGGTGACAGAGGACGCACATCACCCAAGAGGCATCCCGCTTGACACCGTGCATATGATATACAGCCTGCCGATAGCCCCGACTGTACATGCAATCCAGTCACTTCCAAGCCCCCAGCATTAGCTCACACCAACAAAGCGACCCCGGCCCCGAGAAGCGCCAAGCATCACCTTCGATGACTCTGATTTGAGCGGCGTAACACTCCCTCACGTAGATCCTCTGGTTGTTGCGCTATGCGTAAACAGGTTCACCGTTGAACGCGTCCTTATTGACCAGGGAAGCACTTCAGAGGTTATGTACTATAAAACCTTCATCAAACTCGGGTTCAACGATTCGGATCTGACTCCAGCTCCTTATCCACTATTGGGCTTCAACGCCAACCCGGAGTACCCTTTGGGAAAAATCAGTCTACCCGTTCGAGCTGGCTCCAGAACGGTGGACGTGGAATTCTTGGTCGTCAGGCTACCGTCACCGTACAATCTCATCATGGGGCGATCATGGTTGCATACCCTGCAGGCCGTCCCAACCACCTACCACCAGCTGCTACGTTTCCCAACGGAACATGGCGTTGAGCAGATCCGTGGCTCTCAACAGTCAGCGCAGGCATGTTACCTTCTCGCCGCCAAGACGCCGAAGGAACTGCAAGTAAACTCCATTGAAGTGCCCAGTCGAGAGATCCTGGATGACGTCGGGCGTCAACCAAACGAAAAGGCCACGGAAGATTTAGACCGGGTTGACATTGATGGAAGCCTGGAAAAGTTTTTTATGATCGGCGCCTCTCTGAGCCAGGTCGACAGACAGCAACTGATCACTTTCTTACTCGGCAACCTCGACGTCTTTGCGTGAACTCCATATGAGATGCCGGGAGTAGACCCGTCAGTCTCACAGCACCACCTCAATGTCGACCCTCGGTGCAAGCCGATCATTCAGAAAGGCCGGCGATCCTCCGCAGAACACACCGCCGCCGTTGTCGAAGAAGTTGACAAATTGCTTGACGCCGGGGCAATTCGAGAAGTCACCTACCCCACATGGCTCTCCAACACAGTGGTGGTGAAAAAGAAGAATGGAACTTGGCGAAAAGGCCGATTTCACGGATCTGAACAAAGCTTGCCCCAAAGACTGCTTCCCCTTACATAGAATTGACCAACTCGTTGATGCGACGGCACGCCACCGGCGCATGAGTTTCCTCGATGCCTACCGAGGCTACCATCAGATCGCCATGAATCCGGATGATCAGGACAAAACTACATTCCTCACTCCAAGAGGAACCCATCACATGGGTTATGCCTTTTGGATTGAAGAATGCAGGGGCAACTTACCAAAGACTGGTCACCACGATGTTCAAAGAACAGCTCGGACATACTATGGAAGTATACATCGATGACATGGTGGTCAAATCCAAAGAAGAACAAAACCATATAGCCGATCCGAAAAGACATTCAACACCCCACGAAATACGTAATGAAGCTAAACGCTTCCAAATGCGCTTTGGGATCGGCTCGCAAATTCTCGGATTATATCGTCAACCACCGAGGTATCGAAGCCAACCTCAGGCAAGTCACAGCAATTTTGGAACCGAAGTTCCCTGCTCGATGAAAGAAGTCCAAAAGTTGATGGGAATGGTCACGACTCAACAGTTCATCACCGATCTATAGATCGCCGCAGACAATTCTTTCAGACACTACGCCGTGGCGAGCTTTTGAATGGTCCGCCGAATGCGGCGACCTTTAACTGCTCAAGACCTACCTCCGACAAGACCTCTTCTAACAACACTGCCACCGGTGACCCCTCATTCTATATCCGGTCTCCGATAGTCGTCGGTACCAGATATTAAAAGAGGAGGAAGGGCAAAGAATACCAGGTTTATTATGTGAGCAAGGCAATGGTGGACGCTTGAAACACGCTACCTATCATTGAAAAACTCGCCCTAGCCTTGGTCATGGCGGCAAGAAATCGATGCATTACTTCCAAGGACACAAGATTAGGGTGCTAACAGACTATCCCTTCGACAAGATTACTACGAATGCGTACATCGGGGCATGTAAAGTGGGCTCTCGAACTCGGCCAATACAACATTCAATTTTTACCCAAAACTGCAATCAAGGGACAGGTGCTTGCCGACTTTGTTGCCGAATTCACAGGAAGGCTTACCGACCTCAAGCCTGATGACGTCCAGCCAAAGGCCGCAGTTCGGTCAAAGCCAGATTGGAGAATTTATTTTGGAGACATTTGGCAGTTATACTGTGATGGATCGTCTAACCAACGGGGCAGCGGCGTCGGCGTCATAATTATGTCTCTAGACGGCGCAGTAATTGAGTAGGCCGTCAAGCTCGGCTTCGAAGCATCAAATAACGGTTTAATATGAAGCCCTTTAGCCGATCGAACGCACACCGCCGGCGTGGCGGCTGTTGGTGTTTTGTGAATCAAAATTGGTAATCAACTAGCTGAAGGGGGAGTACGCGGCACGAGACGAGCGTATGGCGGCTTATATGAAAACGGCTAACTCCTTGCTGACGAAATTCGACCATCATGAACTAAACCAAATAACACGCGATCAAAATACACACGTGGATGCCTTGGCTTGCTTAGCCTCCGCCATCAACTCTGAGCTCAAGCGTACCATCGAAGTAGGTTTCGTCCCGGAACCAAGTATCGGTCCTCCGGAGGAAACCCACATCAACATTATAGAATCCGCTCCAAGTTGGAAGGACCCCATTGCTGCATTCCTTTCTTCTGAGCAACTCCCAGAGGACAAAAAAGAAGCACACAAGCTGGGAAACAAGGCCCTGCGGTACTACTTAGATCCACAAGGAGGGCTTTACAAAAAGTCCCTCTCTAGTCCATACTTGGAATGCGTGCACCCGGACAGAGTGGAGGAGCTGCTCACTGAGATACACGAGGGCAGCTGTGGTGCCCATTCGGGGGGACGCTCACTAGCCCATCGGGCGATAACACAGGGATATTATTGGCTGACGATGAGAGCCGACGCACAAAATTATGTCAAGAAATGCGAACAATGCCAAAAGTTATTCCCACTAACCCATCAGCCGGCAGAAGCTTTGAATTCTATCACAAACCCCTGGCCGTTTGCTCAGTGGGGGCTTGATATCGTAGGACCATTGCCGAGGGCCCCAGGGAACAAGCGATTTCTAATCGTAGCAACAGATTACTTCACAAAGTGGGTCGAAGCGGAGGCTCTAACCCATATACAAGATTCCGACATTAAGCGCTTTGTGTGGAGGAACATCATTACGCGATTCGGCATCCCAAGAGCATTGATCTCGGATAATGGTACTCAGTTCGATTGTGGCGTATACCGAGAATTGTGCAGCAAGTATGGTATTGAGCCTTACTTCTCTACGCCAGCCTACCCCCAAAGTAACGGTCAAGCGGAAGCTTCAAACAAATCCATCTTGGACGGCATCAAAAAGAGGCTGGAAAGTGCCAAAGGCAGATGGTTTGAAGAGTTGCCGAGTGTACTGTGGGCCCATCGTACAACGCCAAGACGATCTACCGGAGAAACGCCATTTGCCTTATGCTTCGGAACCCAGGCAATCTTACCGCCAGAGATCGGCTTACCAACTCTGAGATCGCAAGCCTTTGACACAAGCCGAAATGACATGATGCTCGCCCTGGACTTGGTTCTGATTGAAGAACGAAGAGACTGCGCCTTAGCATCCATGGCACATTATCAACAGCAGCTCGCTAAGTCATACAATCGGCGAGTTCAGTTGTGCCGCTACAATCCAGGAGAATTGGTCCTAAAGACGGTACTACCAGCCGACCGGAGGCCGGCCGATGGAAAGCTTGGTCCAAACTGGGACGGCCTCTATCAGATAGATTCCGTTGCAGGCACAGGGGCATATCGGCTCTCGGACATGTCAGGAAGAAGCCTGCCACGGCCGTGGAATTCAACACATCTACGTAAATTTTATCAATGACCCGACCTGTGGGCTTGATACTTGTACACACGTCGTTGTAATACAAGGTTTCGTGTTTTTACATGTTTGAGCTCAACACCTTAGGGCCGAATAAGTCTCCGGATTCGGAGCGCCCTTCGTGGATGTCACGATTATCCAAAACAAGTCTCCGGATTCGGAGCCCCTTTTGGTGCATGACACCTTAGGGCCGAATAAGTCTCTGGATTCGGAGCCCCCTTTGGTGCATGACACCTTAGGGCCGAATAAGTCTCTGGATTCGGAGCGCCCTTCGTGGATGTCACGATTGGCCAAAACAAGTCTCCGGATTCGGAGCCCCCTTTGGTGCATGACACCTTAGGGCCGAATAAACCCCCTTTGGTGCATGACACCTTAGGGCCGAATAAGTCTCCGGATTCGGAGCGCCCTTCGTGGATGTCACGATTGGCCAAAACAAGTCTCTGGATTCGGAGCGCCCTTCGTGGATGTCACGATTGGCCAAAACAAGTCTCCGGATTCGGAGCCCCCTTTGGTGCATGACACCTTAGGGCCGAATAAGTCTCCGAATTCGGAGCGCCCTTCGTGGATGTCACGATTGGCCAAAACAAGTCACCGGATTCGGAGCGCCCTTTGGGGCATGACGCCTTAGGGCCGAATAAGTCCCCGGATTCGGAGCCCCCTTTGGGGCATGACACCTTAGAGCCGAATGAGTCTCCGGATTCGGAGCGCCCTTCGTGGATGTCACGATTGGTCGAAACAAGTCTCTGGATACGGAGCCCCTTAGGTGCATGACGCCTTAGGGCCCACTAATGTATTTCTGAACGTTTATACCATGCCATGCAAAATATTCTAATCAAAATCTAAATATTCCAATAAAATGAATCGACGCGTTTGAACTAGAAATATTTTACAATCAAAATATTTTACGATCAAAGACGGACATTGAAAATGAAAGCCTATTTATTCATAGTAAAGTCTGTTGTTGCATTACTCTTGTTAAGCGGCCGCCTTTTCAAAGATGCCTCGGCCAGCCCACGTGTGAACCATTCGGCTTGTCACGCTCGAGACCTGGCCAAGGCAAGGGCAGATTTATTAATCTAATCGGCCGAGTGTAAACCATTCGGCTCTTCACGCTCGCGCCCTGGCCAAGGCAAGGGCAGATTTATTAATCTAAGCGGCCGCCATTTCAAAGATGCCTCGGCCAGCCCACGTGTGAACCATTCGGCTTGTCACGCTCGAGCCCTGGCCAAGGCAAGGGAAGATTTATTAATCTAAGCGGCTGCCTTTTCAAAGATGCCTCGGCCAGCCCACGAGTATGAACCATTCGGCTCTTCACGCTCGCGCCCTGGCTAAGGCAAGGACAGATTATATTTCAATTAAGAAATATCACCATAAAATTACAGAATTCATAATCAGCACATTGAGCAGAATTCATAACATTTTTTAACTACAAAAAAGTATCGACATTGTCTGATAAACAAATACAAAATAACAAAAACAAACAGAAAAAGTACTTGAAATCATAACAATTGTGTATTGTAAAGATCAACCCTCGGAATCAGTCTCCAACGGATCGATGTCCACTTGCTCATACGGTATTGGCATATTCAACGAAACTCCAGCTGCAGCAAGGGCCTTGTGCCAACCATGTTTGAAGCCCCGATTCTCAAACCGAGACTGTCCACATACTCGGCGAGTCCAAATTTCTTTCCCGGCTTCAAAACTTTTGAATCGCAATCACCTTCGCCGCCTTCATTTCACCAACTCGCCTCCAGTCAGAATCGCTTTTGGGACAAGCCAAGTGCAGCTTCCATATCGTCGGGCTTCTTCTCGGCCTCCTCTCTCAACTTATCCGCATCACGAGCTTTCTCCGCGCCTCTCGCCTCGAGAAGCCTCTGGTTCGCTCTTAAAATTCCTCGCCCTTTTCCTCTGGCCCTCAACTTGCTTTCAGAACGACTAATCTGCTGATTTGCCGAGATGGCGGTAGCCTACATCGGCTATCCTACCAACGGCCTGCAAAAGCAAAATTCAAAAAACGTAACGCGAACAATGTTTGGATGAAGTGAAGGAAAAATCAGAGTACGCACCAAAAGGGCCGACTGCGCGGCTAACATTGTCGCATTCAAATCCGGTTCCAACTGGAAAGCCTCCATATCAGACGGCAACGACAAAGACGTTGCCACGCCGAACGCGACCTCCGGGTCTTTAAGCGCCGAGGCGTCCGAAGGAACCGGCATGTTTCCTACCATCGGTCGAATCACAAAGGGCACAACCTCACTCGATCCCTCCATTCGAGGTCGTTTGCCACCGTGATCTTCTAAACCGACCTCACGAT
Organism: Camellia lanceoleosa; assembly: GCA_025200525.1. NCBI lineage: Eukaryota > Viridiplantae > Streptophyta > Magnoliopsida > Ericales > Theaceae > Camellia > Camellia lanceoleosa. Next base: position 71,056,225 of record CM045765.1, read on the forward strand.
CCCTAGCGCGTTTCTCCGCCTTTCCCTCAACATCCTGAACGGCTTCCCCAACCAACGCGGATTCGGCATTCTTATTTGTCGCCGCCTCGTCAACAATTCCCAAGGATCTCGATTCGGTAACTGGGAGGGAATGTTGAGATTCACTGGTGGGCGGTTCAGTCGAAAGGCCCTCCGCTCTTCGCCGTGCGGCTAACCTCTCCGCATTCGCCTTCTTAGCAAGTTTTGTCAGGCTTAACCCAGCCATGTTAGTGGAGCCCGAGATGGGAAGACTGTCTGTATGTTGAGGAACGTCGTTAACAGAAAGGTTCCCCCGCCCCGAAGTAGAGGGAGGATCGGCAGAATCCAATACCTCCTCAAATTCGGCCTCAGACTGATCCGATTCGGCAGTATCGGATACTTCAGTACTCTCCGAAGCGGACCCTTGAAAACCTACCTGTCTCAAGTTTTTGAAGTCGGATAAAATACGAGCGACGAGAAAATCTTCCCCCTTCGGAATCGGTATGTTCTCCGCTGCCGAAAAGGTTGTATATGTAGGCTCAGAGTAAAGCGTAACGTGAGCCTCTTCCTCGCTTATGAAGATCGCGACGGCAAAATAACTTAGAGCAATCCTAATGTCGAAAAGAACGGGCGTCGTTGAAGCTTGGACTTTTTCAAATCGTTCCTGCACAAGACAAGCCAGAAGACTCAAGAAAACAGGTATGGCAAATATGAGCACACAATACGAGCAAGAGGGCATTCGGCGACTGGTTCGCCTCACGCCTAGGAATAGGATCGACACGATCCTCCCTTCGCCGAACTCCCAGCTTGCCGCGACAACGACCATGACATCATCAACTCGCTTCCCGTGAGCCGAAAGCATAGTGATCAACCGATGATCTCAGATCCTTAGCTCTGAGGAAGTAACGCCCGTGCCGACCAGAGGACTTGGCCAAAGCATAACAGTGCCGAATGGTAGGAATGCCAAGATTAATTCCAAGGCAACGGTTCAGCGCTACGACCCCCATTATAATTCTAAAGAAATTCACATTGGGCTGGGAAGGGATCAAATCCCAATGGCGAAGAACAGCCCTCAGAAATGGATGAAGGGGAAAGCGGACTCCACCCTCTACGATTGACAAAAGGGGAAAGACAATCGTGGTTTCGTCCTCCCTCTCCATGTCAAGAGTGCCGTCCGCCACAAACGACAAGTGGACATCGTCAGGAATGGAGAAATGGCGTCTAAAGCCAGCAATTCGATCTGACGAAAGAAGGTCTTTCAAATGTTTCGCCATAACCTACTGACTATAAGAACATGCAGCGGAATAAACAAACTGGGAAAAGCTTCAGAGCAGGGGAGAGGAAAACTTACAAAAATGAAGAGAGTATCACAGATGGAAGACTTGCAAGGACGATTCGAAGAGTAACCCAGCAACCAGCATCATAGAACACGGATTCGAAAGGACATCAGATTTCAAATCATAATAAATAGGCGTGTACGAAGGGGCGGGAAGTTGAGACGACGATTAAAGGGGGGAATAATTAAACGTCCGTGTGATAAGTCTAACCCCCAAGCTTCGGTTCAGAGTATTTGAAAATCGAAACCAAGCATTTCACCCAACTGTCATTGACAGAACGCTTGGGGGGCAATTGTGGGAGCCGAATAAATAGAGGAACAAAATCTAGTATACCCGAGGAGCCAGTGACTGAACGGCTCCATTCTGCTCAACTAGGACGCCGAATATGTTCATAGGGCCGAATAGACTTGAGAAGACATGAGGACACGAAAGAATAATAAATAAAAAGTAGACTCTGGCCCCGAGGTCCAGAGAATGGATATAAATACAAGAGCTTCAGATTTGTAAAGGTACGTGAGAATCACTTCTAAAAACTGAGTAAACAAGCTTTCTTGAGGAGAGGAACTGACTTGTTCGTCGGAGTGCTAATTCCGGCACCCCCGACCGGAGTATTTGTATCTTTTCAGGTGACTAGCTGAGGATCATTGGCGTCTTTCAGGATTTGAGGAGTATTTCCAATCCACTTCCCCACAATATACAAGGTCTCTACCTCATTCATTGGTAAGCCAAATCATTCTTTTCATCATTTTATACACATCTGTGATTTTTAATGGATCCTTGGTCATATGCACCATCAGCATGCTTTTTTGTGCTATAACTTTCAAGTAAAGAGTGTACATTGGCACCTTCTAGACTTCAACCATGCTATAGTCATTTTTCTTCAATGCAGTATAATCATCATAAACAAAATATACAGCTACTATGTAATTATGATAATAGGACATATCAACAATACATAGGGTACGATCCATCAGAAATTGTCTAATTCACTATGAGAATGGCATCTTTAGGTCTTCTAGAGGAAGCATTTGGGTTGAAATTAAGAAATCAACTACAATATGGTAGTTGTAAAACAAAAATCAACTGAAACAAACAAAACTTCAGTAATTTTTGGGCAATACTATTTCAAAAATTGAAGTAGCATCCTTAAAGCAAAAAAATTAGACAAAATGGATACAAAAGTAGTTTGTAAGAAGATTTTTTTTGTGCAGGCAACCTTCAAGCTTAAAATCTTTTAGATGGTAAGTTCTATCGACCACCAAACCAGCACCATTGTTCACTCCTTGTTTTTCAAAAGATGTAACATTCAAGAACAAAACCTGTTAGACAACAAAAATTTTTTACAAAAAAAAAAAAAAAAAAAGACAACAAATTTAAGTTAAACTCAAATGCATAAATGTTAAGTAAAATGTAGGTTTTATTTAAAATATGGTATGATGATGCCATCCACATCAATTAAATTACAAAGATGTTATTCTTCTTCCAAAAAACATTTATGTCATTTTCCAAACATACACCCCTTATTACAACTTTAGTTTCACAATCACTTTGGTAAAGATTTAACAACTTTCACTACCACAAAAGAAGCGAGCATGTCTGGAAAGAAAATAAATAAAATACTTAGAATGTTTCATCCTTGTAACAATTTGGTGACAGTTTTGTGACACAAAACATGAAACAGAAAACTTTGAAAAAGTTTTTGAATAGGAATAACAAAATTTAAAATTAAAACACATCACTGTATATAGTCATACAGAGTTGATAACAATCAAGAAGGCAACCTTTGAACATAGTGTTCTCTCTGGAATTCATTCCACTATGGACCATAGTTGTCAAATCGGGATTCGAATCGTGAATCGAAATAGCCATGTACCGAATCGCGAATCGAATCGAATCGTGAATCGTAAAGATTCACTTACGTTTTCTAAATTACATAAAAAAAAAAAAACATATTTATACACTTAAATATTATAAATATGAAATATTTAGATTTAAAGTAATTAAAATGTTACTTTACATGAAGATCACGTGGTCTAAATAGGTAAGACGCTTCTATGGCAAGAGATGTGGGTCCGAGCCCCACCGTGATCTATGATCCTATATTATATTTATGTATTTATGATATAATTTATGTAAATTCACATCACAACATATATGTATGGCAATTCACATTCATCATGAATAAGGTTCACAACTTAACAAGTTCTAAACTTTTCAAAACTCTAACCTATACTTGTAAAGTAACTTGTGTCAAAAAGAGACCATACAAAACAAAAGTTAGATTAGACAAAGTTAAAAATTCCAAAAAGTCTTCATTTCTTCATTTCAATCTTCATCATCTCCAAGGTCAATATCATCTTCATCATCTTCACCATCATCTACCATAGTCACTTCATCAAACTCTTCTTCCTCTTCCTTTTCCTCTTCCCCACCTTCAATCAATTCAACTTCATCATCATCTTCAAATACTTTTCTTTTTCCTCTATCGATGGCATTTAAATTTCTTGGTCCTACATTAATAAAATTAAATAAGGTTATGAATCAGCAAGTAAATGTGAAAATATAGAAACTAAATCTTTGAAATTAACTTATTTAAAAATTAAAATATAGAATTATACATCTTTTTCTCTTTTTGCTAGTTGTTCCTTCATCATCTTCGAAACACTCTTGGATGTCCATCCATGAATGATCTTCGGGTAGACATGGATCTTCTTTCTCGGTAATCCATTCATCATCGGATTCCATATCCGATAAATAAATAGGATCATAAGTCTCTCCCCTTTCTTGTCTCTTAATTTGCCTCAACTCAAGTTGAATGTTATACTTCACAAAAACCAAAGCATTCAACCGTTGTTGCTCCAACCGGTTTCTTTTCTTCGAGTGCACACGATCAAAAGTGCTCCAATTTCTCTCACACCCGGTGGCACTACAAGTAAGACTTAGCACTCTAATAGTTAGCTTTTGAAGCTCTTTGCACTCTTCTCCGTAACTTTCCCACCATAGAGCTATAATTAAATGATAAAGAGATGTTAGAGAATAATGCATGCCATTGCCAACATAATTGTTGTGAAATTGTGAATATATAATTTCATAATAAAAAATTTTACTGGGTTGTTTCTTTTCCGGGTCGAGTGCCACGAAGACTATACGAAGGGCCACGAAGCAGATTCCAGCAGCAAGGGACCACCAAACACTGCGAAGAGGGAACACGAAGCTCTGCGTCGAACAGAGAGGTGAGTATTTCTAGGGTTTTGTCTATTGGAAGTAAAAAGGGACCATGGGTTACCTTGGGTGGACTGTCGTTTGGTCTTAGAAGACCAGGCGACCCATCTTGTGCCAAGAAAAAACAAAAAAATTGGCCCAAAAATTGATTTTTTTCCATTCGGGTCCGAGAAACTGGGTCGACCCGCGACAGTAACGAATCGTGCGATTCAGCGATTCTTCGATTCGTATCGTGAATCGATCGATTCAGATGCGATTCTACACCATTTCTGATTCCATGTACCTGTTCGAATCGATTTCTATGTGTATCGAACCGAATCGTACGATTCAAATCGCGAATCGTACGATTCTAACAACAGAGCTATGGACTACAGTGCAAATCTGTCTTCCTATCTAAAATAGCTCTAGATAGGGACAAATGTCAAAATAAAATGAAAAAACTATGTATCCCACCCAAGTTTGGATAAAGCCTTTGTTGAGTTCATTAACCTATCCTATTTGTTTATTTTATTCACAAATAATTTCACACACCAATATGGCTGAAAAAACTTATCCTTGGTTTACGTATACTCCTAGCACAAAAGGTTCACATGAGTTGAACTAAAGCAAATTATGCATATTTCACCAGGGCAGAGTGGCATGAAGAATTCATCCTCACAATTGAACTAAAGGAAATTATGCATATTTCTGTAGGGCTGAATGACATGAAGAAGAGCACATTCACCTATTACACCAATATGGTTGTAAACAATTCATCCTCATAATTTTGTTAAAGTATACACCCTGCACAAAATGTTCACCTGAGTTGAACTAAAGGAAATTATGCGTATTCCCCAAAGAAGAAAAAGAGACATGATGAAGTAGAAGTGACGTGAAAGCAAAACCAATATTTTTGATGCCAAAGAAACAAATGTGGCTTAGGACATAAAAATATTAAAGAATCAGAAAATAAGTTCTTACTGCTGTTACAAGGAGGGAAAAAAAAAAAAAAAACTAAAAATGTTACCTTAAATGGCATTCTAGTAAAAGGGTCAATATCACCTCTTGCTATACCTTTTGCTATATGTTAAGGTATCGATGTGTCCCTTGTTAAGGTTTGATACAGAAAAAACTGAGACATAGTGGAACCGCATACATAGCAGAGCATCAAATTACTATTAGCATTAAATCAACGATATGGGCCTAAGAAGCCTAAATCATCGCTAACATTGTTAGGTAGGTCAGACAAATGTACAATATCTTCGATCGTAGGGTCATAAACTCGTTGATGTTGGAAAGTCAGTATAGCTTTCTTAAATGTTTCTTCATAGCTAGGAGACACAACAACTGTGCTGTATTTTAAATGCTTGATTACCTGTAATTGATAGCCAATCAAACTCAATCAGAGCTCACCAGCAAATACAAGGAAACAGTACATTACATTGGCAGAGATTATCTGCGAACCAAATCCAACCCTAAGCATTGCTTTACTTTAATCGACACTAGAAAAACAACATTTGTTGACCTATCAAGTAAACATGTGCAAGTATTAGGTTCCTTGTCAATGACTCACCTTGTCATGACATTTGAACTTTTTCTCTAGTGCATGAGCCTTTTTCAAGCCCATTCCAAGCAACGACTGCAAATAGTCACACCTACTCAGAATACATATCTCAAGAAGTATTTGCTTAGTAAATCCTATAAAATTCAGTTCTCTGTTCTGTTGTAGCATATAGTATCGAAATTCAACACCTTGCCCAAACTTGTCCATCTTGTAGATGATCTAGATTTATGACATGATTAAAGTATCCATCAAAAAACTTTGCAATAAGAAGAAAAAATAGGAAAAGGATTCTGTTTACACTACGAAACAAAAATAGAAACAGAAATTAAAGCAATAAGCATACAAAGGCCAGCAAAAAAATGACAACTATATCATGTTTAGAGTAAACTCTTTGAACAACTAATCAAAAACTTACTCTAGAACAACCAAAAGTAATGAGGTCTGAGTCCTCAGTTACAACTGCATCAGCCTTTTTCCTGACTGCCAAAAACGTCATTTGGGCATCTGCCTCATAAGGAGCCACAACATAACCCATATTCTCCTGCTTTAAGACCTTCAACACACAACCATGTAATAGAAAAAGAGAAAACATCATGTATTGCTACGAAGAAAAAAGATATATTTAAGATAATATCCTGTGAAGCTGTCATTTAATCCATCTGGAGTCAGTTTATAATAATGTCAAAAGAGCAATGCCTGTTACTACCTGAATTAGTTCATATGCCACTGAAGGTGAGATATCAACAGCCTTCTAATAACACTCATAAGCAGCAGCAGTGTTGCCATTTGATTCATGCTCAATAGCCCGCGCAAGGTTTTCCTTCCTTGCTTTGTTTTCAAGGAATACACAACTTATCAATAGTTCAAGGCCTACCATTGCTCCAAGTGTTGACCATCAAAACTAAGCAATTTCGTTTCCAGCAAAATAAGGACATGATCTTTATTAAAGCAAAACTCTCAGGATCTAACAATCCTTGAAAAAGTAAAACAAATATCAAAGAGAAGCTAAAACACAACTAGAGTAGAAAAGGAAAGTAGTTTGGCTGTTTCTACAATATGTGAAAGGTAGAAAAGATCCCACAAGAGGATGTCAAATAGAACTGAGTCAAAAGGACAGCAGTTTGCCTGCATCCACAATAAACATAGAAGGTTTTTAGTCCACTCAGGTTAGAATGCTTCTCTCACCTTTTTTTTTTTTTTTTTTTTCTTTTTTTTTTTTTTTTTTTTTGCATCAGCAACAAAACGATAATTTATTGATAAAAAAAGGAAAGCAGAAGAAGAGAAATGAAGGCAATTGTTAGATAAAAAAAAGAACCTAAACATCACAAACAACTTTCCAATATTCAGAAATTAAAATAAAATAAAATAAAAACAAAACCTCTTTAAAAGAAGAGGAGGTAGGCACCCAAAACAACGACAAATGACACTTTTATCCCACAATGAATCAACATTCTCAACCTTGTCTTCGAAAATCCTTGCATTCCTTTCCAACCACAAACTCCAAAAAATTACAAAAACAACACATCTCCACAGAACTTTCACTCTTTTCTTGAAACCAAATCATCGAAAATCAATTAATACCAATTGAGCACTTCTGCTTCTCTCAGCATCACACTCTCAAACTTCAAAGGAGGTCTCACACAACCCTACAAATTGCTCTTAGGGATAATATACAATAATTAAACATAAAGATAGACTTTACACACAGTAATGCCCCAACAATTTGGTTTAACGACACAAGTCCACTACAACTCCAGTCATTGTTACTGTTCACGAGTACTGTTTATATTGTCTAGAGCAGCCCAAACAATCCCTTAAACCGTCTATTTTCATTCCTTTTTTTTACTCCATTCAAACCATATTACTAATTTTTATCACTTTTTCTGCAATGTAATAGAAGTAATAGATAATAAATGCGATGTAGTAGTTAGGAAGTGAAAGTACCTTACAGGGGCAATTGGTGATGACTCACCTTATGCTACTGTGGATCTTCCTCTTCTTCTTGGTTGCACTTCTAAACCACAGGTACTACTTTTCTCACTGACTATGTTTGCAACTTTTCCTATTCTCCAACAGGATGACAGACTAGGTTGGTTCAGTATCCAGAATTGAGGCGCATACAAGCTACCTCAACCTATGGTATCTTACAGGGGCAATTGGTGATGACTCACCTTATGCTACCGTGGATCTTTCTCTTCTTCTTGGTTGGGCTTCCAAACCACAGGTACTACTTTTCTCACTGACTGTGTTTGCAACTTTCCCTATTCTCTAACAGGGTGACAGACTAGGTCGGTTCAGTATCCAAAATTGAGGCGCATACAAGCTACTTCAACCTATGGGGCTGCCATACAGATTTCAAACCGAGGATACACCCCTAGGTATTCAAACTAGACTTTAGTCTCGGAAATTCTGAACCTTTGCGTTCTAGGCCTCAGCCATTCGAACTCTAGTTCCACTGTCGCAGCTAGTCTCCTAGGAACTCACTAAAAACATAGTCAGGTGGCTATACCAGACCACCTGAAGTCGTTCGGGCATGACAAACACCAAAGGAATTGCACCTTTAGAGGATTTAAGGTCTCCTAGACCTAGGGAGTGCACAAGATAGTACGGGTGAGGTGAATGCACAAAATAGTGTGATGCAAGTGCACAAGACGGTGTAATGTGGTACACAAGACAATGCGATGCAGGGTGAATGCACAAGATAGTGCAATGCAGGTGCACAAGACAGTGCGATGTGAGTGCACAAGACAGTGCGATACAGGTGAAATGCACAAGACAGTGCGATGCAAGATGCACAAAACAGTGTGATACAAGGTACACAGGACAGTGCAATAGTTAATGTAGTAGATGAATAGGGTCACATACTCCAACCACACTGGAATCGTGAGAGGAGGAAAAACAAATCCCAAACACACTAAAGGGAACACTCTAATCACGCTGAAATCATGAGAAGAGGAAGAATAAATCCCAAACACGCTGAAATCGTGTGAAGAAAGGAACACTCTAACCACGTTGAAATCGTGAGAAGAGGAAGAATAAATCTCAAACACGTTGAAATCATGTGAGGAAGGAAACCCTCTAACCACGCTAAAATCGTGAGAAGATGAAGAATAAATCCCAAACACGCTGAAATCATGTGAGGAAAGAAACACTCTAACCATGCTGAAATCATGAGAAGAAGAAGAATAAATCCCAAACATACTGAAATCTTGTGAGGAAAAGAACACTTTAACCACGTTGAAATCGTAAGAAGAGGTCTTAAGAAAACTGCTCAGGGTCACGTTCCATACATCCTGAGAAAAATTCCAAACACGCTAAAATCGTGTAAGGAAAGGAACACTTAAACCATGTTGAAATCGTAAGAAAAAGTCCTGAGAAAACCACTTAGGGTCGCGTTCCACGCTTCCTAAGATGAATTCCAAATACGTTGAAATCATGTGAGGAAAGGAACACTCAAACCATGTTGAAATCATGAGAAAAGGTCTCGAGAAAACCGCTCAGGGTTGTGTTGCACGCGTCCTGAGATACTCTAATCACACTGAAACCGTAAGAAGAGAAAAACTGCTCGGTGTCATGCTCCGCACACCTTGAGATTAAAAAAAAAAAAAAGAAAAGAAAAAAAAAAAAACAGCTCAAGAACACGTCTCATGCGTCCTGAGAAAAGCCCCGGGGGACAATGATCCTAAACGCTGCTCAGCGTAAAAGGATAAATGATACAAGATAACACAAGACGTAAATAAATGCAATAAGTGCGATGATATGATACATGTTACAAGCAATGTAGTGCATGATGTTTAGAGAATGCAATAAACAAACAAAGCGACGCTTTTAGAAAACACCTCATGGGACGAGTGGAGACGAACCACTCTACTCTGACAAGGATCTCCCTCTTGTGTTCTTCGAACTCTTACCTTCAACTCACAGTTTAAAGGTCCTCAAATACTGACCAATGGTAACATCTACATGTAGAAACCACGGATGCCACTTTGATCGCCATTCTGACTTATAGCAGGCTTGAACTCGGGGTCGAGGTATATTCATACTCCAGAGAAATGGCGAGGCCTATAATCTCAGAATTTGCTGAAGTTGAAATGCACTAAGATGCCCTAAATTTTCTCTCTTTTCTTTTTCTTTGTAGTCCGGAACCTATGTAGCTTTAGATAGGTCCTTGTTTTATTGCTCTCTCTTTTGACCTAGGTTGGGCCTTGCAGTTTTATGAAAGACCGAATCCAGTTTTGCAAATCATATTGAGCATAGCACGACACTCTAAACACAAAACGATTTATTTTTTCAAACTGAGAATGAGTTCTTAACCGGGTATTGAGCCTACGACTGACCACAGTACACCACAAATCAACAAAGGAAAAACAAGGTAAGAATAACACAACTATTGACACTCACCGAAAACAATAATCAAAACAAACAAAACCACCAAACACAACACTTGGATGTTTTCCAACGGTGGGAGACCTCTCGGTTCATGGGGAGCCTGCTTCTCCAGGTACTGTTTCCCACCATTTTCTTATTTACGGCTCTTACATCACTTTGGCCCTCAATCTCTTTTTCTCTGAAAAGTCCTTTCCTCACTTTTTCTCTCAACGCACATCTCTCTATTCTTCAATCTCTCTTATTTTTTTTTATCCTTTCCTAGGTGTGGTTGATGGATAAATTGAAACTTGTGGATCCTTGCCCCAAGCATTCTGCTAGATTCTACTTCTTTCGCTCACAACTAGTGAGCTTTCTCACCGAGGGGTTGTGGTGCAACTGGACATGTAGCAAATCTGCAACTGAGATTGGTTGACGATGCCCTTGGCTAGTTTGGACGTGAACAGACTCGTCTGGATGAGGGCATGGAATACCCTACTCCATTTCCAGTTCGCGTTTTGCACTTGGCTTGATACTTCACTGCTTGGAGGACAAGAGAACGCTTGGCCCCCTACTGCTAACTTCAGTTGTGCCCTTTCTGGCGAGTGCTGATAATGGGAAAAAGACAAAAAAAACCCGACTCAACTGTGCCCCTAGTTCATGATTTTGACCTTTTTTGTGTTTTTGCTTTTGCTAAAACAATTTTGACCAACATGAGAGTTAGATTAGCATGCTTGTTCAACTTTCTAATTTGAAATCATGTAAGTCAGGCTGTGAGCACTAAAAATCATCCTTTTTTGGGTCCAGGAGATGGTCTAGTTTTGGAAAAAAAGGAATAATTTTTGAGAAAATTAGTTAACTTCATTAAAAATCCCCAAAACTGTTTTTGTAAATGGCCATTACTCGACCAACGAGGAATTAACTCTTGAGATGCACAACCTCAGATCCGAACTTAATTTGTCTTGTAGTTGAATCTTTTAATGGAATAGGACAATTGATTTTGAACAAAGATGAGCACGAAGATAAGCCAATTGGATAGGATAACCGTGTTTGAATAAGGATAATCCAACCAACATGGATGAGACAAGCAGGTTAAAAATGGTCGGGGCCAAACTTCAGGATGAAGTTGCCTACATATCCCAAAGATGAGAATCAGGCCATACGTAGTTCCTGGGTTAAGGTGCACTCGGGTATTAACACTCTCCTTTTGCACTCTAACTTTTGCCGAAGCTACCTTTTCGGGTTTTCAACCTTGCGAGCTCTATTTGTCCTTTTCATTTTTCTTTCTTCTTTTTCTTTGCTTTTTTCTTTGTTTCCATTTTTTTTTCTTTTTTCATTTTTTCATTTTCGTTCTTTTTTTTTTCTTTTTCTTGCTCTAACTTTTTCCTGGGTCACCCTTTCGGGTTTTCGGCCCAGTGAGCCTCTCAATAATAGAAAAGTTTAACTTGTCCTTGCTGATCGGTCATAGGATCTTTAAGCCATCTGAATCCAGGACAATGACTGTTGTTCGTTGATGATGTAGTCTTGATAATATAAGGGCCCATCCAATTGGGTCTGAATTTGCCCATGGTGGTGTGGATAGGAACTTGATTGTCCTTCAGCAAAAAAATTTTTCTCTCAGATTTTGGGATTTGGCTTTCTTACCGATCTCCATTGGTTTGAGAAATGACCCACTTTTGAATTTTCGAGCATATATGACCTTTTTTTGCCCATAGTTCAAGGGCTGTTTCTCTTCCATCCTTTCAAAATTCCTTTGATCACATCTGACCTTCTTGCCCCTAGTTCAAGGGTTGCTTCCAATCCGACCATGCAAGCCTCATATTTTGGTTAATCGTTGAACATTCTGAAAGTTTAAAAGTTTAAAAGAAAATGGGTCGAGTCTCGAGGCTGAGAGTGATCCTATGCTGTACAATCTGAAGATCAATTCTAGACATGTCTTCGTAGGACCACATAAAATATTTTTTGAAATCTTTTAATAAAGTGGCTAGTCACTCTTGCTCTTCTGAAGACAATGTAGAACCAATCTAGATCAAGCCATCTTCTTTAGTACTCACATTAACATATATGATTTCATTCATTAGGGGCTTAGCACACCTCTCTTCCTCTTAGTTGATCAAATTTTTGCAAATCCCAAGGAATTCCTCCATCTTTGTTTTCATCACAGTGTTAGAAAAGTTTTAAAAAACTTTGGTCAATGCGATGATTTAAAGGCAGAGAGAAGTAGGTGGAAATTATTGCCATTTCATTCAGATCTTCTGGCTCAACTGGCTCAATGGTAGAAACATATGCAAAAGAAAGAGCGTAAAAGACAAACACAACAAACAGGGAAGTGATGTTCGAGTTAGCATGCCCGAAATCACCTAACCCTAGCATAACAAGACTGACTCAATACAACAAGTCTGACTTAATACCCAAGTCTGAAAGTAAAATAAACAACATTTTAAAGTGCTAAAAAGTGCGTGTCATCCACCACATCTGGAGTAAAATGAGCGCCATCAGCAGGTGGTTCATCCCTGATCACATAGTCACATTATCCCCTAAGTTCCTCGATCTAGTGCCGATAGACTTTGTAGGACCCGATGGAGTGATGACCTTATTGCCAATCAGATCTTGAACTTCATGGTGAAGACGAAAGTAACCGTTAGTGTCATGGCCGATTTATAGATGGAAAGCATAGTACTTGGCAGCATTATGTTTGGCTGGAAAGGGATCAGGGAGAGGCCGAGGGTCAAGAGGTTTGAGATGGCCTTGTCTTATGAGGATTTGGAGAGCTTTGGATGAGGTCATGAAAAGGGGATTGAAGGTGCAGTTACCAATCCTGACAGGATTGACGAAGGGCTTGACAGGTGTTGCCTGGGTTTGGAGAGCTCCGACGGGTGTATGATTGGAGCTGAAAGGGGTGTTTCTGGTATAGCAGCCCTTTCCCTGACTTGCCCCTTGATTCAAAATGCTCCCAACTTGAGCGACAGAAGTGTCATCCACAGTTTTTGGAACAACTGCAAGCACTTGTTGCTTGTTCAGCCCTTTGACCTTCAAAGTCTCAATAGCCCACTGAAGATGTTCATAGGGATCAATGCTTGCCCCGACCTTGTTCTTGCCACTTACCTCCATTTTGCCAAGGGATTGGGTCGCTATATCGAAGCATAGCCCAGTTGTTGGTGACATATCATCACCCAAACTTGAGATAGCTTCAGGTTGGCCCTTTTCAATTGTAGCTCACCCAAGATTGGGGAGCCTTTTGACATGAAATTTCTGATATGTGATGTGGTCGATGATGGAGCCAATATCCCAAAGGCTAGATCTTCCACAATTCTCTGAAGATCTTCAATCATGCTCATTAGCTTAGAAGTAGTGGGTTCATGGGTTTGAGATGGTTGGGGTTCAAGTGCATCCATTATACACAAGTCTGTGCTTTCTGGAATGAACACCTCAGGCTTGGGTAAATGGGCTGGGGTGATGTATATGTTGGGGTTGTAGGAGGATGGTAGTGTATGGATTAGGTTGAGGTGTGAAGATAATGGGTTAATGGTGGCCTGAGGTCCTTTTGGTGGAGCTATGTTCTCTTCGTCAATAAGATCCTAAATCTTATAACAGAGGCGGATGCAATGGTTTGTATCTTGACCGTGCTATTGATGATAAGCACAATATTTAGCTAGGTCATGTCTTGGTGGAAGAGAATTTGGGAGGGGTTGGGGTTTTAGGAGCTCTAGGTACCTTTTTTCTAGCAGCGTTTTGAAGGCTTGAAAGAGACTCATGTAAAGAGGATGGAAATTTCGGGCTTGGGGTCAAGTTGAAGTGGTTGGTTTTTGGCTATTGATGGGAGTGGTGACAGTGTTTACTTCTAAGATTTCACAGTTGTGCTACCACTAGTAGTAGCATTGGAACTGCGAACAACATTCTTCTTCAAAGGGTCATTATCTTCCATAATGATCCCTTGTCTGATGGCATCCTCGATTTGAACCCCCATTTCATGAAGCTCTGTAAAGGTAAATAGAGGTAGAACAATAATCTTCTGCAGCAACTTGCCTTGTAGATTCCGAACAACCATTATTATCTGATCCTTCTCGGAAGGTCTCATGGTCATCATTGAGGCTTTGGCCCTCCATCTAGTCACAAACTCAGAGAAACCCTACTTCGGCTCTTCATAGGTTGCCTCGAGATCACAAGGTATGACCACAATCTATGTATTGTAAGAGTACTGAGCAATGAAGGCTTCAGCCATCTCCTTCCAATTCTGTTTTGAAGGAATCTTCCAACTTAGCATACCAAATGACCATTATACCCGACATGGTGCGACCAAAGAGAGATAACATCTGTGGTCTAGTTAAGCCCATCAGCCATAAGATATCAGAAAATAATTGCAAGTGGACCATTGGATCCCCGGAGCCGTCAAAACTATCAATGTGCGGCATCTTAAACCGATTCGACAATGTAATCACAGAATCAGTGTATCCATCCTCTATGTCTGGGATGGAGTTAACCCCTTGTGCTTTTCTGAACAACTTCTCTAATTTGTTGACATTGAGCGCAGTTGGATCGACTTCGAATTCAAATGGTGCATCGGTCTAATAAACCGGCGCTTTGAAAGCTTGTGCTGGTATTGGCTTTGTTGGATTGCCTTGGTTTTCTTGGACATTGGTAGTATTAGCAATGGCATTGGGCATAGGGATAGCTGTGGTGGGTGCATGGGATACAGAAGCCGCAGCGCCTGTGGTTGCTGTTGTTGTAGCCTGGTTATCACCTCGGCCTAATGGGTCGTAACCTCAGCTACAAGGACTGCGTCATGCTGTAGTGTCTTGACTATCTGTTGTAAATGATGTATTAGTTCCTCCATACTGGCCGAGGGATATTGTGCCATTGGAATAGGTGATTGGTCTCATTTTGGGTTGGAAGTAGATGATTGTTCCTGAACCGGATTGGACACAGATGAGTCGAGAGGTGACTACTGTAGGAACTGAACTGGTGAATTCTATCTAATCCTCATTTTCCTTGTAATCAGCGACTGTGAAGCAAACACTGGTTGCCTCTGAACTAGGTCGCCGACCTTACAAAGTCTATTGACACAAGTCTAAAGTACCCGGGGGATATCAAAGCCTTCTGAAGCTATGGTTCCAGGACTACCAAGCAAGAGAGAAAACAAATAGCACCTCAGCCCAATTTCACTAGAACAGATATGATCACAGTAGAGTGATTGTACTCCACATTAAATTCTGCCCCAAAATAGATACCAACCTTGCAACTAATATGCACATTCCTATATAGTTTCACTGTAAAGCATATACCAGTTTATGAGATAGCCAAAACGCCCCTATAAGGGGGTAGGGTTACCCTACCCTAGTTTTGTCATGAACTGGGTTTCATTATTTCAATCAAGCGGTTTCACGTAATCCTACATTTGGGTGAGCTTTCTATCCTAGTTTGGAACAGTCACTAGGGCTTTACTATATACAGCTAGGTCGAATGGTCAAAGGGAGTACCTTAGCAAGACTACCTAATATACCTCTCACATCTAACACTGAGAAGTGAAAGGAGGATCAAATGGTACAAAGGTAGTCCAGATCCAAGGGTTGTGTTCCCAACATGGCAGAGCTCACGACCGGTTAGCCTTTTGGCAAGCTTTTGGGCAAGCATTCGGCAAACCGTCCAGGAATAGCAGATGGCCAACATAGTGACTTAAGAGCACCAATGCAAATGCAATGCAAAGAACATATAAGTGTAGATAAAATTTCACATCATGAAATTCTAGTCGAGCTCTCTAATTTCCCTAGCAGAGTCGCCAGAAACTGTAGCTTGACTTTTCGTGCTCCTTTCGAATACGATTAGCCCTATAGTTCGGACTCCCGTGGTTCTGAATCTGATGTCATGAGTGCAATATGAAATAGATAAACACAAAAAGTCCAAATCCGGCAAATCTTTTGGAAAATAGACTTTGAATCAAAATGCCAAAAATGGACTATTTTGCCAGATACAGAGTCGGCACCTAAAATATTTTTGGGAAATTGAGGAAACCCATGACTCGTGCCAAAGGCCACGTGTTCGTCATCACCAAGATTGTCTCGGCTCAGGAACTTAGGTACGAGAGGGGAAGGTTATGAATTAAGCACCCCACTCGCCCGATCAAAGATTGGCCTCTACTAATTGTGATGTGATTCTTATTTACATTATATGCTCTTGTTCCAATTATTAGGCTAACATTACTACGTGTCGCACACAAGTATAAACTAATTTACAAAAATTGGAACGCTTTGATCTTATGCTTGTTTGAAAATTGTTTCGAATATGTACCACTCGAAAAAATGATGTCATATGCACATTCATCAAATTATTCCAGTTTAAGCAATTAGCCTCTATCCATAGGCATTCAAACAATTTATCACTTAAGCAATTAGCCTCATGGCAAGCATGCTAGACATGGCAACAATCACACTTATGCAATATGCTAAAACATAAAAATGCTTACCTAGTACTCTGAGGCGAGCCAAAAGAAACAAAAGAGTTAGAAAATATACATGCTCCTAACTAATGCAACACATGCAATGATGAAACTAATAGGCTCGGCTACTAATTATGACATATGAATCAATTTGATAGCATGTGTTTAAACACGTATTCAATGAAGTAATAAACGACAACGCTTGTTAGAATATTGAACCGAGCATTGATGCATGCAAGACAAGTGGATGCAAACATGAAATATGCTAAATGAAACATGATGTTCTATTCTAACCATTATAAGCGGATAAATAAAAGGGAGAAAGACATAGGGTTGGAAGACATACACATTATTACATATTTGGCCCTTGCACAGGAGGGTCCGAATGAATGCCCTAGCTAAGCTACAAATTAACTAATTATTACAAACCAAATGAAATAAATTAACTACATTAGATAATTAACTAATTATTACAACAACAAATTAACTAACTAGCTACTCTAACTAATTAGTTACAAATCCGCTACTCCAAACATAACATACTAATATTACAACATCACTTTAACGAATCACGAGAATCGAGGGATGGCTCATGCACGGATGTAGATTTCCACCCGATAATGCTCTCTGTTTTGCTATTGGAAAGCCTTTGTTGCACAGTTAGAAAATTGCACATGTTTTCCACCTAAGCCTCTGCTCTATTCTGTTGGAAAAAGGATACTGCTTGCCTGGAAAAAGTGGCCGGTCAGCCACCAATAATGGTCTACCATCCAGAGAACAAACAAGCACAAATTAGAGTATTCTTAGGGGATGTTTGTCCACCCTGCCTCTCCTTATTAGTAAACAGATCAAAGTAGGGGTAGGCTTGATTCACAAGCCATCAATCGGCGCAATTTCATTGCGTAATGACTTATGAATCAAGGGACACAATTTTAATAAATGGTAAGAAAAGACCCACAAAACCTCCCCCTATTATGGATTGATCAAGGGAAGTGGTTGACCTTGGAAACTTGGACCATTTCATCACTAACAAGGATGAAATGAGCCAAGTCTCCATGTGTTCAATTAACGTCCGATTGAACACCAAATTATGTTATTATCTTGTTCAATTTTAGTCCAAGTTTTATTACTTCATTTTAATTACCTTCCATTCCTTAATCAATTGAGTCCAATAATGAGCATTAAGTCTACTAATGGAAAGAAGTGTCAAACAAAAGGTTGTTTTGAGCATGAGAGAGATGTCATGCCATTGGTAATGAACCCTTGAAGAGATTAAACCATTAAAGCACAACAACCTCAATCTCAAGCTTAAACAATCCATTGATTGAAACAACTCTCAAAGAAAATGAAAAATCAAGAAATGAGGGAGGTTCCAGAGATGTTTAGAGGTGAACACAAGTATGGAAAGTAAGAAATAAATGCTATCAACTAAAATAGGTTGGTGGCTAAGGCCTAAACCACCAAGTCTATGAGGACCATTACACTACAAGCATACTATACAAATATTAAATGAAATAAACACCTCAAAACAATCCTAAATTAGACTAAAACAGTGCTGGAATTGATGTAAAAAAAGCTAAAAGAGTAAGCTAACATAATGGAGAATGTAAGCTAGTAAACAAGCATAAGGAGGGGTGGCCAAACCCTCCATTTTTGGGATCTCAAAACAACATTTTTAGCCTTTGAAAAACTCTGAGATTCAATGATAAAATGCTCAAAAAAGTTGAGAAAAGAATGGGAAACACATGAGCAAAAGCTTAGAGAACAAGGTTCAAAGAAGGGTGATTAACCACTCCACCTTTGGTAGATTTAAACCACAAGTTTTAGCCCATAAAAATAGTGTAAAAACAGCCCAAAAATAGTAAGAAAAGATAGGAAAGAAGTAGTGTAGAGATGCCCAAAATTATACATTTTGAAGCAAGGTAACTCTTTTGTTAACAAACCCACAAGTTCTCACTCTCAAGGACTGAAATTTGGACTCAATAATCTCAGCAAAGAGAGCTCCAATATTGGTTTAGGAAGTGTTTGGGTAAGGTATGTGTGTTGCAAGATAGAGATAGACAGAGAATTTCAAGTTTTGGGGCTCTTGGAATTTTTTGTAACCTAAAACCAAGAGGGTTGGCCAAGTATATATAGAAAAATAGCCTCTCAGGTCAGAAATATCTGCACAGCAATAGCTGGAGCTTTTGGGGGACAGCTGATAACAAATATCTGCATTTTACACAAGTGGCTGGCAGGCCACTATTAGTGGGTGGGCCGGCCACAAAAATTCTAGGCCCAACTACAAACGGGTATATCTCCCTCATCCGGACTCGGTTTTAGGTCATTCTTGAGTCTAAATTGAAGCCCCGAATGTCTAATTTCCAATGGTGGCACCCTCACATCTAAATTCAAAGTTTACAAAAAGATATGCTTATTTTAATGAAGGATGCAAACCCACGAGATATTGGGAGCCACAAATCTCCGCTCAAGTGACCAAATGACCGCTTGAGTGGTCACCTAAAATCAGCTGTTACAGCCTACACCCCTTAAGGAATTTTGTTCCCGAAATTTCATAGTCCTTGCCAAAACGACTCGAACAATTCCCAAGAAAGATGAATATCACAAAAACAATAGCCTCAGTCATCACCACTTCTCAAACCAAAATGAAATCAAAGCTAATTGAAAACAATAACATAAGAATTTAGATTTCTTTCATTTACTTCCTTCTACAACCTCCCATACAATGATTTTAAGAATAACAAACAAGCAAGTTTACATATCATTAAATAAATCAAGTTATTTCTCACGAATTTCAGCTTCTCATTCCTAAGTGGCCTCTTCTACCCCGTGTAATGCCATAACACTTTAACTAAAGGAATGATTTGCATCTCAAAACTTGTTCCCGAGTGTCCAAGATTTTAATCGGTCTCTCTTCATTGGAAGCATTCTCATCCACCTCTAAATTTTTCCAATCTAGAACATGGGAAGGATTAGATTCATACTTGCAGAGCATAGAGGCATGAAATACATTGTGCACCCTAGATAATTGCAGTGCCAATGTAAGGCGATAAGCTACCTCTCCCACCCCATTCTATAATATCAAAGGGGCCAATGAACCTAGGTGACAATTTTTCGCTTCGCCCAAATCTCATTAAACCTTTTTCTAGGTGATATTTTCAAAAATACATGATCCTCCACATCAAAAGATAGGGGTCTTCTTCTCCGGTCTGCATAGCTCTTTTGTCGACTCTATACGGTAACTAACCATTTTTGAATGAGAGCTATTTTCTCAGTGGTCTCTTGAACCAATTACAATCTACGCATAGGTGAATCCCCACTTCAGTTCAACACACCGATGACCTACAAGGTCGCCTATACAAGGCTTCAAAAGGTGCCATCCCAATGCTAGCTTGGAAGCTATTATTATAGGCGAACTTTCGCTAAAATAGATGTCTCTCCTAAGAACCTTTAAAATCTAGCACACAAGCTCTCAACATGTCTTCCAAGATTTGAATAGTGCACTCAGACTGTCCATCAGTTTAAGGGTGGTAAGTGGTGCTTAAAGTTAACTGTGTGCCTACAACAGTTTGTAGGCTTTGCCATAATGCTGCGGTAAAACGAGGGTCTCGATTCGAGATGATACTCATCGGAACTCCTTGAAGCTGGACAATCTCTGTAACGTAAAGTTCCGCTAGGTAATTAACTAAGTCACTCATGTATAGAGCGAGAAAATGAGCCAACTTAGTTAGTCGATCCACCGGCATCTAGACTGCGTCATTATCCCCTTTATGTTCTAGGGAGGCCCGAAACAAAGTTCATAGTGATATGTTCCCACTTCCATGCCACAATAGGCAAGGATTGCAATAACCCGACTAATCATTGATGTTCTGCCTTGACTTATTGACAAGTTAGACACTTGGACACAAATGTAGCCACACCCTACCTCATACCCCTCCACCAAAACTATTGGCTAAGGTCATGCTAAATTTTTGTGCCCTCCAAATGTATTGTAAGATGAGAGTGGTGAAATTTTTGAAGTACTTCATGTCTACACGACTCAAGTACAAAAAAGTGATATAGATACCAGACATTAGAATTGGAATCTACCCTCAAACCCTTTTCTTCCTTCCCATGTGCAACTTTCTCATTGATCGCTTTAACTTCTAAGTTACCTTTTTGTGCCTCTATAACCCGAGTAACAAGTGTCGGTTGTGCAATGACGGAAAACAAGGTGGCTTGCTCGGGAGATTCACTAATATGCAAATCAAATTCACCTAAATCACCCAACATTTCCCATTGTAATGGTACTCACAGATTTTCTACCCAAAGCATCAACCACCACATTGGCTTTTTGAGGATGGTAGTGTAATTCAAAATTGTAATCCTCTGAAAATTCCATCAACCTCTTTTCACGTAAATTCAAATCCTTTTTGTGAAAATAGGTACTTATGACTTTTATGATTTGAGAACACCTCAAATTTATCCGCATACAAGTAATGTCTCCACAATTTTAAAGCAAAAATGATCGCGGCTAACTCCAAGTCATGAGTCGAGTAATTCCTTTCATGGGTTTTCAATTGGCGTGAACCATATGCCACTACTATACCCTTCTACATCAAAACTCATCCCAATCCTTTTCTAGAGGCATCATAGTACATAGTGTAACCTAATCCACTTTCTAGAATGACTAAAATTGGAGCAGTGGTCAATTTCACCTTCAGCTCTAGGAAGGATTTCTCACATGATTCATTCCAAACAAACTTCACTCCCTTTCTTGCTAGCCTAGTCAATTGAGAAGCTAACGTGGAGAAGGCTTTCACAAACCACCTATAATAACCAATAAGACCTAAGAAACTACAGATCTCAAATGCATTCTTAGGTCACTCCCAGTTCAGCACCACCTCGATCTTCAAGGAATCTATGGTAACCCCATCCATAGAACCGACGTGACCCAAGAATTTCACCTTGGAGAGCCAGAACTCACATTTCTCATATTTAGCATACAATCTGTGCTCTCTTAGTAGCTATAGCAAAATATGAAGACGCAACTCATGTTCCGTCTTAGAGGGTGAATATATAATAATGTCATCCACAAAAACTACCACAAACTTGTCGAGATATTTTCGGAAAACCCAATTCATCAAGTCCATAAAGGTGGCAGGAGCATTGGTTAAGCCAAACGACATCACGAGAAATTCACAATGGTCGTATCGAGTGCGAAAAGTCGTCTTCGAAATATCCTCTTCTTCCACACGCAATTGATGATAACCCGATCTTAGATCTATCTTTGAGAAACATTAAGAACCCTTAAGTTGGTCAAAAAGATCATCTATTCTAGGCAACAAATACTTATTTTTAATTATGACCCTATTCAGCTTATGGTAGTCAATGCATAGCCGCAATGAACCATCCTTCTTCTTGGCAAAAAGAGCCGGTGCTCCCCAGGGTGAGGTACCAGGGCATATATGTCACAACCTGAACCTGCCCCTATGAATTAGGATCACAATCGGCTAGTAATCATGGGATTACCTTCGATCTTAGATAGAAAATCAAACATATTTAACCATAAGGTGCCAGAAGCGAAAGCTGACCAATAAATTTTGTCAAATGAGCTGTGCATATATGGCATAACAAAAACTTTTTTCGTGTATGTAATAATTCACACCCAACAAAACATAAAATATTATAAATGTCCAAGACCATTCAGAAATTGGCAAACCAAAAACCAAGGTTTATATACAAACCTGGTCTTACATGACCATCAAAAGTAAACAAAAGAAAATCAAAACAAAAGCCTCGTGCGTGAGGCAACCTTGGCTGACTCCAAAATCTCAATAACCTTTTAGGTCTCACTAAAATTTGAAATTTGGACGTCTGTTACCTACATATATATATATATATATAAACAAAATGAGCGAAAGTCCAGTGAATAATACCAAAGTAAAGAGGTTAATGAATGAGATTCATATATAAATAAATCATACTTGTACTTAATACATATGGAACACAATTCCCATTCATAACGTACTTAAGCAAATCATAACGGAATGACCTCGGATCCGATCCATTATACTTAGAACATGTCAAAGGGATGAAACGACCTTAGGTCCAACATGTCCATAGACAAAACGACCTTTGGTCCAACATATTCATATTCAAAATGACCTATGGTCCAATACATTCATATTCAAAGCGACCTTCCATTCCATTATGCTCAAGGCATATCAAAGGGGCAAAACGACCTTAGGTCCAAACATTTATTCATAAACTAACCTTAGGTCTAATGGACCCATACACAAATTACCATATGGTCCTTCAAAACAGATGTACAAAATGACCTCAAGTCCATTATTTCTAAATTCACATTCATGCGCATGTTTATAGTCATGATCATGTTCACATTCGTATTTATATTCAAAACGACCTTTGATCCAATCAATTCCTTATTCAAAATGACCTTTGATCCATCGAACAATCATACAAAATGACCTTAGGTCTGATTTGTATATAAATGACCTTATGTGAGGCCCATGAAAATTTTACCTTCTCCCCTACTTTTGAATTATTTCTTTGAAGTCCCTTAGTTTCTTAATTCATTTCAATTTTAACCCTAGGATCAAACACTTGCGCCAATTGAAAACTCGTAAACCGTAATCAATTTCAGTAACTTAGGAATCAATTTTAATACCTTAATTTAATTTAATAAATGTTCCAATTCATAAATTAAACCCAAGCCCTCACATTTTTACTAAATAACAAATTGACCCCAAACAAGCCATTATATATATATACACTTATACCCTAAAATCTATTTTATACACCATACTTTACAATTTCCAACATTTGTACACAAAAAAATAATAAAATAAGTCTTCAAATATCTATGGCCGGCCATTATCTATATAGATACAATGAGTGTACTTTTGAGACAAACTTGCATGAATTAAGGAAAAAATCTTTGACCTTAGGTACAAACTTATATATATATATATATATGCATTGTACTTGTAACTAGGTTGGTTTGATTAAGATAAAACCCTAACTAGATTATGCTTAGGTACGCAATTAAGTCCTTTAACCATCCACTATTCCATTGAATTCAAACTAAATCCAAAATATCCAATCCAATTCCAACCAATGGGCAAAATGGACCTTTTGCACCAATTTTCATATAAAAGAAACCTCACCCTTAGCATTTTTCACACAAGAACAACACACACACCACACCACACGGCTGAAAGAAAAGTGAGCATGGTGTAGGGTAGGAGAGAAAGAGAAAGTTGCCAGCGATTCAATAAAGCCTCAAGTAAGGCACAATATAACTCTCTCTTTCATTTTTCCTTTCAAATACATGCTCTTAGAGGTTCTAAACATTAATTTTTTAAATGGTATTCTTGTGTTAAAAAAAAAAAAATAGTTGAGTCTTGTTCCACCCTTCTTGTGTTTTCCCTTAATCGATAACACACTATCTTCTTCTACACTATTTTCTTAGAATTTCCAAAGGCACACCTTCAATTCAATTTTTTGAGTTTAATATATATTATTTATCATATTTTCATCACAAAAGAATTGAAATTTTTTCCTTGGTTTACCTCTTTTCTCACCAACCTTCTTATTTTAAGTATTGTGCAAAAAAACTCTGTTTTACAACTAACTTTCAAAATATCTAGAAACATGTAGCAAAATCTCCTGGACTTCATTTTTATGTCAAAATCTACCTTAAAGAGTTAGCTTTCAAGAAAAAATGGTTTCATCGAAAAAGAGTGAGCGGTTTGTGAGAAAATTCGATTTTTGTAACGGTTGATGAATCTGGACAGTGCTGGAGTGTTTCTTAAATAACTAAAAAGAAAAGCTATTCCATTTCCAAAACGTGTTCTGAAAAATAGATTAAATTATCTAAGAACCATAGGAAGGCCAAGTTCTGGAAAAATCTGAAATAACCCTTTTGATCTTAATCTTTAAGTGGTACTGAATATGGAAATTCTGTTGGCATTGGTATTTTATGCTCTTGTGTTCATGAATATTCTTATTAATATATGATCATGTTTTGGTATGATATTGCACATGTCATGGTTGTATATTCTTTATTTTAGTCCTTCGATGATGCTTACACTGATGCTAATTTATTCTTGTTACTTGCTTATACTAACTAACTTAAAACATTAATCTAAATGAAAATCCTAATGGGGTGGCTAATGAGGTTCCGATCACATGAGTATTATTATGAGATGAAGTTATAATTAAATTAGTTAACGAGACGTGTTCCCTTTGGGAAGTAAAATCTTATGCAAGTGGTTTTCGGAATCCTTGAACGGATCAGTTATATTTGGACCCTAGGTATTTGGTGTGAGGAAGGATTTGGGCAAGGCTCATTATTACCATCTATTTTGTGGCCCTGCGGTTGGCGCTACATAGTATGTAACTGTTAGTAGGCATCCGAGGTAAGTTCTACAACAAAGCAGCAAAAGAGGGGGCATACCGAATAATTCGCGTCTGATTCTTGTGGTTTGGAGGATGAAATCTCTTTGGGGGATTTCTAGACTACTAACAACTAACCTTGTAACCTTTGTTATATACTTGAATGTCATGTTCCCTTTCTCTATTGTTGTAATTGCTATTGTGTATTAGGCGGGGGGAAAAAAGGGTGTGCGCACGTTTACTGGGCATTCAAAACTCACAGCGTATCATGCCAGGTGCCGAAGAGGAGCTTGCAGCAGAAGGCAATGAGCCAGAAACCTTCGAAGACATTTGACTATCCTAGAAAAGTTAGAAATTTCTTTTTGTTGTTTTGTTAAAGGCCATCTGAAATTTTATTTTGGGATGTAATGTTGATTGAACTAACTTTTGTAAGTAAGGATATTTTTAACTATTCTATTATTATTATGTACTTATATTTTAAACACCAATATAGTTCCCTATGTTGCTTATGAGCCATTGCGTCAATGCCTTTTAAGATTTGTCAAAAGGGTACCGCGGTACCTAAGAAAGCTAGACTTAGAAGGGAGGCTAATTCGACTCCTTCGGTGATCTGGAATCTTACTTGGTTATTGGCCGTAGGACTTACTAGTGACCTTTCCTTGACTACAACCCTTAGTGTAGATTTCGGGGCGTCACACCTTAGGTCCTTCTTGTCAATATGCTAAATGGCCTTGCACACATTCCGTATTCATACAAAACGACATTTGGTCCAATCATATAGTTTCGCGCTGATCAATCACTTTTTCAAGTCTTTTACGAATCAAACAGGTAGAATACTCGTTCGTAGTACAAATTCATGAGTTTGGAAAACTTACCACATAGGTAGTATTTAGAAAATAACATACATGAAAATATATTTACTAAGATATTACTCACAATGTTCAGATGCCTAGTTCACCCTCATAGTTGACCCTACATAGTTCAGAACGCATACAAAAATTGGGTCACAACATTATTCAATATGTTCCTTAACTTGCTTAATTCTCTTAGGCTTCTTTTGCGTTCTTTAATTCATTTAGAATACTCAATGTATGCCTAAGAATGCTCAAAAATGAAAAAATGAAAAAGAAAAAGAAATTGAATCATAAAACAACTTTTCAAAGTTCTTGAAACAGGGCACTTCGATTGAATGAAACATTGGTCACTTGAGTGAACCTCTTGGTTTGCAAAAGTACTGGATGCATGCAGAGTGCGCTTGAGCTACAGATTGTTCCCTCAAGTGATGAGGCAGAATTTCTAGAACAAAGTTAAACTTCAAACACATAGTTTCAAATCATGAACTTGCATGGTTTATCCACAACTTCAAAGAATGCTTAGAAATTCTTTTAAAAACATGGATTACAAGGTTCATGCTCAAAGAATGAAACTCAACTTTCAAATCGAATGAATCTTTCCTCTATTCCCCAATTATTTATTTATGTTGTTTCTTAGCTTATTAATCCTTAATAAGTCGTAATTCACGCTTAAGAATGTCTGGAAAGATATGGGAACGAAGATATGAACTCAAAAGGCTTTTTGAAAACATGTTGAAAATGAGCTAATGGCTAGAGCCATCTTTTGGTCGCTAGAGTCATCTGAAGACATGAACTGAGTTCGCTCGAGTCACCATTTGGTCGCTCAAACCAACTTTTACAAAGTGAAAAATACTAGGAGCTTGCAATGTTGGCTCGAGCCACCACTGGGTCGCTTGAGCCATCTGTGGAATTTTGGGTTTCAAAACAGAAAGTTTGGCTTTCAAACACAAATTCAAAGCCTTGGGCCATGTTTGGCTCATTCAGAAACACAAAATTACTTTAGGAAACATATATACATGACCCTTTAAAAACCATTTGCTTTAAAATGTCATCAATTTGACAAAATTGAGCTTAAAACTCTCATGTACGCAAAATTTTCAAACTCTTTTCTCAAAACTCAACTCCAAAGTGTATAAGCTTGCATGTTTGAACCAAACTTTTGCAATTACAAGGAAATACATATGTATGAGCTCAACTTGAAACTATGAGTTCAAAAGTGTTATGAATTACCAAAATTGAGGACAAAACTTCTATACATGCATCAATTCAACTTCAATTCCCTTCCAAGACTTTCAAAACATGGAATTAATCTTCAAAACTTCATAATTCATGAATGCATGTAAGGCATGATCCTTAATTTAAACATGGATGACAAAACTCATACTCAAAATGATGGAATACAACAAAATTATGCATGCATACAATAATTAATTCTAAATTCACCATCTTTAGTTCATTTTTTGAGCTCAATCACAATTTCCTATTGAATTCTCATCATTAATGACTTGATCTTAGAAATCAAGGTTCAAAACTTACCTAGAGGCTTTGATTAAAACTTGTATTAAGCAATTCTTGAGCTCTTCTCCTTAAATTTTCAAGTCTCCTACTAATTCCTTCAAGATTAAGCTCTCTCTCTCTCTCTCTCTCTCTCTCTCTCTCTCTCTCTCTGCACTTGAGACTCTCTCTCTCTCTAAAGTCTAAATTTAGAATTTTTTGAGTGTAAGGATGAGTTTAGACCTTCAACTTAACATATATATAGGCTCAATTAGATTAATTAGCTAACCTAAGCTTAAGCTAAGTAATTAGAGCTTAGGTTAATTAATCCAAGGCTTATTTAATTGATTTAAATTTAATTAATTCAATCTGAATCAAATTTTAATCAAACTCCACAATAGGCTCTAAAAATTACGCTAATCACACTAAATTAATCAATTTCGATTTCTATTGCCTCTACGGTCCCCCAATTTCAGATTATAGTAGAGATTGTAACAGAATTTCTACAATCAACAGATAGGCATCCAAAAATCACATAGAATACATAATTAGCATTTAGATTCATATTAGGAATATAAACACATATATAATTAATGAATTAAAAGCTTAATATGGAATAAGGTTGTCACATTCTTCCCCCCTTTAGAAAGTTTGGTCCCCTAAACTTATGTTATCTTCAGTCAGAAACAATTTGGAATACTTTTATTGAATAACTTCAATTCTTTTGGTAGTCATTTGCTCAGTCCTGGAATCAAGCAACAGTTTGTCCTCAACTAGTCAGAGATCTACCTTTTCTGCCATACAAGGCTTCGTATGGTGCCATACCGAAGCTAGAGTGAAAGTTGTTGTCATAAGCAAAGTCTTCCAACAATGAGTAGCTTTTTCCAACTTCCCTGAAAGTCTAATGTATACATTTTGAAGGATTTTTTTCATTGTCCATCAGTTTGCTGATGGAAAGTAGTGTTGAATCTCAATTCGGTTTTCATTCCCCTTTGTCATAGAAATTCAATTCATTACTCAGCCATTCTACAGTTTATGATTTGATTCAGTATTCAATTCAGTGACTCGTTATCCAAGGTTAGTTAGAAGTCATCAGGAATATAGAGTGGATCCAGATACTAATTTCCCAAGTCAACAAAGGTAACAACGAAGCAATCAACCACACAACGTACATAATTCACATATTCCCATTGTATCGATTGTAAAGCACAATAATACTGAAGCAGTCAATTCTAACATAGTACATATGTTCTTAATCATTCAACAGTTTAAAATTCAATTCACTATTCGATTCCCTGTTCCATCAAGTCTTTTAACATTATCCGATAGTCATCAAGAGAATAAAGCAATTCATATATTAATCCCATAACATCAATGCAATATCGAAATAATCAATCACAAGACGTACTAAATTCATATACTTCCAGGTAATCGAGGTTTTTAATCCCAAGTAGTGTTCATAACCAAAATATTTTATGGTAAACCATTTCCATAGCATTGGGTTTAGAACACGATAATATAGAAGCAGTTGTTCTCTAAAATGATCAATTACTAGACTTGCACAATTCAATTCATCTATAACACATATATCCCTCATAGTTGAAGGTTGATTCTCAATAGTGTTCAGCATTAGATCAGTATGTTGACAAACCACATAAAGTCTTCTAAATAAGTCAAGTATTCAAAACGGATTCAAGTTTTGGGTCTATCAATTTTCTTGTCAGGAATAATCTAATCATTCGTTCATGAATAATTCATAATCTCCCATAAAACGATATGAAGTCAGATAACAGTTCTCAAATTAGGCAAAGGTCTTTTCAAATTAAATTGAACAAAGGTCCCATCAAATCATATCTGATGAAGGTTCCATCAGGTCAAACCAAACAAAGTTTCTATCAGATTAAATTAGATAAAAGTTCTCTCTAATGATTCTCAAATAGGATACGTTTGGTTCTGTAGGTCATACTTTGTTCGCTTAGGTATATAGTTAATGGTTTCACAATTTTTCTAAGTTCATCAGTTCTCAAAGTCATATTAGAGTCATACATCACAATGGCTCATAACAAAGTGTTTCAGGTTATGTACAATATGGCATTGTCCAAATAAGTTCACATGTAGATGTACAAGCATGTAGTTGTTCATATCAGGAGGTATGTATCATAGTCAATATAGCAGTTCCCAAGTAAGTCTTACATGTAAGTATACGGTACACAGTAACACATCATACAAGGTTCCTCGGTTGCACATAGTATAGGGTTCGTTATGCAAATGTTCCAAATTAGTCATACAGTCACAGAATTATTGGTTTACTAGTCTAGTCTAGTCACATAGTCTAGTCAATTTTTAACAATCAAATTACACGGTCTCACAGATTATAGAGCTCATTATTTGGAGTGCCCAACTTAGTTACACAATCGCAAAGTCATAGTCCCGATGGTTTATTCAATAAAGACAGTGATATAACAAATCATCCTGAGCATAGGATTAGATATATATATATATATATGTACAAAGTCAATCAATAGCCCTAATGTGTGTTTCACAGATTCTCCAAATGAAGCAGATACATACAATAAGTGCTTGTTTGGCATGTGCTAAAATAGCATATGTTATTTTAGCACATTATTCTATTTGGGTCACATCACCTCTCTATCACATCACTTCAAACCCAACCCTTATTTCACGTATTTTTGTAAAAAGTCAAAAAGTATACTAATCTAGCACTTTCGAAACAACCCCTAAATAAGGTATTGATCCCATGGGTATAATCAATCTAGATGCACATGTAGCAAATATAAAAGAATGCGTCGAACCGAATCAAATAACATCCCAAGAAAAGGTGTACACATACAGGAGTCCAGAATCAATCAACACATAGGCATTCATTTATAAATAGGATAGATACTTGGGATAATGGTCGCAATATTCTAAGTGTTTTCTGGGACGAGTGCACTTACTCTATCTTGACTAGCAGTTCCTACCATTGGTATGAATCCAATAGAGGCAGTGGGTCCATTCACATTTTGTTCAGTTTGGGGATAGTTCCTTACCATATGATCCATTTCACCACACCTATAACAAGCCCCATAAATTTGGTAATAGATCCCTCGATGTTTCTTACCACATTCATTTCATGTTGGTGTTGTATTCCTTGTAGAGTTCGAAGTGTTCATCGATCTCGTATTTTGCTTTTCAAATGATCTATTTTGTGAGAAAAAAGCCTTGCCTCTTGCTTTTCCATTCAAAAGATTGGTTTGTGTTAGCTTCAAATATCAGTACTTGATTCAATACCTCAACATATTTTGTTACTTTCAAAACATTCACTTAATACTCCTATATCGGTAGTGGCGGAGGTTCATGCTGTAACAGTAGATGTTGTTGTCGTCTTAAGGTCTCTACAATTTTCTTATACTATTCTTTCTAGTCTATCAAGTCTAGCTCTGGAGGATTCTTTCAACTCATTTGTCCTTGTTCTTACCATGTTCTACATGAACTTATATTATGACAATAAGTACAGAGATATATACCGACACATATGGACATAGTTGCACAAAGCCATATATTCTCATATTTGCAGAGTCAGAATGCACATAAGCAACAATTCATGATTCATATATTCATATACTTGCATTGTAACAAAAACACAACTTGCTTGCACACATTAACACAACAATTCATATCTCATATAACCACATGTTCTCAATGGATACAAGCATGTACTTATCATATGCATGCACCCTAGGTCTTTTCTAGACACCTTATAACTCAATTTGACAAGTGTTTGAGTTATTAACTCATGCTCTAATACCACTCTGTCGTGACTCAAACCCGCCCCTATGGATTAGGATCATAACTGGCCAGTATCAGGAGATTACCTATGACCTTAGACAAAAAATCAAACATATTTAACAATAAGGGGCTAGAAGCGGAAGTAGACTAACAAATGTTGTCCAATGAGCTGTGCGTATATGGCATAACAAAAACTTTTCTCATGTATATAATAACTCACACCCAACAAAACATACAAGATTATACATGTCCAGGACCATTCAGAAACTAGCAAACCAAAAACCAAGGTTTATATACGGAGATGGTCTTACATGACCATCAAAAGTAAACAAAAGAAAATCAAAACAAAAGCCTTGTGCGTGAGGCAACCTCGGCTGACTCCAAAATCTCAGTAACCTTTTACAGTCTCACTAAGGCCGGGGTTGGACATCCCGCTGCTCACCTATATACATATATATGAACAGAGTGAGCGAAAGCCCAGTGAATAATACCAGGGTAAAAAGGTTAATGAATGAGATTTGTATATAAATAAATCATACTTGTACTTAATACATATGGAAAACAATTCCCATTTGTAACGTACTTAAGAAAATCATAACGGAATGACCTCAGATCCGGTCCATTATACTTAGAACATGTCAAAGGGATGAAACGACCTTAGGTCCAACATGTCCATAGACAAAACAACCTTTGGTCCAACATATTCATATTCAAAATGACCTTTGCCCCAATATATTCATATTCAAAATGACATTTGGTCCAATATATTCATATTCAAAGCGACCTTTGGTCCAATACATTCATATTCAAAATGACCATTGGTCCAATACATTCATATTCAAAGTGACCTTTCATTCCATTATGCTCAAGGCATATCAAAGGCGCAAAACGACCTTGGGTCCAAACATTTATTCATAAACTAACCTTAGGTCTAATGGATCCATACACAAATGACCATTCGGTCCTTCAAAACATATGTACAAAACGACCTCAGGTCCATCATTTCCAAATTCATATTCATGCGCATGTTTATAGTCATGATCATGTTTACATTCGTCTTCATATTCAAAATGACCTTTGGTCCATTGAATAATCATACAAAACGACCTTGGGTCCGATTCGTATATAAATGACCTAAGGTCCTTCTTGTCAATATAGTAAACGGCCTTGGGCCCATTCCGTATTCATACAAAATGACCATTGGTCCGAGCATATAGTTTTGTGCTTATCAATCACTTTTTAAAGTCTTTTACAAATCAGACAGGTAGAATACTCATTCATAGTACAAATTCATGAGTTTGAAAAACTTACCACATAGGTAGTATTTAGAAAATAACATACATGAAAATATCCTTACTAAGATATTACTCACATTGTTCAGATGCCTGGTTCACCCTCGTAGTTGACCCTACACAATACAAAACACATACAGAAATCGGGTCACAACATTATTCAATCCTTTTCTTAACTTGCTTAATTCTCTTAGGCTCCTTTCATATTCTTTAATTCATTTAGAATGCTTAATGTATGCTGAAGAAAGCTCAGAAATGAAAAAGAATGGAAATTGAAACATAAAACAACTTTTCAGAGCTTCCTGAAACAGGGCACTTTGCTTGAGTGCAACATTGGTCGCCTGAGCGAACCCTTTGGTCTACAAAAGTATTGGATGCATGCAAATTGCGCTCGAGTGATAGATTGTTCACTTGAGCAGTGAGGCAGAATTCTAGAATTTCTAGAACAGAGTTAAACTTAAACTCATAGTTTCAAATCATGAACTTGCATGGCTTATCCACAACTTCAAAGAATACTCAAAAATTCTTTCAAAAACATGGATTACAAGGTTCATGCTCAAAGGATAAAACTCAACATTCAAACCAAATGAATCTTTTGTCTCTTTCCTAATAATTTATTTGTGTTGTTTCTTAGCTTATTAATCCTTAATAAGTCATAATTCATGCTTAAGAATCTCCAGAAAGATATGGGAATGAAGATATGAACTTAAAACGCCTTTTGAAAACATGCTAAAAATGAGCTGATGGCTAGAGCCATCTTTTGGCTGCTAGAGTCATCTCAAGACATGAACTGAGTTCACTTGAGCTACCATTTGGTTGCTATAGACACCCCATTTTTGACCGTCCTCAAGACTTGGACGTCACTGATTGAACACTCAGTGATCACCCTTGTTTGTGTTCGTCTTGAGTTCCCGGAAGCCTTGGCAACGCGCCTCGCCTCAGGACTGTTTTGTGTATGGTTTTGCACCAAACACTTGTGTTTTGCCTTTGAGAGGCAGGGTAGGGCTTGTAGACCATCCCCACCCATCACCGGCCAGGGCTTGAGGCCACCGGCTGTGTTTTGTGGCCACCGGCCAAATGTTTGGCCGGCCGGCACTATAGATGGCCAGCCGGCTATCTGTTTTTGGTCAATTGCATCTTTGGCCGGCCGACTACTGTGCATCTGTTTTTGCAGATATTTTCTCACAGCTGGCATGCATTCGGCTCCCCTCTATACACGTGTATGGAGGGATCTCTCTCTTTAGAAGCTTGTCTTGTAAGCTTTACAAGACAAAAAGCTCTATAAAGAGAGGTCTTCTCTCTTGTTTTGAGGGTTAGACATTTTAGACAGCCATTTTGAGGGTTTGAGTTCTAGGGTTACGGTTTGGTTCATATCCTATCTCTATCTCTCTCTTGTGTGTGTTTTGTCTTATTTTTGCTCATAAGCACCCACCATCACACCATCTCTTGGAGCTGAGGCCCTTGAGGGTTGTTTTTAGAGTTTTGGAGCTGGTTTCAACCTAAAGAAACTGCTGGAGCTCCATTGTTGAAGAGGGTCTTCAAGGGTAAGAAGCTTATCCCTTTATTCCCCATTTTTGCAAAGCTTTTCTACTTATCTTGCAGCTGTTTTTTCACTTTGCATATAACACATAAAAGTTCTGTTTGTAAGGCCTCTAAATAGTTTGTTAAGAGTGTTTTAAGCTTTGGGGTTGTTAGACCCCTCTTAAGCCTTGTTTGGCCCTTGTTTTGTGCTATTTTGGGTGAGCTCCGGGACCATAGTGTTTGGGCCTCCTCACCACTAAAATCTTGAGGGATTTCAGAGGTGAGGATGGTGCCTTGAGGTCCTAGGAAGGAGAGGGCCACCCCCTCTCCTTGTTGTCCTTGAAAAGGACCATTTTTGCCTCTTGAGGGAGCACCATGTTTAAGTGTGTGTTGGCCATGCCTTGGCTGATTTTTGTGCTTATTATGTCATAATATGCCTCTGTTTTCAGTTGGTTTTGGTGCACCATGCTTGCTTAGCATACATGCCTTGTAATGCCATTTTGTTACCTTAACATGCATCTAGGTTTTAACCCTTATTCAAGCATGTATTAGGCCTAGCTTTGTGAAGCTTTTGTACTTGTTTTGCCATGTTTAAGCTCTGTCCTTAGCTATTTTGGTCGACCAAGGCTCCCATTGTATAGTTCTTTTGCATTTTGGCTTGTTAGCCTTAAGTTTTGGACCACTGTTGCTTGTTTAGCCTATCTTGTTTGCTTGGTTTGGCACCATCTTAACATGATTTCAAAGCTTATATTGCATGTTATTAGCCCATGCTTAGCCTCTTTTAAGTGTGCTTGAAAGTTGCCTCTACTTGCTTAAGTGTTGGCTCATTAACATATGCATTCTTGCATGTGTGTTTGGTCCTATTTCTTGAGCTTTTGGCCACTGTTTGAGGCCTAGTCAGGGCTGCCTAAATCATGTTTAAGTCCATCTCTTTGCTTGTTGCATATGCTCCTTATATGTTGTAGCATATTGGTGAGTTGTTGCATGTTTGAACTTGCATGATTGAATGAAGTCACATGCTTGCTTGCATGCTTAAACACCTACATTGTACCTTGCATGCTTGTTGGTCGCATTGTCTCATGCCTTGCATGTTTTGTATGCTTCTTTACATTTCCATGTTGCATGCTAGCCAACATGCTTAGGATTGCATTGCATAAGCATGCATGCTAGACCTCTTGAAATGAGTATGATAGAGGTTAGGCCTCTTTGTGTGTTTATTTGGTTTGCATTTCATTTGAAATTAAAGTTGCATAGTTGATTCTTTGGGCCATTATGCATGGAAATGCATGATTGGTGGTCCGAGAATCGAGGCTCATGTCCCTTTGAGTCATAAACATGATAAGGGATATGATTGGTGCATACATTGCTTGAAATGCATTGCCATGCCAAGTGTTTCCCTCTGCTGCTGTCAAACCAGATTCTACAGGAACTTTTGTCCGACCGGCCACATTTAGTGCCGACCGGCCACCATTGTTGGCCGATGGATCAAGTTTGTGGCCGGTAACCATTCAACATGGCCGGTGGTGTTCTCCGTCAGCCGGTGGTGTCCCCTGGAATCCATAAAGCAAACCCTGAGACTTTGGCAGTCATCAGAGGAGCAGAGCAGGGAAAACAGAGGCATCTTGAGCATGACAGTGGATTTCCGGGCGAAACCGAGCGCGCATGCATCGAGCCCTCTCCCCGAGGCTGCTGTTTATTGCTTTCTTAGATTAATTAATTTGCTTAATTAATTTAGTTGGTTTGTAATAATTAATTAGCTAGGATAGTTAATTCATTATTCGAATTGTATTATTCTTTTGGTCCCTCCGAGCGAGGGCAAATTTGTAATAAGTGTGGGTGAGTGTGTGTATGTCTTCCAACCCCCACTTCTTTCTTCCTTTTACTTACCTGCTTTGATGGTTAGTATTAGGGCATGTTTACTTTAGCATATCCTATGCTATGCATGCGTGCATCATTCATCAATATTGCATGCACCGGGCTCGGCGCATCATGCTAATCGCATTATATTTCAAAACAAATTTGAATACATGCTACTTGTACATTTCACATGTCATCCTTAGATTAGTCGAGCCTATTCTAGTGACATTTTGTATGCGATGCATTAGGCACTTAACATGGACTTGGATCATGCATTGATTGCTAACATGTTCTTGTTTTGGCACGGAGTACGATGTAAGTATTTTATGCTTTAGCATACCGCATGCGTGTGAATGCTACCATGACAGCATGATTACCATGAGGCTAGTTGCTTATGTGATATAACTGCTTGAATGCCTGTGGGTGAAGGTTGGATTGTTTGAGTTGGAACAACTCCTTGAAATTCGTATTTTAGCCTACTTGCGAGTAGCAAATTCCAAAACGCTTTCCAAATAAATGGATATGCAATGCTTGTTTCCAAATTAGGCGATCTAGTCTATACTTTTGTGTTGTGCGCATCACTTAGTAATTCTAGGCTAATTAACGGGGATAAGAACACACAACGTTTTCAAAAACGGATATCATGGTTAGTAGAGGCCGATCTTCGGATCGGGCGAGAGGGGGTGCTCATAGCTGACCTTCCCCAATCGTACCCAAGTTCCCGAGCCGAGGCAACTTTGGTGATGACAGACACGTGGCCTTTGGCACCGAGTTCAGGTTTCCTAAATTCCCCAAAATAAAATATTTAGGTGGCGACTCTGTATCTGGCAAAGCAGTCCATGTTTGGCACTTCTTTCAACAAAATCTGTTTTCTCAAAACGATTTGCCGGATTTGGACTATTTGGTTCAGATTAAGAACCGTGACACAAATCGAGTCCGAACTGTAGCATGAGGCCCACGGGCGCGTCTACAGTTGCACGAACCAACTTTTGCAGAGTGAAAAATACTAGGAGCTTGCAATGTTGGCTCGAGCCATCTGTGAAATTTCTGGGTTTCAAAATAGAAAGTTTGGCTTCCAAACACAAATTCAAAGCCTTGGGTCATGTTTGGCTCATTGAAAAACAGAAAATTACTTTAGGAAACATATATACATGACCCCTTAAAAACCATTTGCTTTAAAATCTCATCAATTTGGCAAAATTGAGCTTAAAACCCTCATGTATACAAGATTTTCAAACTCTTTTCTCAAAACTCAACTCCAAAGTGTCTAAGCTTACATGTTTGAACCAAACTCTTGAAATTACATGGAAGTACATATCTATGAGCCCAACTTGAAACCATGAGCTCAAAAGTGTTATGAATCGTCAAAATTGAGATCAAAACTTCTATACATGCATCAATTCAACTTCAATTCCCTTTCAAGACTTTCAAAACATGGAATTAATCTTCAAAACTTCATAATTCATGAATGCATATAAGGTATGATCCTTAATTTAAACATGGATGACAAAACTCATACTCAAAATGATGGAATACAACAAAATTATGGATGTATACAAGAATTAATTCTAAACTCACCGCCTTTAGTTTGTTTCTTGAGCTCAATCACAATTTCCTCTTGAATTCTTATAATTAATGACTTAATCTTAGAAATCAAA
The DNA here is from genome assembly GCA_025200525.1 of Camellia lanceoleosa. NCBI lineage: Eukaryota > Viridiplantae > Streptophyta > Magnoliopsida > Ericales > Theaceae > Camellia > Camellia lanceoleosa. The sequence continues at coordinate 71,093,987 of CM045765.1, forward strand.
GCTCAAAACTTACTTAGAGGCTCTGATTAACACTTATATTAATCAATTCTTGAGCTCTTCTCCTCAAATATTCAAGTCTCCTAGTAATTCCTTCCAAATTAAGCTATTTCTCTCACTACACTCAAGACACACACACACACACACACACACTCTCTCTCTCTCTCTCTCTCTCTCTCTCTCTCTAAAGTCTAAATTCAAAAATTTTTGAGTGTAAGGATGAGTTTAGACCTTCAACTCAACATATATTTATATAGGCTCAATTAGATTAATTAGCTAACCTAAGCTTAAGCTATGTAATTAGAGCTTAGGTTAATTAATCCAAGCCTTATTTAATTGATTTAAATTTCATTAATTCAATCTAAATCAAATTTTAATCAAACCTCACAGTAGGCTCTAAAAATTACACTGATCGCACTAAATTAATCAATTTTTGGTTTCTTTGCCTCTACGGCCTCCAATTTCAGATTATAGTAGAGATTTTAATAGATTTTTCTACAATCAGCAGATAGGCTTCTAAAAATCACATAGAACAAATAATTAGCATTCAAATTCATATTAGGCATATAAATACATATATAATTAATGAATTAAAAGCTTAATAAGGAACATTATTGTCACAGTGTAAAGCCCTTATCTAACAATTTTTGCAATTGCTCATTCAAAACAAGCAACTCTACTAGAGCGAATCTATAGAGTGACATAGAAATGTGTGTCATACCCAACACTAGGTCTATAGAAAACTTGACCTCACAGTGAGGTGGTAATTCAGTGAGGTCCTTTGGAAAGATATCTAAATGCTCACAAACCACCCTAGGAAATACCCCTCACACTTCACCGTTCTTATCATTCATCAAGGCTGAAAGAAGAAAAGTGAACTGAGAAACGTTTATCAGTTCTATCCCCCATAAAATAAAAATAGTCACCCCCAGTAACGAACACTGTACCTTTGCCATGATAACAATTTATTACAGTACGATAAGAGGACAACAAGTCTAAACCGAGGATAACAACAAAACCTGTCATATCTAACAATACCAAACTGAAAGAAAGTCGACAATCAATAACTTCAATCACACACTTGCAACACCCATTGTTTAAAACCATCTTACCTCCAACCGATGATTCTACCACAAAAAGGTTCTAATGGTTCAGTCTCTAACCCCAACATAGATGCAAATGTAGATGTTATAAATAAATGAGACGACCCCATATCTATCAACAAATTGATCCAAGTATTATATATGAGATATGTACCTCGCATGACTAATATAGACTCTCCCTTGGGGTCTCTGTTCACTCTGCTCACCTCTCTGATGATAGGTGTAACAAGCCCGCGAACAAGGACCTCGCCGGGTTACAGTTCGGACTTAATTTTGTCACAGTTCTTAATCTAAACCAAATAGTTCAAATCTGGCAAATCGTTTTGAGAAAACAGATTTTTGTAAAGAAGTACCAAATATGGACTGCTTTGCCAGATACAGAGTCGCCACCTAAATATTTTTTATGGGGGAATTTAGGAAACCTTGACTCGATGCCAAAGGCCACGTGTCCATCATCACCAAAGTTGCCTCGGCTCGGGAGCTTGGGTACGATTAGAGAAGGTCAGCTATGAGCACCCCCTCATGCCCGATCCGAAGATCGGCCTCTACTAACCGTGATATTTTGTTTTGGAAACATTACATGTCCTTATTCCGGTTATTAGCCTAGAATTACTATGTTATGCGCATAACAAAACAAGTATAGACCAGATCGCTTAATTTGGAACAAAGCATTGCATATCCGTTTGTTTGGAAAACGCTTTGGAATTTGCTACTCGCAAGTAGGATAAAATATGGATTTCAATGGGTTGTTCCAACTCAAACAATCCAACCTTCACCCATAGGCATCCAAGCAGTTATATCACATAAGCATCTAGCCTCATGGTAATCATGTTGTTATGGCGACATTCACACACATGCGAGAATGCTAAAGCATAAAAGCTTACCTAGTACTCCAAGCCAAAGCAGTGAAATTAGCAATCATATGCATGATCCTAGTTCATGTTTAAATTGGCTAATGCAACACATGAAAAATGTCATTAGAGTAGACTCGGCTAATCTAAGGATGACATGTGAAAATGCACAGATAGCACGTATTCAAGTTAGATTTGAAGCACTTATGCAGTTAGCATGATGCGCCGAGCCCGGTGCATGCAATACTGATGAATGATGCATGTATGCATGGCATAAGGTATGCTAAAGTAAACATGTCCTAATACTAACCATCAAAAGCAGGTAAGTAAAAGGGAGAAAGAAGTGGGGGTTGGAAGACATGCACACACGCACCCATACTTATTACAAATTTGCCCTCGCTTGGAGGGACCAAAAGAATAATACAATTTAACTAACCGACTAGCTAATAAAATATTACAGACAATTAAATTAATTAAGCAAATTAATTAATCTAAGAAAGCAGTAAACAGCAGCCTCGGGGAGAGGGCTCAATGCATGCACGCTCGGTTCCGCCCGGAAATCCACTGCCAAGCTCAAGATGCCTCTGTTTTCCCTGCTCTGCTCCTCTGATGACTGCCAAAGTCTCAGGGTTTGCTCTCTGGATGCTAGGGAACACCACTGGCTGAAGGGATTGATCACCAGCCATGAATTTCATCCATCGGCCAACAATGGTGGCCGGTCGGTACTAAAGATGGCCGGCCGGCCAAATCTTTTTGCAGAATCTATGTTTGACAGCAACAGAGGGCAAAACTTGGCATGGCAATGCATTTCAAGTAAATATGTGCACCAACACATCCCTCATCATGTTTATGACTCAAAGGGACATGAACCTTGGTTCTCGGACCACCAATCGCGCATTTCAATGCGTGATGGCCCAAGAGACCAAGCATGCAACTTCAATTTCAAATGAAATGCAAACCAAATAAACACACAAGAAGGCCCAACCTCTATCATACTCACTTCAAGAGGTCTAGCATGCATGCTCATGCAATGCAATCCTAAGCATGTTGACTAGTATGCAACATGAAAATGCGAACAAGCATATAAGGCATGCAAGGCATGAGACAGTGCAACCAACAAGTATGCAAGGCATAATGTGGGTATTCAAGCATGCAAGCCAACATGTGACTTCATTCAATCATGCAATTTCAATCATGCAACAACTCACCAATATGTTACAACATATAAGGAGTGCACGCAACAAACAAAGGGATGGACTTAAACTAATTTAGGCAACTCTCAAACAAGCCTAAAACAGTGGCCAAGATGCTATGGAAGTGAGATCCAACACACAAACATGTATGAAAACATGGACCAACATTCAAGCATAAAGAGCAACTTCTAAGCACACTTGAGAAGATGCAAACACGGACAATTAGCATGCAATGGAAAGCTCTGAAATCATGCTAAAATGGTGCCAAACCAAATGAACAAGACAAGCATGGTATGCAATTAAGGTCCAAATACTTGAGGCAAGCCAAGAAGACTTAAACCATGACTAAGTCAACCAAGCCTCACAAGGCCAAGAGGACTTAAAATAGGTTCAAGGCAGACCTAGACAATACCAAAGGAACATCTAGATGACATCTAAGTGACTCAAATCTAAAAGTATGCATAATTGCCCAAAACATGGAGCATACAACACAAGCTTCCAAAGCATCAAAGAGGCATTAAAGGCAAGCATACAAGCATGTGAAATGGACTGAAATGGCATGTTAAGTGGTTCCAAACCATTGAAATGATGCAAGCAATGCATGCTACACACTCACACACTTAAGGCTACAAGTTAGCAATGCAAAGGAGCTATGCAATACATGTTGTGATTGACCAAAACAACCAAGGACAGACCTTAAACATGGAAAAATAAACATGAAGGCTTCACAAAGCTAGGCCTAAATATGCTTGGATAAGGACTCAAAGCATAAGACATGTTAAGGCTAAAACAAGGCATTACAAGGCATGTATGCTAAGCAAGCATGGTGTACCAAAACCAACATACAACAATGCTATATTATGACATAAGAAGCATGAAAAACGGCTAAGGCATGGTTAACATACACTTAAACATGGTGCTCCCTCAAGAGGCAAAAATGGCGCTTTTCAAGGACAACAAGGAGAGGGGGTGGCCTGCTCCTTCCTAGGACCTCAAGGCACCATCCTCACCTCTGAAATCCCTTAAGATTTCAGTGGTGAAGAGGCCCAAACACTATGGTCCCGGAGCTCAACCAAAATGGCAGAAAATGGGGCCTTTCAAGGCTTAAGAGGGGTCAAACAACCCTAAATGCCAAAGCACCCTTAACCAACTATTTAGAGGGCTAAAAAATAGAAATTTTTATGTTATACACTAAGCCCAAAAACAGATGCAAGATAGGCAAAAATACAATGCAAAAATGGGGAATAAAGGGACTAGTTTCTTACCCTTGAAGACACTCTTCACCAATGGAGCTTCAGCAGCTTCTTTAGGTTGAAATCAGTCTAAAACCTCCAAAAATAACCCTCAAGGGCCTCAGCTCCAAGGGATGGTGTGATTGTGGGTGTTTGTGAGCAATACTAAGCCTAAACACACACAAGACAAAGAGAGGGGGGGAAATAGAGATAGGATACACAAAAAATTCAAACCCTAGAACTCAAACCATAAAAAAAAGCTGTCTAAAAATGTCTAACCCTTCACAACAGAGAAGAGCCTCTCTTTTATAGACAATTGTGTCTTGTAAAGCTTCCAATGGAAGCTAACAAGAGGGAAATCCCTCCATACACGTGTATGGAGGGGGTGACAGTGTATGCCAGCTGCCAAAAAATATCTGCAAAAGCAGATGCACAGTAGTCGGCCGGCCAAAAATGCAATTGACCAAAGAAAGATAGCCGGCCGGCCATCTATAGTGCCAGCCGGCCAAACATTTGGCCGGTGGCTACAAAATACAGCCGGTGGCTTCAAGCCATGGCTGGTGGAGTGTGGGGATAGCCCACAAGCCATTCCCTGCCCCTCCAAGGTAAAACACAAGTGTTTGGTGCAAAACCAGACACGAAACAGTCGAGTCGAGAGATCCTGAGGCAAGGCGCGTAGCCAAGACCTCCGGGAACTCAAGACGAAAACAGACATGGATGATCACCGAGTGCTCAAGCGATGACGTCCAAGTCTTGAGGACGGTCAAAAATGGGGTATCTACAGTTGCCCCTCTTAGACAAAACTCGAAAGTCATAACAATGACAGGAGTGAATGTCAAAGCCCAGAGATGACCCATTTTTGACAAGGCCGAAGACTTAGACAAAGCATGCAAGACAAACAGGATATGTGCCCGAAGGTAGGGGCAAAATGCAAGACAATGCACAGAGCCGAACATAACTTATGATCATGCAAAGAAAGCTGTAACGAGGCATAACATGCGACATTTTAAGCTAGCATACACCAAACTACACTACAATGCAGAAAGGATGTTAGAGAATTATGCAATTCTCAATACGTCTCACGCGGAGGATACAATACCTGTGCGGTTCGTCTGGTTGCACCAACCTCAAATGAACCGTACATACAATATCATGCCTGCAAAGAAAGCAAACTTGACAGGTACAATATTGTTAGCAACATGCATGACAATGCAAAATGAATGCAAAATGATATGCAATATATACAAAACTATGTATAATAATGTAAATGGAAATGCAATGTAATTGAAACAATGCAAATGATATGCAATACAATTGAATCATGATCCAATCATGAGCGGTTCAAAACCACACAAATGTCAAATAGATTGATGGATGTAACAAGTCCGTCTACCATAGAAAAGGTGCCGCAACCCTCAAAGCGCGTACACATGCAGAACTATGAGTGATGTAGACAGACACAAGAACGAGTATTGGGTGGAATGACATAAGTGGGAAAACAACCCGCTAACGAAAGAACAATGATCCTAATGCTGGATGCAAAAATTACACTACAATGTAATATATACAGTGGATATGGCATGTAACCAAACTGAATCTTTCCTAGGAAGGGCATGTACACATACAAGCCATGTCTGACACAGAAAAGGTGTCGCTACCCTCAAACCAAGTTCATCAAGGAATAGGCGCGTACACATGCAGAACTGTGCTTCGACGTAAAAAGTACGAGCACATACCAAACCAAGCTCAACAAGGAAAGGCGCAAGCCATGGATGGAGGTGATGCAATGAATGCATGCAAGCTACAATGCGATATTTACAATATGCAATGGAATGGAATATTTACGATGGATAAGGCACGCAGGCCAAACCAAATCTTGCCTAGGAAAGGCATGCACACATACAAGTCATGTCTAACACATAAAATGTGCCGCCATCCTCAAACCAAGTTCATCAAGGAATAGGCGCGTACACATGCAGAACTGTGCTTCGACGTGAAAAGTATGAGCACATACCAGACCAAGCTCAACAAGGAAAGGTGCGAGCCAAAGATAGAGGGGGTGATGCAATGAATGCATGCAAGCTACAATGCGATATGCACTGGAATGGATAGATGCGATGGATAAGGCACATAGGCCAAACCAAATCTTGCCTAAGAAAGGCATGTACACAAACAAACCGCGTCTAACACAGAAAAGGTGCCGCAACCCTCAAACCAAGTTCATCAAGGAATAGGCGCGTACACATGCAGAACTGTGCTTCGACGTGGAAAGTATGAGCACATACCAAACCAAGCTCAACAAGGAAAGGCACAAGCTATAGATGGAGGTAATGCAATGAATGCATGCAAGCTACAATGCAATATTTACGATATGCAATGGATGTTTATAGGGGAAATGCATGACATGTGCACTATATTTTTTTGTTTTTTTTTTTTGGCTTAGATGCATGATATATGCGATATTTAAAATGATGCATGACATATGCATTATTTACAACGATGATGCATGACATATGCACTATTTACGATGATGCATGACATATGCAATATTTGCTTTGAAATGCATGGTAATGCGAATGAACTGTGCGCACCAATGCACCGAAGGTCTTGCACCTTCCAAGGATTTAAGGTCTCCCAGATCGTACGCTGGGGAAATGCATAACAATGCAAATGAACTTAGAACGCGTGACAACGCGTGACTTTGAAATGCATGACAATGCAAGCGAGTTTGAAATGCATGACAATGCATGAATTTTTTAATGCGCGACGACGCGCGGCTTGAAATGCATGACAATGCACATGAGCAGCATTCACATCAATGCAAGTTGTACGTGTTACGATGCGTGTATGCATGTATAACGATTCAAGGGATGATGAGCGCTACAACATATGCAGACATGCAAGCACCAAAGGTTTTGCACCTTCCGAGGATTTAAGGTCTCCTAGACCGTGTGTGCACAAGACGGCGATGCGCTAGACAGCGCGATTGAATGCATGCCAAATGCAATGAGATGCGCAAAACAGCGCGATGCGTTAGACAACGCGAGCGCACAAGATAGTATGGTGCGCTAGACAGCGCGATTGAATGCATGCCAAATGCAATGAGATGCGCAAAACAGTGCGATGCGTTAAACAACGCGAGCGCACAAGACAGTGCAATAGAAATGGAATGCACGAGACAGTGCGGCGCGCTACACAATGCAATTGAATTGAAATGGACATGGGGCAACTTTTAAATCTTGTAAAGGATACAGAAAGGATACACTTTGCACAAATTTGAGTGTCACGCACAGAAGACATGGTCCGAGATCAAAACGGAGGCCGGTTGAGCTTCAGAAATGCCTTTTCTTGTACTATCTAGAACAATAAAGGTGCCAAACCACAGATATGACCCAAAAAAGGTTGTAGGAGGCTCACCGGCCGGAAGAGAGAGCCACCGGCCATCCACCGGCCACCAAAAAACATAACCGGCCAAACATTTGGCCGGCGGGCCAAAAATGTAGCCGACCGGCCAAAAATGCCTGGTTCGGGGCAGTTTTGACTTTTCACCTTGGGTCTTTTAAAATAGGGTTTCTATAATGACCCGACCCTCGTCTATGTTTTTGATTTGCGCTTTTAATATGTTGCTGAAAAATGTTATGGGAAATTATGGTTAAGAACATGAAATGTCTATGTAAGAATGTCTATCTGTTGCTCAAGGAAAGTATCTGTTTCATTGGAATGCTTATATCAGAAATTGAAGGCCTTAATGGCTTAATTATCAGAAATTGATAATATATTTGAGATCCTCATAATTTTTAAGTAATTTTAAGTATGTTCGTGAAATTTTAATTTTGGGATGATTAAACGATTCATTTTTGTCTTTATGTGCTTAGTTAAGAATATTTATACTTGAGTCTTATTGAGATTTGGGGCAAAAAACGTGGAGCGTCTTTTGGGAGGAACTAAGGGTTTGAGAGAAGAGAAAAGGAGAACAAAGAAAAGGTTCAAAAGGAAGGAAATTGAGGGGAAATTAGGAGATCAAACTTAAGGTATGTTCAATTTTATATATCTATGAGAATCATCATTTCAATTGTGAAGAAGAGTTGTTGTATGTTATGTTGATGATGTAGGGTTTCTCAATGATTGTCTACTTCGACACTTAAATTAAGTGATGTATGAATTTACACTTAAATCCTTGGTTTTATGTTATCATTTCATGGAAACATGATAGTGCCATGGGATATACTTGTTGAATTTGAATGTAGAGTGGGATTTGAGGAAGAGATGACTTGTTGAAGCCTCTAAATTAACTTAAATTGTTATAATCAAGCTAGAATCTTTGTTATGGTATTGTTGAGTTGACATGTTGCATGAATTTTGCCCTTGATTGCATGAAAAATGAGTTTGGGTTGCTGAATTTTGGATTGAAATCGGGCTGCCCTGAATTTGGGTTGTCGTCCGCTCGAGCGGAGGTCAGGGCCGCTCGAGCGGGAAAATGCATCTCTCAGAAGTTCCTCGGAATTACCCTGTCCGCTCGAGCGGAGAAAATGTACGCTCGAGCGTAAATACCGACCTCTCAGCATTTTTGATAACATTGTCCTGTCCGCTCGAGCGGACAATCTTGCGCTCGAGCGGAAGACTGTTTCAAAGAAAATTGTGTGTTGTTCAGTTTTACATGCTTATTCCTCTGGTATTTTTAGAATATTTTTCTGATGATCTTAGAATGGTTATAAATGCATATGAAGTGTAAGGATTCAAGAAATAAAGTAAGAAAGAAAAGGAAACTAATGTGCAAGTTTAACTGTGCGCAGGACACACTCCAGGAGGAAGTAACACGCCATCTCAATACTGTGAGTAGTAATACCTCTCTACATGTAATGTAGTTATGTCCATGTATCAAGGCACATATGTTCATGTTCTAAGCATGTAATCTATATAAGCTGATGTTCAACGTATGAGAATGTAAATGTTAATGTCCATGTAAAGTATGTAAAGATTGTAAGGGCTTAATGCCACATGTTTTCAAGGGCCGTAGTGCCATTTTCAAGGGCCATAGTGCCAACAAGTTTACAAGGGCTATATGCCACTTCCAAGGGCTTATAGCCAAGGGCTATATGCCACTTCCAAGGGCATCATGCCACTTTCAAGGGCCGTAGTGCCAACATGTTACCAAGGGCTTTACGCCACATTTTCAAGGGCCTTGTGCCACCACTTCCAAGGGCTTATAGCCACCAAGTTATGTTACAAGATTGGGCCTAAGGCCATTATGTATGTGACACAGAATCAGACTCACGTATTGATACGTAATATGATCAAGTTAACAGTATTTTATTTATGTATTATTACTCACTGAGCCCAACTCACTCTCAGTTATGTCTGTTTCTGTAGGTCATTCAACAGGTGGTTAATCCTAACTCAGGACGCCGTTTTCCTTGGTCGACCATTACGTGTCCAGGCACTAATCCAAGCTACTTATTTTGATGAAACCGTGGAGATGTTTGCTTATCTTTTGAGTGCCATCCAAGTTCTTGTATATGACTTTTGTGGTCTTTTATATATGCCCGTCTGGGCTGGGACTGTAAATATATGTGGTTGTAACCAATGTTTCAAGGATATAGTTTCACACTTTATTTGCTTATGGAAATGTTTACGTTTTATGAGATCCTGGCATGCTAGCAGTAGCTCAATGGAATTTTTCTGGTATTTATATTATATTACTACTTCATGCTTCCGATAAGGCCCCGTATGTTATATATATCTATATCAGGTTTTATGTCCGGCTACGCATAGGTCATGCCCAAACTTTTAGGGGCGGGTTTGGGGGATACCACCGACTCGTTCCATTTTTCTGCGATGGGAGACATGACGATGACTCCCTATGATTTCTCGATGCTCACAGGCATCGGGGTAGGGGGTGATCCAATCCCCTTCGACACTGATATGGACGAGTGGGCGGCTGCCCAGGTCTATCTGCTTGGCGAGGTGCCACCTCTCGTCCGTCCTGGCTTCGTTCGTTATTCCTGGTTCGAAGTTCAGTTTAGGGTCCAGCCAGCCCTAGTGGAGGAGGCTCTGATGACTCAGGAGGCCGTGGAGCGGTACGCCCGCAGCTTTCTGATGTTCCTGCTGGGGACCACTATTTTCGCCGACCGGGCGAATACCGTGCCCCTCTGTCTACTCAGCGCTTTAGTGGATGTCACTCAGATCCTGTACTACGACTGGGGAGGTGCTGCCCTGGCCATACTTTATGGATATATGAGCTCGGCTTCCCGTGGCAGCAGACAGTTGCTCGGGGGCTACTGGCGTGCGTGGGAAGTACATTTCTTTTTCTGCTTTACTTTCCTGCTTTCTACTATCTGTACTCTGTACTGTATTCTGTATGTAGTCTACTTTTCACTAACTGTATACTGTACACACGGCACACATACACTCTGCTTTACACCGATCAGACCTTTGCCACACTCGTACACTCGCATAATACACCGCACATTACACTGTACAATATACGGCTCTGTTATTTCTGCTTTATTCTGCATTCCGCTTTATCTGATAAGCATACTAGTATTTGCTCTGCAGTTGTGGGTCTACGCCTACTTTCCTAGACTAGCCCTAGTGCCAGACACGAAGACTCCTCTTGTCGTCCCATTCTCGTGATGCTTCGACGGGAGGTGCGTGCGGAGGCCTCGGGAGACGTTTAGCTTCTTCCGCCGCTACTTTGACACCATCACCCCCGCAGAGGTATGTTTATCTTTAGGGTTTATTTAAGCTTCGCTTTTCAATGTATATTTTCAATAACAGTAGATAGCAAACCGTATTTCATTTTCAGATCACCTGGCAGCCTTGGGCTCCGTTGCCAGCGACGATTCGAGACCGATTTGCCAGTGCTGAGGAGACCTCGCGTTTCCGGATTCTGCTGGAGGGCTCGGTCTGTCGGGCTTGGTACCTAGGTGGCGCTTTTCACGCTGCACCTAGGGTTACCAGAGCAGATAGTCCCGGTTCACCCTCCTGAGGATATGAGGGAGACCGAGAGACTCACTGCCGTGTAGATGGCCGATTATACGATCGGCTGGGAGGCGACCCACTTCAGAGGCATCGGCGACTATAGAGAGTACGTGAAGACGTACATTATGCGGCCTTTGAGCGCTGGCCGTCGGGTTGAGAGAGAGAGACCCGTGGCACCAGCAGCCAGGGCGGGAGTGGGGGCTGGAGCAGGAGCGTCACAGAGAGCTCGGGTCCGCGGCAGGGTTGGAGCTCAGCGAGGGCGGGGGGCTGGTTGGCCTGCACTGCCCACCTCGCTGACATACAGAGGGCAGGGTGGGGCGACCTACCAGATCCCCTTTGCCCCTCCTCCGGCTGATCACGAGTTGGTCGGTGTCCCCGACTTGCCTCCGGTATGTATTATTGCATTTCGCATCTTGCATTGTCATTTCATTTCATTTCATTTCTTTAATACTCTGCAGAATACTGATGCATCTAATGCTTTTGCAGGCTTCTTCCGAGTACACCCGGCAGTCCCTGGAGTTGAATGCCTCCATGATAGAGGTGTTGCAGCGGACTTTTGACCTCCTGGCCCTCTACAGTATTCCGGTATGTTCTCCTGACCACGGTCTCAAACCATATATAAACTGCTTCACATAATCTGATGCACAACACAACACTTGACATACTGATCTTACAGCATTCATACACTGTACTCATACACTGCATTCTGCACTGATAAATTATTCATGGCATTCACACACTGTACTCATACATTGCATTCTGCACTGATAAACTGCTCACGGCATTCACACACTGCACTCATACATTGCATTCTGCACTGATAAACTGCTCACGGCATTCTGATGCATTTGCCTTTTGTACTTTTTAGCCTCCCTTCCAGATTCCCACTGTCGGAGGTGTTCCAGCTAGGCCTTCTGTCCCTGCCGGAGGAGATGGAGAGGGCAGAGTATTCCCCTGCACCAAGGCGGGGCACACTCACGTCGAGAGTAGCTCTCGGGTGCCAGTTCCGGATGATGATGATGAGGAGTCGTCCAAGGCGGAGGCAGAGTCGTCATTGGAGGAGACCGGGGATGGCTCGGACTCGGGCTCAGATGACAGTGCTGATGATGCTCCTGGACCTTCGTCCAAGAAGAGGACTAGGACAAACCGGTAGCCCCGGAGCCACTTTGACATTTGATATAGATTTTTGCTGTTTTTCTTCTTTTCTTCGTACTTTTTCCTTTTTGTTGGTAGCTAGGATACTTTGTACTGCCTCAGGCAGATTTTGTTTCCAAAACTTATGTACTTGGAAAGATGATGGAATGAAACAAACTTTTTGTCTGAAAAAGTGTTTACTTCTTTATATTTCACACTTTGCATTGCATTGCATCATGTTACACCTCAATGTAAATGAAATTGATTTGTTGCCTGAAAATTGAACACTTGTACTGCAATAATCAGATAACTAACCAACCAACTGTAAAACAACCCAAGCAAACCACTGCTTAACCTGAACGCACAGCCCTTACTCTACTGAGGACTAATCTGCACATAGCCCATAACACAGCATTCGGTCCATTCTGCACATGGCAAATCCTGAACAAACAGCCCAATCTGACAAGACGGAATATAAAGGCGGAATCGACTGAGACTGAAACACACTCAGATACCCTAAATTTTCCTTTTCTCCTTTTGGTTTGCACAAATGTAGAGAATGACACAACACTCTGAGCATAAGCGATTTTTGAAATTGGAAAAGAGTTTTTCAACCTAGGTATTGAGCCTACAACTGAACACAGTGGAGAAAGACTCAAACGAAAGGCACACGACCTAATCACAACGAGACACTCTCGGAAAGGACCCAAAACGAAAGTTGGGCTAGACAAGACAACAGACACGACACACGGACGTGTTTACAAAACGAAAGACCTCTCAGTGCACGAGGAGCCAGTTTCTCTAGGTATTATTCCCACCCTTTCTTATTTGTGATTCTCACATCACTCGGCCCTCAGGCTCAGTTTTTCTCTCAAAACCTTTTTTCTTACTTTTCTCTCAACTTACACCTCTCTATTCTTTATTCTCTCATTTTTCATCCCTCTCCAGGGTGATTGATGGATGAATAGGAAGTCGCGGGTTCACGCCCAACACTATTGGCTCGTGGCTATTTCTTCCAGTGATGTCTAGTCAGTGTTCCAGACAGGGAATGGTGTATCTTGATCTATCCCAATTTGTGCTTCGCACTTGGCTTCATACCTCGTTATTTGGAGTATGTTAAGAGCTTTCAGCCCTTTATTGACAGCTTCAGTTGTGCCTTTTTTGGCGAATAAAGTGCCCTTCTGGCAAGTATGTTAACAACGGGGAAAAGACAGGACACCTGGCTCGACTGTGCCCCTAGTTCATCACTTTGACCATTTTTGTTTTGGTTTTCTACTAAAACAGTTTTGACCAAAATGGGAGTTAGATTGACATGCTTGTTCGATTTTTGATTTGAAATCATGCAAGTCGGGCCATAAGCACTGAAAATTTTGCTTTCTAGGTCCCAGAAATGGTCTAGTTTTGGAAAATGAAATAGTTTCTGAGAAAATAGTCAACCTCAGTAAAAAAATTTCAAAAACTATTTTTGCAAACGGTTAATGCTCAATGAGCACGGAACCTACCCTCGAGATGCGCAACCTCGGATCAAAGGCAGTGGAAAATTGCCCCTTGCTTGAAAGGGGTGCGTGGCAACGGAAAGTTGCCCCTGGTTTAAATGGCGACTCATAGCAACTTATGGCAACGGAAAGTTGCCCCTTGTTTGAATGATGCCGCAGCATACTGAAAGCCAGTCCTCATTGGTGATAATTGCAAACGGACTCGCGGACACGGAGAAGACGATGATGGTCAGGACCAATATATGGACACAGTCACTGTGACAGCGTTGGAGGCTGGACTTCAGGATGAAGTTGACTGCGTGGTTCCAGTTGTCACAATCGAACTATCAGATTCAGAGGAGGCAAAGGTGATCAAAACCATTACATGGACTGTGACGCTATGAAAGCGATGGGCGCTGGACTTCAGGATGAAGTTGCCTACGTATCCCAAACATGGGAATCAAGCCTTACGTAGTTCCGGTTAAGGTACACTCGGGTATTTTAACCTTCACTTTTTAGGCTCTAACTTTTGCCAAGGTGCCCGATGCGGGTTTTCGACCTTGCGAGCTTCTTTTCCTTTTTCTTTTTCTCTTTCTCTTTTTTGCATATATTTTCTTGCTTTTGTATTTTTTTTGTATTTTTTTGTATATATTTTTCCTTACTCTAACTTTCGCCTGGGTCGCCCTTCCGGGTTTTCGGCCTAGCGAGCCTATCAGAGGGTAAAAGTATAACATGTCCATACCAAATGGTTTTGAAATTGAAGCCCCTCTGTATCCAGGAGAATGGTTGTTGTATTCGGCTATTTGAGCATGTCCGACATTTGGCTGCCCCTAGTTCGAAGGGTGCTTCTGATCTGGCTTTGCTGGCTTCCATTGACGACGTCTAACCTCTTGATCTGACTTTGATGCCTCTTGCTCGAGGGCTGCTTCAAATCTAGCCACGCGAGCCTTACGTGGCGGTTGACCATTGAACAGTCCGGATTGTGGTCAAGGCTTGAAAACAAATGGATTGAATCTTGAGGCTGAGAGTGATCCTAGGCTGCACAATCTTAAGAGCGATTCCGTACAAGTCCTCACAGGACTGCACAAAATATTTTGTTTTTGAAAGTTTTTAAGAAAGCGACAAATCGCTCGCACTGAAGATAGTATGAAACCAATCTAGATCAAGCCAGGGTCCTTCTCAGTACTTACGTTAACAAACATGATTTGATTCATTAAAAGGCTTAGCACGCCTAACTTTCTCTCAATTTGATCAAAGTTTTGCAAAACCTAAGGAATTCCTTCCTCTTCGTTTTCATCACCACAGTGTTCAAAAACAGTTTTGAAAAGAAACTAAAGGTCATTACAATGATTTTCAGGGTACGCGAGAGCAGGTGGAATGTACTGCCGTTCAATCCACATCCTCTGGCATAACTAGCTCAAAATAGCAATAAGCACGGAAACATCATAGCCGCAGTTGTTTCATTCAGATTTCCTGGTCGTAACTAGCCCCACAGCAGAGACAGACTCAAAAAGAAATCAAAAGGGGTAATTACAAAACAAAACGGTGTTTGAGGCAACAACCCCGGAATCACCTGCTATTCCATACAAGGGGACTGACTCGCTACAATAAGACAGACCCTAAAGCAAAAAGAACTGACTCAGGACAATGAGACAGACTCAAAACAAAACAAAAGACTGACTCGACACCCAAGCTAGAATTTACAAAACTAGCAATCGCAGATGCTCAAAAATACGTGCCATACGCCACATCCAAAAATACACCAAGCGCCGCCCGCAGGGGGGTTCATTTCCTGATTACATACTCGTAGTATCAGTATCCTCAAAGTCCAATAGCTGGGTAGTAACGGACTTGGCTGAGGTAGGCGGGAGGATAACCTCGTTGTCGATCAAATCTTGCACCTCATGACGGAGGCGAAAACAATTATCGGTAGCATGTCCTGTTTGCTGGTGGTACGCGCAGTACAAGGCAGCATCATGTGTGGGAGGAAGATTCTTCGGGAGAGGCCGAGGCTCCAAGGGTTTAAGGTGCCCTCTTTCGGCCAGGATCTGGAGTGCCCTGGACAGAGGCATGTAAAGAGCGTGAAAGACCCTGCGCCCTCAGGGCAGGTACTTTAAAGGCTGAGAATTCTTGCTAAACGTACTAGCGAAGCGGGTCGGCAGAATCGCTTGACTTTCTCGATCTTTCCTGTGCGGGTTGGGAGCGTATGAACTATTCTAGCATGACGGCCTACCCGATTTTTTTGGGCATCTGGCCTTTCGCTTGGAAGCGAGGAAAACATCATCCACAGTCTTGTTCAGAACTGCGAATACTTGTTGTTTACTCATCCCCCCGGCTTTCAAAGCCTCGACTACCCACAG